>ML681972.1:11845811-11970243 GCA_007922195.1 Podocnemis expansa
ATTTTGATATACGGTTGTTGCGAAACAACCATATCGAAATAACTGGCTGTGTGAGAACACAGCCTTAGTGTTCTAAAGGTTATTGTTTCTTGTTTTGGTAATACAGATACAATGCGGATCGTGTGTGTACCTATAGCAAAGAACTCAGTATTCTGCAATGCTTGACAACAAGCTATATTGCAGATTAATGATGGCATCAATTTGTAATGTTTCATTATTGCCATATAAGATTTTTAAATCTATTTTTACAACATTCAGTATAAAATTAATCTCAGTATCTTTAAAATGAATGGGTTCTTTTTCATGTTTTCAGCAAATTCATCACTCGGGGACTAAACATGGAAATTAAATACAGTCTCTATTCAGGGAGAGCAGCTTGAATTCAAGAAAAGGTTAAAATTTTTTGAACTTTTTTTTAAATCACCTTTTTCCCTTCACAAACCAATTATTTTTGGTGAAGAGAAAAAAAAAACATTTGGGATTTCTCTATCTCATTAGATATTTTGTGCTAATCATAGATTTTTCCAAAACATTTTTAAAGGGATATTAAAATTGTTTAAAGTTTACCTGCTGTCAGTAACATTGCAATAACCATTTTGATAAGTTTTTCAATAAACTGAGGGAATTAACGAATTAAATATTTTTAAATTGTTAATGAAAAATGGGTCCTTTGAGCCCTTCCAAAATAAAGAAACTTGGTGAAATGAGCTTTCCATTTCTTGATCAGCTGTGAACAGAAACATCAAATGAGAGAATGCTGGGAGATACAGCTCTGCTTGGAAGCATGGGAACTTTGGAAGTGCTGTGTTTGGTCTTCAGGAGGTTGTCTGCCTGTTTGTTTGCTGTGCACAGACTGTGTAGATGGGCCATGCACCACAAGGCAATTATGTTTATTGGTGCCTTGGGGAAGCTTTAACCCATGGGGATTTATTGCTTAGGAGGTAGGTAACAGGAGAGAGTGAGTTTAGAAAAGGACTGTGAGCAGCTTCTCTACCAGTTTCAGCTCCACATGCTATTTCAAGATGACCAGAAAATGGAATGGTAGTGGTGACCTGCAATGGATGTGCCATGTTGTTTTCTTTCCTACCTGAAGCCAGAAAGAATTCCTGCTCATGAAATGCAAGTTGGTGGCAGTGCTAGAGAAGAAGATTCTTAGAATAGAGGCACAAGAAGCTGAGGATTTCCTAGGACACCAGATTCAGGAAACATCTGGAGCCCAGGTTCAAGAAACAAAGGAGCTGGCCAGCAAAGAGTTGGAGAGACAGGAAGCCAAAGAAGGGTCTTGGAAGTTCATAACCACCAGATGAAAAGGTCACAGCTGGACTCTACCTGGTTGGAATACGCACGCTGTGATCATCAGACAGAGGAGGACTGAGAGGAATTCCATATAGCTAGAAGTTTCAGTTAATAATAGGCTCTCAGCATGGATATTGTGAAAGATAGATACGTTTCAAGATCCAGCTGGTCCAAAGAAACCAAGAGATGTAACAGGCATGTGATGGCAGCTGATCCTGAAAGAAAATTAAGCCTCTTCTCAAAGAATTCTCCAACCACCCAAGAAAGACAAATGATCCTTGTCGGGGATTCAATACTCAGAACAAGGGACAGGTAGATAAGTGGAGAGCAAGGATGTTGAGCTGCCTTCCTGGAGTCAAGGGTGAGATCATTCTAAGACTGGACAGGCTTTTGAAGTCAATAGGAAAAGATTCATGGGTGCTGACTCATACTGTAGTACTCAGTCATGGGATCACTCAGACAAATCACTTTAGGGAGCTCAGAAGCATGCTGAAGAAAAGGAAATAGAAATGAACTTCTGAGATTCTTCCAGTACTACAAACATATGTAAACAGAAGGCTAAAAATTCAGGAAATGAATGAACGGCTAGGTAAATGGAATAGAGGTTTATTTTTGCAGAACACTATCACCCTCTACAATGAATGGGAGCTAAGCAGTTTGGATACTCTCAATCTTCTTGGGGACAGGCTGGCTAAGGAAATCAGGAAGGTGCTAAATTAGTAGCAAATGGAGATGTTAAAGAGAGGGACGATATGAGCACTCAGCACAAAAATTGAGACATTGAGAACAAAATTAGTGAACAAACCAAGGGACGTGAAGAAAAGAAATTCTTTAATTGTCTACACTCCAATGCTAGGAATCTAGTTAACAAGCACAAGGAACAGGTATTGCTCATTTATCAGCATAAATTTGATCTAGTTGAACAAGAAGGGAGTCCTGTGGCACTCAAAGACTAACAAATTTATTTATCACATGAGCTTTTGTGGGAGAAAATCCCACTTCATCAGATGCTTTGAAACCTTCAAACTTCAAAGCATTGGACAAAGTGGGATTTTCTCCCATGAAAGCTGATGCAATAAATAAATTTGGTAGTCTTTAAGTGCCACAGGACTCCTTCCTTGTTTTGCTGAACTAGACTAACATAGCTGCTCCTTTGGAACTTCATCTAGTTGGTATCACTGGAACTGGGTGGGACAATTCCCATGATCAGAATGTTAAAAATCAATAGTTCCAAAATATCTAGGCAAAAAGGAAGGGGGAATGGCAGTCTGTCAAAAATGGTATTACCTGTTTCCAAGTCACTGATAAATCAAAAGATAGTGATCTTTAATATTTATGGATCAAAGTCCTAGCAGGTTAAAAAATAAGATGAAGCATTAGTTGATGTTTGCTCAGACCACCAAACACACTAGGGCAGTGGTTTTCAAACTTAGGGTCGGGACCCAGTACTGGCTCGCAGACCCTTAGGCACTGGGTTGCGGCACCACCTGCTGCTGTCACCAAAAGACTGGAATGCACTGCTGAAAGATGTTATTGTTGGGTCACGGGCATAAATGATATTTTTTCAAATGAATCCCAAGGGAAAAAAAATTAAAATGACTGCACTAGGGAACAACACAGATGCTTAAGAAGGACATCATTTGTGCTGTGTAGGAAGAGAAAGTTCTATGATCATGGGAACTTCAGTTTGAGTGACATATGCTGGAAGTCTCTAACACCAAAATATCCTTGGAATTTCTACATGTTACAGCAGATAACAAAAAAGTATGTTGCATCCAGTACAGGATGATGCTATTTTAGACCTGGTCTTGATTAATAAAGATGAACTAAGTTAATGGTAACTTAGGTACAAGTGATCATTACTTGATCACATGTATAATGTTCAATCAACAGAGTTGATTACAGTGATTCTTTATGTGTACACACACACACACATACACAGCTTTAAAGGACCAATTTCACAGAGTTGAAAACAATGAGTCAGATTATCTGGCAAGAAGAATTTAATTAAAAGAAATTTAAGTATATTATGAATAAAAAGAATACTAACAATGGTATTTGTCCATGACTAGCCACAAATGGTAGAATTTTTAACAATGCAGAAAAAATGCCAAATTCTTCAGTAAATATTGGCTCCATCTTTCTGAGGAAAAACAGACGCACTCATATCATACAACACTCTTTCCATTCCACTAATATCTCAGGAGGGAGTTAAAAATCAGCTACTAAACTTAAACATTTTCTAAGTCAGTAGGTGCTGATAACTGCATCCAAAGAGCTTTAAAAGAGCTGGCTGGGGACCCTGTGGGACCACTAATGTTAATTTTCAAAAAGTCTTGTTGCACTGGGGAAGTTCCAGAAGAAAGCCAGTTTTGTGCTAATATTTAAAAAAGTACAAAACAGGATGACATAGATAACTATAGACCAGTCAGTCAGACATCAATCCCAGGCAATCTAGTGGAGTAGCTGATATAGAACTCAAGGTAAATACAGAATTAAAGGAGGGCAATGTAATTAATGCCAGTCAATGTGGGCATATGGAAAACAGATTTATGAAATGTACTTGCTATCTTTTTTGAATTAGTTACAAGGTTAGTTGATAAAAGGTAATAGTGTTGATTTAATATACTTAGATATCTCTGTGGTGTTTGACTTAGTATTGCACAACATTTTGATAAAAAAATAGAAAACATAAAATTCACATGGCACACATTAAATGGATTCAGAACTGGCTAACTGATGGGTCTCAAAATAGAACTGTAATCATCAAATTCATGTATTTCTAGTGGGATCCTAGAAATAGCATTGGATATAAGGTTTTATATAGCTGGTACTGGCTACATTATTAGCTCTACATTATTTAACATTTTTATTAATAGCATTGTAGCAGGGTGCTATGGCCGCCCTCTGAGCCTGAGCCAAAGGACTGGCCCGAACGCCCCGCCCTGGCCAGAATGAGGAACTGCAAGCCTTAGGGCCCAGAAGCGGAATGGTGGGGACGGAACAGGAAAGGGAAGTATAAAAGCCCAGACCAGGCGCTCAGTAGGGGCTGAGCTGTCGGAGGGGAAGGAGGTGCCAGCCTGCAGGGAGCTGAACCAGAGAAGGCAGACCTGAGCTCGCCAAGGGGCTGCTGACCTTTCCACCTGCCAGTCTTACGGCCCACCTAGCCTCCCTGAGTCAGGCGACTGGGAAGGGAACCCGGAGGCAGCAGACTGGGGAGGCCATTTCAAGGCCTGCAGATCCCAGAGGCAGCAACCAGCCCCAGGGCTGGAGCCAGATCCAGATCCTGGTGAGGCTGAGGGCCCCATAACCTACGGTCCGTGTGACCTGGAGGAGCTCCCCTCTGTGGAGGAAGAAATCCCCGCAGTGTGTGGACCCCAGGACCTTGAGGAGCTACCCCTCGCTGAGGAGGCCGACGGGTGCAGGCCCCAGCACCTTGAGGAGCTACCCCTCACTGAAGAAACCCCCACAGTGTGCAGACCCCAGGACCTTGAGGAATTGCCTCTTGCCGAGGAGACTGAGACGTACCCGGACCTACCCTCAACGGATGCAGAGGGGTTCAGCAGAATACCCCAGGCCCGCTATGAAGGGAATACGGAGGACGGCTACCCCTTCTGGAAGTAGGTACCCAGACCTCAGGAAGGGAGGAAGTGGCCCAGCGAAGGCTGTGAGTTCAGGATGCCCTGTGCCAACATGTTGTGGTCGGGGACCCCACTGACCCAGTGACTCTCCTCACAGTCACTGGTAGGGGCCTGGGCTGAGATGCAGTGGAGTGGGTGGGCCTGCGTCTCCCTCCCCAACCCCTCACCCCTTTGTCCTGACAAGAGGAAACCATACAGGGATCCCTAACCACCAGACTTTGAGCTTGCTTGCCCGCCCCGCCTGGGGGCCAGGCCTCCAGACTTTGTGCTTGCTTGCCCGCCCCGCCTGGGGGGCACATAGCCTTGGGACAGGCTTATGCAGCTAGGGGCCAAGCCAGAGACCTGTGTTCACACAACCAGGAGGGGTGCCCCACCAGCTAACTCCCCCGTGCACCACCAGCGGGAGGCGCCCTCCCAACTGGCCAGCGGCCTCGATCACTTACAAGCATGAAACAAAAAATAGAATCCTCACTGCATAACTTTTGCAGTTGACAATCATTGAGAGATTAGTAAATAAAGAAGAGGACATGTCAATATACAGAAACCGTCATTTGATGAGCTTGGTGAAGGCAAACAGTATATGTTTGAATACAGCTAAATTTAAATGCACACATCTAGAAAAAAGACTGTAGACCATAGTTACAGGATTGGGGATTCTACCCTAGAAGCAATGACTGAAAAAAAAAAAAACCTGGGAATTCTGGTTGATAATCAGATGAACTTGAACTCACAGTGTGAAGCTGTGTTCAAAATAGCTAATGTAATCCTCAGATACCTGAAAAGGAGACTCTTGCACAGAAGTGAAGTGTTATTTTTACCTCCCTGTCAGCATATGATGTTCATTTCTGGTGCCCACAGTTCAAGAAGGATGTTAATAAACTGAGGAAGGTCCAGAGGTGAGCAACAAGAATGACTAAATGATGAGAAACCATACCTCATAATGACTGAGTTCTGTGAGTCTATTTAGCTTAACAAACAGAAGGCTAAAGGGTGATTTGATTAGTCTACAAGTATCTACATGTGAACCATATATTTAGCTATGAGCACTTCAATTTAGCAGAGAAAAATATAACAGATGCCCTCATGGGTACATAAGGGATAAGGTGTTGCCAATCAGATCATGATAATTAAGAACTAAATGAAGTGAAGTGAGAGCCCAGCTGTGATATTGCAAACCTCATTTTATTGTGTAATTGTGAAAGTGTACTTGTGTTTTAAGATTTGAAGAGTAAGTAGTGACTAATAAAGGACATATTTAATGAGATGTCAGAAATATCTATTGAACTTCTATTTATTCCAAAATATAAAAGAAATATTATTTCATTTGCCATGCTTAACTCATAATGTATGATGACTTTCTAAGACTGTGAAAAACAGACCTGTGCTCTCCCAAATGCTGTCCTTTCTCCTCTTTTGGAAAAAAGAAAAAGATGTCCCTGAAGTAGACTTCAGGAGCTCAGTATAGAAAGTAAAAAGCTCAACTGCAAATTAAACTGTAGTAACAGGCCAATATCTCTAACAAAACAACATAGACCATTGATTCCCAACCTGTGGTCCACAGACCCCTGGCGTCCATGAATATATCCAGCCCCTGCCGTTGCCAGACAGCGGCAGGTGATCCAGGCCCTATCTGGCCCCAGCCACTGCTGGCCAGCAATGCGTATTGGAGAGGTCTCTAAATCATGGGTGTCAAACTTGAGGCCCATGGGGCCGGATTCGGCTTGGCAAAGGTGATGATCTGGCCCACAGACCTGCTGCCTGGGCTGTGCCTAGAAGCTATCTGCAGCAGCAAACTCCAAAGACAGGCTCCAGGCATGGCAGGGCTAGGTGTGTTTCTGACTCACTTGCATGATCTGAGTCACAGCACAGGGGAACAAAGAAAGCATTCCAGCCAATCCCTGACTCAGGTCTGCTGTGGTCTGCCAACCAAGCATTCTCAGTCACAGGAGGCTAGGCCAGCTCTTGAGAGCCATGGCACTGCCTCCTCCCATCCCAACTGTTCACTGTCAATCAGCATGCTGATTTGATTGACAGCACATTGCATGAATCACAAATAAAAAAGGAAAAGTGGCTGGGGCCCACATGGGAACAAGCCAATCAAAGGCCAGCCAGGACTGAGCCAACCAAAGGCCAGCATTCTGAATGACTGATGTGAGTGGGCTGAGAGAGGGAGAGGCAGGAGCACAGCCTGGCTTCCTGTGGCTGACACTGATTTTTTTGCCTGCCACCACAAGGCAGGGGAAGTGGAAAGGGAAGGGGAGGGCGGGGTCTGGGAGCCAGCATGGGAAAGGGAGCCCACAGGACAAGGGAAATTGAAGGTATGGGAAAAGTTGCATGGTTGGGGAGGGGAAAGTGGAGCCCATGCCACTCTGAACATGGAGGGAGCAAGGGTTGAGTAGCCTGTGTGGCCACATAGCCCACAACAGATGTCCTGCCTTCCAGTGTGTTCCCCACATTGAATGCATTTCACACCTCTGTTCTAAAGTAATTGTATTTGCCCACTATGAGCAGCCACACCCTGGATATGTCCCCACCCCTTGAGGGCAGGCAGGGGCAAGTCCTCCACTGCCTTTCTGCAGCACTGCTGCCTGCAGTCAGTCCCTGATAACAACTAGTATCATTTGGGAGTCCACAAAATGTTTTGACATTAAAAAAGGGTCCTCATACTCGAAAAGGGTTGAAAACCACTGACCTAGACTGTTTTAGGAAGTAGTGACGATCCCAGTGCAAAAGAAATTGAGGAATGAAGTATAAATAATAGAATTAAAAAATAATGGAAATTCTATTAGAAATGAAAACATGACGAAAGTGATGGAGAATCATCCAGTTCAGTTTTCCTCATGGTGTAAAGGAAAGATGTATGATGAAGAATGTGACTCCCATGAAAAGGAGAGTTATGACCAAAAAAAAATAAATAAATCTGGTTTACATGAAAAGAAGAATCACCCTCACTTGATGACAACAACATTGAGAAAAATTCTACACCACAAATCTATACATCAGATTTTGTTTTATGGCCAGCAATCCTAAACTTCACCAATATTGATCATACAATTATGAAAAGACCAGGCAAAACTGAATATATAACGTTTCCCGTAAATGAGCAGAAGCGACATGTGTCAAAGTCACTGCAAAAGAGGGCTCAAGAATGGTGAGAAACGGAACTGGCATTGGTTAGTTCACTCAAAAATCAACTAACAATTGTTCTGGTTTTATAGCAAAATATTTTATAGGAATCCCAAATTGTTGATGCTCTGAAGCAACATGAAGTCACCAAGTCATTTTATGACCTACTCCAAATGGAGGGAGGTGAGCTCCAGGTTCAAACTGAATAAATGCACAGATTCAGAAAACCAGTGCATTATGAATGTAGAAACCAACCATTGAAGGTCTCAGTAACCTTTTTCCTTGTACAAACTCTCTGCCAGTCAGAGACAGCAGCAAGAAGGGCATGGTCCAGTATCGAGGATTTCCTTTCAATAATACAACATAAAAGCAGCTTGAGCCATCACCCGCTCACCTGGGAAATCACACACCACTCCTGGTGCCTCCAAGGCAATACTTCTCCTCTAACAAGCACAGTATCTGAGTGTGGAAAGAGGACATTTTATTAAAAGGTTTATGACTCAGCACTAGTTTGGGAAAACAGTACAAACAGGATTCATAAACACACAAAACCCCACTCCCGAGTAAATGGGACAGTGTTCTCTGTCTCTCCAATCTTGCTTTCACCAAACCAACTTAAGGCTATTGCCCTTAGCCATTGATGAGGTAGAGCTCTGAGGTGCATCTGAGTGAGTTCCCTTCCCACTCTGCTGGGAGGATGTTGAGGAGAAAGTACAGTGCTTGCCCTGCTAGCTGTCACTGCTGCACCATCCACCACTCCATCAGCTACCCTACTGGCCACATTGCCTGCTGGCTGCTCATGCCCCAAATGCTAGCCGCTTTACCTCTATGATTGCTGCACGTCAGCCTCTCAAGGTTTCGCCCAACTCTCAGTGATTGTCAGCTCGTGGCGGAGAAACCTCTCTGTAGGCAGGAATGCTGTCCCACAGTAGAGACCCTCAACTCCTGCAAGCGTTTTAACAACTCAAAAGACTCCTAATGGAATTTTAATTAGCTCTATCTTTGAACAGTGAGCAGGAAGAGGTTACCGTCACATCTTAGGCTCTTAAGGAGAGCCCACACTTCCAGGCAGGAACACTTGTTCTCATCCCCTATTAACCACCACAGGGCTCTGACATCTGACCCCCTTGCTTCCTCAGTTCTGTTCAGATTAGAACAACTCTTCCCTCTTAGCAGGTTATGCACAGTAGTGCTGTCAACTGTTCAGACAATAGGGCATCAACATTTCATTACCACTGCTATTAACACTGAAGTAATTTGTAACCCAATACTGGCCAAAATGGTCATTTAGCAAAGCAGGTCCATCATGCTGATGAGGATTTATTTAAGTTCAGCACCTATGTGGATATAAGCATAGGTACAAAGTGGTCACAAGGGAGTTTAGACTTGAAATTAGATCAAGGTTTCTCAGCCATCTAAGGAGAACAGTGCAGGTGAGAAACCCAGCTAGCTCCAAAACAGAGCATGATAAGTTTATGGAGGGGATGGTCTGATGGGACAGCCTAGTTTGGCAATTAACTGATATTTGGCTACTGTGGGGTAAATATGCCCAATAGCCTAATAGATGGGACATTTGATGGGATGGGTTCCAAATTACTACACAGAAATATTTCTGGTTGCCTGACTGATGAGTCTTGCCCATATACTCATGATTTAACTGATCACCATATTTGGGGCAGGAAGGAATTTTCCCACAGGGCAGATTGGTATAGGCTCCCATGGGGTTTTTTGCCTTCCTCTATAGCAGATGTAGCCAAACTGTGGCTCAGGAGCCACATGTGGCTCTTTAATGAAAAAGCATGGCTCTCAGAAAATCAACTTAGTAGGTAAAAGTATATGGCTATATGCCTCAGTGCAGCTCTTGAAGGTTTAATAATCAACTTGTGTGGCTCTTGAGTGCCATAAGTTTGGCCACCCCTGTTCTATAGCATGGGCAGGGATCACTTGCTGGTAGATTCTCCGTACCTTGAAGTTTTTAAGTGATTATTTATTCAGTAGCTCATTCTTGGTTAGGAGTCTATTAATAGAGTGTGTAAGTGAAGTGCTAGGGCCTGTACTGTGTAGCAGTCAGACTAGGTGGTCACAATGGTCCCTCCTGACCAACCTATGCTGAGCAATCCCATGCATTGACCGGGCAGGGAGGATGTCTTCATACCAATACAGTCTGATCTTGAAGGTTTTTGCCCTTCTCCCCCAAGCTAGCTCAACAAAGGAGAGTTTGTTCAGGCCCTGCTTACATCTGCAAAGAATATTTTGCCTTTCCATGGCTCATTTGATAAGTTGCTCACTGAACATAATAATAAATTTCCTTGTTTTGGTAGAGCACCTTGGGAAATATAACAAAGTCATGTAAGCACTTATGTCAAATAGTTCGTGAAGATGCTATGAACCACTGCTACAGCAAAGCAATCCAAAATGAATTGATTGATCTTATGGCAGAGAAGATGCTTGATAACATATTGATTCAACTTGACAAAGCAAAATATATCATCATAATAATGGACTACATTCCCATTAGTCAAAGTGAAAAGATGTAATTTACACCAAGATTGGTTGATGACAAGGATGACTGTATTCAAGTAAAGACTTTATTTGCTTCCAAATTGTGAATGGCTCTAGCAGAAAAGACCTAATAGAACTGTTTACAAACATTTTGAATGGGAATAAAATAAAGCTTCAGGGCTACTTCAGTCAAGGCTCTGACAATGGTTTGAAACATGAACAGAAGAAACAATGGCATCCAGACAATTATCCTTGCACAGAGTCCAAGAATTTTCTTTGTAGCTTATGGCTTCCTATAGCAGAGAGTGGTCACTTGTGCCCGCAAAAGCTGCAATGCCAAGCACAGGGCACCAAAAGCTCCCTTACACCCTCTGTTGGGCAGAAAAGCCTCTTCTACGGGACCCAGCCTGGGAACTCAAGGGTGTAGCCAGGGGGAAAGGGGACCAGATAAAGAGGAGGACCAGGGACTCACAGAGGGAGCCTTTTAGGAGATGGACTGACTGGCCACCAGAGAGACCTGAGATCCCTCCAGTGGTAACAGAGGAGCCCTGGGAAAACTGGGAGGCAGGCCCTGACCTGTATTTTGCCCAAGGTGAAGACTTAGAGGAGTTGCCTTCTGCAGAGGAGTTGGAGAACCAGGCAGAGGGACAGACCGTAGAGCGACCTTGTGACCTGGAGGAGTTACCCTCTGCTGAGGCCGTACAGGATCCGACGGCAGCTGGTCCCTGTGACTTGGAAGAATTACTGTTGGTGGGTGGACCAGAGGGGCTACCAGACCTACCACCCACAGATAGTGAAGGCTTGACCAGGCTCCTGCTGACTGTCTACCTGGAAGAGGAAGAAGACTAAGGGACTCAGGTAACCTGGAGGGAAAATGGGAGGAAGTACCCCAGGGACAGCGGGTAGTTGCCCAGCTGTTTTGGGGTCAGCGTGATTTGGCAGGAGCCCCGCTGACCTAGTGGCACACTGTTCTGCCACTGTTAGGGCCCTGGGCTGGAACGCAGTGGAATGGGCAGGCCTGCGTTTCCCTCCCTCCCATCACCTTCTGAGTGCTATTGCTTGTGTTGCCTTACCCTGTCTGAGGGGCTGAAGGCCAAAGACACTATTGCTTGTGGCGCTTTACCCTGCCCGAGGGGCTGAAGGCCAAAGACTCTATTGCTTGTGGTACCTTACCTTGCCTGAGCCACTGAGGGGCCAAAGACTCTTTTGCTTGTGGTGCCTTACCCTGCCCAACAGGTTGAAGGCCAATGGCTCCGGAGGCTATAAACTGGAGAGTATTCTGCCTCGCCCCACCTGAGGGGCTGGAAGGCAGTGGACATTAAGGGCATGTCTGCCCGCCAAACAGGCCAACTCCACCTGCTGCAGTGGTTGGCAACACTACACTGCCATTCCCTCAACCTGGTTGTGTCAGATGCAGCACCATATTCTTTAGATTAAGCATCTGATTTCAGAGTACTATAGAGGATACATGTCCTGCTTTCAGAATCAACTATCAGATGGAAGAGCATCACAGACAATGTTAGAAATCAGAACATGATGCCATCAAGAGACACCTGGGGTGCATCTGCACTGGCAAGTGAGTTTGAATTAAGGAGCCTTAATTCAATTTAACTTAGTCCCCCTCTAACATAGACTTTCACTAGTTTGAATTAAGGAATTCCTTAGTTTGAACTAATGAATGCTTAGTTTGAATTAGTAACATCTGCATTTAGTTCAAGCTAAGCACTTAGTTTGATTCTTAGTTTGAACTAAGAGCAGTGTAGATCAGGATTAATTCTTAATTTGAACTAAATAAATTAGAATTAGGACAGTTAGTTTGAATTAAGAAAGTGCACTAATTTGACTTAACCTTTAAGTCAAATTAGCGCAGTTTGTTAGTTCGACTTACTAACGTCAGGTTTAGTTTGAATTAAGGTCAAACTTATTAGTTTGACTTTGCTAATTTTAACTAACTTTTGTAGTGTAGACGTAGCCTTGCTAAGAGAGCCACATTGACAGCATAAATCCACTGAGGTTTGCAATGCCTTGATGTAACTGGCACAGTCAACTAAAGTTGAGGCCAGAATCAGACATAACATTCAAAGCCCAGCAAACCAGATACTCATGTCAAACTTCCAGTTTCAATTGTGATTTGTCATGATATTCTATTTCACATAAACATTAAGCAAAGCATTACAAACTAAATCAATGAACATCACAACTGTTACTATTTTGAGGAGCATCTGTCTTGATTTCATCGAAGCCTTCAGAAACAACAATTGGAAGATGTCATCACTGCTGGCAAAGAACTGGTGGAAAACTTAGGAGCTGAGGTTGTTCTCAAAGAAATTCTTATTCATCAGAAGAAAAGAGAGTGTATAGAAGGACCAAGATGAGGTGTCAGGAAGCTTGGAAGAAAAATTCCAGAGGGAGTGTTTTTGCTCAATCATTGACACTGCTCCAGTATCCATCAAAGAAATGTTTAGGCAAATGAATCATCACAAAAAGACGTGGATTTCTTTTTGTATGGCCTTAGGATGCTACTAGTGAACAGGTAAACACTCTTGAACAACTATTTGGAACTTCTCCAGATGCTGACACACAGGGAATGTTTGGCTGTCAATGGTAAAAGACCTTTGTTGTAATTGGACAACACTGTCACATTTTGCCAAATGGGAAGCACTCTGTACTCCAAGTTCTGCACTGCATTTATGATGCAGAGCTGAAGTACACTTTTCCTAAGGTGTGGACAGGTTTGAGTATTCTGCTCAAGCTACCAGTCATAGTCTCAAGAGGTGAGTGCAGCTTTTGAAAGCTCAGGTTCATTAAAACAAATCTTCAATTGACAATGACCAACAGGAGACTGGCACCATTTGATATTTTACCACCTAAATATGCCATTGGCTAGTATCTCTCTCTGAATCTATGCTTCTGTTCACAAGGGCAAAGGCAAGAATTAGAACTTTTTTAACTAAAGAAGTAGGGTTAACATTCTAAGCCTGTCACCTATGGTAACACTATTTATAATTGGTCAATCCAATGCTGGCACACAGCTGAATTTCTTGATGTTGGTACATTTCAGTTATTCTTAAAATGAAGTTTCTATAAGCTTAGAGGAAACACTTTTATTTGCTTATGCATGGCTTGAATAAATAGAAATTTACAGATTCTAGCATGTAAATTTATCATCTTTGACAGGAATAAATCAGGCATACAAAATCATGCATTGAAGTTGTGAAATGAGCTATAAATTAAATTAAAATTAAGCTATTCAAAAGCTTATCAAATTAAGGGTGGGACACCAAAGATGCTTCTTGCCTGGGTTGCTATTTGGTCTGGGGCCAGTCCTGGTAAGTGTGATTAATAATTCAAAAAATTTACTAAGGGTCATGGTGAATTCTTCATCCTTGACAACTTTTAAATCAAGAATGGATATATTTCAAAAAGACATTTATGAGGTTTTCACAGGAACTCCTATTACCTCGCAGCAGACCCTTTTCGCTTTGGAAATGATGACTCTTGTGTACTCACAGAGGTGAGTGAGCACCAAGATAATCCTTTCTATGAGGCCTCTAACTTTAGCTTTTTAATTTACAGATGAATCAGAAAGCATCTAATTACTGGCTGTGAAAGGAATCCAAATCTTAAAAAGCTATTTCATACAGGAAAATGGGAATCCTTTTGAGCTAAAGGAGGCAAGACAATGGCCAGGTTACTCATGTCAAACAATGAAAAGACCATTCCTGCTACAAAACCTGATAAAGACAGAACTTCTAAAAGAGATCAAGGTATTCAGAATTGCCATTCGCAGCAGTCAAACTATAAAGTAATATGTGACCTAGATGGAAGCATCAGCGCAGTTGAAACTGCATAATTTGTAAGCCAGAATCAAGCCGTTGGAGAGACAAAAGTGAAATGGGGTCTCTAAAAGTGACATGAAAAAATCATGAAAGAAGGAAAATGAAAATTCAAGGAATTCTGAAGTACAAGGAAAGAATTAACTGTAATTTTTTACAGCCAGATCAAAACCTGTTTCAAAACAGCCAGAACTTTTCCATTTACTTGGATAGGCTTTGCATCAGGCCCCACATTGCTGAATATTATTTTACAGATTTCAGTTCTGTGCACAGTGATGGAACAGCAAGGAACAGGAAACACACAACCTTATTTGTCCCCACAATATCAGGAATTAAGCCAAAGGCACAGTAGAAAAGTTACAGTATGATTGTTAAGACAGTCTCTTTTTAAAAACTTCTAAATTATCTCCTGTCATGGCCTTAAATCCAGTTGATTCAGGATTTATCAGATACCCCTCCAATAAAAATGAGAGAACTGACTGAGGAAGTGGTGAAGAGAGAAAAGGGAAGGATATAAGAAAACTTCCCTTCAACAATAATAAACTTTGTATTATATATCAAGTCCTTTGTCTACATGAGGTCGGGGGAGTGGGCAAAAACACATGGGAAGAAACTAAGAAAGGCAATGTGGAAAACTGCTTGCAGGCAGACAAAACAAACAGAAAAGAATCCTCAAAAGCAAAAGCAAGGAGCCAACCTACAAGATGCTGATAGGAATGAGGAAGAAGAGAGAGGACAAGGAAATATAGGATTCTATAAAATGTCTCTTATGTCACAATTCATAAGTTAGAATGTAAAATGAATTTGATATTTGAAGAAAGCATCAAATGCAAACAGGAATTATTAAATATTGCAGAAGCTAACTTCTTCAGGAAAAAAAACAAGCTAAGATTTCTTACATGTACTACCCTGAACCAACAAAAAAGCAGTGCCTCTGATGTACAAATATTATGTAGTAAATAGAGTCATTGACTCTAGGATCAGAAGAAACCAATATGATCATCTAATCCGACTTCCTGCACAATGCAGGAGCACTTACATAATACAGGTAGTCCTCACTTAGTGACCGAGTTCCGTTCCTGAAACCTGGTTGATAAACGAATTGGTCACTAAACGAGGAGCACCCCTTACCGGTATTTCAGGCATAATGTACTTTACTGGTAGTGGGTTTTTCAACCAATCGGTAGATAGTTTTAATGTCACCTTTGCATCATTTATAACATTTTTAATATATATTTTAAATGTTTTAAGCTCTAATGTACTGAACTTAGTTTGCATAGTGTACTGTAAATATAGGTAATCTGAGAGAGTTGATGCGAGTTCTCGTACATTGCCATAATACCAACTCATCAGAGAGCCGGTCATAACTCTGAGGGGTCACTAAACGAGTAGGTCACTAAGTGAGGACTAGCTGTATAAGCATTTTGCATGGCCACCGACCGCCATATATCTAGGCATCTTCCACATCAAATCAGAAACAACAGTGAAGTCCCTGGAGAAATTTCATGGAATCTGTAGCCCTTCTTCCTATTGCAAAGCAAAAACTTGGCTTGAGAGTCAGTCTTTTCATTGTTGTATTTTTTTAATGTTTACTTTTGTTTGGGTTTTTGGACTGATATGTTTCAGGAGAGTTTGGAGAAGCCTTTTGTGGGTTCAAGGGGTGTCAGTGTTGTGATTGTCATTCTTACAGTGAAGAGGTCTTTACAAAGATTAGAATGACACTTTACAATTATTAGAATGACACTGGAGCCATTAGATTAAATGGCTGGTTATACAAGTGATGAGAGATATAAATTACAAAAAAGAGTCACTAATTTTCTTAAGGTTATGAAAATCCAGTATTAAGGTGTTTAACAACATCATGGTGAAATGAAAACATGGTTAAAATAAAATTAAGAAAATACAATCTCATAATAACCTCAGGTAAGAATAAACAATCAGGAACCAGTGGGGATGAATGTGAGGAAAGGACATTTTATTTAAATTTTATAGGATTATCCGGTGGGACAAAGTTACTGGAGCAGAGCTACAGATCAAATCAGAATATAGCCATAAGGAACCATTAGCACTCCCAGTTTGTGGTCTGGCATCCAGAACACTGTTATTAACACTCTTTTGTAGCCTTTACAGTACCTTTTAGCTGGAAATTGGGAAAAGAAAAAACACCAGTGTGTTAGCAGTTAGTAAACAGTCATTTGGGATGAGTGGTAATGGGGAAATTAACATATCAAATTAAAACTCAAAAATGCAGAGATGAAATTAACAAATATCCAATAGTTCTCTTCCTCTCTATAAATCTTGGGAAAAGGTGCAGTAAGACAGTGATTGTGAAAATTTCCAGTAAAGAGGATTTACCAACAGCAAGAGAAATGAATTATTAATAACAAGCTATCCTTGGAAAAAAGATAGGAAGCAAACTTGAGGTTTTATCCAAGAACTATAATCAGAGCAATACTTCATAAACCACAAGAAAATGCAAGTTACTTTAAAATAGTTTCTTGACCTTCTGTAATCAAAAGTATTGAGAGGGTGGGTGAAGGAGAAGAAGAAGCCTTGAGAAGGAGGTGAAGGAGATCCCTTGCTGAAGAAGCACAGGAAAGAGTGAACCTTGGGTGAGTGAATTGTCGACTGTGTGTTTGTGTCTTTCTTTCAGGTGATTTCTGTTACTTGTCAATTATTGTGTGAGATGGGACTGTGAGTGTGTGTCTGGTGGCTGTTCATACCATCGTTACCTGTTAACCCCTGACCAACAGCCTCAAAAAGCCTTGTGATCACTCTTCCCCTGTGTGGCTAATGAGCGGCAAGGGCTGGCCTAAGCAGAGAAGGCCTTAAAAGCCAGTGGCTGAGCAGCCAGGGAACTGCAAACAGCGGAGTTTAAGAGGGAGCTGAGGTTTTTTTTTTAGGGGATCACGATGGTGAGGAAAAATTATATTGCTTCTACCAGCACTACTTCTGTCTCGTCCACTTGTGCCTGTATCCAGACAGACATTCTGACCACAGATGTCTCCACCCAGATCGTGGTGTGGACTTGCAGGACTGTGGCTTGCATTTCCCATACACAGACAAGCAGGCTGGGGAGATCATTCAGTGTGAAAGGTGCCTTCTGGTGGAATCTCTCAGGAAGCAGGTGGGAGAGTTACAGGAGGAAATGGCTAGGCTTGGAAGTATCCGTTCCTTAGAGAAATTCTTTGATAACATCCATGAGGAGACACCCAGAGCTGAGGAAACTATCCAGGTGTGGGGACTGCTGCCACACCATCAGAGAAGGATGAGATGGCTCTGGCAGAGGGAGGACACTGGCTATGTCTACACTACAGGGCTCAGTTAAACCAGCTTAATAAAGTCTACTTTAAGCCAGCTTAAAGTAGACCTTATTAAGTCAGTTTAGAGCACCCACACTCAAAATGCCAGGAGACTGCCCACGTCCACACTGGCAGCTGCTAGGTCACCCTAGGAGTGGTGCATTGTGTGTACGTGGCCCACAGTACACCACAGCAGAAATGCCCTTCTCTCCTGGCCACTACTTTACTACAGGAAGTGAGTGACAACACCATCTTCCATCCTGATGTACAAGATCAAAGTGCCCAGCACAGCACTCACACCCTCCCTGCATTGGCCAGACTCCTCCGGCTCTGGACCATGTGCCACAGGGCAACTGCCACCACAAGCGTGGGGTGCAGCAGTTGTTAAGACTCAAAACACCAGGATACAGCATGCAGAGAAAGCTGAAGTTAAATCACTGGTTGTAATGGGAAAAAATCCATAGTAACAATTTAATCCTGCTTTCACTCAATCTAATCTAAAAGAAATAGCAACTTTCTTTCTTTGTGCTGTTTCCCAGCATCTGAATGTTACCAACTGCTTTGATTTGCTGTTACAGTGTGATCTGATCCTATGTATTACACTCCCTTGCATTTACTTCCTACCATTCTGTAAGTTCCCCCATCTTCAAACAATCTGACAAAGTGGGATTTTCTCCCATGAAAGCTCATGCAATAAATAAATTTGTTAGTCTTAAATGGTGCCTCAGGACTCCTTGTTTGTTTTACAACAATATAACAGGAGTTGGGCTGAGAAGAGGAGACACATGAGGTCAGGCTTGATAATGGGAGAGACACAGAGGCTTGGGCTGAAAAGGGCAAAGGGAGAAACAGGCAGGGTCAGACAGAGAAGGAGAGACACACAGGGTTGGGCTGGAGAAGGGGAGAGACACGCAGGGTCACGCTGGAGAGATGGGAGAGATGAGGGGTCAGGCTGAGAAGTGGGAAAGATGCTGGATCAGATTGGTGGAAGGAGAAAGATACAGGGTTGGGCTGAGAAGTGGAGGAGATGCCAGGTCCAGCTGACTAGTGGGGGAGATGCCGGGTCAGGCAGAGAATGGGGGCAAGATGTCGGGTCCAGCTGAGAAGTGGGGGTGAGGCCAGGTCCAGCTGAGAAGGCGGAAAGATGCTGGATCAGGTCAGGGAACATGAGGAGTTTGGATGTTGTGCACACAACTGGGAATGCTCCCAGCTGTGTTGTGCCTTCTCTCCAGGCCCCATGGTTACTTTGGTTAGGAAGCCAACTAAGTCAACTTAAGGCAACTCCCAGGCCACATTGCCTGAAGTCAACTTAATAAAGTCGACTTAATGGTAAAGTCAGCTTTGTAAGTGGAAGTTATAAAGTTGACTTTAGAAACCAGGAAAGTCAACTTTGCTGACTTGCAGTGTGGCATGAGCTTTATTTAAGTCAACTTAAGGGCCCTTCAGTCAACTTAAAGCCACAGTGTAGACATGGCCACTGGCAGCTGGTTAATCCCGGCAGCAGACAGTGCTCCATCCCAGCTCCCATCCTATCCTCCGTGGTGATGAAAAACCATTATCCATCCCTGGCAATGAGGGATGGCATGAAAGAGGAGCACCCATGCACCCTCGAGACTGGGAGGACCTCAGCCACAACACCCAGGAAGAAACACAAGGTAGTGATTGTTGGCGCCTCTCTTCTGAGGGGGAGAGGGGCACATCTGTCACCCTGCCATGGTGTCCCAGGAAGTACACTGCCTGTCAGAGGCCTGTATCTGAGATGTTATGGAGGGATCATTGAGAATCATCTGCCCCTCTGACTACTACCCCATGCTACTCATCCATGTGGGCACTAATGATACTATGATATGTAACCCTCAGCAGATCAAAAGTGACTACAGAGCTCTGGGAGAACAGGTGAAGGAGTTTGGTACACAAGTGGTGTTCTCTTTGATCCTTCCAGTCAAGGATAAGGGCCTGAGCAGAGACAGATGCATCCTGGAGGTAAATGCCTGACTGCAAAGATGGTGTTACCAAGAGGGCTTTGGCTTCCTCGACCACGGGGTGATGTTCGAAGAAGGACTGCTAGGCAGAGATGGGCTCCACCTATCAAGGAAGGGGAACAGCATATTTGGACATAAACCAGCTAACCTAGTGAAGTCACAATGAGGGAAACCTGGGGAAGGGATGAAACTTAGGGGAGCTGAGGCTCTAACAGCAGGGATAAGAGAGACCCTAGTCAGAACTTGGGGGAGGGGAATCAACACAGTGCCTTAGGTGTCCTAATGAAGCCCTAATCCCTGAGGTGAGTAGGGAAAGAGGACATCAGGAGAAAATCCAAGGAGGAAGATGCAACAGGAGAGATGATCAGCGAGGGAAGGTAGGGCAATCAGCCCAACATCTTAGGCACCTGTAGACAAATGCAAGAAGCCTGGGAAACAAGCAGGAAGAATTGGTAGTACTGGCAAAGACAAGGAACTATGACGTAATTGGAATAATGGAGATGTGGTGGGAAAGCATGCATGACTGGAGCACGGCCATGGTTGGGTATAAACTGTTCAGGAAGGACAGGCAGGGAAGAAGAAGGGGAGGAGTAGCACTATATGTAAAAGAGCTTTATGACTGTTCAGAGCTCCACTATGAAAGTGGAGACAAGCCTGTTGAAAATCTCTGGGTTAAGTTCAGAAGAGACTGAAACAAGGGTGATGTTGTGATGGGTGTCTGCTGTAGACCAACAGACCAGAAAGAGGAGGTGGATGAGGCTTTCTATGGACAACTAGCAGAAGTATCCAGATCACAGGACCTGGTTCTCATGGGTGACTTCAATTACCCTGACATCTGCTGAGAGGCCAATACAGCAGTGCACAGATAATCCAGGAAGTTTTTGGAGAGCATTGAGGACAACTTCCTGGTACAAATGCTAGAGGAACCAACTAGTGGCCTTGCACCTCTTGACCTGCTGCTCACAAACAAAAGAAATGATCAGGAAAGTAGAACTGAATGGCAACCTGAGCAGCAGTCTGCATGAGATGGTAGAATTCATGATTCTGATCAAAGGAAGAAAGGAAAGAAGCAGAACATAGACCCTGGACTTCAGAAAAGCAGATTTTGGCTCCGTCAGGGAACTTATGGGCAGGATTCCTGGGAGGCTAATCTGAAGGGAAAGGTAATAAAGAGAGCTGGATGTATTTTAAAGAAACTCGATTAACAGCACAGGAAGCTACTCTTCCAATGTGCAGAAAGATCAGCAAATATGGAAAGTGCCCACGGTGGCTTAACAGAGAACTCTACAGTGAGCTAAAACACAAAATGGAAACTTATAAGAAGTGGAAACTTGGACAGATGACCAGGGAGGCATATAAAGATATTGCTCAGGACTGCAGTGGTAAATCAGAAAGGTCAAAGGGCAATTGGATTTGCAGCTATCAAAGGATGTGAAGGATAACAGGAAGGGGGTCTTCAAGTATATCACTAAGAAGAAGAAGATCAGGGAAGGTGTAGGGCCCTTACTCAATGGGGCAGGTATCCTCATGGTGGATGATGTGGAAAAGGCTGAAGTACTCAATGCTTTTTTACCTCAGTCTTCACAGGCAGGGTCAGCTCTCAGACTACTACACTGGGTAACACAGAATGGAGAGAAGGAGAGTGACCCTCGGTGATGAAAAGCAAGGCTAGAGACTACTTAGAGAAGCTGGATGTGCACAAGTCCATGGGGTTGGATGAACTTCATCTGTGGATTCTGTGGGAGTTGGCCAATGTGACTGCAGAGTCACTAGCCATTACCTTTGAAAACTCATAGTGAACAGGGGAGGTCCCAGATGATTGGAAAAAGGCAAATATAGTGCCTATCTCCAAGAAAGGGAAAAACAGACCAATCAGCCTAACCTCAATCCCTGGAAAAATCATGGAGCAGGTCCTTAAAGAATCCATTCTGAAACACTGACAATAGAGTGATCAGGAACAGTCAGCATGGATTCACCAGGAGTAAATCATGCTTGACCAGCCTGATTGCCTTCTACGATGGGATGACGGGATATGTGGATGCAGGAATAGTTGTCAATGTGATATACCTCAACTTTAGCAAAGCTTTTGATACTGTTTCCCACAGCATTCTTGTCAGCAAGTCAAGGAAGTATGGTTTGGATGAATGGACTTTAAGATAGATAGAAAACTGGCTAGATCATCAGGCTCAGTGTGTAGGGAGCAATGGCTCAATGTCTAGTTGGCAACCAGTAACTAATGAAGTGGCCCAGGGTTGGTCCTGGGGCCGGTTCTCTTCAACATCTTCATTAATGATATGGATGATGGGATAGAGTGCACTGTCAGTAAATTCACAGATGACACCAAGCTGAGGGGAATGGTAAACACACTGGAGGGCAGGGGTAGGATTCAGGGAGACCTAGACAAATTGGAGCACTGGGCCAAACAAAGTCTCATGAAGTTCAACAAGGAAAAGTGCAAAGTCCTGCACTTAGAACAGAAAAATTCCATACACTACTACAGGCTGGAGACCAATTGCCTAAGTAGCAGCACTGTAGAAAAGGCCCTTGGGGTTATGGTGAATGGGAAGCTGTATATGAGTCAACAATGTGCTCTTGTTGCCAAAAAGGCCAATGACATGTTGGGCTGCATCAGTAGGAGTGTTGCCAGCAGCTAGAGGGACGTGACTATTCCCCTCTATTCAGCACTGGTGAGGCCACGTCTGGATTACTGTGTCCAGTTTTGGGCTCCACACTGCAGAAAGGACATGGATAAATTAGAAAGAGTCCAGCGGAGGGCAGTGAAAATGATTAGGGGGTTGGGGCACATGATTGACAAGGAGTGACTGAAGGAACTAGGCTTATTTAGTCTGGAAAAGAGAAGACTGAGGAGAGATTTGATAGCAACCTTCAACTACTTGAAGAGGTGCTTCAAAGAGGAGAGAGCTATTCTGTTTTCAGTAATAACAGAGGACAGAACAAGGAGCAATGGTTTCAAGCTCCTGCTGGGGTGGTTGAGGTTTAATATTAGCAAATCTTTCTCACTAGGAGGGTGGTGAAGCATTGGAACAGGTGATCTAGGGAGTTGGTTGAATCTCCATCTTTGGAAACATTTAAGGCCCTGTTAGACAAAACCAAGGCTGGGATGATTTTGTGGGAGTGCTCCTGCTTTTAGCAGGGGATTGGACTAGGTGACCTCATGAGGTCCCTTCCAACCCTATGATTCTATGAATCACATACCGTACAATCACTGGTTCTTTAACTGTATTTTTATTTTCATTTTAATTTTAAAAGTTATTTTGAAAAAATAAAGTTACAAAACAAAAATAAATCCTTAGATTCAGATGCTGACATAATTAATCAGAATTTACAAAAAAAAATTCTCAAAGTTTAAAAATTAAAATGGTGAGACGCAGCTTTTACCGAAAGTCTTATGTAAAGAGCACTAATCATGACCTTATATCAGAATAAGGGAACATCTCTCCAAGATTCACTGTACCTATACACAAATTGTTTTGGAAGCATGGACTGCCCCTCCTCTGCTCCCCACCTTCCCCCACCAAAATACCATGGTTTACTGGATACTAGTATTTGGCCAGGACTGAAATACCTGTACAGTGAGAAATTCAAGAAATAAAATTCATCACCCCTCCAGTTCTAAGAATTTGAGTAAAGTTAATCACAACAGTATCTATATCGGACATGTGTAAAGACAACTGCTTTTATGGAGGAAAGAAAAGAGAATGAAGGAAGAGGAAACATTTTGGAGAAGTCATGAACGTAATGGAAGAAGGTGAAAATGGGAGGAAATGACTTTAGGGCAAGAAGTCTCTTTTTTCCCCCCACTGTTTTCTAGTAACATAGTAATAAAAAAAAATCACATTTAAATGTTGGAGTATACCTATATCACCTCAGTCTGCAATATGTGCAGCTCTTACTAACAAAGCAGGTTTAATTCTTGTTAGTAATTTGATAGAAGTCCCTCAAGGAAAAGTAGGGCACCTCAGAAAACTGTGATGTGAGTCAAGTGAGCCAATGATCAAGCATGATGCTAAGACAACATGTTGCTGAACAGGCCATCTGTTGTATTTAGCATCACACTATTACAGAGCTGGGAGGCAAATCAGGGGGAAATCTACTATTCTATTATGAAGTTTAGCTCCAAAGCCTTAAAATTTAGAATGTTTTCAAACTGAGGAAATCAAATTAGACAACCACCAAGGCACCTTAGCATAGCAACAAGGTATAACAATTATGTTATCAAAATAAAAACAACTCATCAGTGGATCATATGCTCAAACCAAGTCACTGTTATCTAGGAAGAACAGCTTTCAAGACTTGATACCTAGTGGCTTGTAAGAACTGATTAACCAATGTACACACAGCACAAACAGCTATGTTCTGAATCAGATGTAAAATCAAGATCCAGACAACCTACAGTTAGTAAGGACACCATGGCATTCTCCATTTCTCACTTATGCATGTTGCTTCACTTGGATAAGGTACTATATTCTACCATTCTGGATGGAAGAGCTGGTGTGGTTGCAGTGTTTCACCCTAGAGATAGTTACTTTGAACCAAGTGAAGAGAGATTCCCAATTTATCTCTGCAGATTCAAGAGAAAATGGAGCTTTGATAAATGAGAGGACTACCCACAAATTGGGTACAATAATAATTAAATTCTCTTGCCTGCTTACTTTCTCACCAGGACAAGTAGGGAGAGGGAAAACAGGAACACAGAAATGAGCTATACTTTGGTTTCACACCACCCTTCACTGAGTAGCACAGCTGAACCACAGCCATGGTTTTCTCCCTGGGATAATCCAAGCATGGCACAACACCACAGCAACCTTACTCAGAGCTGTGCCTTATTGATAACATCTATTTAGCTTTCAAACAGAAATTAATTGGAGATCATAGTTTGATGAGACTTCACTGTGATAAGAGATTTTCAAGAATTCATTTTAAAAAAAAGTCTAAAATCCCCAACTGAACAAAAAAGTGTTCATAGTTTTTGAAGAAACCAGCAAACCAGTGGGGGGGGGGTTCAATGAGCTTCCTTGAATCCAAGCTTTGGTACTACCCCTTTTAAGATTTCTTCCTCCACCTACATAATAATTGCATGTCTTTCGAATTAGGCTAACCACCAGATAAATGTTATCTGTTTAAAGAAAGGAGATTAGTGATATCTATTGTCTGTGATCAAAAACAATCAGGATTTGATAAAACTGTTTTATATGGACCTTTTCTGTTTTCAAAAACTGCACCCACTACCTCAAGCTCTTGAATACTTATGAAGCTGCAAATTTGTGCCAGCCACTTGCAAACTTCCTACAGCAAGTTCATCACAAAATATTCACAGTGACTTGCTTTTTATGGGCCAGGCACATTTAGTATGCCTTAGGTTCAGGGGTATACTTATAACAGCTCTTTTCTTCTACAGGAAGTGTCAGCAGATGGATAAAGCAAGCAGAATTTATTACAGCTAGTTAGTTAGTTAAAGCTAGTGCAATAACCTCAAATCTTTGTTACTCTGCATTGTTTTTGTACACTTGGGACTGTTAAACTGAATATGTTTGCTAAGAAACTGCCATGCGGTCTTCAAAAAATTCTCCTTATGAGTTTTCTTTATGTTAGTTACTATGCTGTTTAGTCAGCTATCAGTCTCAAGATGATTATTCTTTCCTCCATCCTCACCCCTCCCATCTCTTTAATGAGCTCAAACAGTTCTTTATTCCCTGTATCCTCAATGAACAACGATTAGGGAAACTGTCTCTTTTTTCCCCAGAGCCCAATCAGCCACAAAGGTAGGATTCTGAGCACCTGCAAAAGCATTAAAACAAGAAAGTGAGTTTGCTGCAGAGATGACTTGTTCTTATCTGATGATACAAAGAAGTACCTAACAGTGTTTCTCCTGTTTTCAATATTAATTTTGTTAATGAAAGTTTCCTACTTGCTAAAAATCTACAGAGCCCTTGGGTAGATTTGTTTCTACCCTAGAGAAGGGTAGAAAATAAGTTTGCCATAAAGTGACACCATTAAGAAAAGATGTTGAGAACCTGTTAGAAATTCAGAACAGCATTGATTTCATAAAATTTCTAAGATTTTTATAGCACTTTCCATGCTCAGTATACCGTGTGACAGAGATATTCAGATTTGGGGGGTGGAGTTTAGTCCAGAACCACTTCTATTTATAAAATAAAATGTAGGATATCTTCAAAACCTCAATCCTGCAAGGACTTCTAGCTCAGCTTAACTCCATCTACTACAAAGTCAACGGGATAACAGGTGCGTGAAGTTAAACACCTGCCAGAAGTTGAACAAAATGGGACTAGTCATGTTTATGAAATTAAGACTGTGCTGGACCAGGATTCTCTGTTCTGAACTAAGGACACTTGATGCAAGGTATCCCAGCAGTCTTAACCACTCTCAAGCACTCAAAAATAATGCCAGGACACAGAAAATAATGCCAAGTTCCAAAGGTGTAGCTGTGCTAGTCTAGTTCAGCAAAATAAACAAGGACTCCTATGGCACTTAAAGACTAACTGTAGTGTGACCTGATGCCATGACTTACATTTCCCTGCATTTACTTCCTCTCTTTCTGTAAGTTCCCCCATCTTCAAAGTGTCTGACAAGTGGGATTTTCTCCCATGAAAGCTCATGCAATAAGTCAATTTGTTAGTCTTTAAGTGCCACAGGACTCCTGGAAAATAATATGAGTCTTTAAAATCATGGGATTTTAAAACATTCAGTTCTCTTTATTTCCTCATTTGAGTTTTCAGCCTATTGGGTTCACGTTGTCAAGCTTCATCTGCAGCCATGTGGTCTAGAAACCTGCTTTCTTGAAAAATGAAAGCCAAGATTCTCTCATAATGACAGTAATACAGAAGCTGGGACTTCAAGAAAAAAAAAAAAAACAAATAGCCTGTAGCTCATGATAAGAATCAGAAGAACTGGCTACACTCCCATCGCCAAAGGCAGTCAGCATTTTGAGGAATGGTCATGGAACCACACAGCTATTAGATTTCAAAACAGTCAATTTGGGGAAACTGAAAGATCTATTGAGTTTGATATAACAGAAAAACATTAAAATCCACAATTGTTGAAGCAGTGTGGAGAATCCTAATGGACACTAATTAATGCATGACAGGTTACAGTTAAATTGTCACAGAAAAATGCAGTCAGAAGTGTAGTTATTTGGCATGAGAGACTGCTCAAGAATGTAACAGAAATGGAGAGGGGAGAGGAGCAAACAAGACTACAGACAGTGAGTTAAGGCTTTCAAGGAAAAGATAAAGGGCAGCATAATAGTGGAATGACTAATTGCTAGCTATAGAGGCCAAGGGGAATCAGAATGTCTTTTACTATTATATGCAGAGGAAATAGAGCAATGTGAAGGTGAGAGGATGAACCCATTGCTCAATTACATGGGAGAAAATCCCACTTGTCAAACACTTTGAAGATGGGGGAACTTACATGGGTACCACTTTCCTCAAATTAATGAGATTTGCAATATAACTGAGCACCAAATTTTGCCCTGAGTATCTAGAGCTTCCCTGGCTTGTAAGGTCTGGGATCTCCTATGGGAAGCAGTGGAAATTCCTCTCCTTAAGTTCATTAAAAAATAATAATGAAGAATATGTTGTGGAGACATATTGAATCACACAAACAGATATAATAACTGATTTTTCCCCATCATGAATTCCTCTTAATAGGTGATCCAAAATATTAAAAGATCCCCCGTACCTTCCCTCTACCCCTCAAGAATTAAGGAATCAGACTATCCAGTGTTCTGTATCTGATGAGGAAAGAAAACTACTTAACATAATGGGCCTGTTGGATGTATGCTGATTTATGCCAGCTGAAAATTTCTCTCTATTTAAATAATATGAAATCATCCATAAATATAATCAGCACAGATTGATTAGCCCATAGCTGGGTCCCCCCAAAAGGTATGTCTAGGGGCATCCCTTATAGTTTATTATTCCATTAAAGCAAAGGCCTCTCTCTGACAGTTGCTTTCCCTTACTTCGGGGAAGCCCAAGAACTGGTGTCCCCTCAGTACATGTTTGGGGATACACATCATCTTAAATGTTGTGAAGGTAAGGTCCTGGAATAGGGCCAGTTCCCTTTCCTGCTGGACCTTTAATGAATAGCTCAAGCCTATAATAGGATCTGGTAGAAGAGCTATCCATAAGTCACCAATTACACTGTTCCTTGGCAAAATAATTTCATTTTAATTCACTGTTTGAAAGTTTGTCTTGTTTAGTGAACTTTTCCATACTATAATGTAGACCTATCACCTTGTTTTATTTGTGAAGTTGAGATCTGACACTTTCTGCTCAGGAAAATATTGGTAATGACATTATGAAGCACAGTTTTGATAGGTTTAATGCTTATTAGATGCAACCTGCTAGGGAGCAAGTAGGAGAATATAAATAATTGGGTTGTAAAAAAAAAAAAAAAAAAAAAACTTTTTTATTAGTGCAAGTCCTGATGTGATAGGCTTTAGTTAATTTAGTGAAACGCTTGATTGTTAGTTAATCTACACCTGAGACCTTATTCCCAGTTTGTGAACTAGTCTTCTCATTTTGTGTAACAAACAACTGACCATAGGAAGAGAGGTACTCTGCAGGTCTACAAAAGTTACTTTAGGTTGATAGCATGGGTCATTTTGCAATATTTTGTGGTTAGTAATTAGGAAGCTAAAGCATATATGTCAATGAAGTTGATTTAAAAATTGATTGACACAAGCATTTAGGTCAGTGACCTAAAGTACAGTTATGGATACCTGAAATGCCACATGCAGATAGGGACATGAAAAAAGTTTATGATAAGGGAAAAGGTCTTACATGGACATGTGTCCATAGAGTCACACATAGGATGGGATATAACTTCGTTCCCTAAATGTCCTTCTGGCTTTGTTTTCCACAGATCTTTGGAATATGTTAGTGTGTTTAGAGTCCTAAGAGCCACATCTGTTTTGTAAGTTTGTGTTACATAGTTATATTAATGGGTGGACTTACCTGGCTGTTAAGCAATACTTTTATTTTACATTTATCACCACCACCACCACCATAGGGAACAAGTGTGTAGCTATCTGAAAAAAATACTAAAATATTAATAAACCTCATACACACATTTACAATTATTGATCAGACTACTCTGGTGTCCCAAAGAATTGGTGTGAAATACAGTAGAGACTTTTGAGTCCTCCAAAACAAAGCTGGTTAAATACAACAAAGATTTCTGGACTGCTGTTGTTTGGAAAGCTTGTGCATTAGTCATGTTAAGTGATAAGCCAGGGGTCTCAAACACATGTCCCACAGGCCACATGCAGCCCCTAAAGCTATTTTCTGCAGCCCATAACGAATCTATTGTCACCGATATTTGCATATCATTGTATGAAAAGATTTCAATGGTGCGGCCCTTTGACTAATGTACTAGTCCTCATGTGGCCTTCATGGTGATTTGAGTTTGAGGCCCCTATGATAAACTGTAAGATGAGTAACAAGTAGTTTGTAATCTATCTTCTTTCTGAAGGAGAAGGAGAAACAGGGAACTCCTCTGTGTGCTACTGGCTACACTTGGCCAATACACCTTTCACCTTCTCACCTCTCTGAGGTAACAGCTTCCAGGCACTTCCAAGCATTTCCATGTCTTCTGGTCATTGTCTTGCCGGTAAAGTAGGAAAGTGAATGGACCACCCATGTGCCCACATAACTATTCTGGTCCCAAGAAATCAAAAGTCCAACATACAAATCACATAGTCTATTTGTTTATTGGGATATTTATTTTCTTAGGGATTTATGTACTCCCATACTGGTGTATGCAGGCCCTTGTGCAGGTGGGTTTCTGTCTGCATAGAATTAAATTCAAGGGGACACTATAATCAAAGTGGTCCAAATAGGAGATAGAATTGAAAATAGGTTACAGAACAGCTAGCAAGAAGAGATGCATTGTGCTGATTTTACTAACCTTTTATTAATCAAACTGAGTTATTTAGGTTCCAGAGAGGTAGCTGTGTTAGTCTAGTTCAGCAAAACAAACAAGGAGTCCTGTGGCACTTTTAAACACAGCATATGAGCTTTTCTGGGAGAAAATCCCACTTTGTCAGACACCCATCTTCAAGTGTCTGAGTTATCTTTCCTGAGTTATTTAGGGTTCACTGTGACTAATAATGGGGATGTTATGTAGTAAGAATGGCCAAAATGACAGAAAATTACAATGCATTGGGTTGCTTCATTGCTAACTAAATCACCCAGGGAGTGGGCAGCCATGTTGCTGTAGGTGGAATGAACCCAGTCTAGTCCTTGGGCATAGAGAAAGGTGAAGATGAATCTTAAAGACATAGCTGTTCAATGTATATATTTGTCTTGTAATGCTTTGTGTAATTAGTTAAAAGGGAAAATTTATCAGCTGTATGAATTACAGCAGTAGTTGGATATTGAAAGGAAGTGTAATGAGGAACTGTGCAACTAAGTGGCTACAGTTGTAAGCTTGACTGTAGCATTAGCTGATAGGCTACAGGAAACTAAAGAGGGATATAGAGGGAGCCAGCTGGCTCTGTAGGAATAAAAACGCAAGAGCCACCCAGTGACAGATGCCCAGGAATGCCAAAAAGTTAATAAATAAATGGTAGAAGACCTAGAAACATGCTGAGGTGTTAGAGCAAGTGACATTTGAGAGGAGGAGGAACTCCTGTGCACAAAGTATGGGTTACAGTATGAGGCTGGAGGTCTGGAATTGCCTAATTCCCCGGAGAGTGTAGAGGAAACAGAGTGCACAGATGCCCCCAAAAGATCAGATATGTATCAGTTAATCAGAGAGAGGAACAGGCAGCCAGTCACAGGGTTCCCCATGATAATGCTACGAGTCCAAGAAGAACAGAAGGCACTGGCAAAAAGAATTCTCAAAGCAGACCCAGATATCAGCCTGGCCTTGAAAGATCCAGAGAGCTCAGCCTTCGTGGTAAATCCAGTGTGTAGTTGCAGAGCTGGAAATTATCCCCAGTCTGGCTCCCCAAGTGCTAGCTGTGTCAACAACCCATGGGTCATAACCAGGCCCAGCCTCCAGAAATACAAGTCACACCTCCATCCCTAATAGTAGCTAGGGAAAATGGAGAGACTGTGAACCTTTGGGGAGGGTAAAGATTCCAACAGCACTGGTTTCCAGACAACAGCTACAAATGGCCCTCCAAGGGGCTGACAATCAGACAGTCCAAGAGCTACCTGAATCAAATCAATCCACAGGAGACCAGAGCTTTGGTAGTAGAAGACTATGTTAAGGAGGGGGTAACAATGATTATGTTTCAAATTTGGACTCTTCCATAGAATAAGAAAACAGACAGAATGGGAAGAATACCTTGAACAGAGTATGAAGGATGAGCAAACAGCAGAAGAAATAAAACAAAAAGATGAGCAGTGTAAAAGGTCCTTCCTAGAACTCACTATGTATCATTAGATTTTATTCTGAACTACGCAATGGTGGCCACTGCCCAATACCAGGTTATTAAAGAAAAATGCTAATTGACAATGGACAGACCAGCACATTGTGGCCATAACCATCTTTAAGAAGTTAATAGGCAGACAAAGGTAAGCTCTGTCACTTAGAAGTGCGGGTCAGTAATATTGCTTTGGCAGCAGTAGTGATCCCAAGAATGACATGGGAACCTGTGGCCTATCCTTCCAGAATTGTTCTACATGCTTCCAGGAGAATGCCAGCCATAGCAACTAAGTATTTCACTACCTGCTCAATACCTGCCCACCACTAGTTGGGTTATTAAACATTTTGGGTATGTCTACACTTATATACTTTATTATTTCAGTTTAAAATAGTGCATGTCTACACTAGCTTTTCTTATTTCAAAATGAGGAGCATCCTCCTTCCAAAATAAGGAACGGCCATTTCAAAATAATAAAACGTCGCTTTGTATCAAAATGACAATTAAATCAAAACTATTATTTTGAAATAATGTAGTGGAGCTGCATTATGTCAATTTAATTGTTATTTCAATTTAACACTTTTTGCCCTTCTCCCTCTCAGGGTGCCTTCCTCTTTCTATATATTGGATGATGGCATGGCACGGCCTGGCTTGGGGGCCATCTTGCCACACCTCCCATGGTGCACCTCTCCTAAATTGAACTAGCAAGTCCTGTCCGTGGACATGCTAATTCAATTTGGGTTTCCCGTGGGGACATGTTAAATCAATTTAACTTAAATTGATTTAATTCTTCTTATTTTGATTAAATTAGATCAATTTAAATTAAATCAATTTAACAATCTAAACATAGACACCGCCTTTAGCTTTTTTACTGGGTCAGCTCCCCCTATAATATTGCATCTTCCTCACACCCGAGATAGTTTCCTACTCTCAGACAAGTCAAGGACGGACAAGTACAAAACTCTCGCCTCGCATGCCAATCACTTCTAATGCAAGGATAAGACATGCTTGAACCCCTTCATATTCCATATCCCTTGTTATATGAACGGGAACCATATAAGTGCTCAGTATCTCAGTTAATAAGCGAACTGGAACTGTTTTTTAAGCTCCTGCCTTCCACTATTGATTTAAAGGAAACTGAACATTTTTGGGGACACTCTAAGCTTCTCTAAATAACGTAACTCCCATAGTGGGTTTGAGATTCATATGCACTCATATGTATGCTTTCTGTTACAATTTCTGTGCTTCTCTTATGCACCACATTCTGCATGATCTGCAGGGTTGGCAGCAGTTGCATGTGCATCTGTGCCATAATCTTTCCAACTGTCCATTTTTCAGAGTCAGCACAGGTAGGTAATCCCCTGACAGATTTTTTTTGCCATATTGACATGTCCTGAGTTTACTTCTTCAGACAGCTCGGCTCTTGAGTATGCAACCTTATGGTCCGACACCTATAATTTGGCCTTTTTTCATCCTGCCAACATCCATGTGTTGAAAGTGACAAGCTACTGCAGGTGGGATCACATCCATATGAGAAGCCAAGTAGCAGACCTGATAGCAAAGAACAGTGCTTTAGGGAGACACGCTACAGATCTGTCCTCACACACTGTGGGCCAATCAATCACACCTGCTCTTGTTTTGTGAGATGGGAGCTCAGGGTAACACTATGCCTCCTTGTCTCCCACCATTACAATCAGATGACTGAGCCATAATAAAAACAATGTAATCTAAGCCCATTAATTCTTCTTTAGTTTCCATTTATTAATGAATATAACTGGCTCCTAGTCTGTATCATTCATGGATTTGTAAACATCTATCACATCTCCCTTGTCTGAAGAAGCTCAGTTCACTTAACCTTTCCTAACACCTGTGTTTGAAATCTTTTGTCACTCTCATTGCTCAGATTTCTTTCTGTTGGGAGCATGGACGCTGGCAGGCCACACCTGTGTTCGCAGCATGACCCCTGAATTCTGTGTACTATGGAAAAGTACAAGCATGCTACCCCCACGCCCCTGGCTTGTGGGAAAGAGGATCTGGAGAAGCTCACACCACCTTTCAGGCGAAGTAAACAGGTATATTAATTATTGCAATGACTGCTAGAGATATGCTAAACTGTATAAATAAAGGACACCGGGATTTTCCCGGGACGCTTCTTAGCCGTATTCCACGACTCTGCCTGGTTTCTTCCCGCATCTGGTGACCCCGACGTGATCCAGCCCTCCACCTCATCGGCTGGCAAAGCCTTGGTGCACCACAGCGTTTTCGCTCTCTCGTGAGTATGGGGGGGATTTATCCGTGCAGCAAAAGGCTCATGCGAAAGAGCTTTTAAAACTTCTCAAGCAAACCGGGTGTGTGGCTGCCTCTCAAAAACATCTGGAGGCTCTCCTCCGTATAATTGAATATAAATGTCCATGGTACCCTGATAAGGGCTCCTTGAGCGTTTCCGATTGGCAAAAAATTGGGGAGTGGTTATTCCGTGAGCCCCGGGCTGAAATTCAGCATATTCTCCTTTGGCAGCACTGTGCAGATGCAATAGGGCGACTACGGGCAGAAGCGTCCCCCGTTGCATCTCCCTTACTCGCGGGGCCGGCTCCTCCGGATTATCCCCGTGTGTTGCCCCCAGCCCCATCAGTTGACCAAGCCCCGAGCGCGCCCTCCGCTCCTCAGGCTCTCGCCCCTCCTGAGCCGTCTCCGACTCAGGTGCATTCAGGGGCTGTCCGTGCCGCTCTTCAGCAGGCACAGCGTGAGGGACAACATCCCCTTCTGGAGCAATGGGACGGGGAACTCCCGTCTTTGTACCCTCTTACATATACTCAGCTTGAAGGGGAAGAGCCGCAAGTGACCCACACTTCACTTAATTATTCCATTTTGAGAGAGTTGAATAAAGGCATACGGGAATCTGGTCTCCACTCCACTTATGTTAGTGGATTAATAGAAGGACTGGCTAATGGTTATACTATGATTCCCCAAGATTGGAAAGATCTTTTCCGAATGATCTTGTCCCCTGCTCAATATGTGGTTTGGGATAATGAGTTTCGGCTTGCCGCAATAGCTGCCAGCACCGCGGGGGCTCTCCCTGATCAAATTTACGGTGCAGGACAGTTTGCCACCATCCAACAGCAAATGGAGCTTGGTGTGGAACATTTTCACTGTACTGCGCTCTGCGTGCAGCGCGCCTTTCGCAGGGTTCCTGCTTCGGGCAAGCCCCTCTTATCCTTTACCAGTGTTAGACAACAGGCGTCGGAACCATTCCATCAGTTTGTAGATAGGTTAAAGGAGGCCATACACCGACAGCTTGATAATCCCGAAGCTCAAGCAGAGCTTCTCCTGCGCCTGGCGCACGAGCAAGCCAATGCTGACTGTAAGAAAATTCTCCAATCTGTTGTTCATCGGGCTCAGTACATGCTTGCTGACATGATCCAAGCGTGTGCTGAGGTGGGCACTCAGACCCATGCAATGGCCCTGCTGGCCGGCGCGCTCCGAGCTGGTAACAAGCCTACGGGCAACTGTTTTAACTGCCGTAAACCGGGCCACTTCCATCGGGAGTGCCGAGCGCCCGGGGGCGGAGCCCATGGTGCGAAAAATCAGTTCCCTGCTGCAAAGAATGGGGGTCGCCCTTCTAAAAAATGTCCCCGTTGTAATAAAGGCTTTCATTGGGCTAACCAATGCCGTTCTAATCCACCGGGAAACTCCCCGACGGGCCCCCCCCAGGCCCAGGCATAAATCAGGGGGCCGTCCTCGCCACGCTCCCGCCGCCAGCCACCAAAGGGAGCGCCGGCATTGACCTTATTAACGGCAAAAGCATGGCCACTGCCCTCCCGGGGGAGGTTTTGCTCATGCCCACTCAACTTACTGGCCCCCTCCCGGAGGGAACAGTGGGTATTATTCTCCCACGCTCTTCCGCTCATAAGCGCTCGATCATGGTGGTGCCAGGGGTTATTGACTCTGATTACACAGGAACAATATTCGTTCAGTTCTGGAGCAGCCTCCCCTTGGAGCTCCACCAAGGGGAATCGTGGGCTCAGCTCCTCGTCCTGCCTTACTGTTTGCCAGGAGGCCCCGGGCTCGCAGAACGGCACGGCGGTTTCGGCTCCACCAGATCGGACGACACTCAGGTACCTCCGTTTCATCCCCAGGTCGCAGCGCTCCTCCAACAAATACAGGTCCGCAAGCCGACACGTACGTATTACATTAATGGTAAAGCGTTGGATGGGCTCCTAGACACCGGAGCTGACGTCTCTGTTATTGCTGAACAACATTGGGACCCCGCTTGGCCTTCTGAAATTGCTCCCTCCGTATGGGGGGTGGGTGGCACTCAAGCTTCCCGCCGCAGCACTAATGGGCTCTCGGTATGGGATAACGAGGAGGCTAAAGAAGTTGCACAAATTCGCCCTTGCATTTTGCCCATCACGCTTAATTTGTGGGGCCGAGACATTTTGTCACAGATTGGAGCCTCTCTTGTCACGCCATGACCCCCCCAGTTGCCCTGGCACTACAATGGAAACCACACGCTCCCATTTGGGTTGAGCAGTGGCCCCTCCCCCTGGAGAAATTGGAAGCGCTAACGCATTTAGTACAGGATCAGCTGTCAGCACAACACATTGAACCCTCCACTAGCCCTTATAATACCCCGGTTTTTGTAATTCGTAAAAAATCAGGTAGATGGCGGTTGCTCCATGACCTTCGTGAAATAAATAAAATTATCGAGCCTATGGGCCCGTTACAATGTGGCACCCCAAATCCAAATTTAATCCCTCATGACTACCAGTTAGCTATCATAGACTTAAAGGACTGTTTCTTTTCTATCCCCCTTAATGAACAGGATAAAAAATACTTTGCTTTTACCGTCCCGGTCCTTAACAATTCCCAACCCACCAAAAGATACCAATGCACAGTATTGCCCCAAGGCATGTTAAACAGCCCCACGCTCTGCCAACATTTTGTTGCCCGGGCGTTACAACCCTGCAAATGGATGTTACGCAGTTTCCCCCTTTCTCCCCTTGGCGCTACCTCCACGTCTCCGTGGATACCTATTCCGGTTACTTATGGGTCACCCCGCACAAGGGTGAGAAGACTAAACACGTTACTAATCACCTCCTCCATTCCTTTTCTGTCATGGGTGTTCCCCAGCGTCTCAAAACAGACAATGGTCCTGCATATTGCTCCACTGCCCTTGCGAACTTCTGTGCTCGCTGGGGCGTCACTCATACTTTTGGCATCCCCTATAATTCTCACGGTCAGGCTATTGTTGAATGTACTAATCGCACCCTTAAAACTGCCCTTGACCGCCAAAAGCAAAAAGGGGGAGTACCGGTCAGCCTCCCCGAAAAAGAGAAATGGCTCGCTAGTGTTCTGTTCACGCTTAACCACTTAAATCTCCTTCCCCATGATTCTCGATTGCTCTCTCGTACGCAGAAACATTTTCAACAAACAGAGGTCCTTCCTGCCCCAAGGGTAATCTACCGTCAACTGCCCGGAGAAACGTGGAGCAAGCCTGTGCCCCTCATTACCTGGGGGCGAGGATACGCAGCGGTCGCAACCGACAGCAGGCCAGTGTGGGTTCCAGCGAGATACGTTAAGCCGTGGGTGGCAGATGGCGTGGCACCAAGGTCTCAAAAACCCCATCCCGAACTTCAATCTGCACCTGACGCCCGACCTGACCACCCCTGTGACCACCCAGCGTAAGCGCGGGCAGCACAACCCTCCAGTTACTTGGGGACAGATCAAAAACCTCGCTAGACAGGCTGAAGGGACATTAGACAGCAATGGCCTGGAGAAAACAGCTGAAAATTATGTTACCGCAATTATTGCCTGTTTGCATGCTAATTCTTGTATGATATTGTGCCTGTTTACCCTATTATTGTGTCCTTCAAGCTGCGCTAACCCCCTCTTGCCAAATTCTAAAAGACAGGGGGAGATGTTGGGAGCATGGACGCTGGCAGGCCACGCCTGTGTTCGCAGCATGACCCCTGAATTCTGTGTACTATGGAAAAGTACAAGCATGCTACCCCCACGCCCCTGGCTTGTGGGAAAGAGGATCTGGAGAAGCTCACACCACCTTTCAGGCGAAGTAAACAGGTATATTAATTATTGCAATGACTGCTAGAGATATGCTAAACTGTATAAATAAAGGACACCGGGATTTTCCCGGGACGCTTCTTAGCCGTATTCCACGACTCTGCCTGGTTTCTTCCCGCATCTTTCTTTTTATCTATGCTTTTTGCAAACAGATTGCACAAAAATCAATACTCCTATGCCCCAACCCTGCAAAGCAGTGACTCAGCACTAACTGAAGTCATTGAGTTCACGAAGGAACCAGCCTATACAAAGAAACAATTTTATCTTTTCTTCATGCAACAGTGCAGTAGTACTAGATTAGTTTGAATTCACTTGAGGAACCACTGTGAATTCCAAACTTTTTTCAGTGACACTACTCCTCAGTCAGTTTTCCCCGCTATTCAGAGCTCCTCTATGTAGACATCAGCAATACTTGTTTCATGATTAATCTGTTTGTAACTACTATTGTTTATGTCAGGCTGGTAGCACTTTCAGGACTAAGTTTTCATTTCTAGTGATAGCCACTTCTAGCCAGTCAGATAACAGAATAGGGCCCTCACTGACCAATTTAGAGCCCCTGCAGCACAAGGAGACCTGTCAGCTAGCATGCAGGAAGTGTAGTCAGAGCTTTCATTTACTGCCTCTCACATGATTATGGCACAGGAGGGGATCACCAGTGCTATGCCAATTCACAATACCCTATAGAAACTTTAGCTGCTTGGCAGAAATTAGAACTGCATGCAATAATGCATACTCATCACAAGCGCACACTCTTGTACATGGGTGAAACACAGAAGTTCTTCTCATCTCCAGCAAGACTGCCAGGCCTCTGTCTTCGCACCACACTCAGCCCTCTGGCTGAGAAGCAACTAGTCCAAAACCTTTCCAGGTAATGAAATGTCTATGTACAGTCTCATGTCCCAAAGGATCATCATATCTTCAAGGCCCAATCCTCAACCTGTTCCTGGGAGTCCAATGCCTTTCCCCAGTTCTAGCACTGAGCCCTTTCCTACCAAGTTTTAATCATTCTAAAGCCTCAAGCAGTCTCCAGCACTTCAGATCATCAAAGAATTCAGCTCACCTGTCCATCCTTGGGGCTTCTTTTTCCTGCCTGAGCTCTCAGAGGTTATTTATAAAGTTCAGGTGTCTGCTGAATTATCACCTGATCCTTCTTTAGTTACATCTTCTCTGGCTGACAAGTAACTACCCAATTACCACCCCAGATGAAGTGAATGTGACCTAACCAACCCTTCAACTCTTTCTTGCTCTTGAGCAGGGACACTCAAAAACACAACTCCTAAACTGTTCTAATGTATTCTGATGAGATGGAGCCAGTATAAATGCACTATGAGAATGAGGGAGGCATAACTTGCTCACTGACACTCCAATCCTGCACTGAGCATCTCCTGGCACAACAAAGAATTTGAACCTGTGTCTTTTTCTTACCCTAGCTTGTGTAGTTGTAGCACATGCAGGTGACACTGATGCCATACACCCTGAGCAGCAACTCAGCAAATCCAAACGCCAGTAGGTGCTCCAAATGGGAACACTGTGTACAATATTCAGGGACCAGAAAGATCCACTGAACTGCTGTTACAATTCAGCATTCCTTGGCGTAACAGAATCCTGGTGTACATTGTTCTCTCTAAATCACAATATAGTCTGACCACAACAATCCACAGAAAACTTTAGCTGCAAGAGACTACTAAAAATACAGATACTCAGTATGGTTTTGTTTTACACTGAATGTACACTCTCATCTCCACTGCATCAGTATTAACTTCTGGTTAATTATCTAATTTTTAACATTTTCAGCCAATACACTTAGCTACTTACTCTTGAATCACTGACAAATATGGCATGCGCATGCAGTGGAGTTAAAGTTCTAGCTAAATAGTATATGCATGTTCTCTTTCATACTCCTACTAATGTTAATGGAGGATAGCATAGAATATTAGTCTTATTTTATCCGCTTACAATACAAGTGATTCCCTAAATTCACATCTCTATTAGTCTGGCCACTATGGAGTATTACATGCTGATAAGTAATTAGAAAGCTGTAGGCAACTGAGGTTTTGCAACTTGGAAAGAAAACAATTCCAAATCACAACCAGTTCAGAAAATAGTTATTTTTAAAATGGAGAGAAAATCTTCTGTTATTCTTAAGGAAATATTGAGATTTTCAGATCACCAGTATTACATTTTAATTAACATGTTATTATGAAGTACTGTTTTCTCCTTTCCCTTATACATGCTAGTCTTCATGGAAGTTGCAACTCTTCCCAGAATTAGGCACAATGGGTAAAATTAATTCCTTTATAGAGGACCAGAATAAGGTCTATAAACCATTTAAGTCCTGTTCAAATTCTCAGGGCATGACTTCAGTAGCACATAAGGGGGCACAGGCCTCATGAAATCTTCATCCATCTTTGCTAGTTTACTTCAGACACAAATCCTTGGAAACTTTCAAGACCAGATTGTGTACTATGAGTTTTGGAGAGAAATGGGGTTCAGTGAATACACTTTTGATCAGACTGAGTTCCCCATCCCTAATTTCAGTTCAAAAGATGTCTCAGGCCTGGTCTACACTTGCCACCATTTTCAGTGGCAATCGAAGGAAGACATGCAAGCTAGGTAAAGTAAGGGTCGAAGGGAGATATGCAAGTTAACACTGATGTTCCTGTCTCCACTGTGCTGAGTTGAAGTGAAATGTTCCTTTGATTCACTGCTACTCTTCTTACTAAACTGAACTCTGGGTCAATTGAGCTGGTCTTGACTAACCAGTCAATTGATCACAGAAGATTGAACTGACACTGCCATCAGTACAGGCTTAGCCAAATACAGGGAGTAATATTCTTCCCACAATTACTTTGGTAAATTCAGCATAACTTCACTCAATGCTACAAAGATGTCTATACCAAAAAGAACAATTTTTGTGCAAGAGAGTATATTTCCAAATATAGTTCATTCAGTGTGAGTTATTCAAAATTATATTTTATCCCAGAATCTCAGGCTGTGATAATTGGGTTTAAAGGCCAAGCAGCTTTTATAAACTGATAAAATTTGCATTTGTGTAGTTGGAAAGGAATTTTTGCTGACTCAGACTTTATGACACGAAAGATTAAAGGTCAAAGAAAATCTTCTCTGTGTGGTGTCCCATGAACCAATAATCTAGCCATTTGAGGCTTTGGTAATGTTCTGTTCAGAAAAAGAGAGCACAAATATCTCCCTTCCTTCCTTCTCGCTGTAGATTTTAAGTTACTTTTCTGACATGGTAGTAAATCTGAAGGTAGGAAAAGCATTAAAAATATATCACTCCATGAAATGAAATTATTTTATTTCCAGTCACACGCAGTACTTTGAAGGTGAACTCTATTTCATTTTCTGATGATTTTCCCCCCTATTTTTGAAAGCTTTGTGCATGGGGGAACAAAAGAAAAGGATTTATTTTCCTCAGATGTGGCATCAGGAAGTAAAATATAATCCAATAAGTCTACAATGGGTCTGACTAAATGACTATTGTTCTACAAGAAAAGAAGAATTTTAATCTCTGAAACAGTAAAATGATGCTAACAAGCCTGATAATGAAATTGAGGCAGTGGAACCCAATCTAACTTCCTTAATAAGCATGTATAATATTGCTCACCTAGTTATATAATGGTTTAATTATCTTTTGGGAGGAAAACAATGTACATAGTTTGTTTCATATATTGGATAAATATTTACTTTGCAGTATAAGTAGTAAATTGTAATTATTAAAGGATTCGATATAAGTTGTTACTTCCAGTCTAAAGAGGTGCATTTTATCTTTATAGCAAAGATGAGTGTTTTAAAATTCCTAGGAACACTGAAATATTTAAACATAATAGTAAATTATTACTTTGAATCTGACTGTATAAGAATATTTAATAAACCGTGAGGTTGGTATTTAAGAACAGCTTTAACTGATATTTACTGAGGAAGAAATTCATCCATATTGCGTCCAGAGGCCGCATTGCTCTTGTTGCTTATGTTTTGTTTTGGGTTTTTTTTGGTTACCTATGGTCTTCCATTAGTCATATGACAGGTATAAAAATCTTAGTACTTGATGGATTCCCAAACATTACTTCCACACAAATCCCTGGCTGACAAAAAAACAAAAAAACCCCACCTAATTAAGGTTAACAGAAAGGGAGTGGTTTAATTCTCCTAGTGCAAATCATTGCACTTGGTCACCATAAATCAATGTATAATACAATTTCTAAGTAAAAGCCTTAAGGGGGAATGCCAGTAGGAAAGTAAAGATAATGTTGCTCCTTGCAATAACTGGGAAGACAGTTCAGGTCATCTACTCTATCAAAAGCAAAATATTATGTTAGCTTGAGCCTCCTAAGGTCCGCTTCTGACATACCAGTCATTGCCCTGCCATTTCAGAGGTCCTTGTTCATTATCTCCTTACTGGCTAGACATACTAGAGGTCTCAAGGGCTTCTCCTCTGGGGACAATTAGAGGGTTGGCCCCAACACTCATGCTGCTATCTAGAACTCCCTGTCCCCCACGCAATCGCTCTGGCTTATTTAATTGCCTAATTCTTCACTGTATCTTGATTCTCTCTCGTGTCAAAAAGCAGTTATGGAGTTAAATTGGAAATGACAGATAGGTCTCTTCTTTGAGTCTAATCTTCTGTATATGGATTTTGTAAAGGCATATAGAATTTCCATGACAGTAGATGCTATTTCAGCTACTGGGCTATATTCACAAAAGGACTTACGTGCCTAACTTCCACTTCATGCACTTAAATCCCAGGCACTTAAATCCCCTTAAGGCCCCACTAGAATTCCACAAAACCCACTTTCAGCTGCCTGAACCGTGTAGGCATCTAAACTCACTCAAAGCTTATGTTTTTGCAGTGAAACCTCCATAGGCATCATAGAAATGTTTATGCTTCTGACCATGTACACTGCAGCCTCCCACTAGGTGCTGGACACTTGAACCCCAGAGCAATGTACCACCTAACTCACCTGATCTATTAAGAATGCTCACAGCCCACCTACCAGACCTGACCAGTAGCAGCAGCAACTCCTCCCTGTTCATAACTTTTAGCTCAGCAGCTGGGATACTTGCCTGGGGCATGGGAGACACCACTTCAAGTGCACTTCACCTGAGAGGAATGAAGAAATTTGAACAGAGGCTTGCAACCTCTCAAGTGAATGTCCTAGTCACTGAACTATGGACTATTTTGATGGGGGAGAAGCTGCTCCTCTTCACGCTTTTTTTGTTAAAACCATGTAGATGCCTAATGCCAGGAGACAGTTTGCCACTCAGAACTCCAATCAGATTCCTGAAGGCCATGTTTAGACACCTGTCTCAAAGGAAAAGGGAATAGCACACACCTCTCAACTTGGCATCTCCCACTGGCTAGTTTAGGGGAGACACCTCCTACCTGGCTTTTATGAATCCCATTCTAAGGCACTTCTCTCTTCCTAATCCTTGATTAGGATCCTAAGTGCTGAATCACAGTGAGTTTTGTAGGGCCTCAGTATCTCTGGCTTTGTCTACACTTCCAAATTAGTCCAGACTAAGGAGGCTTAATCCAGACTAATTTGGTCCATGTCTACACTAGCCTTTGGCTAGTTTGAACTACAAACTTAACTGGCTTGGACATTCATAGAATCAGAGAAACTGAAAGGAAGGATCATGAGTGGTCATTGAGTGAAGTTCCCTGCACTCACGGCAAAACAAAGTACCATCTTAAACCATCCCTGATAGGTTTTTGTCTAACCTGCTCTTAAAAATTTTCAAAGATGGAGATTCAACAACCTGCTTAGGTAACTCATCCCAGTGATTAATAACTCTGGCAGTTAGGAATTTTTTCCTAATGTCCAGCCTAAACCTTTCTTGCCATAATTTAAGCCCATTGCTTCCTGATCTACCATCGATGATTAAGGAGAATAATTTTTCTCCCTCTTCCTCATAAGAACATTTTAGGTAGTTAAAAACTGTTATCATGTCCCCTTTTCCAGACTAAACAAAACCAGTTCTTTCAATCTTCCCTCATAAATCAAGTGTTCCAGACCTTTAATTATTCATGTGAGTCATCTCTGGACTTTCTCCAATTTGTCCACATCTTTCCTGAAAAGAGGCATCTGGAACTGGACTCAATACTCCAGCTGAAGCCTAATCAGGGTGGAGTAGAACAGAAGAATTAGTCTTCATGTCTTATTTACAATACTCCTGTGAACACATCACAGGGGGATGTTTGTTTTTTTGTAACAGTGCTACACTGTTAACTCATATTTAGCTTGTGGTCCAATATGGCCCCCAGATCCCTTTCTGCAGTATTACTTCCTAGGCAGTCATTGCCCATTTTGCATCTGTGCAATTGATTATTCTTTCCTAAGTGGAGTACTTCGCATTGTCTTTATTGAATTTCATTCTATTTACTTCAGACCATTCTACTAGTTTGTCCAAATCATTTTGAATTGTGATCCTATTCTCCAAAACACTTGGAACCCCTCACAGCTTGATATCATTTGCAAATTTTGTCTATAGTCATTGGGGGCATAGTGCACTCTATACCATCAATCTCATGTTCTTTAAGTGTATGATTATGGCCAATATTGTCTGCTTAGATCAGTGGCTCTCAACTTCTTCAGACTACTGTATCCCTTTCAGAAATATGATTTGTCTTGCATACCCCCAAGTTTCACCTCACTTAAATACTTGCTTACAAAAATCAGACATAAAATTACAAAAATGTCATTGCCTCTTTGTACCCCCTTAGTATGTATATCAATGGTTGAGAACTATTGGCCTAGAGGATAGTCACAATTAGTAAGTTTAATACATTGCCTTTTCTATCCAGCATAAGCTGGATGTTATTTCAAGACATACTTTGAGATTAGTGATTTTACTCCAGTAAATATGTGTAGACATTTCCCTGTGTTTATGGCTGAATTCTGCATCCTTGATAAATTCAACATTTAAAATTCTATTTTTGTCTTTGCAAGTATTGATACCAATCAGTGCCAATAAGAATTAATGCTTTATGGAGTGTATCATCCATCTGTCTATCTAATAGAGAAATAAGATTGTCTAATTAGTACAAAGTTGACATCATTCCAAATGTTAATAAATATTTTCCAGATAAACTAGTCATTTTTTCTTTAACTTAGTTTAGTACATGGTGTTTGACATTATCTTGGAGAATGGTGGGGGGGGGGTTAAATCCAATATCAGCAATTGCTTTTCATACCTACTGTTCACAGCCAAATTTGCTTCTAGTCAAACTACTGCCACTGCAGATCATTTATCAAATCTTCACCATAAATATTTAGGAATCAATTATGCTTTGTGTACACACCCAGATCCCAAGAATAGGAGTGCTATGCACAAGGCAAGAGTAAAGTAAACCCTCTAGCAATCTCACATCTAAAGCCCCATCCTGCTGTTAGTGAAGTCAGTGGGAGCTTCGCTATATATAGATATGTGAAACAAAACACCAGAGTGAGAAGTTAATTTTGAAGTAGCTGCCTGTTATTTTATGTTGAATACTTGCTTAGCTTCAGTACCTCCTTGTATTAAAAAGTATATAGCCTTTGATTTACTGTCTGTTTTAACATGAAGCACTAGAGCAGCGGTTCCCAACCTGGCATCTAGGGAACCCCTGGGGTCCATGGATATGTTGCAGGGGGTCCACGAAGCCTCTCCCTATCAGGGCCCGAATGCAGCTGCAGCCCTGATGCACCTTGCCAGGGCTGTCTCTCCCTGCCCATGGCCGGATCCCAGCAGGGGGATGAGGCCACAGTGACTCCCACAGCCACCACAAATTGGCCCCCCAGCAGCGCAGGCCATGGTAGCAACGGTGCTGCTCACCAGCTGTTCTGCGGGGACCACAAAGAATTTTTTTGTTAAAAAGGGGTATCCAGCCTGAAAAAGGTTGGGAACCACTGCACTTGAGGATTTAAGTTATAATCGTTTTAACAATGCAAACAACTTAAGGGCTACAAGTCCCTAGTGTAGAAGTACAAATTGTTAATATTTATCATAGTTAAGATGGGCAATTGTGGCACCTAAGCTGGCTTCACCTCCCAGTCACACTTTTTATAGCACAGGAGGTACAGGACTCTATAAAGGTCAAGAGTCCTTTACCGATGGCTTAAAGTAATAGATACAAAATGAAACTTCCAGTCCAGCTCACCTAGGGGTCTGCAACCTGGAGCTCCTGAACAACATGTGGCTCTTTCGCTGTTCCCTTGTGATTCCAGGTCCCTTGCCGCTGGGGGGGGGGCCTGCTCCTGGTTCAGGGTTCCCCTACCATGGAATCACGTGGCAGATGCCCTGGGCCAGCGCCCCCACCAGAAGGCTACATGGCAGCTAGGGGTGGATCGAGATCCCCGCCACCTTCCAGGTGTGGCTGGAGACAGAACCAGTCCCCCCCTGCCCTGCCGCCAGCTCACCACTGCATCCTGGGGATACCTTCCCCAGTGAAGGATCAGGGATTTGGAGTGAAGCAAGAACATGGAAACTGGGAACAGAGAGGGGTCTGAGATAAGGCACAAAGGAACCAAGAGTCAGCAGGAATGCAGAGTCAAGCAAACAGGCAGGATTCATAGTAACAGTCAACTAGGAATACCTCTAATGACTCAAGCAACCTGCTGTACCTCTTCCTGGTTTAAATAGAGCTTTTCAGCTAATCCACGGTTCTGGATGTTTTCCTCCAATCAGGGGCTTTGAAGACCGGACCCTTTGTGAGCTATTACTTCATTGGTTCCCTTTTCCAGTTGCTCAGGTGAACTGCTGGGTGGTGTTCATGATTTGAGCGCTGTCTGTGGGCCTGGGTTTGGGGCCTCTGATCTGTCACACTTACATGAAGTCACACAAGCAAGATCCTCAGACCCACAGTGATGGCCACAGGATAAAAACTTGAGCAGAAAATTAGTAGATACCCATGCTTGTGATGTCAGAAGGACCATAAGTTTTGCTTATTTAATCACATGGACTTTGCTACTTAATTATAGAAATGTGGCAAGAATGTGCTCAGAAACCAGTGAAAAGGGCAGTATAAGAATGCTTATACAGAACTCCCCTTGCTAGTTAACCATGCATTACTTTGATGTAAATATTGTAATTCTAGAGACACTTTATATCTGTACTCCTGGATGACCCTACCACAACAACAGAACAGTATTATTCTTTATAATCCATGGCACATGGATACTAGATACAAGTTATCCCCTGCCAATAAATTTACCAGCTCTCTTTCTCTGTGTAAGCACTTGTAAAATATAACTATGAGGACTCTTGCTCTCTGAATCACTAGTATATACTACTAGTACCATAAAAGGTATGTCTGCACTGCAATTAAACACCTGCAGCAGGCTGGAGCCAGCTGATTCAGGCTCAAGGACTCAGGCCACTGCCAAATTCAGGCACAAGCCAATTAAGCTATGGCTTACGGCCTCACATTATGATGGGCCTCTAAATATGTCAGAGATAACTAAGATGATTTAGCATAATTGAAATGGTTTTGGCTTAAATAACCTTTCATATAAAATCCAGTGGCAAAATTCTGAACCCTGACGCCACCACCCATTCCACACCCAGTTGCATTACAACTTCCCTTCCAGCACTGCTGGATTACTCACATCATCCATAGGTTGCACAACCTCACTTCAGACCTCAAGAGGAGATAATGGGAGCCAGCCTACCAACACATTGTAAAACCCTGTCTCACACAAGGCATCATCTCTGCTAATCCTCTCCTCCCTAACTCCCCACCCCTATATACCACCATCATTTATTTTTTGTTACCCTTTTTGTTATAAGGTAGTACACTTTTTTCTCTTTATTTTTTATGGTCTGGGGCTTCTGAATCTAGACACAGATTAGGGCCTTAGCATGTCTTAATCCTGCCCTGACTCAGGCTAAAGGACTATTCAACTGCAGTACAAAAATTCAGGTTTGGACTAGAACATGAGTTCTTGGACCTTCCCACCTTGCAGGGTCCCACAGGCAAAGTTCAGTGTACATGCAAACACCCACTCTACAATTAAACAATACAAACTTTACAAGCCTGAGCCAGCTGACTTGGGCCAGCTGAGTGTGTTTAGTTGAAGGGCAGAGGTACTGAAAGGGCCTGAACAAGCAGGAACAGCAGTGGAGACAACAAAGACTACCAGAGATGGTAACAGAGATAGAGAAAAACACAGAATATGGAAGGAAAAGAGAAAGAAAAGAAACAACATAGAGAAGGACAATAAAAATCATTTGCACAGAATGAGAATGCAGAGATAGGCCAACATTTTCACACCTGGATGCCTAAAATTAAGCACCTAATCTATATTTGACACCTACAAAACAATGGATTGATTTTGTGGTTTGATACTTCCAATAAGGCCAACGAAATTGTGAGCGCTCAGAAATGCACCAAATCAGGCCCCTTTTACCTGGGTGATCAAATATGGATGCAAGTGTATAACTTAAGACACTCAAGTATAAATTTGTGGCCTGTGTCCCCTTATTCTTCAAGGGGAGCATCAAGGCCTCAGGATCAGGCAGTATGTTTGTACACAATAACCAGAAACAGGAAATAAACAAAGAGCTGGCATGAATTTGCTCCCACTTAAGGTGATAAATTTCCCACAGATGTCCAGGGTGCAGAAGCCAGCCCCAAGACATCTAGTTAAATTAGAAATGGACTGAATCAGCCAAATATACAGATGAGAAAAATGCAGGGGGATGGGGAATTTAATAAAGAAACAGATTTTCCCTTCAGGCTTTCCACTTCTTTAAATAAAAAATAATGAGTTAGAAGTCAGTTTAAAAAGCAGGAAAAATGCCCTGCCACTGTCAGATTAATATAAAGGCCACTCAACAGATTCAACCTCCTCAGACCATATATGATGGATTAGATGTTTATCTCTGAAACACTGGTGTAATTCTGAAGTAACTTCATTCAGATCAATGGACTTATAGGGGATTTACATCATTGTATCTGAGAACAGAATCTGAATGCTTGTCTTTATATAGCTGATCTATTCTTTTACTAATTATGGTCCCAATTAGGGAAAGCAATTAAGCATGAATTTAAATCCATCCCTAGTCAAAGCAAACACAAAGACTGGGAAGTAATGAGGAGGATAGAGTAATCATACAGAGCAACCTGGATAACTTTAAGCTCTTCTTACTTACACAAAATATGTTTTAATACAGACAAATGCAAAGTTGTATATTCTAGGAACAAGAAATGTAGGCCATATTAAATAGTGTGGGGATTTATCCATGAAAGCAGTGAACTCAAAAAGGATTTAAAGATCATGATGGACAAATTATTCAGAAATTGCTCCCAGAATAATGCTTTGGCAAAAACAGCTAATGGGATCCTCAGAAGTATGAATAAGGGCATAGTGAGCAGGAGCAGACAGGTGATTTTCCACTCCCTAGGGAACTGGCGAAACCAAAACTGCATCCTGTTCTGTGCCCACATTTTTAAAGGGATATTGGAAAATTGGAAACAAAGCAGAAACAAGCCACAAAAATGATGCAAGGACTGGAGAAAATGCTTAACAGAGAGAGATTAAAAGAACTCATTTGTTTAGCTATCAAACAGAAGATTGACCATTGACTTGATTATAGTGTAAAAGAAGACAGGCCCTTGGTGACAGAAGGTCAGGTTAGGGACTGCTTAAAGAAGCTGGATGTGCACAAGTCCATGGGGCCGGACGAACTGCATCCAAGAGTGCTAAGGGAATTGGCCGATGAGATAGCAGCACCGCTGACTGTTATCTTTCAAAACTCATGGAGAACAGGGGAGGTGCCAGAGGATTGGAAAAAAGCAAATGTAGTGCCTATTTTCAAGAAAGGGAAAAAGGAGGATCCGGGGAATTATAGACCAGTCAGCCTTACCTCAATCCCTGGCAAAATTCTGGAGCAGATTCTCAAAGAATCCATCCTCAAACACTTAGAGGAAAATAAAGTGATCAGGAACAGTCAGCATGGATTTACCAAGGGTAAATCATGCCTGACCAATCTCATCTCCTTCTATGATCAGATGACTGGTTTTCTGGATGCAGGAAGAACCATTGATGTGATATACCTTGATTTTAGCAAGGCTTTTGATACAGTTTCCCACAGCATTCTCATTGGCAAATTAAGGAAGTATGGGTTGGATAGTGGACTATAAGGTGGATAGAAAACTGGCTAGATCAACAGCTTCAGCATGTAGGAATCAATGGTTCCATGTCTAGCTGGCAGCCAGTCACGAGTGGGGTGCCCCACGGGTTGGTCCTGGGGCCGGTTCTGTTCAACATTTTCATCAATGATCTGGATGATGGAATAGACTGCATTCTCAGTAAGTTTGCAGATGACACCAAGCTGGGGGGACCAGTAGACATGTTGGAGGGCAAGGACAGGATTCAGGGAGACCTAGATAAATTGGAATAGTGGGCCAATAGAAATCTTATGAGCTTCAATAAGGACAAGTGTAAAATCCTGCACGTGGGACGAAAAAACCCCATGCACCACTACAGGCTGGGAAACATTCAACTAAGTAGCAGCAGTGTAGAAAAGGACCTGGGGGTCATGGTGGATGGGAAGCTAGATATGAATCAGCAGCGTTCTCTTGCTGCCAAAAAGGCCAATGGCATACTGGGCTGCATCAAAAGAAGTATTACCAGCAGATCAAGGGATGTGATCCTTCCCCTCTATTCTGCACTGGTGAGGCCACATCTAGAATCCTGTGTTCAGTTTTGGGCTCCCCACCACAAAAAGGACAGGGCCATGCTAGAGAGAGTTCAGAGGAGGGCAACCAAAATGATTAAAGGGCTGGAGCACAAGCCCTATGAGGAAAGACTGAAAGCATTAGGCTTATTTAGTCTGCAGAAGAGAAGATTGAGGGGGGATTTGATAGCAACCTTCAACTACTTGAAGGGATGCTCTAAGGAAGATGGAGCTCGACTGTTCTCGGTAATAACAGAGGACAGAACGAGGACCAATGGTCTCAAGTTACGGTTAGGGAGGTCGAGGCTGGATATTAGAAAAAACTATTTTACTAGGAGAGTGGTGAAGCCTTGGAATGAGCTGCCAAGGGAGGTGATGGAGTCTCCATCTTTGGAGGTGTTTAAGGCCCAGCTGGACAAAACCATGACTGGGATGGTTTAGTGGGAGTGGTCCTGCCTCTGGCAGGGAGTTGGACTAGATGACCTATGAGGTCCCTTCCAACCCTATGATTCTATGGTTCTATGACTTGATTATAGTGTAAAAGGACCTTCATGGGGAGACAATAGCAGGTACTGAAGGGCTTTTTAATATAGCAGAGGAACCATAATAAAGATCAAAGGCTGGATGCTGAAGCCTGACAAATTCAAATCAGAAATAAGGTACTGGTGCTTAACAATGTGAGTGGAACATACTACCAAGGGAAATGGTAGATCCTCCATCTCTTGATGTCATCAAGACAAAACTGTATGCTTTTCTGAAAGATATACATTAGCCAGACCAAAGTTATTGGGCTCAATATGGCGGAAATTCTTGATATGTAATAGTTTGTGATATACAGGAGGACAAACTAGATAATCTTGCCAGACCCTCTAGTCAAGACCCCCTTTCCCTGAATCCAATGAAAACTTCCTCTGTTGTTTCAGCTGCAAGGAATTGATAGGCAGGGAGAAAAGGGGGTGTCTTTGGGCATCTGCCTCTCGGTTTTACAGTTTTCATTTCCTTTTAGAAAAATATGTCCAGCAGGGTACAGGAGGCAAAAGGTCTATGGAGAAGGATGCTTTCTGTTGCTTGTTTCTCACCAGTTTGGACTTCCATTGTCTCCCCTTCCTGCTTCCTGACTTTCTACTGCTTAAATGCAAATTAAGCAGGGCACACATTTCTCTGCTTAGGACAGACCTGTTTGTCAATTTGTTCTGCTAGAGTAGGGCTATGATTTGGAAATGTGTGAATTACTTCATACAGAGAAATCTTATAACTTAACATACAATATTCTATTCACTTTATCAGGACAATAATGACCACCAAATTATGCATTATCAGATGATGCCTCACAAGGCATACATTGTGCGAATATTACAAATAGTGTTTGGGGTGTGGACACAGGTACATTCTACCACAGTGACTAAAGGTGTAAGAGCTAACACTATATAATTACTAGATACTGTTAAATCTGAGCCAGACTGTGAACCCTGTGTGCACACCAGCGAGCAGTTACTTATACAAGATGTTCCATTGACTTTTAGCCCTTTGATTCTGTCACAAGGGAATTTTTGGTGAGGCAGGTAGATACAGCATCTCTATTAGATTTGAAAAGCAAACAGAAAAGCAACAGAAGCCTTTTAAGCACTTGATCCAGCTTTCCCAGATGTAAATAGTAAAACTGTCTATTTTTCCTTTTTAATCTGAGTCTCAAATAATAAAAGTCTTAACTGTTCCACCATGGGTGTGAGATGACACTATATTTTTCTCCTCCCATGACTTTAATATTCTTTGGTACTGATCCTGAAAGAAAATTAATGGGCTGCTTATTCAGTATTGCAGGGTTTCAGGTAACAAATGCATGATAGCTATTTAACCAATACCTGGCTAGCCAACCGGTAAGGTGGCATTAATGATTTTGCAGAAAGTTAACTAAGTACATCTATCACTTTGTCATGTATGGTAAAGGAAAGCATCAATCAGTGGATAAGAGGGTAGCACTCGTAGCTTTCCTTTGCAGGTAGTGATGAAATCTGTTACAAAAATCAATAGAATTGGAGCAGTGAGCTGCATTCAGGATGGTTAAATATAACAGAAAGAGAAATGGGAGCAGTAGGGTTGGCAAAATACCACCGGTAATTAAATGGCGAGAGGTGTATTATGGGTGGACAAAAACACTTAAGGGTCTTTTCAAAAGGCTATATAATGGTTATGCCCTAAAGTCAATTTCAGTGGCTTTATTACGTACCTTATTTTAAAATATATGCTTAGTCCCTAGCATGGGAAACGAGATTTGTGATTCCAGTCATTATCCCACTAATCTCACTCTTCCATTGCCAAACACCTGCACTGGTGCCCATGCTTTCACCATCCTCTCTGAAATTGCTCCTTTTTGGGACAGATCTTCAGATGAACCTAGTTCCACTGGGTTTCATGATGCAAAATCAATGTGCCCCGGGGGGTCTTGTTTTTAGAACCACCTAATGATTTGAAAGAAGCAGGCTCACAGAATTCCACTCTCCTTCTCCTTTGATGAGCACTGGCCTCCTGCATACTCCTTCCCCTCACTTTTCACTTCCCCAGGAATCACAGCCTTATGTAATGCAGCTCCTGCCCTCTGAAAATCTCTCCTAATAGCAATCTTTTGCAGTTTCTCCTTTTGTCATTGGCCTATACAGCACCTTGGCACTCATTTAACTTAGTAACGGGAACTGGTTGAATTTTTTTCATTTAGAACAATTTGGCAAAAACTGAACTTTTTCCAAAGAGCATTTTAACAAAATTTGAAGGTTTCCCCCCATTTTTGGCAATATTTTCAGGTTTTAGTTTCTCAGCTTTTACTCCCTGTTTCTCCCCCTTTTTCTCCCTTCCATGGCAAAACAGAAAAAGGAAAAAATTATCAGAAAGGTGAAAAAAAGAATAAGGGCTGGGAGACACAAGGAAAACAAAAATTGAAAACCATAAAATGAGAACCCCAACATGTTCATGTCCATGTACATGTTCCAAACAATTTAAGTAAAAATGTTTGAGAAACTGAAAAGTTATTCCTTTTAGAACAATGCTGTGTACAACTTTTATTTTAAAACTTTCTAAGTTTTTCCAAAAAAAACTTGGTTACTTTTTTTGGCAAGCACTGTTTTTAATGGTATTGTTGTTTACACCAGTGGTTCTCAATCTTCTGCGGGTCACAACATATTCGGTAGCATATCGCAACACTACAGGACACACCAACCCACCCTCCCCAGGCCAAATCGAGACATCTCCGCATGACACTCTTACCACAATGTGATAACACAGTAATGTGTCCCAACGCTCTGGTTGAGAACCAATGGTTTATACCCATGAAGTATCCTAAGATCCATTTTGTAAAAATAATACTCTATAAATAGTGTTGTATTTTACTTCATGCATGTATGCTCTTTTTCAAATAATAATCAATGATAATAGTGGAAAGAAATATCCACCCATTGGGATCTTCATTAGTGGTGGGGGTATTTTGCTATGTATTTCAAACTCGTGGATAGAAAATGGCTTATTATTTAAAATAATGTATATCTCTTCAAGCAGACAACTCGTTACTTTATAATGAATTAACTACCTTGGAAACAGCTTGTATTAGTTTGAGTGGCACATGGGAACAGGTTGATTTCGAAGCAGAGGGCACAAGAAGCACCTCAACACAGCCTGTGAATATTGATGTGCTGCCAGCTTCATCCCTTAAAAGCTGCAGCATCAACATCACAGGCTGATACAACATCCTGTATCTGTCACACTGACTGTCAAAGAATTAAGGGGCATGCACTAGGTCTTCATATTCCACCACTAAGAAAATCAATTTCAGAGGGGCATATGGAAACCCACACATGCTTGAAGAGGGCTCACTTTGTAATGGCTGCTGCCATTGCAAAGAAAAATCTACACACAATAGCCATGCCTTAAAATGTCCCTGCTACATCTTATACTTCTCCAGAAATAACTGGGTAGGGAAAAAGTGTTTTATGCCTGATACAGAAGGAAAATAACTAAGGGCCCAAAAGACTCTCTTTGACTTTGGATCTGGCTCTAAATCCCAAGTACGTGAGTGAAATTATTTAAGAGTAAGCCATCATTACAAAAAGTGACCTTACTATGTGATGGGGACTTCGTTCTTTCTGTATTCAGTGCTCATAAGGTATGTTAGGCCTGCAGAGAGAACATGATGCTTTTCAGTATTAAGGCTCTGATCCACTGATGTAGTTAGGTCCTGATCCAGGAAGTGCACAAGCACATGCTTCAGTTTAAACTGCTGATTAGTGCCAGTGACTCCAATAGGACTACTCAGAAGCTTAAAGGCAAGCATGTGTTTAAGTGCTTTGCTGGATCAAGGCCTAAGTGCTCAGCTGGATTGACTACATAAAGGTTCAGGCACTGCAGAGTCCAGTCCACTATGCCTAGTGGATCTCAGAAGGAACGGAACAATGATGTAACACACTTCTATTCAGCATGCTCCTAAAAGTTTATTATGCTCCTTCTGAGCTACACTGGGAGCTGTGCAAGGGAAATACATTGAACCAGAAGAAGCACTGGCAGGCCCTGTGCTCCCCCAGTGTGCAGGGGTGTATCTGCTGTTCTATTACTGATGAAGAATTCACATCACCTTCTTTGCAGCAGCGCTAAACAAGGTGAAAGGGAATCTTCTTGCATGAATGTTCAGGACTTCTTGTTTTTTGTGGGTTTTTTTGTTATTGTTCATTCAGCTTTTGATTTTTTGATTATTTCCTTCATGTGTGTTTCAACTTAACACCCAAGAAAACAAACCCTTAGAAAGAAATGTAGGTCATGTCCACTTATAAAATCTCGGGTACCCCAAATTCACTGTCTAATGTTGTGGCAGTAAAACGGATCAAATATTATATTCAAGTTCCATTTGGGGTGAGACAACAAGCTCCCCTGCAGACAGAAGCAGTAAAGGAAGCTTGGTCTTCTGCTTAAAGCCATGGACTCATGCTCTTGCAATCAGGATTCAGCCCTAATTCTGCCATAGGCATCACATGTGACCTTTAACAAATCAATAAGTTACTGTCTGCCTCAGTTTCCCATCCAGAAAACAGGGCTGCTAGCACCATCCTGCTCTGCCATGCCCTTAGTCCCTTCACCTCTCTTTGCCTCGATTCCCCTGCTGTGGGCCAGGGGGAACAGCATTGCCCTCTCCCGCTGGTGCATTGAGAGGATAAATACATTAATAGTGGAGAGGTGCTGAGATCCTGTGGTGAGAAGGGTGATATCAGTACTTGAGACAGAACTAAAGGAGGAGAGACTATATTTGTAGTACAGTCACTGAACTAGATACGTTCATTCTGCACTGGCTTTCAAGCAGTGACCAAAATGTTCCATTTTGTATTACTAGCCTCCTTCAGTTCCTTCTGCCCCTTCATTTGCAACTGATAGTCTCAGCTAGAGATGAAGGAGAAACTACATCCATGGCTGAAAATGTCGATACGAATTCTGGGAAACTGTAAGAACAAAATTTTCTCGGGATTGGCTGAAAATAGACACATTACAAGATTCCTGAGATCTGCTGGACACTTTCAGCTCCCACTGACTGTAATGGCAGTCATTGCCTCTCAGGTTTTGTCTCAGTAACAGGAAAATGCAGCAAACCTGGGCCTGAATTTTCATTTTGTACAACAGTCCCTTTCTCCTACTCTAGTAGGGTGAAAAGAGCCCTAGGGTTTTAAGCCCCCTTTATGCTGCCAAAATTGTTTAGGGAGGACTTAATGTAAATGAGAATCAGGCCTCACTGATTTTTCTGTACCTAGATAGAATTCCAGAAAGGGAAATGGTGACGACTAGGCAAGTTAAACACTTGTGCAAAATGTAGAAAGAAAGAGCAGAAAAATCTATGCACATTAGCCACTCCTTAAAATTGTCTTTGCTACATCTTGCATCTTAGGCACATGCTAATTCAGATAGACTTTGCTACATTTCAGTAATGTTACAAATGAGCACAAAAAGCTTGTGTCAGCAGAGTATTTTGCCTTTCCTTCAAGGATGAAGCATTCCTTGTCCATTATATTTGAACACTGATGATCTGGAAACCTAATACGTGAATCCGTGAGGTTTCCAAAATTTTAGGTATAATCCCAAAGGCAAAATATAATGATCCAGTCCCTCTGGTATTGCATCATAGAGCACGGAAGAGAAAAGTTAATAAAAAAACATCGTAACAGAGAGATACAAGTTGTAATCTGTACCTGATTCTGAGCTAGGCTGGCTGATAAAAAAAAATCATTTAAGACTTAAATTTATTTCTCTGTGCACTCTGCTTAGACAGTAAGAAAACTGAGAGAATGTTTCCTAATTTATTTTTCTCATTGACTTCTTCCTGTTTGCTCTTCTGCCTGATCCTTGCCTCCATCCAAAAACATGAGAGAACATTTCCATCTGGAGCCAATTAGTCAGGCACAGTTCAGTAAAAGCACTCTGCTCAGCACTCAGTTTCACCTCTGACAATGAAATTCACTCATGCCCAAGCCATCAACTTCCCAGCTGTTCCAGGTTAACAAAAGGGTGACTATCCTGAAAACTAGCTTTGGCGACTATCAAAAATAGCAAATTATCCAAAATCAGCATGTAATACCAATTCCATGCTTACCTGCAGGTAGAGTTATGTAGCTGCCCAGTTATGTGAAAAGTTTTGTATAGAAAGGGGAAACACTATTACTCTTTGCTAGGAATGTGTCAGCCTGATATACATGCTGGTAATTTTTGCTACCGCATATTAGCTAACCTAGGTTAAAATATTAGTGAAGACATAGCAACTCGGCTTTTAACTCAAGTTCGCAGGACAAATTGAACACTAACTTCCTCATAGACTTAAACTTGCGCTGCTAACCCAAGTGCTGTGCCTTCATGGGTATTTTAACCCAAGTTAGCTAACCTGAGTTAAGAACACTCTCCTTTTTGCAATGAAACAGTACTCTAAGTCTCATTTTAAAAGGTGTTTGTTTGGCATCTAGAAGCCTAACTTCCACTGACTAGCAGTCAAACTTAAGGTCTGTCCTCACCAGAGCTGGAAGATGTACATTCCAGCCCAAGGAGACATAGCCACGCTAACTCTGATTGAACTAGCGCACTAAAATGGAGAGTAGCCATGGTGACACTAGCAGTGGGAAGGGTTATCCACCCTAAGTACTTACCCCAGGGCATGGATGTATAAATACTCATGGCATTAGCTCCTCCCATAGCTCAGGCCACTGTAGCTATACCTTATTTTTAGTGCACTAGCTCAGTGCCTCTCAAGCACTGTGTCGGGACACATTACTGTGTTACCACACAGTGAAAAGTGTGTCGCAGAGAGGTGGGGAAATGGCTGGATTTGACCTGGGGGGTGGGCTACTGTGTCCTGTAGGTTCATGATATGACACCAAGCATGTCACAATCTGCAAAAACTCACTGCACTATTTCAACCAGAGATAGCACGGTTACATCTCCTCAAGCTGGAATGTACATCTCCAGATCAAAGTGCAGGCATATCCACAGAGTTATGTGTTTACCATTCAGATCCTCAAAGGCTTTCAAGTGCCTAACTCCCATTGGGAGCTTAAATACCTTTGAGGATCTAGGCCTCAGTCCCTTTGGAAAATGTGCATAGGCTCCTAAGGCACTAAAGCATTTGAGAAGAAGCCCATGGACTCAAACACATTAGGCTTATACTCCTGGAGATCTGCAGATGAGAAGCCCTGTTATAAAATTATCTCCTCTTTATTAGACCCAAAAAATGAACAAAGAAAAGTGAGATTTTTCCCTTACTTTTTTTTTCCTGTAACAAACTTTAACTTCTTGGCAAGAAGATTATATTGTTATAATTCAAAACTGATTTCTTTGTGACCAAAACCTGAACTGATATACCCCTTCAGTTCATACCACTCCCCCATTGTCTTAAGCGATTGAGAAAGAAATAAAAGTGGAGGTTATAAAGCATACCACAGCAAATAATCTCAGAAATCTTAGAGCCATCTCATTGGAACAGATTGAGGGAGAATGTTCAATCTGTGTTTGGAGCAGAAGTGCATTTTAAAAGCAGCTGAGATAAAAGAAGAGGGAAAAAATTGAGGAAATAAAAATAGATAAAACACATCCCACAGAATTGAGCTATAAATAATAATAATAATAATAATAATAATAATAAAGTAATGTAACAAGAAGTCTCAAGTAGACAATGATTACAGAGGGAAGGAAGCCACAGACATGACAGCATATAGAAAATACAACAGATTTAATTATAGCTTGCCAATTTTTGGTGGTGGCTGTTAAGATAGTGGCATTTATTAGCTCCTTTGAATCTGCCAGTGAATCTGATTGGATGACTATCAGCACACTATGAGAAACAGTAGGCAACCTTAATCCAAAGCGAATAGGGTTTGGCACATGTATGCAGAGAAATATTCTAAGTCAGGTTTCATCTCACTTCAGGCTGGCTAGCCAGTAGCAGGAGGAAGGGGTCAATAGCTCTCAATAGCCAGTACCCCTTGTCTTTGCCAGGATTAAATGTATTGGATTCAGTTGTACAATACACCCATGCCTTGGGACTCATTGTCCTATTTTGAACATTTGGCAATATTATACTGCTATTGCCCTTGACACCAGCTGATACTTCTTACACATTTTTATAGAACATCACACAAGGATGTAAACTGTATATTCTTCCCCTGTCATAAATTGCAGCAAGAAGCTGGCTACTCATTAAGCTCAGACATCTGGCCATGCAGGGTTGTCTACATTAGGAAAAGAGGCTGAGGTTAGGCTGGGTTTAGTTGTTAAGTGTTGGCTGTCAGCATCTATCTGAGTTCAAAGACAAGTTAACAGAATTCATCCCAATTTAACTGATCAAGATCAGTCCTAGACTCCTTAACTTCAACCTCTTTTCCTAATTCACAGATGACATCCAGCCAGTCTCTGATACATCTGCCACCAAAATTCTTTGCCCCAGTTTACTTTGGCACTTCAAAGAAGGCTCAGACTGGATTGCTGCGTCCATTACAAGACACCCTAGGCTCCTAGGCTGTGTCTATGCAACAATGTAAGCCCAGGTTTGAGCCCAGGCTTAAGCCTACCCTCCTTCATATTCTCACACCACTTGTGTTGACCTAGAGCTTGGACCTATGGTCCCAGGACCCCGCAGGGCAGGAGGGTCTAAGCTGGTGTTAAGCTTGGACCTAACAATAATTAAATTGGTCTGAGCCCTATTGTTGTCCTGTGTGCTAGCACCCCAGCTTGACTTTGGTCCCCGGAGTCCTCTGGATGTATCCCAGAGATCCCAGTGGCAGAGGAGCAGTGCTGCAGGCAACCAACATGGCAGCCAAAAGCACCATTACTGCTTGGCTGTGGACCTTGTCCTTGCTTCTCTCCTGGTGACAAAAGCTCCTCCTTGTTGCTGAACAAAGCTTGCCCTCTGCAGGGAGCAAATCTGACAGGTGGGAGGCAACTACCAGCCACCAGGATGTTGGGGGGTCATCCTTCCAGCAGCCATGCTAAGCCAGAAGCTCTGCCAATACCCCTCCCTGCAGGACAACTGCTTGGTCCAGCCCCGTCCTCTGTCCCTTGCTCCCCATCTTGGCTCTCCTGGGGCAGCGTGTACAGAGAAGCTTTAGCAAAATACAGTAAGAGGATGGTAAGTGGGAGCTAGCCCCAAAAGTCTCCCCAAGTTGCACAAACTTCCCTATTCTACTGTCAGCGTTTTTGCCTATACTGTTTCTGAGGTGCTCTGCTTTAGTATATCACAATGGGAGAGTACTGAAGTAAATCAAGTGTGTGTAATGGAAGGGAAGGGAATTGATTCCCTTTGTGTGTAAGAGAAGGAAAGTGTCTCGGAATTGGGGGAAGGGAGAAAAATCTTTAAGCTATCCTGTAGTTCTCAGAGGTAACAACCACCATATGTTTGTTATAGAACAGTTAAAGAAGAAGCTAATAAACCAAAAAGGTAGCTGTTTGTAAATCTGATATACTGTTTAGTAACTAAAATAAGGACTTTGCTGTGCCTCAAATCATCTTAGAACAGTTTTACTCTGTCTCTTGTTCAGTCTGACAAGATGACCATGAATATAAATTAACATTTCTTAGACTCCAGAATAATTCCTTTGGGGCACAGGAGGAAATGACAATAATAATGTATTGGCAGTGTCAGGCTGTTCGCAACTTTCTCCACTTCCCCTCCTTATTTGGCAGTAGGAAAGCCACCACAGACAGAAATTCAAGTAGCCAGTCTAAAAGGATATAGATAGATTAAACTAATCTCCCTTTTTTATGTGATTTTGTTGCATCCAAACTAAAAACTTTTCAATGACAACCTAGAGAAATTTCACTTCTCGTGAGTTAGATTGCTTGAATAAGCACTATCAGCAATTCTTAATCAAACAATAACAACACCTAGCTCTTACAGAGAGCTTCTCATCAGTACATCTCAAAGTGCTTTACATGGGAGGTCAGTGCTATTATCCCTATGATATCCCATGTCCTGTAATTACTTCACTCACAGTAGCTGAACACCAATTCACTGAATTCCTTTGAAGATGATATGGCTGAAGTCTTGGACAAACCATGAAAATGGTATTAGTAAACATTTGTGAAAATACCTATGCAGATCAATGGCATTCATGCTCTCTTTGTATTTAACATCTGCAAACCTTCAGACCACGGGTGAAGTTGTATTCACAATAATATCTGGGAGAAACTTCTGTTACTGCAAATAAACATGCTTGCAGAAGAATACGCTTGTTCACATGAGAACACATTTGCAACTAAGTCTGTTTCAGTTTCCCATTGAGGGAGCAGAAACAATACGAGATGATTTGGCTGCGTATGTGTACAACTGGACCAGCAAAAGCAAATCCCAAATGAATATCACAGTGATCAGTTCATGAGCAAGCCACAGAGAGAAAAAGTGTTTCCTGTTCATTTTCCAGCACCCCATTCTCCTTTCTTCAATGCCTGCTTAGAAGAGGTTAGTGATCTCACTAGAACGGCATGGTGCTAGCATTTTCCACTGCACCCATGCCTGTACTTTGCACAGGTGGAAATGCTTTTTATATATTACAGCTCGAGCTATCAGACACTCCAATCCTACAATGATGGACAACAGCAGGAGGCTCTAAATTCAAAATTTCAAAGCATCTGACAAAGTGGTATATTTTTCCCACAAAAGCTCATGTGATAAATAAATGTGTTAGTCTAAGTGCCACAGCACTCCTTGCTTATTTTGCTGTACTTTAGGGATAGAAAGGAGCAAGGAGCTAGGCTGGCATATAGAGACACTCTGTCAATTGTACATATACTTGAGTTGGTTGGAAATTTTCTATCAGAGTGATCATAGAATCATAGGGTTGGAAGGGACCTCATGAGGTCATCTATTCCAAACCCCTGCCAAAAAACCAGGACCACTCCCACTAAATTATCCCAGCCAGGATTTTGTCCAGCTGGGCCTTAAACATCTCCAAAGACAGAGATTTCACCAGCTTCCTTGGTAGCCCATTCCAACGCTTCACCACTCACCTACTAAGAAAGTTTTTCCTGATGTCCAACCTCGATCTCCCCAGCTACAACTCAAAACCATTGCTCCTTGTTCTGTCCTCTGTTACTACTGAGAACAGCCAAGTTCCATCCTCGTTGGAGCATCCCTTCAAGTAGTTGAAGGTTGCTATCAAATCCCCCCTCAGTCTTCTCTTCTGCAGGCTAAATAAGCCTAGTTCCTTCAATCTTTCTTCATAGCTCTTGTGCTCCAGCCCCTTGATCATTTTTGTTGCCCTCCTCTTGACTCTTTCTAATTTCTCCATGTCCCTCTTGTAGTGGGGAGCCCAAAACTGAACACAGTATTCTAGATGTGGCCTCACCAGTGCAGAATAGAGGGGAATGATCACATCCCTCGATCTGCTAGTAATACTTCTTTTGATGCAGCCCAGTATGCCATTGGCCTTTTTGGCTGCAAGAGCACACTGCTGACACATATCCAGCTTCTCATCCACCATGACCCCCAAGTCCTTTTCTACACTGCTGCTACTTAGCTGATTGCTCCCCAGCCTGTAGCAGTGAATGGGGTTTTTCCATCCCAAGTGCAGAACTTTGCACTTGTCCTTGTTGAACCTCATGAGATTTCTATTGGCCCACTGCTCCAATTTGTCTAGGTCTCCCTGAATCCTGTCCTTGCCCTGCAGTGTGTCTACCATTCCCTACAGCTTGGTGTCATCCTCAAACTTCCTAAGTGTGCAATCTATCCCATCATCCAGATCTTTAACGAAAATGTTGAACAGAACTGGCCCCAGGACCGACCCCTGGGGCACTCCACTTGTTACTGGTTGCCAACTAGACATGGAGACATTGATGCCTACACACTGAAACCGTTGATCTAGCCAGTTCTCTATCAACCTTACAGTCCACACATCCAACCCATACTTCCTTAACTTGCAGACGAGAATGATGTGGGAAACCTTATCAAAACGCCTTGATAAAGTCAAGGTATATCCCGTCAATGGCCCTTCCCACATCCACAAATCCAGTCATCTCTTCATAGAAGGCGATGAGGTTGGTCAGGCACAATTTGCCCTTGGTGAATCCATGCTGACTGTTCCTGATCACTCTATTTTCCTCCAAGTGTTTCAGGATGGATTCTTTGAGAATCTGGTCCATGATTTTTCCAGGGATTGAGGTAAGGCTGACAGGTCTGTAATTCCCTGGATCCTCCTTTTTCCCTTTCTTGAAGATAGGCACTATATTTGCTTTTTTCCAGTCTTCTGGCACCTCCCTTGCTCGCCATGAGTTTTCAAACTTAATAGCCAGTGGTACTGCTATCTCATCGGCCAACTCCCTCAGCACTCTCGGATGCAGTTCATCCAGCCACATGGACTTGTGCATGTCCAGCTTCTTTAAGTAGTCCCTAACCTGACCTTCCGTCACCAAAGGCCTCTCTTCTTCTCTCCAGTCTGCCATACCTAGTGTAGTGGGCTGGGAGCTGGCCCTGCCTGTGAAAATTGAAGTAAAAAAAGCATTGAGCACTTCAGCTTTTTTCTCATTCTCCACCATGAGGATAACTGACCCATTCAGTAAGGGATCTGCACCATCCCTGATCCTCTTCTTGTTATTGACATACTTGTAGAACCCCTTCCTGTTATCCTTAATATCCGTTGCTAGCCATAACTCCAGCTGTCCTTTGGCCTTTCTGATTTTATCCCTGCAGTCCCAAGCAATATCTTTATATGCCACCTTAGTCATCTGCCCAAGCTTCCACTTCCTGTAAGCTTCCTTTTTATGCTTTAGCTCAGTGCAGAGTTCTCTGTTAAGCCACGCTGGGTGCCTTCCACATTTGCTGTTGATTCTGCACATCGGAATGGTATCTTCCTGTGCCCTTAGCAGGGTTTCTTTAAAATACAGCCAGCTTTCTTGGATGCCTTTCCCCTTCAGATCAGCCTCGTAGGGGATCCTGCCCATCAGTTGCCTGCGGGAGCCAAAATCTGTTTTTATGAAGTCCAGGGTCTGCATTTTGCTTCTTTCCTTTTTTCCATTAATCAGCATCTTGAACTCTACCATCTCATGGTCACTGCTGCCCAGCTTGCCATTCACTTCTAAATTCCCAATCAATTCTTCTCTGTTTGTGAGCAGCAGGTCAAGAGATGCAAGGCCCCTAGTTGGTTCCTCCAGCATTTGTACCAGGAAGTTGTCCTCAACAGTCTCCAAAAACTTCCTTGATTGCCTATGCAGTGCTGTATTGGCCTCCCAGCAGACGTCAGGGTAATTGAAGTCCCCTATGAGAACCAGGGCCGGTGATCTAGAAACTTCTGCCAGGTGTCCATAGAGTGCCTCATCCACCTCCTCCTTCTGGTCTGGAGGTCTATAGCAGACACCCACCACAACATCCCCTTTGTTGCCCTCCCCTCTAAACTTAACCAACAGACTTTCAACTGGCTCATTTTTACTTCCATAATAGAGCTCTGAGCAGTCATAGAGCTCTTTTACATATAGTGCTACTCCTCCCCCTCTTCTTTCCTGACTGTCCTTCCTGAACAATTTATACTCATCCATGGCAGAGCTCCAGTCATGCAAGCTATCCCACCCCATCTCTGTTATTTCAATTATATCATAGCTCCCTGTCTGTGCCAGTACTACCAGTCCTTCCTGCTTGTTTCCCAGGCTCCTCACATTCATGTACAGGCACCTTAGACACCAGGCTGACTGCCCTATTTTCCCATACCAATTTTCAATTCTATTGCATATACCTCTTTGCATTTTCTCCCAGCATTGTACTCCCCCACTTGCCTCAGGTATTAGGGCTTCATTGGAACATCTAAGAGAATTATTTGCCCCCCCCCCCATGTTCCAACTACCCTTTCTTTTATCCCTTGTGTTACAGTTCCGGTACTCCCCAAGTTCCATCCCTTCCCCCAGGTCTCCCACATTGTCACTTACCTGTGGGCTTTGGTCTCCTTTGCCCTTCAAACCTAGTTTAAAGCCCTCCTCACTAGGTCAGCCAGTCTGTGTCCAAATATGCTCTTCCCCTTCCTCAACAGATGGAGTCCATCTCTGCCTAGCAGTCCTTCTTCCTGGAACAGCAGTCCTTCTCCCTGGACTTGTGCTATAAAGCACCCTTTCCGCAACCTTAATATTTTCAATAGGAAATTGCAATGTTGCCTAAAAAGTCTGATTTTCCATCCGGAAAATCAAAAAGAAGGGTCCCCAGCTGCCCTCATGTAAGGACCATGTCTCCTTAACACCCCACTTGCTAGATGAAGTGAAATAAACAGGACCCTTCCAGAAGGGCAGCTGGGTAGTTCCAGCCTGAAGGGGCAGGAGGAAAGGCACTCAGGGTCTCTGCCTCCCTCACAGTAAGACTGAAGGGAAGGAAAGGAGGCTGAGTCCCCAGTATTTTACACCCCCCTGCAATCTTGGCCACCTCTCCCATAGCTGAATTTTTGGGGAGAGGCAGAGATCTGGGAATCAGAGGGGCTCTGATTACCTTTCTGGAATTGTCTTCCTAATATCACTTTCTGCCTGAAGAAAGGTTTTATTGTTTTGTTTTGTTTTGTTTTGTTTTTGTTTTTGTTTTTTTTATTTCTCAGGCTATGTCCACAATTAGAAGGTTAGTTCGAATTAACTTACTTCAAACTAATTAATTCAAATGAATAATGATTAGTTCAAATTAAGTTAATTCGAACTAACACGGCCCTACTAGAAACCCAGTTTGAACGAGTATGTCCATGGACAGGAAGGGCCATGCCCCCCCGCCTAACATATAGAAAGAGGAAGGTCAAAAAGTGTTAATTTGAATTAATGGTCAGTTCAAATTAACACAGCTACACTGGTTTAATTTTGAACTAATAAGTTCGAATTAATCCTTACTTCAAAGTTAAGCAAGGTTTTATAACTTCAAAGTAAGCTTTAAATAATTCAAACTAAGGAATTCCTTGGTTCAAATAAATGAAAGCCAGTGTAGCCATGCATTAATTTAATTTGGATTAATCCTCATTAATTCAAATTAAATTGTAAGTGTAGACACACCCTTGGATACTGGCATAATCTCTTCTTGACAGTGGTACTAACAAAGTATGTGATTTAAACAAGGATACACGATGCACAGATTCAAAATCATGAGTTAATTTGTTCATCAGTGATTATATGAATGAAAGTAAATTAAAATGATCTCCCAATAGGGTTTGTAAGGGGTGGGGAGTGACCACCTTAACTTTTTTGTCACCCCAAGAACAATCCCATGAAATGCTGGTAGAGAAAAGGAAATTTAAAATCAATTACAAATGAAGGTCAGGTATATTATGCAACAATACAACATAACTGTGATTGGGCTATCATGAAGCCATTATATGGCATTGAATGTCTTTAGATTTATTTAAAGTATAATCTCTATTTCTTAGTCCTTCACTATACGAAACAACTCCTAAGATTAATAATGAAGGTTAAATCAGCCTCAAAAGCTGGTTATAGTGACCCTGCCACAACAGAGGGAGGTTAGTCATGTTTCAAAGCAAATCAGCATTACATTAGAAAGAGCAATATTTTTCTCTTTGGGAGGTTTCACAAATGCTCCTTTAATGGATTTTCCACTGACATATAGTACACATCTGCCAGGTGGCAATGATGCATAAGAGAAGAATAGTTAACACAGATTAAAGGGTTTTTTATATGGGAAACTTTAAGGTTAATTAACTAAAGGTATGAATTAAAAGTGCATCCGTGAATGCACATTTTCTCTCATCTTCCATCTACCACTGTGTCTTTAATTATTCTTTCTTTTAAAAATTATTCTAAAGTCTTGCATACTGTAAGATCAAACTAATGGGTCTGTAATTGCCTAGATCACTTCTTTCCCCTCTTTTAAAATATAGGCACTATGCTTGCTATTGTCACATGGGTCTCCCAGTCACATGGTTCTACCTCCTACTTGATAGATTTATTAAAAATCCTTACTATTAGAAATTTCCAGAGGGGTAGCCATGTTAGTCTGTGTATAGCAAAAGCAACAAGAGTCCTGTGGCACCTTATAGACGAACAGATTTCTAGGAGCATAAACTTTCATGGGCTTCAACCTGCATCTGACAAAGTGACACAGGACTCTCACTGCTCTTACTATCAGATTTGCAGTTTCGCATACTAGTTCTTTCAATGTTCTGGGGTTGAGATTTCAGTTTTGGTTCCACCTCAAATGCCAGTAATTTCCACCTGCAGTCCTGCTCTCCACCTTTGGACCTCATCCATTCTCTTCCACCCTGTATCTCTCACTGGCTCCCATACCCAGTCTTCTTACCCAGCCAGTCCCAGCCTCCAATCCCAGCCTCTGCCCTCAATCTACTCCCACAGCCTTCCACTGCAGCATCATAGGTCTGACTCTTGTCCCCTGTGTATTTGAATCACAATGCCTAAAGACTCATCCCCAACACCAGGGGTTAAAGTATAATTGGGGGCCCCGCGCTGGCGGACCCACCTCCAGTGCCGTTGGGGGCCCCCAGGGGCTGGCGGGCCCCCTGGACCTAAGCTCCTGCCACCCCCACCCCCAAAACCACCCCACCCAGCACAAGCCAGCTACCCCCACACTTACCAGGGGCAGCGCCGCTGGGGAGGTAGGCCCCAGGGCAGTCCCGTGGCTGGGGCTCAGGCAGCAGGCCCCCTGTTCGGGGTGGCGTCTGTAAGGGGAGGGGTTTGGGGAAGGGCCTGAGCCCCCTAGTAACGGCCCAAACTCCTGTACCTGTCCCCTGCCCGCTGGAATGCAGCGGAACACAGCTCCGGAGCCTGCTATTTTTAGGGGCCCCGCATTTGGGCCCCTGAAAATAGAACATGGACCCAGAGTGCAGCATTCTGAGGCCTGCTATTTTTCAATGGTGGGCCCTGGAACACAGCGTTCCTGCTCCACGTTCTATTTTTAGGGGCCCCAGAATGCTGAGCCCCTAAAAATGGTGGGCCCTGGAACGGCATTCCCCCACATTCTGGCATCCTTCAACCCCTCCCCAACACAAACTCCACCCCATGCTAAATTTCAAGTCCCTGAATCAAAACATTAGAGTACTACGGCTTTCTAAAGAAAAGGTAGCTTTTTTTTTTTTAAACACACAAACATTTTTCCCCTTGCCGTGTTCTGGGAAATGGTAGATACTTGGGATGGAAAAGTCCAACATGCATGGCTAAAGTTCTACAAAAATTATAAGCCACTGAAGCCATTGTCTTATAATGGTTGGACAGCCCTAATATTATGGGGTTCTTCAAGTGTCCTGTTTATAATGTAACGAAGATTAGACTCAAACTCACTAAAGTAGCACTTCAGCTATTTAAACACTGCTTTCTAAGATCCTCCCACTTTTACAAGCATTGATATAGATCACAGATGGCAAAACAAGTTAGGGAAAATTAAAAGAATGGTCCCTAGTAACATCACTACATTTCATCAACTTTTAGAACTAAATCCACACCACCTACTGAAGATCTGAACTATCTGCTCAAGGAAACCTGTCCTTCAAAAAGGCAGATGAGGGATACATGGAGAGCCCCAGTCCTCTCACATCCTCTTCTTAAAGCCTGAGGGTAGGTAGGTTTTAGACTGCTGGGTCTTTACTCCATAAACATTGGGCAATGGCAGTAAGCTGTTAAAGGAGCCTCGACAGCTAACTGCCTTCTCTCAATGTTTACAGAGTAAAGACCCAGCAGCCTATTTTTCCAAGATTAAATTCATCACGTTATATTTCACTCATATTTCAAATCTCTCTATAGCTGCAGGTCAGGAAAGCACTTAAACACATGCTTTAAAATAAAGTATGAGGTTCAGAGCTTTCTTGAACCAGGGCAGAGTTCAAAAATTGTAAGGTATCATATCATATTAGACTTCTCTCACATCCTTTATAGAATAAAAGGACATTGAGCAGAAAAAAAGGAAAGAAAGCAGCCAGGGTAAATGGAAAACACTATACATGAAGACAAAAAGTGAGAATGCATCCAAAATATAGAGAAAATGAAAGGGACAGAGAAAAATGCAAAGGGGAAATGTCAGGGGCCGGGGGGGGGGGGAACCTTGAAAAATGAACATCGTCACAGAACTTATTTTTTAAAAGCTCCCAGTAATGATGATAAGAGGGAAGGTAAAAACTGGTTTAACCTAAAAAGACAACAGTGTTCTAAAGTTATCATAACACAACCTGAGATCTTCAAACCCCACAGCTTTCTGATGTCAGCCTGAACAACTACAGGTATTTAAAAGAGAATTGCACAGTACTTGATCTTAGCCCGACAGGGGAGATATGAAACGTAGTCTATTCCATTTTCAAGCACATCTTTCTCTTGATTTCTGACTTTTCTTGTTTAGAGGGTGGGGTGGTATTGCTTGTTGAGGCAAGTAAAAATACTTTTCATCTTAAAGTTACCTTATTTTATTTTTGCATTTCACCTTTGACTTATAAAGGGCTTTAACGACTTTATAAGCTCTGGGAAGGTCTGGTTCATGTCCCACTTGAGTCAGGGGACTGACTTTAATGGAACTTGATCATTCCCTGTGCTCCCATTCCTGAAGCATATGTGATTGCTTGCAATGTGTAAATCTGAGCAAATGTGTAAACCTTTGCAGGATCAGAGCTTAAATGAAAATTAATAGGTATCAAGGGTGTTGATTGTTTTGTTATTTATTGCTCTGTACATTACCATAGTTTGAATTCTAATTCACAGAATTGCCTTTGTTGATTAACCTTGACTCATTTGGTAAAATTAAATAAATTAGACTCAGATTTTATTAATTATTTTATGATTAGTTACAGAATGCCATAAATTTCACCTTGGTTGCTATGACTTTAATATACAATAGTCAGTCATTATTTCTATTGTGGCTGGGTGCTGGTCTGCTACTGCTGTGCTCTGTCCATCCTCCCTGGTGTCTCAGGCCTGGGGTGAATCAGCCACCTGGTTAGGTTCCCTCCTTACCCAGGTCAGGGTTGCAGGCTCCCAATCCCTCTAGCTGAAGCCTCTCTGGTTAAGGCTTCCAGCACGCCCCTTCCCCTTGTAGAAGGTGGAGGGGAAAGGAAGTGTGCCCTGCTCTGGTAGCTGCTGCAAGGGGTTTCTTTTTCTCCTTCGTGCTGCCACTCCAGCCTCTTGGCTTCCTTCTGCTTCCTATCCTTCTTCCCCCCCACCCCCCTTGTGTGTTAGAGGAGTGTTGGCTTTTATAGGGCCTGGGCAGCCCCTAGTTGAGCCCAGCCATCTCTAATTGCCCTGCAGGTGTTTCTACTTTCCCTGCTGGGAACAGGGCTCTCAGCATCCTGGGGCTGACAACCCAACCCTCAACACCATTCTCTTGGTTTGGGAGAAGAGGAAGAGGGACTACAGTTTGGTGGGCTCCTGGACCCTGCTTCACCTCCACCTTTTCCTGCTCCTGATTTACCTGCCCCAGCTCCAGCTTCTCCTGCTCCTGCCACCACCATCACCACCACCACCTGCTGCTGCTGTTCCTGCCACCTCCACATCACTGCTGCTACTGCTGCTGGCTGGCCTCCTCCCACCCACTCCCCTTCCCTCCTCTGTGGGGAGTGGGGGGAGTGACAGAAGACTTCACACTACCAGCTGAGAAGACCACCTTGCCAGCCAGCCAGTCCCTGCTGCTCCTGCATTTGCTGTGACCATCTGGACCCTGCTGCCTCTACAACAGAAGAAATCAACAACCACCACCACTGAGGGGAGGCCTCTAAGGACAGAGACATTGCTGTTTGCAGCTGGGGGTGAGCCACCACAGACTGGAACATTTGCTATCACCACCCCCAGCTGCCGCCTCCCTGGCCTCCCCTCCCTTCAAGAGGGCAGCAGGTTCCCCAACCATCAGAGACTTTTTGAGACTGTTTGAGCAGCAGGGACTTGAAAACCTCCTCCAGTAGCAGCTGCTCCCCTTCCCCATTGCCCAGCCCTTGGGTCCCACCCTGCAGTGGCTGGAGGGCCTCCCACCCTTTGTTTAGCCCTCCAGCCGGTTCAGCATCACCCCCCACCAGACCCCACTCCCCAGGTTAGGAGTCCCCCCCAGCCCCTCGGTTTGTTTAGTTCCCCTGCCCCACCCCAACCCCAAAGCTTGTTTGTTTGGTTTACTTACCTTCCCCTGACCCACCCTTCAGCCTCACTGTTTGTCTCCTCTGCCTCTCCCTGCCCCACCTGCGGTTCCCTCAGCCCCACCCCCAGCCAGAAGCTCATAGCTATGCCCACCCCTGCCTGACTGTTTTGTTTAGTTTCCCCCCGGTTCATTGCACCCCCCCCCCAACAACTGAATTCCCCTTCCCTAAGTGCAGCTGGAGGAGCCGCCCCCCCACCCCATCCGAGCCCGTTCCCTTCCCAGGTGCCCTCCTCCCCAGCCTCCAGCCTAGCGGGGAGGAGTGGTCTGCCAGCCCCTACCTCACCCCCTGCCACGGTCCCCTGCGCTCCCCATTGCTCATCTCCTCTCCCCTGCCCCTGCCCCTGCCCCTGCCCATGCCCTCCTCCCCTGCTTGCAGCTCAGTGGGGAGGAGCGGTCTTCCCCACCCCTAGCCTCTGTCCTCACCTCATTGTCCTGAGTCACCCGCCTCGGCCTTTCCCACCCCTGCTACTGGTCTCCATCCCAGGCCCCCGCCCAAGGGGAAATGGAGACCTCCTCTGCCCCTCTCCCTCAGCCTGCTCCCCCGTACACCTCTGTGGCTATCCCTTTGACCGCCGCCGCTGCTCCTGCCATCATCGATGCCCCCAACCTAGAGGCGCCAGCGACGGCGGGCATGAGAGGGGCCTCCAACCCCGCTGCTGCCCCGAACACCTCAGCTGGCCACAAAAGCCAGCAGAAGAGGGCAGGCAAGGCCCATGCTGTTACCGCGGCCGCATCATCGGCCGTAGCCCCCTCGTCCCCTGCTGTTCCCTCCACCAGCTCTGGGGGTGTTCCCACCCCCAGGGAGTACACCCAGGTGGCTGCCATCCCTCGACCCCCCACCGCACCACCTGCCTCCTTGCCTACCACCTCTGGCAGCTGGGGCCCCTTCTCCACCTTAACCAGGAGGCACGGGGTCCGTTGCAGCCCCGGTCAGGATGGGGGCCTCGGATACCACCCCCCCCGGGACTCATCGGCAGAAAGGAGAGGTGACCCGACCCCAGGGGGGGCAGCAACAGGGGAGCAGACTAGGGCAGGGTTTTGGGTGTGAGTGGGTGGGGCACTGAGGACAACATTAGGGACCAGGGTAGCAAGAGGGGTGGGAACAGAGTCAAGGGTGGGGCCGGGATTGGGGATGGGGTCCCCGGTGGTCTGACCACCGGGGTGCGGCTCCCTTCGACCGGGCACGGGATCAGGAGATGATGGGTCGGGTAAGGGATCCCCGCCGATGTTGGGCATGGATTGCAGGTGGAAGGTGGTGTCCATCGCCTCAGCACCAGACTGGGGGGGGACAGTGGTCGGGACTATTGGGGGAGAGGGGGCAACTGTCCAACCAGGGACAGTCCCCTGGGGCCCGGTTGCTCAGTGTCCGCAAGCGGAAGCAGGACCCCAAGCGCTGCCAGGCAGATGGAGCATTCCGGGGGCGTCCCTGGGGTAAGGGTGGGGATAGCAGGCGGTGGAGGGACTTGGGGGAACGGAGGGGGTGGCAGAAGCAGCTCACCACCCAGATCGAGGCCCACTGGGTGGGGATCGTCCTCCCCCGAGACAACCGGGGTCAGATCCAGGGCCTCGATCTCCGCATAGATGGAGCTGAGCCCGCTCCCTGTCGCGATAGGTGCCGCCACAGCAGGCACTGGGGGGAGAGTCACCTTGGTCCCAGTGGCGGGCAGAGGTGGTGCAGGCAGCTCAGGGGCAGGGTGAGCAGCTCCCTCTGCGGCCTCCCCAGGGGAGGGATCTGGGAGGGCCTCCAGCAGGGGGGCAACACCGCCCCCCTGCGCTGCTGCTTCCATAGCCTCAGCTGGGGCCTCCTGCTAGCCTTTGTTGGGGGTCACACCGGAAGGCCTGTCAGTGTCTTTACTTTCACTGCTGTTACTAGCCCCCCGTGATGACTGTTGGGGGGCCTCCTCCTCACTCGGGAGGGCCTGGACCTCCCGGTGTTTGCCGCTTTTCCCCACGATGAGAACCCAGCCCTCCGAGGTGGTGGTGGAGGGCTGGCCAGCGGAGGGGGCAGAAGCGGGCGGCATGGGTGAAGATGCCAGGGGGGGAAGGGAGGTGGGCGGGACAGCAGGGGGACGGGAACCCTCCCCCTGGGGTGAGTCCTCTCTCTGCCAGGTTCCAGCCACCTCTTCCCCCGTCTCCTCCAAGGGCCCAGATGGCTTAGGGCGGGGAGGAGGAAGAGGAGGGGCTGCTCTGGTGGCCAGAGACTCGGGGTCACTGGCAATGTTGCAGCTGGCACCCGTTGCTGCCTCGGGGGGCCCGGTTGCTCCCTCCAGACGTGCCCCGTGGCCCTACAGAGGAAGCACCGGGCTTCCCCCAAGGAGTAGTGAATCCTGTACAGTGCCGCTTGGTGGGGCACTAGGAAGGACCCCTCCAGAGCCACTCCGTCATGTGCCCCCGCCGGCAGCAGTTGGATTTGCACTTGCCGGCGGAAGGACAGAACGTGACGGAGGGTGGGGTCCTTACAGCCCAACGGGAGAGAACTGATTGTAGAGATTGGCTTCCCCAGGTGGAGAGGAGGGGAAGAAAGGCAGAATTGGGGAGGAAGGGCAGGACAGAGGTGAGGCCCACCCGTACGCTCAGGTCCTCCAGGGGCTCTACAGGGACGTAGACGCCCCCCACCGCCAGGCCCTTCACCACCGCCTCCTGCGCAGCGGCCTCCGAGGACAGGAAGAACACGACCTTACCATACATTTTGGAGGCCGCCACAATCGCCAAGGGCCCCATCACCCTCACCATTGCCTGCACGTAGGTCTTCACGTGCAGGGAGGCGGCCACCACTGCCTGGTCAAGCTCAACTGGACCCTGACCGAGCCAGTCAGCTTCGGGCAAGGAGTGCGTCAGGGCTGCCCACCGTCGGGCCAGCTGTACGCTCTGGCCATCGAGCCCTTCCTTTGTCTCCTCCATCGGAGGTGAGCCGGGGCTGCGACTGGTCCTGTTAGCGTACGCTGATGACGTGCTCCTCGTGGTCCAGGACCTGGGCGACCTGGGGCGGTTGGAGGCTTGCCAGGCCATCTACTCGGCAGCCTCCTCCGCCCGGGTCAACTGGGTCAAGAGCTCTGGCCTGACGGTAGGGGCCAGGTGGTCGGCGGGCCCCCTCCCACCCATGCTTCAAGCCATCCAGTGGAGCGCGGGTCCGCTGCTTTATCTCGGCGTTTACCTTTCTGCCACCCATCCCTCCCCAGATGAGAACTGGTGCGATCTGGAGGACAGGATCATTGGGTGGCTGCAGAGATGGACGGGACTGCTGCGGTGCCTCTCCCTCCGTGGGAGGGCACTGGTGGTCAACCAGCTCGTCCTGTCCATGCTCTGGCACTGGCTCAACACCCTGGTCCCACCCCCGACGCTCCTGGCCCACCTCCAGAAGACAGTTCTGGAGTTCTTCTGGCCAGGACTGCACTGGGTCTCTGCAGGGATTCTGAGCCTCCCCCTGGAGGAAGGAGGGCAGGGCCTGTGCTGTGTCCACAGCCAGGTCCACACCTTCCGCCTCCAGGCCCTGCAGAGACTCCTTTATGGTGCAGGTAGTCCGGCGTGGAGCCACCTGGTGCGCACTCTCCGCCGCCGCTACCGAGGGCTCTGATACGACCGGCAGGTCTTTTATATTCAGCTGAGAGGTGGTCCGTGAGACCTCTCTGAGCTGCCGGTCTTCTACCAGGACCTCCTCCGGACCTGGAGGCTCATCTCAGCCTCCAGGGCCCTTGTGCCCACTGAGGGGGAGAACCTCCCCACAGAGCCCCTGCTACACAACCCCCATCTTCGTGTGCAGGTGGCAGAGGCCCCCTCCATGAGGCGGAGGCTGGTCCTGGCAGGTGTCACCAGGGTCGGAGACCTCCTGGACTATGCCCGGGGGGACTGGGTGGACCCCCTCGTGCTTGCCCGGCTCATGGGGCTCTCCACCCTTTGCACCCCCCGGCGCCTACTCCAGGAGGTAAGGGTGGCTCTGTCTCCCCCAGCTCGGGCCTGCCTCGAGCAGGTTCTGCGAGAGGGTACTCCCCAGCCCCTTCTCAGTCCTGGCCCTCCGGAGCTTGTCATCGGGCCCCGGCCCTATGAGCCCCCCCGGCAGTCCCCGTCCCACACCCCGAGGACTTGCAGCTGGCCCCCTTCCAAACCACGCCTCGACAATATCTGTACACACTCGTGCTTCACACCATCCACTTCCTTGCTCTCGCGTCCCGCCCCGATACCAAATGGCGGGACCTCCTTCCACATGCAGAGGGCGAGGACCCTCGGTGGGCTGGCCTTTATTCCACCCTGACCCCATGGCCTGCCGGGGACATCAGCTGGCGGCTCCTCCATGGAGCCGTGAGCATGGGCGTGTACTTGGCGCGGTTCACTGCCCGCCCCGAGGCCTGCCCCTTTTGCGGCATGAGGGAGACCCTGGCGCACTCCTACTTAGAATGTGCCAGGTTGCAGTCCCTTTTCTGGCTCCTCCAGAACCTCAGGTTCTGGCTGCACTTTTCCCCGCACATGTTCCTCTACGCACTCCCTATCCGAGGCCCCACAAAGTCACGGGAGCTCCTCACCAACCTCCTCCTGGCCTACGCTAAACAGGCCACCTACAGGACCAGAGAGAAGAGGTTGGCTGAGGGAAGGGCCTGCGGCTGTGGGGCGTATTTCTGGTCCCTTGTTCACGCACATCTCTGGGCAGAGTTCCTCTGGGCGGCATCCGCTAGCTCCCTCGACAGCTTCCGGGAGCAGTGGGCGCTGTCCAGGGTTCTCTGCTTGGTGTCCCCTTCCGAGTCCCTTGTTATACACCTATGGCCTCACACCCATCCCTGTTTTCGCATTAGTTGTTCCAAGGAATCATTTGGAAGGGGGTCTAGTGCCACCTCCCCATAGGCTGGGGGAGGGGCTTTAAAAGTGGGTGGGCGCACCACCGCCTGCTTTCAATAGGATCACCCTTCTATAACCATCAGCCCTGGCTTTGTTACACTATTCACTGTATGCCACTGTCTTTCTTTCTCCATAGCTCCTACGCTGTATTTTTATATGCATTACTTAATATTTTTAATGAATTTATTAAAAAGGATAAATAGCCATAGAATGGCATTTTTCTCAAAGTCCAGTTCAGTGCAGAGGATTAGGTTCACCATTAGGTAGAAGCAAGCCCGGAACAAAACTTTCAAGTCAAAAGTGGGGAAGTTCAGATTCAAGTAATTTCCCATGTTTTGTACAGAACCCCTACTTTTGCTTAGCCCCTTACAGACCAATAATCAGATAAACCACATCCAGAACAGTTTAACAAGATAACTTGATTAAGAAGACTAGAAAAATAAATAAAAATAAAAATCCCCTATTACATTCTCATCTACTTTCAAACTATAGTAACAATAATTTAAAATGTTTCTACACCATTCTAAATTATCCTGGTTTCTCTCAATTCTAACAGCCCACTAAATATCTTTCTTATCCAAGTATATTACAAGCACAGTCAATCAATTATGCCATTTGCCTCAGTAACGAAATGTATGTACAAATGTATTTGGAGACTTGGAATCTTAGCATTGGCTCCAAGTCTTGGGCTCCAGTCCTGTGAAGGCATAAATGTGTGCTCATATTTATGTGAAGTATTTATTCCTACTGATTTCAATGTAGAGAAAATTAAGCACATATACAAACTTTGAAGGACGGCGGTCTAAAATACCCAGTTTGGGCTCTATTCATTTGGGTGCAACTCCCACTGAGTTTTATACATGAAACTGGGAGCAACTACTCAATAGTTTTTATTTTTATTGGACTGTTTGTGTAAATAAGAGCTTGCAGAAGTGGATTTTGTGGTAGCATAAGAAAGGATTCCAGCAAAAGATCTGTAAATTTGAAAAAAAAAAAAAAATTTGCATGAATTTCTGCTTTATGGAAGAGGTGTTTTGCTGCGGAGAACTCTAAACCCTGTCAGAAGCAGTAAATGCATCTTGAAAGAACCTATATTGATAAATGTGACTATGAAATAGATAAGGCTGTATAGATAAATCAGTCAACAGTTCAATAGCTTTATGTTAATTAAGTGATCAGCAGATCATTGAATTAATTTATATTGAAAACAGTTGTAAAACTGAAGTCCAAAATCATTACAAGCCAAGCAAATTATGTATTTAACAATTTTATTCTTATGGGGGTCAGAAATTGCTTTTTTAAAATGAATCATCTTTCTATCACAACATACTCACTTAAAGAATATTTTCTAATATTAATATTTCAATTGTCCTAGAGAAAGGAAAAAATAAGGGGAATAATAAAATTTCTAATAGTCTGAATGATACCATAAAACTAAAATTATCAAAAGGAGAGATCAAAGACTGTTTAAGATAACTGGCTATTAATCCTGAGAAAGGATTGCCTAAACTGCAGACTCCTAAATTCGGAAACTGTCCCATTTTCCAAAATTAGAATGAACAAATTGCTTGATAACACACAAGGAAACAATAATGTCATTGTTTTCCCCTTCTATATCTATGTACTGTCTCTTGTCTTATATTTAGGAGCTAGTCCTCACTGAAAGCAGCAAATTCGCTGCCAACAGATCAACCTTCTGTGAAGGCCCTCTCAGTCAACCAGGAAGTCAATCATTGAAGACCGCCCCTTCAACTGGAATAGCACTGAGACAAAAGGAGGGCTCTCCCTTCGACTCAGCACAGTGGATGTGCCAGGCATAATGGAGTAGAAGGGAGATACCAATAATATTTTAAGTCATTTGCATATCTCTCTTCAAAAATAGTGGGAGTGTAGACCTGCCCTTTGATTGGACGTTCTTTGGTCTTTTTGATCAATGTTTGTTCAGCACCTAGTCCAATACAGTTGTGGTTTCCAATATACTGACCAATAAAACACAAGATGGGGTTCTAGCTGATGTCTGCTACAGACTGCCCAATCACACTAGGAAAAAAATGATGCCTTCCTTACATACCTATCTGCCACAAATCCAAAAAAAACCCAAATCAAAAAAAAAAAAAGAGCCCTGTGCAGTGGGGGATGTCAATTTACCTGACATGCTGGAGGTCTCATGCTGCCACTATGAAAATATCCATGGAATTTATAAATATTATAGATGACAATTTTTTAACTCAAAAGCTATTGCAGCCTACATGGGGAAATTCGATATGACTCTTTGCCCTAATGGATAAAGCAAAATGACTATAGAAGTAAAAATCAATGATAGCTTCAGTTCAAGTGATCATGACTGCATCATATTTATAATGTGCAAGCAGAATAAAATCCAGATGAGTGACATATATATGTGTTGCTTTATTAGGGCCAATTTCACAAAGCTGAAAACAATTTGAGTCAAAGTAGCTGGGAGGTAGATTTTAATCTGAAAAATATGCTTGGTAATTGGAAATCATTTAAGAACACCTTAGTAGATACACAAAAACCCTCAATGAAGGAAAAAGGTCCATGGTGATTAAAAATAGTCTGGTTTACAGGTGAATTCAAGGGAGCCAAAAAATAACAAATAGAAGAAAAGGGAAGTTGATACTAATGACTATAAATCAGAAAGTAGAAATTTTATAAAACTGAAAGAGAAGTCAAGGGACACAAGAAGAAAATCTATGATGAGCTCAGAATAAATACATATAATGTTTATATTTACTTCTACTACATATGGAATGGCATTTAAACAATGGAAATCCAGTATAAATGACTAATGAATTACCTTTTGGTGACTACTTAAACAAAAATCAAATTTTAAACTTGGAACTTATACTGTATTCAATAGCTTCTTACAAATGAATACAATAAATTTCAGTGCTTTAGTTCAGTAGGAACATAGAAATTAAGTCTTCAGTCTTCTGAAGATTTATATTTATGATAAGTTTAACTTTAAAGTATAAGCAGTCAGACTGAACTCTCTAAGGTTAGAGATATATCATACATCTATTTAATTCAAGGCTATAGTACAATTAAGAATTAAAAACTGGAAATGGAACACAAAAGAACATTTCCACTAATATTTGCACTACTTATAAAAAAATAAAATTAATCAATTTCATCCGCGCTCTCATCTCTTTTTTGTTAACTTCCATAAATGCTCTTGTGATTGAATGCTAGTGATAGAAATGTTCACAAAATGAGAATTTCAAAGCTACATGTGTTTTCTGATCACTCATGCCAGAAGAACTTGATCACTCATCCTAAGAACAGGAATAGTACCATGTGACTTCTCTGATTACTTAGAAATAACTTAAATGTTTATCTTAAAAAAAATCAGATCCATTAGTCACAGAGGAGTGTTTGTGATAAAATCATAGATGTTAAATAAAGAGAGAGTAATATCAAAAGGAGTGAGTTCAAACAAGAAATGGATTTGAGTAAATCATAAAACTAAAACTAGTTAAATTAGGTAGTTTACCCCCACTACTCCTATTGGGAGACTTCCAGAACCTCAGCATTCTGGTTGTTGGAAACCTTCATCCAATTTCCAGTCAAAATGTATTTATGGCCAGTTCATATCCATTTGTTCTTGTGCCAACACTGTCCTTTACTTTAAATAGCATTTCTCTCTCCCTGGTGTTTTCCCTCTGATATATTTATAGAAAGCAATGATATCTACTCACAGGCTTTGTTTTGCTAGACTAAATAAGCCAAGTTCTTTTAGTCTCATCCAAAAGACAAGCTGTTCATTTCCCTGATCATCTTACTGGCCTTTTTCTGTACCTGATCCAGTTTGAATTCATCTTTCTGAAGACAGGTGACCAGATCACCTCCACAATTAAAATGAGGCTTAATTTTTCAGATGAACTTTTTCTTGAAAATTATTCTCCCCTCAGTAAATGCTCTGGTAAGGGCTGAACATGCAAAGTTAACTCTCCCCCTTTGAGCACATGCATTATGATAGTTTTTAATTACATAATCATATATTAGGGGGTTTTTTTTCTTTTAGCATCACGTTGAAAACAGATGTCCCAGCTAATGTGATCTGGGGATACATTAACAGGAGAATATCAAGTGGACGTAGAGAGATTAATTTCACCTCTGTGTTTGGAATCCTGTGTCCAGTTCAGGTACACACAGATCAAGGATGTTGATAAATTGGAGAACCAATATAAACTGGAAGATAATTAAAAGGTTAGAAAACACACCTTAGAGTAATAGACTCAAGGAACTCAACCTTTGCTTTGTTAACTAGTAGATTAAAGGGTGACAATTATGGTTTATAAGCACCTCCATGGAGAACAAATATTTAATAGGAGACTCTTTAATTTAGCAAAGAACAGTATAATGATCCAATTGCTGGAGGTTGAGATTAGACAAATTCACATTGGAGATAGGACATTGGAGGATGTTTGTGCCATCCCTTCATGTCCATCTGGGAGGAAGGCCACACCCCCTCACTGTTGCATCTACAGAGACTGGCTTGAAAATGTGTAATTTGCTGTCTCAGGACCCTTCCCCTCAGGCAGCTCTGGTGAGTACGCAGTCTATCTCCCTGGTCCATGGGCCGAGTAAGGCAAGTGGCAGTATGTCACCCCTGATCCTCAGGCAGGGAGCAAAGCTGGCTAAGCAGTCTAGGGGCTTGGGTCCCTCAGTCAGGGGCAAGAGTAGGCAGCCTGTGGCATCAGGCCCTCAGACAGGACTGGGATGAGCACGCAGAGGCAACAGGAGGATGTGAGCCTACCTGAGTCCACCACATCCCAATCCAGGGCCTTAACCATGGCAATAGTTTCCATCACTGGGTAAGCAGGGTCCAAATCTGAAATACAGTGACCAAGTATCAGGCCACAACATAATCAGACAATCTGCTTTAACACTTCATCATAGGGTACTGGGTTTTCAGACTCATCAATGGCCTTTTCAGTTTAGACAGCTGTAGTTCCTTAGCATCCCAGGTGGCAGACTGCTCTATGCACCCCCAGCCAGGGATGTCACTGCCCCAAAAAAACATACAGGGCCCAGGCCCCACCCCCTGCTGTGCTAGCCCTGCCCCCTGGCCCCAATCTGGGATCAGATATGGCTCCTGAGGGCCGATCCTGCTGCCACCAGCCTGTGGCCTCAGACTGAATTGGGCTCCTGCTGCCACTGGCCAGTGCCCCTGCCCCCGGGTCACCAATGGGGACCAGGTCCTTCTGCCACCATAGACCCGTGATCCAGACCAGATCAGACTCCTGCCACTAGCGGCCCTGCCTGAGTCCCCAGCTGGGGCCAGATCCTGCCACCAGCAGCCCAGGCCCAGACTCCAGCCAGGGGCTGTATCAGCCTCCAGCTGGCTCGGGACTTGCGGCACTAACCTGGGGGACCAGGGGCCCATATCCCTTGGGCCTAGCACCAGCAATGTCCATGCCCCTGCCAACACCCCACTCCAGCAGTTTCTCCTTGGTCTTGATGTTGTAGCACCTGGGCTCCAGCTCCAGCAGTGGCAAGGAGACGTCCTCCTCCTCGTCCAGCAGGTCTATCCCAATTAAATCACTGGGCTCTCACTTTACACTTCCTGTCCCGCCCCTCTGACAGGATGGGCATGACTCTTCTGGTTCTACCTCCAGGAGACGGTAGGGTATCTTCCCTGCCCATCTAAGATGGAAGCCTTTACTACAGGCATACATTATTAAGGATGAGAGTAATTCACCATAGGGAAAATTTACCACTGATCCATAATTTACCATTATTCCACAATTTACCATTACGGTTTACCATAATTTACCGCTGTAGTGGAGTCTCCATCACTGACAATTTTTAAGTTGTTTATACTACACAAGAGGTCAATCTACAGGATCCCAATGGAGACCTTTGGCCTTAGAATCTATGGCCACTACAGATATTTTTACTTCAAAGTTTGGGACTGCTCTTCACTGGAAACCACATAAAGAACAAGCTGAACAGGCTAAGAAATGAAAATAATGTTTCTTTCCTTCCACCATATAATGCAATGAAACCTTTTCTTAAAATCAAAGCTAACCTGTTTCTTTCAGGCTAAGCTACAAAAGTGCTGAAACGTTTCATGAGCATACAATGAGATATTGTTTCAGGACAGCAGACCCAGACACCTAATTTACGTTGCTTAGTTTTAGAGCTCCTTTAAGCTATGTTTTGTGTTTCCTCATTACTTATTACGTAATTGACAGTTACATAAATAAACAACAAAACAAATATGACTTTCTTGAGGTTATAAGGAGAACATATTAATGTTATACCATTTTCCTAAACACATTCCATTTCCTGTACAAGAACTGATCAATGTATTGCCAATTTCCTGTTTGTTTATCTGTAGGGGATATTATTATGCCGCCTAACTGTTGTTACAGAGATATGTAAAACTTTAATACATATCTCATCACAGAGATATCTTTTCCTGCTTGTGTTAATGACACAGCAGTTATTTATGTCTATTACTTGGCATGTCACCATAAAGATTTAACTAAATAGTTCTATGGATGCACAGAAAAAACTCAGTGGCAAAGTTAAGTTTATTTTGCAAATGGTAAATAGGAGTACTAATGACATCCCTATAAGACACTTAAAGAAAAATAGTACCTTTGAATTATACAGAGAAACTGTACACTATAGAAATTCATGTGGTGGGAATAATCACAAATTTGAAGCATGCCAGTATATGCTAAAAATTGTGCTCTATGTTTTGACCTACCTCCTAACCCTGGGGAAGAGGTAGCTGGCTGTAGTAACACAGGAAGAGTCTTGGAAAGAAACTGTGACTCTCAGAAACATATTGCTTTCTCTGATTCCCTTGCCTGCTTTCACCTTTAAAGGGCACATCTTACATCTGCCTTCATGTCAGCTCATTTCTTCTGGCTTGTACATTGGGGAAGAGGGAGGAGAGACAAGATTCTGTCCACTCTACATTAGTTTCCATCCCTTCTTCTCCTCTCCCCTCAAACTTTCTTCTAGAGAGGCAGGGAGTAGCAGCCCAGCAGAGCCTGCTGTCCCTCTGGCCAGATTTATGACCTAAGTCAGCCATTCAGGATTCAAAGGTGTAGCCATGTTAGTCTCGTTCAGCAAAATGAACAAGGAGTCCTGTTCCAAAGGGGTAGCCGTGTTAGTCTAGTTTGGCAAAACAAACAAGGAGCCCTGTAGGAGACTAACAAGTGGCACTTTTAAAGACTAACAAATGAGATAAATAAATTTGTTAATCTTTAAAAGTGCCACAAGACTCCTTGTTTGTTTTAGTCACTCAGGAAATCAGGAAGCCACATAAAAAGCAAGTGACCATCCTGTGAAGCTGACACGAAACAGTTTTCCTCCCTGCCATGGGATGAACTCACCACCAGAGCACCACCTCATGCCAGAGCCTAATTGTGCAAAACTTCTTTGGCTCTAATGTCCCCAGCTGCCTGTCACCTGTTATATGGCAGTCTGCAGCATCCATGTCCTGGTCCACAGGCAGGTCACATTCCAGTTTAATCCCCTTCCAGAGTAACACAAACCGCCAAAATCTAATGGCTTTTAGCCCCCACCTGGGACTCATCAGTCTGTGTCCTTTGGCCTTCCACTCTTGCTGGGGAGCAGGAAGGGATGGGGAACCCAGGCTGCAGGGGCAGCTCTAGCCATAAGCCAATGAGGCCTTGACTCAGGGCACTGCAGGACAACACCAGGGACAGAGTGGTCCAGCTCAGAAGCTGGACCCCATGCTCCCGCCCCTTTCCGAGCCAGCCACTCCACCTCCGAGGAGCGAAACTTGCCAGCTTATGGGGTGGACTCTGCTCTCTTGCCCCACCTCTGGGCTGGCCCTCCCCGCCGTCAGGACAGAACAGCCAGCCCAGGGGAGGAGCAGGAGAATGGAGTCCTCCCCATGGGCCTGCTCCACCCCTGAGCCGGCTGTTCCCTGCCCTGGGAGAGGGATGAGCCAGCCCAGAGTGAAGGCTGGGTTCTGCCCCCTTCCACTGGGGTGGGGCATAAAAGCAAAAGTCGGCTCGGGGTGCCAGAGTCCCTTGAGCCAGCCCTGCCAGGCTGGCCCTCTCCTCTCAGTTCTAGCCCAGTGGTCAGAGCTGGAATGACACATAGGCAAACTAGGCATGTGCCAGGGCCAAAATTTGTGAGGTCAGTGGAGAATAAATTTGTTTTGACTTTTTGACTTCACTCATTTGACTGAGAGGTCTTGAGACCTAGCGCATGGGGCCACAGCACGACTCAAATTTGGCCTAGCCACCCCTCTATCCTAGGTGGGTAGAGATAGTCATCCAACAGAACTGCAACTCACTTTGCCATTTTGCCACAAAGGTTGTAAGGGTGGCGGCAACTGCATAAAGACACCTCCTCTTTCTCCAGCAGCAGCAAGTAAACAGGCTGGGACTAGAATTTACTGCAGTGACTTGTACAGGAGGCACTACTGCTGTAGTATGGTGTCTCCATCACACCCATTTTTTTGCATTCATCAATCATTTGTTGCTATTCATATTAGATGGTAGGTGCCCAAATACACATATCTGCTTAGGGCCCACTGATGAATTAGTCTGGCCCTGCCAGTGACCCTATGACAGGCACTAGGGAACTGCTCCTTACAAACCTCTTTGCTTCCTTGGGATGCTCCTACTTTTCTCTGTCAGTGTTTTTCACTGGGCCATGGACTCCACTGCTCCTACTATGGGGTTCCCTGTGCATCTGCTTCATAGATAGCAACTAAAAAGCTTCCAGAGGGCCTTTCTAAGCAGCAGCCATTCTGCAGCTCGTTATGCCAGATGTAATTGACCTCTTAGTCACAGCTGGAGGGATTATTGGTGAGTTTATTGACTCCTAGTCACCACAACCGGTGTGTATCCCTGACCATCTTGGCTGATAGCCATGGATGGATCTAATCTATATAATTTTTTTTTTATCCCAGGTATACTTTTGGCCTTCACAACATCCCTTGGCAATGAGTTCCACTGGTTTCCTGTGCATTGTGAGAAGAAAAGTGCTTCCTTTTCTTTGTTTTAAGTGTACTACATATTAATCTCCTGGGCATCTCCTCGTTCTATGTTAAATGGTGAGGTAAATAACACTTTCCTATTCACTTTCTCAACACCATTTATGTTTTATAGAACTCTATCATATCCACTCTTAATCATCTATTTTCTGAAACAAACAGTCCCAGTCTTTTTAAGTTGTCTTCATATGGAAGCAGTTCCATACCCGTAGCCCTTTTTGTTGCCCTTTTCTGTACTTTTGCCAATTCTAATATATCTTGTTTGAGCTAAAGTGACCAAAACTACACATGATATTCAAGGTTTGCATATACCATAGATTAATACAGTGGAATTGTGATACTTTTGCCTTATTTTCTATCCCTTTTTAGTGGTTCTGAATGTTTTTTTTGTTTGTTTTTTTTTGTTTTTTTTTGACTGCTGGTGCATGTTGAACAGATGTTTTCAGAGAACTATCCATGATGACTCCAAGAGCTCTTTCTTCAGTGGTAAAAGCTAATACAGACCTCCATCATTTTGTATGCATAGTTGGGATTATGTTTTCTAGTGTGCACTACTTTGCTTTTATCAATACTGAATTTCATCTGCTATTTTGTTGCCAAGTAGCCCAGTTTTGGGAGATCCTTCTGTAACTTTTTTCAGTCAGCTTTGGACTTAGTTATCTTGAGTAATTTTGTAAAATCTGCAAACTTTACAACCTCACTGTTCACCCCTTTTTTCAGATCATTTATGCACAGATTGAACAGTACTGGTCCCAGTGCAGATCCTTGCAGGACCCCACTATTTCACTCTGACCATTTATTCTTATCCTTTCTCTTCTACCTTTTAATCAGTTACTGATCCATGAGAGGACTTTCCCTCTTGTCCCATGACCGCTTACTTTGTATCGCCAGTGCTGCAGACTATTGTTCATGCTGCAATGCTGTTAATGCTGCTAGGGCTGCTGTTCTTGGAGTTCCTGTGTTAGCTGTGCTAACAGAGAATACAGCATGAAATTCATCAGGCCTCAGTTTTACTCATACACAGAGACTACTTCCAAAGGACAGCTGTGTTAGTCTAGTTCAGGACACCAAACAAATTCCAGAGGGGGAGCCATGTTAGTCTGTATACAGCAAAAACAACAAGAGTCCTGTGGCACCTTAAAGACAAACAAATTTCTTTGGGCATAAGCTTTCGTGAGCTCCCACCCGCTTCATCAGACACGTGAACAAAGAGTTCTGTGGCATTTTTAATGATTAACTAATTTATTTATCACATAAGTTTTCATACAGACCAAACAACAGAAACATTAAAGCAGGCACATAGTGCTGCAGCTAACTATGTTGCCAACTTTTCCCATATATCTGTACAAAAGACACCATCACAGGAACTAATTAAATCAGCTACTTCATCACAGGCTCATTCACCTGCTCATCCACCAATATGATATATCCCATCATGTGCCAGAAATCCTCCTTCCCTTAAATATCAGAGAAAAAAGAGAGTCTCCGTGCAAAAGAATAAATGGACACAAGTCTGACATCAGAAATTACAACATTCAAAAACCAGTAGGGGAACACGTCTATCTCCCTGCTCACTCCTTTGATGATTTGCTAATAGCTGTGCTCAAACAAATGGATAACAAATCGAAGTTTCAAAGAGAAACTGCAGAACTGGAATGTATATGCAGATTTGACATTTTTGCCTCAGGGCTAAATAGGGACTATGGATTTTTTTTCTCACCTTCCTCTATATGCTGTTCCCCAGTGTTTGACTCTTAAAACCTGCTTTGACTTGCTGTTATAGTGTGACCTGATCCTATGACTTACCACTTCCCTGCATTTATTTTCCTCCCATTCTGTATGTTCCCTATCTACAGAGACTACTGGCTCAGTTTAGTAGTGAAGGTGCTTGGCAACACTGATTGGCAACAAAGCATGGTACTAGTGCCCCATAGGAGTAATAAGTACCCTACCACATCTATGCCTGCAAACCTGTTCAAACAACATACGATGGTGCTGTCTCTTAGGCCAGTACAAACATGCCCCTCCTATGGCTCCTCCTTTCATACATGGAGAGAAACAGTTTATGTATTACGTTCCAGCTGTTGATCATTACTGGCCTTATACCTTTCATCTTAGTCTTTACATTTCTACAAGCTGTACACAAACGCTTTTAAAATTTGTCATGTTTAGTTGTCTACATTTGTGTGATATAACTGAATGAGACTCTTTTTTGTCTGAATGTTTCTCCTCAGTTCCTACCTGTGATCTATCAACTTCCATCCTCTCCTCTTTACTAAGATATAGAGCAGAGGTTGCAAAACTGAGGATTGGGAATTACAGGCGGCTCTTCTATATCAAAGTGTGGATTGTGGTGCTCCCTGCACCTCCCCTCCGCCCATTGTCCACCTACCGGACTGGGGTGTAGAGCTCAGAAGTTTTGCCCTGCAGCAGGGTGGTGAGACTAGAGGATTCTATCCAGCACCAGTGAGAGTCTAGGGATGGGGGGGAGGTCAGTAAGTTTGACCCTGCCTGACACAGAATATCTCCTTTAATAATAAATTCTTCCCTAAAGGATGTTTTTTTTCTGAAGCCTGTGCTCCTCCACACCTGGCAGCTTTCCCCCAACCCTTAGTTCAAAAATCCCTTCTATGACCTTTTTAATTTTACATGCCAGTAATCTGCTTCCATTTTGTTTTGGTGGAGCCTATCGCTCCTGTATAGGCTTTGCCTTTTGTGAAAGGTTCCCCAGTTCCAAATAAACTTAAATCCCTCCTCTAAAACACCATTACCTCTTCTACACATTAAGAGCCTGCAATTCTTCCTGTGTAACTGGCTCTGCATGTGCCACTAGAAGTGTTTCAGGGAGTACTCCCAGCAGCCTAAATTTGACTCCAGGCCTCTCTCCTACTTTTCTCTATTTATTGGTATCTATATGTTTCACAACTACTGGCTCCTTCGCAGAACTACACATAAATCTATCTAGATGTCTTGAGAAGTCTGCAACCTTTACACTCAGCAGGCAATTCACCTTGCAATTCTCCTGGTCATCACAAACTTAGCTATTACAAGCCCAACTAAATAAAGAAGGCAGCTACCTTATTAAGCACAAACTCTTCCACTGCACTAAACAGTGGAAGAAAACAAAACGATCAGTGCTATAGCATAGATGATGCCCACATGCCTTTCCTTCACATGGTCATATAATGAAATGGGTAATGGTGATGTACAAAGGGACTCAGAAATTTAAGACCCACAGAGTTTTCATGGTTAATAGTGTGCTGTACATAAACAGATTTCTGGAAGCCTGCTGTTCTACTACAGTCAGCTACCATTTTGCGCTCATTTCAGAGCCAGCTGCTAGAGAGAAAAGATGTGTTTTGCTTTCTAGTGCAGACTTCTCTTTTCTTCATGTCTAGGTTTAGTTATTCTCTTCATATGCAATAAAGACCCTCCAGACTGAAAATATATGGCTGCTGTTTGTGTGCAATACTACTATAGCTAGTGACATACTGTTCAATTTACTTGTCAGACTTCAACTAAATGATGGGATAAATTTCAGTTACCCTCTGACAACATCTGAAGGATTCGCTAGGTACTACTTTCTTGTCCCCTTTCAAGATAACTTACCCATAGGCTCATTCACTTTCTCTGTTCCATTTCCACATAAGAAAAGGGGAGATTTTTGAAGGAGACAGTCGAATGTTGGGGAGCTTTTCACAGACTAAGAGGGGACTGGGCATCACACACTTTCTTTGTGTCTCTGAAAAATCAATCTCCAGCATTTTACCATGCACACTTATGGCAGATTACTCCTCTCCTGGAATGTTAATATGCAATCCAAAGTGACAGAAAAATCTTGCCTCTTTTATGGTTTTCCCTCCATTAATCTTTCAACAAGAATTGGAGTGGGATTTGTTAAAGTCGTGGGTTTTCTCAGTGTCTCAAACACATCATTCCTTGGAACACTGTCGATAAGTCACTTTGTACTTACAGATTTCTGTCAAATCAATATTTATTCACAGAAACTGACTTTGCTGATTTGGTAAGCAAAAATTCATACAGTTATTTTTTCCCTAGAGATATTTGTCTTGTAAGATGGCTGTGGATGGCTAGCATTAATGACTGAGATTGGTCACTTTTCAAAAATTCTACTAGTCCTGCTGTTACCAACAAATTAGTCCTTGCCCTAGAAAATTGGGAAATTCAGCCATCCACAAGTGGGAAATCAGTGTGCCTTTTTCCTTTCCTTCTCTCACATGGCAGGCTGCAGAAAAAACAACGTACCATGAAAGGATCTTTGACAAGAATAAATTTTCAATGCTGCAAACCAAGATTTATAAAGGAGGCAACTTAACAGAATAAAACTACCTAAAAATTTAACTTAATGGTAATTTTTAATAATGAATTGACCTGTTATAAAAAAAAATGCAGCATAATGAAGTATAATAGATCTGAACAAAAATCTAGGGCTGTGACAAATATGAAATAGCCATTGTCTTCTTGTACAGTGTTGTAAACCGGCATGAAAGAATGAGCATTGCAAGCAAGAAAACACAACAATTAACAGAGGTAAAGCAAACTAAAAACAGAAAAAGAATATATAAGCCTAAACCAGAAAGTGTTGAAACCATGAGTTCCATGGATTTAAATTATGCTCACTGTTTTTCTCTTTTTTATAGGTATGCTACATATTTTTCAGGTTTGTTGGACCATGGACATTAATACCATATGTATTCAGCTTCTCTGAAGATCCTTTTTAATTAGATATTGGCATTTGTAGGTTGTAGGAAATTGCATAAATTAATAAAAACAAGAGTCCTGCTCACAAAAGCTTATGCCTGAAGAAATTTGTTGGTCTGTAAGGTACCACAGGACTCTCATTGTTTTTGCCGTACACAGACTAACATGGCTAGCCCTCTGGAAATTTTCATAAATTAAGTTTTGTATCATTCTTGACAGGTGAAAGGAGAATGACATTTTCTTTTATTTTCTATTAGTCCCTTTTCCCTTTGTACCTAGTGTGCATATTTCTCTCCAATGCAGAGTACATAAGGATTCTGAAATGACTCATTACATGATGTGAGTAGGATATGGGTGGTTGTGGGACTGAATATTCTTGTGGTTTAGAACTCATATAACTTTCACTGCTATCTCAACTGCTTGTTACAGCAGTGATTACCACATTATCCCCTTGGCACGTCAACATCTGCCCTCCCAGATCCTTGACAACATGGTGGCAGTTAACAAACAAGTTGTAAGCAATACCTCTTTATTACACTTAGTGGAAATATCACAGTAGATAAGGCTTTGAAAGTAATCCTTCATCTGTACCCCAGAATAAGAAAGGACCTGTTTTCAAAGGTGAAATACAGTGTTTCTTTACCTACCACTCAATGTAACCAAACAGGATAGCTGACCCCTCGACAGACCAAAACCACAGAATATAAGGAAGCTGATATTAAACCACACAAATTCACTGAAGTTAAATTAAGAGAAACGTAGACCCTTAGTAGTTCTTCAGCATAGGGTGAATTTTACCCAGAAAATTTTGTTGAAAAGCATTCAGTATCTAGTAGTCTTGTTTCTATGTTGCACATAACCATGAGAGAGCATGCAAAGGCACAAAGGAAATGGAACATAAATGGATAATAATAGCTTTTATATATTCAAAATAAACAAGAGGGATGAAAACACCATCTGAAGCCATGTTGATGAAAGCCTGCTCTGAACAACAGAAGACAGGGCATTAACTCCTTGCCTAACTCTCCTGCTGAGGATGGTTTAGTTAATTAAACAGGTCACTTAATGTAAGATACTTAAATTGTAGGACCAGAAGTGACTATTCTGATCATCTAGTGTGACCTCCTGCAAAACCCAGGCCATAGACCTTCCCCAAAATAATTCCAAGGGCAAATCTTTTAGAAAAACATCCTGTCTTGATTAAAAATCGCCAGTCACTCAATCATGACTCTAGGTAAATTGTTCCAATGATTAATTACTTTCACCACTAAAAATTTACTCCCTATTTCCAACCTGAATGAGGCTAGCTTCAATTTCCACCCTTTGGATCACATTTTATCTTTCTCTACTAGATTGAAGAGCCAATTATTAAATATCTGTTCCCCATTGAGGTACTTATAGACTGTAATCAAGTCACCCCTTAACCTTCTCTTTGTTAAGTTAAATAGATTGAGCTCTTTGAGTCTACCACTATAAGACAGTGGTCCCCAAACTTTTTTGCTGCACAATGCCCAGGAGCCGGGGGCTGAGGCTCCAGGGCTGGGTGCCAGGGCAAGGTGTGTGGCCAGGCCAATAGCATATCCATAGGTGAGGCCCAGAGCCAGAAGAGTGGTCGAGAGCCAGGGCTTGCGGCTTGACCATGACTGGGACCATGGCCAGAAGTGTAACTGCAGCTAGAGGTCCAGTGTGCAAGTGGGGCCAGGGCTGTGGCTGAGAGGGGAAGCGCAGCCAGCTGTGGGACCAGAAGCTGGGAGTCAAGGCCAGCGGCAGAGCAGGGAGCTGGCTTGGGCCCTAGTGTGCCCCATCCCAAACTCTTCCATGCCTCTTCTGGGGGAGATGGCATGCCTTACAACGTCAGGACTCCTGCTATAAGGCATAATTAGAATCCTTTAATAAGGCTAGCACCTCTGCTTAACATGGAGAAGGTCCTGGGTTCAATTCCCAGGGGGTTGGACTCAATGATCTCACAAGGTCCCTTCCAGCCCTATGATTTGATTTCATGGCTCTTTGCTGAACTCTCGCCAATTTATCATCATCCTTCTTCATTTGTGGGCACCAGATCTAGACACAGAATTCCAACAGTAATCACACCATGCCAATTCAGAGGAGAAATAATCTCACTACTCCTATTTAAGTGTCCCTTCTTTTATGCATCCCAGGATTGCATAGCTCTTTTGACCACGGCACAACATTCAGAGCTAAAATTCAGCTGATTATCCACTGCAACCCAGAAGTCTTTTTCAAAATTGCTGCTTCCCAGACTAGAGAGCCCCATTCCATAAGTGCCTACAGTCTTTGCTTCTAGACACATCCAGGTAGCTGTATCAAATCACATACTGTTTGCTTGTACCCAGTGTACCAAGCAATCAGATTTCAAACCAGGGGCTTTAGATAATCAGTCTTCGAAGCAATCTCCGAGGAGGAAGAAGTTCACTGCTAGCTAGTTGGTTGATTGGTTGGCTTGAACATGAACTTTTTTTTCATTCTCTTTCTGAAAAAAATTGGAGGTGGGGCTGAGTTATAAAGATGGGAAACGGGCAAAATTGTGAACTTTCTCATAGTTTGGACTACTACAATTCAAAGAATCCAGATCTCAACTTTCTCAGACCTTGAGGAAAGCTCAGGCAGTTGCAAGATCCAATATTATATTTTGTGCTCATCTCTACTGAAAAAAAATTAGTTCCTTTAACCTGACAACTTCAAAAACCTGAGAATAGAAAGAATGGAAGAAAACTCTTGGAAATGGACTTTTGTGACTGTTGGATTGTGTTAACCCATTCCAACAGCTTATATAAATATTCTTACCTGAAGTGGCTCTTTAGATGATGATCCAACAGATATAAAAGACAGGGCAGATGGTAGCAATGTTTAGGTAGCCTGTGATGAGGTTTCTAGATGCCACATGAAGAACCAGGCAAGGGAAGGGCTGGAGAAGTTCTGGGCCAGGAAAGCTCTGCCCTTCAGGTGGGGAAAAGGCCAGTATAAGAAAAGTTCTTACACCCTGGGGAGGTGAGAAGGGAGAGAAAAGAGAGAAGCTATTTCCTGAAGGAGCTGTGCAGCCACAGGAGAAGAAACTGCTACTGAAGGTGGCTGGATTGGAGGGAAATCTTCCTCCTCTGCTCACCCATCATTATCACAGGGCAAGTTAGAATGAGGGACAACGGTGCCAGAGTGTTGCAAGCATCAGCCTTAGACTCTGAGCATTCAAGGAAGAGACTGTAGCTCAACTGTGGTCACATCCCAAACTGAGGTACAAGGTGTGGTAAGATATGGTCCAGTAGACCATGAACAGAGAGCAGGCTGATTCCAAGCCACTCATGCTGATACACTTGCAGGGGCCAGGACCAAGTTGAGCAGAAAGGCCCAGGTCCCCTTAGTTTACCTCATAAACCTGATTCCTGGCCCCCAGAAGGGCAAGGCAGGTGTATCAGAAAAGGAGTTGCTGCAGCAGGGAGGGCCCTGTGACAGAGCTGCCCTGCTGTCAAGAGGCTGGAGGCCCAGGCCATTGGGCATGCTGACTGACCAGGCCACCAGCCCATCTCTTAAAGTCATAAGTGACCCATTATGTGTAACTGAGAACTGTAGGTACAAAGCCACAAACCTGATTCTTACAAAACAAGTCTAATCTCTGGAGCACACAGAGAATGGATATCAGGCAGGGCCGGCCCAACCATGTAGGTGAACTAGGCAGTCCCCTAGTGAGCCAGGTTTTAAGGGGCACCAAATTAGACGGAAGTGAATTTTTTTATTTAAAATAAATACAAATACATTAACTTATAGAATGTGTACTGGGGTGCCAAAGTCATAGTTTCCCCAGGGCATCAAAAACCCTTGCACAGGCCCTGATACCAAGTTAAATTTCTCCATCTCTCGGTGGGAACAGAAACAGACTTTCTACCCTCACTAGTGAGCCCAGAATGCAGGAAAAGGACGAATTATGATGACACCAATTACAATACATAACAGCAACAGAAGTTATATAAGAGAAAGCTAAACCTGCCCATTCCATGCAATGAGTAAAACACATAATGGTATCAGGATAGACACAAAAACTAATCTTGAATTAATTCAAAAGAAAATTAATCCTAAAATTTTGAAAAAGAGCCAAATACAAATCACCATGATATCCATTCAATATAAGGGAGAGTCCAGCTGAGTAAACTACATTGTAGTTAGGAAACATGATGAAGAGTCTCTTTCTCTTGCAACATCTCCCTCCTGATTTGCTAAGATAAAAAGAAAAATGTCTTCACACTCTGTGAAAGCACCACATAAACTACTGTTTTAGACCTGTGCACTGTCATGAGCTTTGAATCAAATATCATACCCCTTTAGTGTCAACCAAAATGTTCAAAGACCAGCCCTCAAACAGGAAATCTCAGAATTCAGAAATACTTTGTCAGGGTGACTTTTAGGTCCCTTTCTAATTAGCATGTATCCTCATTCAGTGTAGATCAGTTACACATTTTAGATAAACCCTCTGTGGATCCTTTAATTATTTGCTGAGTCCCTACAGTGCTGAGGAGAAGAAATCCCTACACTGTGAGACAACTTCAGTTGCTGCTTGTGAAGATGTTGGCTTTTGCTATAGGACCAGATGGGTACACACTACCTATGCAACTTCATGGGGTTGTGATCCACTGAACTGAGGATCCAACCATACATTTTGTAATGGAGCTGCTAGTAAGCCAGGAAGCAGGTGCACTTTGCTGCATTTTTGATGGCCAGGCCAACTCAGCCACCCATGTTAATCCCTCCATTTAAGATTAATGTTTTTATACAATCACAGCTTTTGACTAAATTCAGATGTCATTTCTGATCTGCACTGAATATGGGAGATAGGATAAACTCAATGAAGGGAACAGTTCCAAAGAGAAATTTACCACAAGGTCAAAAATCCAGATGACTAGCAGCTCAGGAAGATCTTTCTCTTTCAGGTCCATCACTGATTTTGTCCCATGTTTGAACATGGAAAGCAAAGATGAAATACTTATGCACACAAAAAGTGTTTAGTGGTCATCCGGGAATCGGGGGGCGGGGGGGGTTGCATGCACCAGTAGTTCATGAGAAATAATTATACTAGATTCATAGATTTTAAAGTCAGAAAGGGCCTCTATCAGCATCTAATCATACCTCACGCATAACACAAGCCATAGAATTTCACCGAGTGATTCCTGCATAGAACCCACCTTGAGCTTGAATGATAGGATATCTTTAGGAAAGACATTTACCCTTGATATAAACCAAGGGCATCGCTGGCGCTGGGCACACGGGGCATGTGCCCCAAATCCCAGTGGGGCCTCGCCTCTCCCAGTCTCCAGCCCGATCGAGCCAGAGATCCGGGGCCCAGCTGCCCGCCGCCGCAGCAGCCCCATCCCTGGCGGAGGATCTGGGGCCCAGCCACCCACGTCAGCGGCAGCCCAGTCCCCAGCCGGGGATCCAGGGCTCAGCCGCCTGCAGCAATGGCAGCCACTCCAGCCCCGTCCCTGGCCGGGAATGCTGGGCCCAGCCACCCGCAGCCGCTCCTGGCCCCGTCCCCAGCCAGGGGTGCAGGGCCCAGCCATCCGAGGCCGCTTCTGTCCCCGTCCCCAGCTGGGCATGCGGGGTCCAGCCGCCCGCGGCGGCACACAGCAGCTTCCAGCCCTGTCCCCAGCCAGGGGGTGTGGCCTGCGGGCTGGGGGCAGAGCCTATGGACCAGGGGCGGGGCCTGGGCTAGTGCCCCAGGTCCCTCCCTGGGCAGCAATGCCCCTGATATAAACACTCAAAGTTCTGGAGATATTACTGTTTTCCTTACTGAGATGGTTTCATCGTCAACTAATTTCCATCTTGAATTGTTCTAGTTTCAACAGCTAGCCACTGAATTTTGTTATACCTTTGTCTGCTACATTAAAGAGCTTTCTAGTGCTATGGATATTCTTTCTGTGTTGATACTTATAGACTGGAATTGCCTCAATCTTCACTTTGAAAATCTAAATGAATTGAGCTTCCTAAATGTAACGTGGTACAACCAATTTTCAAGTCTAGAAATCATTCTTCGAGTTGTTCTCTGAACTCTGTCCAGTTTTTCAAAGCAAGGATGCCAGAACTGGATACAATGTTCATGTAGTTGTCTCTTCAATGCCACATAGAGATGTAAAATCACTGCCCTTTCATTTGATAATTTTACTGTTTTTTCTCTTTCGGTTTGCAAATTGTCTGCCAGTTGCTTGTGATATTCTCAAATGGATTTATTATTCAAAATTATTTGCTGAATGTAATTTGGAATGCCCTCTTCAGAGGAACCATCCATAGTCTTCCCACTAAGGGAACAGCTATACTAGAAAGTTTACAATGGTGCAACTACACTGAACTACTCCCATCAGCTGAACTACTCCAGCTCCCATCTCCCTCTGTTGGCTAGTGCTGTCCACACTGGCACTTATAGTAATGTAACTTATGTCTCTCGGGAGGGTGAATTACTCACACACACACACCCCGAGTGACACATTAGTTGCTGTGTAGACATAGCTTTAGACACCCACACTGAAAATTTTAGATAGAAGTAAAGAATCCATGAACCTTTCAGATCATTATGTGTGTGTTTAGTTCAGATTAATAGGGCCTTAGTAGATGTTACCTGGAATTCCCAGGTATTTTCACTTAAGGGAGAATCAATTAGGGCTGTGATCTGAAAGCCTGATCAGCAATTCAGAATTAACCAGGGAACTACGGTTATGTCTACATTGCGGGAGCTGCAGAGATCAATAGAGTAGGATCAATTGAGCAAGCCATGTTCCCCCACTCAGATCAGTCCCAGAAGCGTTCTCTGGTCAACACCATTAATCTACCCCCCTAAAAGGAGAAAGGCTACACCAACCGGAGGACATCTTCCATCTACATACTGCAGCGGATATTCTGCAGTATGGCAACATTAGTACAGCCACATTACATAGCTTGCATATCTCCCATCCACCACTGTCAGAAGTGTAGATCAGGCCTTAAAAAGCAACGCCTGATTAGTCAAAAGGGGGGAGCCTCAAAGAAGAGACATCCGCAGACCGCAGCCAGGGAGCTGGTGTCTGAGCTTTTATTTTCTACTTATGTAAAAACCTTAGAACCTTAATATCTCAAAACAAAAGTCCTGATGAACAACCTTCTTTTGCTTTTGGACCAGCCTTTCCCAATACACTAGTTCTCAGAAATCATTGCACTTCTGTTTTAAAATGGAAATTCATAACCACCAAGGGACAATGAACCTATTACCTCTAAAAGGATCAGCAATCTCATTAAAGATATTGGTTTTCTGGCACATTATCAATAAGAAACAACAACAAAGAAACCATACAACAATGTTTTCAGAGAGGGGCTCCTGCACTCTCTGCTTTAAACCCTCCTTTCTAAATATTAGAGTCTCTTTCCATTATAAATCCAGAAAGAGTAGTAAACTAAAGGAGAAAAACCCTGTAGCCCACAGACTGTTTTAACACAATCTTTCTCAACATTCTTATTGTGAGATCAGAACTTTTTCAATATGATATTTCACTTTTATAAAAATGCATTAGTTTGATGTTTGCTCATTAGTTACCAGAAGACCCCTAAAAATATAAGCTCTTTTTCCCTAACATTTTGAAAAATCAGAGACCAGGAGCACAAATTAGATTCACAGAACTATCCTGATTACAACAGGCAGAGTTTGAGTTAAAAACAGTAATTTTCTTATGACATATTTATGTTTGTCTATACATAATTATTGTTTGTAAAGCCTACATACAGTTTAATATCCTTTTTTCTGCTAACCAAAAAAATGTACATGGTTTTTCTCTAATTAAATTTTTATATATGTTGTTCATATTTGTTGTCAGCTACGCTATCCATTCAATCGTGTCCGACTCTCAGTCACTCTATAGATCAATGCTCTCCATGCCGTCCTATCTCGTACAACTTCCTTTAATTCTGCCGTAGTCATTCCAGTATCATTTTTAATGGTGTCAAGCCAGCGAGTCCTTGGGTGGCCCTTCCTTCTTTCTCCGCTGACCACTCCTAGCATAACTGACTTTTCAAGTGAGTTAGCTCACATAACATGACCAAAGTATGACAGTCTTTGTTTGGTGATCTTGGCTTCCAGTGATATTTCTGGTTTAACTCAGTCTAAAACTTGCTTGTTGGTAATTTTCACTGTCCATGGAATGCGTAACAAACGTCTCCAACACCACAGTTCAAATACATCCATCCTTCTCCTATCTACCTTCTTCAAAGTCCAGGTTTCACAGCCATACGTAGCTATTGGAAATATGATTGCATTAACTAATCTACATTTGATTAGTAGATTAATATCTTTGCTCTTCCAGATGTTGCTCATACTAGTCATTGCAGTTCTTCCAAGCGCTATACGCCTTCTGATCTCAGGACTGCAGCCACCGTGTTGATCGATTTTAGAGCCAAGGAAGTTAAAATCCTTTACTACTTTGATTTCTTCATTGTTAATCTTTATTCTAACTTGCACGTTCTCTACAGTCATCATCTTTCTTTTCTTAATATTAAGGCGCAATCCAAATTCTTCACTTTTATCTTTGACTTTAGGATTAGCCACTCTAGATCTTTCTTACTTTCTGCAATCAATGTTGTATCATCAGCATATCGAAGGTTATTGATGTTCCTACCACCGATTTTCACCCCAATGGTAGATTCTTCCAAATTTGCCTCTCTCATAACCACTTCTGCATACGTATTGAAAAGTAAAGGTCATAGAATACAGCCCTGATGAGTGCCCTTTCCAATTTTAAACCATTCTGTGTCCCCATATGCCGTTCTTGCAGTGGCTTCTTGATCAAAATACAACGATCGTATAAGCCAGATAAGGTGTGCTGATACTCCCATTTCTTTGAGGCAGTCCCAAAGCTTGTCATGATGAATGCAGTCAAAAGCTTTTAGATAGTCAATGAAGCACATATAGAGACCTTTTTGATATTCTCTTGCCTTTTCCATCATCCATCGTAGATTGGCAATATGATCACGTATTCCTCTTGCTTTTCAGAATCCAGCTTGTACATCTGGCATCACTCTATCGACGGTTGAATTCATATGTTGTTGAATAATCTTCAAGAGAATTTTACTCGCATGTGGTATCAAGGCAATGGTGCAGTAATTTGAGCAGTCTTTCGTGTTACCTTTCTTTGGTATTGGGATAAATACTGACCTTTTCCACTCCTTTGGCCACTGACCAGTCTTCCATACACTTTGACATAACACTGTCAATACTTTTATTGGTATTGGTCTCAGTAGCTCTGCTGGTACTCCGTCAATTCCAAGGGCTTTGCGGTTAGACAACTGATTGAGTGCCCATACCACTTCCTCCTCCAGGATATCTGGTTCCAGCTCTAACAGTTCTTTTTCTTCTTCTATGTCTTGACATTGATTTTCCCTTGTATAAAGTTGTTGTGTATATTCCTGCCACCTTTCTCTGATTGCTTGTTGGTCATATAATTCCTGCCCATCATGTCCACTAACCATTGCCGTTCGTGCCATAAAAAGGTTTCTGCCCTTCTTCACATAAGCAAAACACTCTCTTGTATGACCTTTCTGGGCTGCTTCGTCCATTTTTTTGCATTGTTCAGTCCAATATTCTTCTTTATCTTTCCTCACTTCTCTCTGGAATTTTGCATGTAATTTTCGCATTTCCTCCCTATCACCAGCAGCTTTTGCCTTTCTTCTCTTTTCTGCGGTTTCTATTGTAGCTTCTGATATCCACTTAGCCGCCTTCATTGTTTTTTTATATGCGATATGTGGCTCGGCTGCTTCAATGACAGTTGCTTTTATTTCCTCCCATAATTCATCTGATTGTCTTTCTATGATGTTAAGCGATTCAAGTCTGTTCCTAACTTCAACTGCATATGCAGGAGTAATCTTCTCAACATCAAATTTCTGAATTGTGGGTGGTCGTTTAACACTGCAAAACCTTAGCTTCACCTTTGCAACTAGGAGTTCGTGGTCTGATCCACAATCCGCACCAAGGAACGTTTTCACAGCAAGGATGGAACTTTTCCACTTCTGTTGGCATAAAATATAATCAATTTGATTTCAATGTTCTTCATTTGGTGAAATCCAAGTGTATAACCATCTCTTAGGCTGCTCAAACCACGTATTCATTATGCTTAACTGCTGTTCTTGACATAGCTGAATCAAATGATCTCATGCGTCATTTCGTTCACCATGACCAAACTTGCCTACAATATCAACTTCTTCTATTTCTCCCACTTTCGCATTGAAATCTCCCATGATAAAGATGACATCCTTCTTTGGTGTTTGTTTCAGGGCTTCTTGAATCTCAGTATAGAATTCTTCAATTTCCTCTTCTGCTGAATCTGCAATGGGAGCATAAATTTGCAGCAGGGTAATATTGCGAGGTTTCCCATTAATTCGCATCACCATTATCCTATCATTAACTGCTCTAAAACTTTCTATAGTTCTGCCAACATTTTTATGCAATATAAAACCCGCTCCTCTCCTTCTCATGGTATCGTTGTCAGAATGGTATACGATATGGTTATCAGAGTTGAAAAAGCCACTTCCAATCCAGTAAACTTCACTGATACCTAAAATATTGATGTTAAGCTGATTCATTTCCTTTTTAATGATGTCCAACTTTCCTAGATGTAACCCATTAACATTCTATGTTCACATTTTAAAAACCCTTGTACAACACAGAGTTCTCTTTTCACTACGGGCTATATCAACATCAACAGTCGGGAGTCCCATGGGCTTTATCCCGACCACGTCATAAATGCCCCTGCTACTAAGATGATCTCTTTGCTCTTCCCCAGTCACTCTGTTGATACCTCCCAGCCTCTCCATTGCATAGTTGAGTTGATCCATAAAGTTTTTTGGTGAAAAATACTGTCAGCATGACCACCATAAACAGCTAAATTCAGATTTCTAAGAAAGCTTGTGTGAGTAACCATTTAACAATACAACAAAATCAATTTGCCCTTCTTAATGTTGGATGAAAGTGTAGTGTATCTCACTCTCACTAAGTTTCCTTTATATTGATATCTTCTATTTACTAGAGCAAGCCAAATTAATATTTACAAATAATGTATTCAATAAGTTAGCAGGTTCTGTATTTGCAAATTGCCCATCAATAAATCATTATTAATACTCTTATTAGGCATTGCCCAATGAATAGTTGCATGAACAGTTTATTATCTGAAATGAGTGTGGGGAATCGGTCATGTGAGTCACATAGGCTATGTCTACACTTAGAAGGTTACTTTGAATTACCTGAATTCAAACTAATTAAATTGAACTAATAATGATTAGTTTGAATTTAGGTACTTTGAACTAACATGGCCCCACTAGGAAAACCAATTTGAACTAGCATGCCCATGGACAGGACTTGCTAGTTCAAATTAGGAGAAGGGAATCACGGGAGGTGTGGCAACATGGCTCCCAAGAGGGGCCATGCCACCACCCAGAGCCAAGCAGCAAGGAAACTATCCCTTGCTTGGCTCTAGCCCTGCTGAGACCAGCGAGGAAGAAGGCATCCCCCACCGGACTCTGGTAGTGCTGGACTCTGGTAATACTGGCCAGGCACCGGGACCCTGAACCGGACAGAGAGTGTATTCCCTGCCACCTGGCTGGTGTTGCTGAAACTGGGCATGGGGGGTCCCCTTCCCTGCTGCCAGCCAGCGCAACCCAATCCAGCGGCAGGGATCCCTTCGTATGCTGGCAGGCTCTGCAGACTTGGGGTTCCCACCCCCTGCCCAGACAGGGGACTGGGGCCCCACTGATCTGGGCCAAATCGGGCTGGGTGTGGGGGCACCTTTGGGGCTGCTTACCCCAGGTCCTGGAGGGCTGGTGCTTCCTTCCAGGGTGCCATGCACCCTGGGAGGAAGTTCAAACCACGTAAATTTGAACTAACAATTAGTTCAAATTAACACAGTTACATTAGGTTAGTTCAAACTGAAGAGTCTGAACTAACCCTTAGTTCAAACTTAAAGTAGGATTGTAAATTCGAACTAGGATTTCCTTAGTTTGAACCACGGGAACTCCTTAGTTCAAACTAATGAAAGCTTGTGTGACCATGCACTAATTTATTTCGAATTAAGCATCCTGAATTGAACTAAATTGTAAATGTAGACATACCCATGCTGTTTTTCTGTCCCCTGTGGGATATTTTTGCTTCCTTCCAAAACGAATTATATCAGCACAAAACAAATTTTATATCTTGCTTAAAAAAATCTCAGGCACAAGCCTGAAATATGTGGTTTGTGACCAGCATGTAATACATACCTGTTGCAAAGATTGTGAACTGTGAATAATAATGGGATGTGAACAGGCTGAACCAGGTTTCTAACTCAGTGAATTGTTTCTGAACAAATTTTTTGTTCTGTTTGAATGACCTCAATTTGGATAATGGATCTACTGGATTGTAGTTCCATTACTTCTTTACGGACCAGAGCAAAATTCAGAATTTGCACACTCTCAGAAACTCTGACATTTCAAAATTTGCTATTGTCCCAAACCACAGAAAAACAGCAACATGTTGAAAGTGTTTGTTGGAGAAGAAATTCTAAACAAAACTCTTCTGTTTTCAGTCACTTCAACACTGAACTACATTTTGATACGGTGATGTAGTGCCATAAAAAAGCTTTAGTTCAAGATTTCAACTTTTATGAGGTAATGTACTGATATGGAAATGCAATTTAATGTTTTATTGAACCAATTCAAAACTAAACTTTTTGTATCAGCTCAACAAAGCAAAATATTTCAATTCAGGCTGAATCAAACAAAAGAGAAATATTTCATCTAGATGTTCCTGGCTGAAATTCTAAACTTTTTTGGCAATAATCAAGATTCTCCCACTGAAATTTTCATTTTTGCAGAAACCATATTACCTGTCAGAAAAGTAGTTCACCATAAAATTCTATATCGTCACTGGTTCTTCATTATTTAATTATATTCTGTATTCATATTTCTGCTTACATTGCCCATTTCTTCTGATTTCCATTATTTTGTCTATGTCATTGCCTTTCTTCCACGTCTGTTCCATTTCCTTTATGCCATACTGTCTATTTATTCCTTATTTATCCATTAGCAATCTTGATAAATTCCATCTGCTAAATCCTTATATTTGAAGAGTAAAGTTTTCCAAAGTGCTTAAGTCATTTAAGGCCCTAAGTCCCAGGACCTTTTAATGGGCCTTAGGCTCCTTTGCCAATTGGGCACTCTGAAAATTTTACCCTAAGTAATTCAATAGTTTCATGATATACAGATCTGAAACTACTTTCTATCAATTTTTTCAGTGCCCAAAGACTGCATATCTGAACACTCCATCTTTCCAGTATCTCTAATACTGATCTGGATTACAGTAACACCCAGGGGCCCAACTATTATTGGTACTACTTTGTGCTAGCTGCTGTATAAACATAAAATAAAAGATGGTCTCATGCTGCTGCAGCCACACTGTTATTTTTCGTGCAATACTTTGATCAGAGATAGCACTTGTAGATCTCTACCTAAGCTGGAAATTACAACTCCAGTGTGACTGTGTAACTTGCTACACTATAGTACCATACCTTAAAGAAGGCTTGTAATATTTTTGTCATTTTGACTTTTTCAGGTCTTCAAAAAAAAGGGTTCAAATTAATGGTTTTTTTATGACCCAATAGAAAGACTCAATTTCACATAAGTGAGTAATTAATGTAATTGCATATCTATCTCTCTGTTCTCAAAGCTTCAGAGTAATGAAGTCAGCAAGGTTGTTGTGGTGTTTGCTACAGCAATGTGCTGGAGAGAAGACCCTTATTAAAATACTCTTTGTTTACAAGAAGCAGGTAAAGTGAAACTGACACAGAGAGGAAAGAGCAGGTACAGATGGTAAAATAAGAGAAGCAATGAAAGCTCACCATCCCTACACCTTTTTCATTCTAAGAGGTGCTTCCTCCCCAGCTGCACCGATACCATGGTGTAAGAAAAGCAAGAGGACTTCCTGTCTTCCCTACTACTCCAGCCTTGAGTGCAGCTACATGAATGTAAGTGCCTGCTAAACCCTAGCTGTGAGCCATTGGAATAATATTGGTGGGCTTGGAAGAACTATGGCTACAGTCTAACTCAGGTGTTGGCAACCCCTGGCACCCATCCCAAAAATGGCATGGGGGCCGAGCCTGAGTGGGACGTGGAGCTACTCGAGCTCCCTCGCTGGCCCTGCTCCTCCTAGCGCTGCATTGCTGGGCAACAAAAGCCATGTGCTGGGGTTCCAAGCCCCCACTGGCTGCGCTTCCCTCCTGGGGATTGTGGCCAGCAGGGATAAAGAAGTCATGGCATACGGAGCTCCTGACCCCACTGGACCCACCCCCTACTGGGCAGAGCTGGAGGGGAGTGAGGCAGGTTAGCCTGCCCACTTCCAGCTTCGACCCAGGAGCCAGAAGCCGACTGCCAGCAGGGGCAAGAGCCAGCCCCACTCCCAGCCCTGCCCCATCCTGCCTTGAACCAGAGGGCCTGGCTCTGCCCCCTGTACCCACTGAGGGTGCATTGGGCAGGACTGGCATGGGGCCTGGCAAAGGTTTCCAACCCCTGGTCTACATCATTGTCCCAGCACATCTTTGAAAAGCTACTGTCAAAAAAAGAAAAAGAAGCCTAAAACCCTACCAAGGCAAGATACTCCACTGTACACTCTGCTTTCCCCCGCAGAAAAGAAGACAAGAAAACAAACAATATGACTCATGTTAGCCGCTGTGCCTAATAGAAGGCACTCAAATTATGGTGATGAGAGTGATATAAGAGCTCAATAGAATAGAATAGAATAGAATAGACCTTCATGCTGAGGGCAAGGAAGAGATTTGATGAGAAGGAAAGTAAGTGAAAACCCAGGAAGATCTCTTTCTGGAGAAGAAAGGCAAGAAAAAAATGTGTGGTAGGGGATGATGTGAACAACTTCAAAGACTTCCTTAAAAGCCAGTTGACGCTCCAGTGCAGCCCTTTTCCAGATGATAAACAGTAAGAGGCAATGTAGATTGGGAAGAGCTAGAGTGATGGGAAATGAAGGCAATGAGGGGCTGCAGGGGGTCTAGTATAGTGGCCAAACTATTGCAGTTTAAAGATCATTTTGCAGGAGCCCATGGTTAATATATTGGCAGATATGGCTGATTTGTCCTTTCCATGGGCATCAATAAAGAAACAGCCCTGACAGGATCACAGGTGTAAATATCAGAGAGGAATAGAGTGTCACAGAAGAGGATGAAAAAGGAATTTGCAACTTTCTGGCAAAGGACAAATGATACAGCCAAATACTGAATGAATGACTGAAGGAGAGGATGCTGTAGTACATCATTTAGCAGTAGAATGAGAAGAGATACAAAAATTGTCAAAAAAAAGCCATAAAGATTATTTACTGTAAAAAGAGCCAGGAACAGAATTCTCATTTGATAACAGCTCTAAGAAGTACAATCCATTAATATTTTATATGATTTCTATATAGTATTTCTCTGAGCTGTAATTATAGTTATGAATATTGTTGAAACCTGATCTGTAATTCTTAAAGGTGTTTATTTTACAAAGTAAATAAAAATTGACAGAAAGATTCATTTAGATATCTGATGTCAGAAGAAAAAGTGTGCTAGCTTTTTTATTCCAACAAAAGTTCTTTTCTGCAATGTTCGAGATTTCAGCTGCTATAGAGTTTTCTGATTCAGGCAACAACTCCCCCCGCCCCCCCAGTTCTGCTGCTCAGTTTAATAGAATACTTGAACAGATATATGCTGCAGTCCAGTTTAAGACGGATACATAAAGTTATCATCCAAACTGGGACATCTTTCTTCATCATTCAATATTCTTTGCATCGATCACAATAGTGAAAAAATTATATACTAACTAACTCATTTATTAAATTATTGCACATTTCATTAATTTTATTTACATGTAAAATTAGTACTTATGCAAGCAAAATTCTTTTGCCCCAAAGATCTCCAGTGAAGAAACTGAGCAAATTGCTAATGTGTGAGGCAAGGGAGAAATGTGAAATTTACTAGTTAAGAGCTGACGTGGTTCAAAGTTTCATATATGAAAAAAGTGTATTCATCTTCCCAAAATTCATGAGCTGGTCTGTGATTTTTACCTCTCACTGGAGAGGTTACTGTTACTTTGAAAATGGAGGTTCTTGGTCTGCAATCACCTATGCTTTAAGGAATGTATATAGTTATACTTTATTTCAGGAAAAAGCTTATTTTAAAGGACTTTAGGAAATTAGAAAGTGTACTGTGTGCAACAATATTTTTAATAGTGCATTCTTAAAGTGTACAATTCTCCAAAGTGTATAATTTTATAATCTTGCATGGTTTTGCTCTCTGCAGTGGCCATACCTCTGCAGATAAACCTCAGAATACAGTGCCTTATAATGGCTGGAAGGAAAGGCACTGATTAACGATGGAGTAGAATTCAACACCAGAATATTTACTCTTTTATACAAGTGTATAGTTGAAGAATGCACACTAAGACAAATTTATTCATTTTTCCATTTCCTAATATAAGTCCATTCTTATATCTTGTTTGCTGTTGTCCTGAGAAAACAATGGTAGGAACCCCAGCAAAAATGCTGATCACATTATCTTCCACATTTACAGCTCTAGGATTTGGTAGTAAATTCTAATAAAATAGTGCCACATTGCATGACGTCCTTTAAAAGAACAAGCTCTTACTGAAGACAATGGGAGTTTTGTTTGATTAAGCACTCCATGTACTTGGCCCAGGAGGGTGAAGTGTGGGTTAGTATGATGAACGTTCACATACGCCACCGTAACCAGCCACTTTCTTTCAAGAGTTTTGATACAGTCTCACAATAGTTCCTTTCCCAGACATCTCTAATCCATTGGCAGGGCCATAACTAGAAGTTTTAGAGTCTAGGTCAAGCAGCCCCAGATGTGCCTCCCTCAACCTCGATCCAGCCCAGGGCCTGATCCCTCCCCAGCCACCACTGGAGAGCCCCCAGCCTGCTGCCTGCAGCCCACAGGGATACAGATCTGTTCCCAGCTGCCGCCAAAGAGGGCAGAAAGCTCCTGCTGCTGCTGGCAGGCTACAGGGATCTGGATCCATTCCCAGCCACCACCGAACGTGGTGGGAAGCTCCCACTGTCATCAGCAGCTGCAGGGATCCAGATGCGGCTGGGGACGGATTCGGATCCCCGCAGCATGCCCATGGCAGCAGATGCTCCCCACTGCTGCCAGCAGCAGCTGGGGTCAGATCCAGATCCCTGTGGCCTGCTGGTGGTGGCAGGGTCTCCCTTATCTGTCCACAGCGCCAGCACAGTCCCCAGGCCCAGAGCTGCATGAGTGTGCACAGGCTTCTCCCTGGCCCCCTTCCCCCAAGCATGCATCTGAGCATGCTCAGGAGGCAGGGCAGGAGATTTTAAGTTCCCGCAGCCACAGCCACAGACCCACCCTGGCACCTGGAGAGAAATGCGCCCCTGGGGCTAGGTAGGGGCTGCGGCTGCAGCTGCCAGTCGTCTGGCAGGGCACACTCTAAATTCAGCACCTAGGGCTTTGCCCTACTCACCCCGCCCTAGTTACAGCCCTATCAATTTCCAATCATTTTATCCTTTTTCCACATTAATATGCTTTCTGCAGAACCACTTGGAAGGTTTCTTAAATGTCTGACAATATCAACAGACTTTATTTCATTACAAACCATATACTAAAGCCTGAGGGTAGCCACGGGAAACACCAGAAATGCTGATGGAGTTCATTGGTACTCTAATCTGCACAGTTAGGAGGAAGGAACCTGGGGATTACACTAATTAAAGACAGGGGCGTCACTATGATGGGGCCAGCAGGGCACAGGCCATGGACCTCAGGCCAGCACTGCAGCTGGAAGGGGCCCAATCCAGGTCTGGGCCACTGCCAGCAAGCAGCAGAGGCTCGGAGACGGCTCCAGCCACTTGTGACAAGCTGCAGGAATCATCTCCCTCTTCAAGCCTCTTGAGGGTGGCTCAAAGCTGGATCAGGCCCCTGCAGCTGCTGGCAAGCAGCAGCAGCTGGATTGGGCCCCAGAGCAGAATCAAGGCCATGTGGGGGGGGCAGGTCCTGACCCCCTCTTCCCATAACACCCTTGAAAAGGAAAGACAAGAAGAGAAGATGATGTTGTTTTAAACAATCATATCACCAACACATTTTCCATTAAATATTTCTTACTAAAGAATTCTCTCTGAACACCCCAAACTAATAAAATGTAAATATAAACCTAATACTTGTAAATTAAACTGATCCTTTTCCCCAGCCATATTTAAAAAGGCTCCCCCTCTCCACCCCACACAGACATTTCTCTATTTTGATACATTGCCAAGCAATGTTTAAAGACCAAAGCATGGCCTATGCAACAGCTTAATGTCTCCAGTTCAGCCATTTTTTTGAGGACTTTGACTTGTTGCATAGACTAGACCCTGGCCCTCTGTACATGTGTGAATGCCTATGGAGACACAACTGAGACATATGTGCTTACCCAGCCGCACTTAACATCAAATCAGGACGCCTGTTCTGACACACTAAAGATTATGGAGTTTGGTGAGATTTCTCCCAGCAGAGAGACATTTTGTGTCTATATTCCTTTAGCATTTTCCTGCTCACGTTGTTTCATATTTAATATATTTTTCTTGTAAATATTCATTCTTGTCACTGAAGCATGTTGTGAATGTCAGAGTTCTTCAAAGATTTATTTTGCTGCTATTGTAATGTAACCTTTCTGCTAGGGCAGGCTGGCAGGACAAGGGCCGGGTTCTATACCTGGGCTTTTCCAATAGGGAAGCATCACCAACCGGCTTGACCCCCACCCAGATTTCTGAGAAATCGTGCACTGTTCCCTGGCCACCCCAAAGGGGTAAGGCTTCCCCACTCGCAAGCACGAGTCTGAGTGTAGTAAACAGAACTTTCAATAGTAGTAAAACAGAGTGTAAAAGGCCAAATAACAGAAATCAGTGCTGATCTAGCAAATCAGTACAGAACAAAGTTCCCAACAACCCACACCGCATAACAGAACATACAAGACTTAATAGCAAAACTGGCACTGATCTGGGGCTCCCAACCAACCCTAGGGTATGTAGGGTGTGTCTTTCACGCCAACTGTCTGCCAGCACCATCTACTAACCACTCACTCCATCCAATAGCACCGTCCCTTGGCTCCGCTCGCTGTCTGCTAGCTCCACCCACTGATCACACACACCACCCAGATCACCACTGGCCACCGTCACCAACCACTGGCTCTGCCCACTGTCCACCAGCTCCGCCCACCGGTCACTCACACCACTCAGCTTGCCGCTCTCACCATCCACTGGCTCCTTCATCTACTGCTCCCCTTCAGCATTTTTAGCTCAGAGGATTTTCTCCATTTCTAGTGATGTTAGCAGAGAGAGAGAGGAATATTCACCCATGAAAGCTCATGCAATAGATAAATCTGTTAGTTTTTAAGTGCTACAAGACTCCTTGCTTTAGTAGACTAACATAGTTACCCCTTTAGAACTTCTTTCTCTAGTGATATCAGCTCTTAACTTTAAATAGCTGTAAACAGCTACCTTTTATCTGAGTGATAAAGATCTCATAAAAAGCCTAACCAGAGATTTCATTAACCAGAAGAAACAATAGGAAAAGAGACACAATTAGCCTCAAACCCCCCCCCATCTATTTTCTTTCAGACTGAAACTGCTGTAGCCTCTCTTATAAATCTTTTTTCAAGTAAGGGTGGCTTTTACCCTTTAACTAACCAGGACAGATTTGAAACAAAAAAGAGTAGCAATTCACAAAAAGAGAGTATTTCATGTTTCCCCTCAGTAGAATTACAGATATTGACAGATTTGTGATCAAATAAACTCAAATACCATTACCCATATTGCTCTGCACCCATAGTTTGAATATGCTGATATGTTCTTTGTGCTTATGCAAACACAAAATCCATGCAGATTAGATGCCTCCCCAAGCTGTTAGACATAGCTCCTAAGCCTGCCTTAAATCAATAACAGCATGGAGCTGTGTTATTTGGGAATTGCAGAAGACCATACAGTTAGTACACTCACAGATGAAAGAATATGACCTTTCCCTTCACATATGTGGGTGTGCAGACATAAACTCACATAAGCAAATGACCAGATATGAAGTTAATGTAAACTGGTGCATATCCATTGATTTCAGCTAAGATATGCTTAGATATACTAGGGCAGGGGTGGCCAAACTTATGGAACTTAACAGCCACACGAGTTGATTATTAAACCTTTGAGAGCTGCACTGAGGCATATAGCCTTTTACCTACTCCAAAATTACTAAGTTTAAAATTCATTGCACACTTTAATTTTATTGTAAAAAGAGGACAAATATTGATCCTACTAATGTCAGATTCTAATAATTACTTAAGATTACGATGAAAATTAGTCATATACAGTAAAAACTTAGCTGTTGGCTCAATGTAGAAGACTGCAGGCTAGTGGTGAGTTTTTTTAAAATCCAGACCATGCTGCACTTCTCCCCACCACCTCTGACCATGGTACACTTCTCCCCATCATCTCGACCCCCTCTTGAATTCCTAGGGTGGGGCTGCTTTCCTAAATTGATTTGCTAACGTTCTTCCGGGAGCCACGATTTTTCATTCAAGAGCCACATGTGGCTCCCGAGCCACAGTTTGGCCATGCCTGTACTAGGGTTACCAGATACCAAAGCATGGAAAGGAGAACACTGGAGGGCACATGGAGAAAATATAGTATTAGTGTAATATTCTTCTGGTTTTAGGGAGTGCTAGAACACTTCCCCCTAAAAATAGAGTGTTCCAGGGCATTCTGGCATACTTTAACCCCTGTAATAAAAAACCCAGACAAAATCATGTATTTTTAAAATGCCTGCTGGACAGAGGACATGAAGGTAAAAAGGAGGACATGCCTGACATCTAGTAACCCTAATATATACCAAGTATAGGACCAATTATGGCGTTCATTAAGCAAAGCACGCTAGCACATTCATATATGCATCACAAAATCAGAACATATGTAGGCAGCAGGGCAAGGAGAAAAGCACCTTCCCACCATCTCATCTGTGACCACGTGAGGCCCAAGCATATTTGCTGTCCCTGTGCCTGCAGAGGCTCAAAGACTGATCCCACTCTGTTCTCCACCAGGGAGCACAGCAGGAGCATTGCTGCATAGGAGAAAGATCTGGGACATGGGCCCCAACCCCTACCCCCATCCCTACCCTCACTCAACTTCTGAACCCCCTGCCACTATTTCCTCCACCTTGCCAGGCTTTAGGACCCACTCCCCCCCACCAGCTTTTGTGCAAGCCCAAAGCTGCCCTCTTGCAGCTTCTCCACCACATGAATTCAAGGCGCAGAGGGCTGCCACATGCCACCTAAAACCCATACCAGGCTCCTGATTCCAACGCATCCCCCAACACCCACTAGACTGGGCATACAGCAACCCTCATTAAATTCCCCTCCCCCAGGAATGGATGCCACAGAAACCCCTAAACACTCCTGCCCCCATTTCATTTGCAGGTTACTTAGATACACAACAGAGACCCTATAATATACATCACCCCCAGCCTACACCCTATACATCTTCCCCTTATATGCCCTGATAAATCCCAGTCCCCCAGACTTTGTGTGTACTCTCCTGCTGGTGTGGAACACCTCATCAGCCTCCATGAATGCCCTAGAAACATCCCCCCATAACAGAGCCCATTTGAATCAGGTCCAGCCTCCACCACCAGTCCCCCCCCCCCCCGCCAGCTACTTCTACTTCCCGCTCACTCTAGATGAAACCCCTCATTCCCAGTTCCCACAGTCCCCCACTCCTCATTTACTCCCTCCTCCACTGACCCCTATGTGTGACAGAGGGAGGCATATATTTTAGCCCAACTTGTACCCCAACCCTCAAGTTTCCTCTCAGCTCTATTTTCTAATGACAAACATTTCCCTCCCTTCAGGTCCCTCTATGAATGCCCTCTCCTCATCTTCCCCCAGAGACCCCAGATTAAACCTACCCATTCGCCTTTTACCCTGCTCCCTTCCTTTAGCTACCCTATCCTCTGGGAAGGCCACCCCTACATCATCATCTGTCCATTCCTCCCAAAAGTGTCCCCATTCCTTGACCAACCCAACATTTTGACATTTGGAAATGGTGACCCAGGGTTGCCAACCTTGCATTTTACTTTTTACTGATACAAAGAGATAAAGTTGATTTTTTTAAACTGACACAGCAAACTTTTTACTGACATCACTATAAACAACCTAAACAATATAATAACATCATTATATTTTAATGTCACTCTTTGGGACACACAGGGGGGAGAGATGAGGAAGACTGGGGAGTGGTAGGAACCCCATCACAGGCAGGACTGGGGACAAGGGACTCCAAGTACAACAACACTTTGGCTACACCCCAGGAAGCACAGCAGGACCCACTGAACATTGCCCCTGCTAGTGGTTACTGCTCAGACACTGCTCCCTCCTGAAAATGGTAAAAGCCTCCCTCCACCATGGAAATTCAGAGAGGTTTGGTAGGAAAGGGTTAAAGTTTACTCAGTATACAGACTTGCAGATAGCAATGGCTTGCAAACTAGGTAACACTTAACCCTTTACCTTTTTTGCAAGTAATTTTTTAAGTGACCACTAAGGCAGGGGATTTAAAAACACCCTGGCTCCCAGAGTGTGTGAGCACTTAGCTGAACAGAGAGAGCATTAAATCTCCCTGAATTTACCATGGCTAATGCAGACAGGGAGGCTGCTACAGCTTGGGGCTCTGGGCAAAATACTCTAGGGCATGAGCCCTGCTGGCCCAACTCTAGCAATGCAGTGGCGCACACTGTGCCAAAGAGGCTCTTACAATGTTCCCTCTAAGCTGCGCTAGTGGGCAGGGGCGCAGTGCCCCCCCACCCCCACCAGCGCAGTGAGCACGTGGGACAGCGCAGGCAGCCCTGCCTTTCCCCAGCCCGGAGGAGCCTCTTGTTGGCTCTCGTCTCAGCTCCGGCAGGCAGCCTGTGCTGCCTTCTGGAGCAGTGAGAGCTGACGGCCCCTCCCTCCTGCTGCACATAGCCAGGGAAAGAGCAGGGGGGCGGGGGGGGAATTTAAATCTCTCCCTCTCCTCTGCACCAGGCTGCTTGTGCAGAGATGGTGGCATCTTTGCGGGCTGTGTGGGCCCCAGCAGGTAAGCAGCCTTGAGCCTGGGCAAGAGGGGAGACCCTGAGAGATGGCAGGGCTAAATCATGGGGCTCCCAGAGGCAGCCATGTATGGCCACAGGGATGCATGGCTCTCTGTGGGGGCAGGGGATGGGAGCTGGGCTGTAGGCAAAGGAGCCAGGCTGGAGCTGGAGCAGGACTTGGGACTTGAAAGACCCAAGCAAAATTGTATTGAGCCATTTAGCATCTCTATCAAGGGTGAATGCTTTGCTTTTCACATGCTAAAAGGCTCCTGAAAGAAAAGCGATCCTTTAAAGTAAGCAAAAACAAGTTGGGTTAATTTCAGATTTATTTTCTTTCCTGTCAGAGATTCTAATGCAATCAGTTTGTCAAGGTGGGGCTTGACAGTGTAACTTTGTATAGACTCCTGTGATGGAAGGAAACAAAGCCTAATGATTAGGAAAATGAAATGAAAAACTGAAAGGATAAAAAGTCATTTAAGGCAGAAGGAAAAAAATATTGCCAATGGTGCAATAATTTTTAAAAAAGAGACTTTGTATTTCTATTTCCCCAAAACTGTGTTAGAAAAATAATCATTTTCTTTCACAAATCCATTTATGCTCTTGCTTCCTGCAGCTTTGATAAGGTTTGCTTTAACTGTCAAAAATTAAAAATTATTAAACAACCTTTATTATATTCCACTACCAGAGACACACATCTCAATTGTACCTCATTTTGCTTATTTTAGTTCTGAGAGTATTTACACTCCAGGCATACTAATTATAGCCTCCCTTTTATTTTTGAAAATGATTTGATTAAAAAAAACCCATAAACTCCGAAACTGAGATGTTAGAGACACTGTATTAAAGGAAGATACTCACAGTGTTTAAAGTTTCCTGTATGCCTAATCAATTTTTTGCCATTCACTTAGGGGATTGCTGTCCTATATTTAGCTTTTGAGAGGTATGATTGGGCACCATAATGTAACAGACTCTAACCTAGCAATATTTGATGCAAATTCTTTAGGCACAAAAGATGGTCCTGGTTACAGAGATGTGATGCTGTGAGAAACTGTCTTGAAACATGTTTTCTGCCTTTGCCACCTTTAAAAGTTATGAATTTCTCAGATAACTTTACTTAAGGTGTTGCCCTGAGGGAATCTGGGAAGCGGTTGCTACCTAGTGATTGTGATTTGCGATGCATGGTAATTTAATATGTTTACTGAGGGCAGAATAGGTGTATTTTCAAGGTTGATAGCTAGATATTAACTACAATCCCCTCAACATGTCAGTCTCATGATCAAATATGAAGCTACCTACTTAATTTCAATCTATGTTTTGGACATTTAGGGCCTGATCCATTTTGAATCCCTTTTAATTCCAAAGGGGCAGCCATGTTAGTCTAGTAAAGCAAAAAAAGCAAGGAGTCTTGAGGCACTTAAAGACTAACAGACTTATTTTTTGCATGAGCTTTTGTGGGAGAAATCCCACTTTGTCTATATATGTATTCTGGAAATCTGACAAAGACAGGCAACAAAAACTGAGCGACGTAGATGATGGTAGAGGCTAGACAGGCAGCAAGTGTCATTGTCTCACATTTGTTTAGTAAATTAATAAAACTACAGTACATCAATTTAACATTTTATTGAAGTTTGAATGAAAAGACATCTATGAATTACTTTTGAATTAAGATACTTAGGCATGCTGATACTTTCAGCACCAAAAAACTGTTGCCCAGGCCTCATAAATTGTTGCTCAGTAAATACCATAACTTGCTCAGCTGCATCATCAGCTTAGAGGGAACACTGGATGAGGATGGCAGAGAAAGACAGTGGCAGCAGTGAGAGGTGAGTTGCAGCCCAGGAGGGGGATGTAGCAGAGCCAGGGCAGTCTCCCCAGTTCCTGCAATCTGCTCTGCCCTCAAAGGCAGGAGGGCCCCAGCTCTGGGCCCTGGGCAATTTCCCAGCCTGCCCCATAGCTAAGACCACTTACGTCATACCATAGGGGTCACCAGGAAGCTCCCAGAGGAATTATGCTTCTCTGAGACTGCAATCTTTGCCACATTACCCCTTGCATATTCTCTTAGTAGGTCTGTTCCTGTGTGGTTCAACTGACCCTTATTGTCCTTCATTAGGCAAAACACATATTGAATCAAGGTTGTTTGGTCCAAAATGAGGACTGCAACATTTAACCAGCTCTTTGTAAACTCCCAAGACAAAACCAACACTATGTAATATCCTGTTTCCCTTCCATAATCTCAGCAGAGGTCATGGCTTGGAGTTTAGTCCTACTCCTCTGTAATGTTTTTTAAAGGACTGGTGATGGGCTTCCAATGCTTTTAATCAGGGATGATTTTAATTCTTGCTTTTATATAAAAAAGCATAACTGGGAATTTTAAGGCACCCTGGCTAAGCTTTTGGTGATAATAGTCTTCAAATTCCTGCCCACCTGGGGTTGGTTGGAGAGTGAAAAAGCATATATGAAAAAAATTTTAAAGAAGAACTGCAAAACATTTAAAAAAAAACAAACAAACAAACAAACAAACAAAAAAAACCCTGTCAGTCCAAGAGCAGAAATACACTTTACAAACATCATAAAACACAAGTCATTTCAGAATGTTGGAATCCTTGTCCCTTCTTTATAGTGTCTTTTGATGAGCAGTTCAACCAACAGATTACATCACCACAAGTGAGAAAAATGAAAATTTTAAGGGCTATTGAAAAGTTGGTAGTTTTTCAAAGAGGATCAGAGCAAAAAGTGTTTCAAAAGAGAGATGCCAGGAACCCAGAACCCACTTTGTGTATGCAAGAAACTCCAGTATGGAATTTGGACAGAGTCTGGTCCAAATCCTTTTGAAGTCAAGGGAATGTCTTTTGCTGATTTCAGGGAGCTTTGGACCAATCTCACTTGCAAATGCTTTCAGTTTTCCAATAGTAAAAACAACAAACTAACAAACTAGTGCATACATAAATGAAAAGAACCGAAACTTCTCAGAGCACACTGATGTTGTGGCTCTTTAAGAAGTTGCAGTTACTGGTGTCTTTTAAGTTTAATTAATGAATTTCTGTGTCGTTAATTATTGTTTATTTCAATGAAAAGCTTTATTACCTGATTGGTAGACAACATCAAATTCCTGAGATTAAAAATATTTTAAAATGAAATCAAAGAAAAATGTAGGTAAGAAGGAGACATATTTTTAACCCTGTAAACTGAAGTCCTCTCCACCTTTCTCTATATCAACAGAGGAGATATACCGGGAGCTTCAGCATCAGCGCTGCTACCTTTCATTTAGGGTATTATCAAAGCTCTTGTCCTTGCCTTTCCCACCCCATTAAGTCAGTGGTCTTCAAACCATGGGTCAGAACCTAGTATGCGGTCATGGACCCTCAGGCACTTGGTCACAGGGCCCCCTGCTACCACTGCCACAAGACTGGAATGCACTGCTCAAATATATGATTGTTGGGTCACGGGTAGAAATGATTTTTTTCAACTGGGTCCAGAGAAACTACTGCATTATGTTATGCTCTGTTACTGCAAATTACACCTCTACTAAGCTGAAACCAAAAATTATATTATAGATAGGTAGATTATGTATGTATGTATGTATGTATGATCACTAACTGACAATAGTTTCTATTTCCATAGTAGGCTGAGAAGTAGCCTCTCCTGCCCAGCTGGCCACTTTCTCTCTCTTAGTCACAGAATTTAAGCCCAGAAGGGACAGTTCTAGCCTGTCCTTTTTTATACCACAGGCCACCAACACCTCCCAGCAGCCACACACACAACTCAACAACCAAAATAGTACAGGCTCATGGAAGGCTAAACTATCCCATGCAACAGGCAGAGAACAGGCGATACCAAGGTGCAACAGTGCCCAAGACCCTTCTGATGGTAGGAAAATCATTAAGCGATATACTGTATACTCAGATGACCCTGGTAGTTGGCCTGAACTCTATGCTTCAAAGGCAGGCAGAAAAACCCTAAGGTCACCACTAGCAATATAACCAGAGGGAAAATTCCTTCCCAAGCCTATATACAGCTATGAGTTAGTCCCTGAGCACAAAAGCAAGAACCAGCCAGCCAAGCACCAGAGAGAGACTGCTCAGTACCAAAGCATAGCACTGACCATCCTATCCAGAGGCTCTTGAATCCAATGTCTTACTGTTCTATTCTACCAGTCCTGTATTATCTTGTTTTCCCTGATGCACACAGATTTCAGGGCCCTACGAAAAAGCAAGGAAGTCAGGTAGTTTCAAAGACCATGACAGCACTGACCAAAGCATGCTGTTTTAGTTTCTGGGAATCCATATAAGTCAAATCACATATATCTATATCTATATCTATATATACACACACACACACACACATTGGTGACTGGATAGTGGTTAAGAGTGCCGTAGTGGTTAATACCAACACCCTTTGATACAGAAGACTGGGGTTCAAATCCCGGTGGGTACCTGTCTACCTTCCCAGTAGGGGTCCTTGGGCAAAAGACCCCCAAATGCCTCACTTGCCAACCTCGAATATGAGAGTGACATGAACTAGGAGAGTCATGCCGGCTCGGACGTCGCCCGGATTAACAAGGTCTGCGCCAGATGTTGGGGAACCAGGACAATCTGACGATAAGTGGGCTACTGGAACAAACCATCCATGGACGAGACAAGAGAACCTGGAATTGATGGAATGCTACTACAACAGCAGACCTAATGAGAGGGGATATATGAAACGTATGAGGGAACTATGGATGGACAAAAGACCTACCTCCACACTAACTGAGAAACAGCTAGTTACCCAACGCTTCAACATAGTAAAGAGGAAGCTGTTCTCACAACTGGAGATAGACCAACTGCACATTACCTCCTGGACTGAAGAAGAAGCCCCAGAAGAACAACTTGATGTGCAGCTAACACCTGAAGCTGGAACTTCACTGCCACCCCCTCCATTACAGAACACAGCAGCTGATATGAGGCATAAGATCATGGATAAACTAGCTACAGTCAACCCTCGAGACCGATTACCAAGGCTCGTTGGAGAAGTACCATCAGATAGTATGCTAGAAGATGCCAATAGAGCCCTAATGACAATTCCTACTACCACCATCACTGAAACCAATGAACCGGTATATGCTACAGCCTCTGTAATCCTGGAGATGCTTGGCTACACAATCAAGAAGAACAGCAGTACATACCCCCCCCGGAAAATGAGGTTGGAGGATAAGATCAAGGCAACCCGGAGAGAAGTTAGCTGGCTGGTGGAACTACAGAAGGGTGTAGAGATTAAGGATAAGACTTGGATCCTGAAAAAATACAAGGGCCTGACTCCATCTGAAGCCCTAGAGACTGCTAAGCAAAGGCTCACAGCACTGGCCACCAGGCTAAGGAGATACACTAGAGAAGCAGAGGCCAAAAAGATAAATGCCCTGTTCTCCAAAGAACCATCCAAGGTGTACTCCCAACTGCAGTGCAACAACACAATAACAGCAGAGCCACCAACAGCAGAAACTGAACAGTACTGGAAGAACATCTGGGAGAAAGAGAAGACTCATAACACCAGTGCAAAGTGGCTGCAGGACCTGAGAACAGACCACAGCAATCTCCCAGAACAGGAACCAGTCACCATCACAATAGCCGACATCCAACAGCGGGTCAAGAACATGAAGAGCTGGACAGCACCTGGCCCAGACATGATCCACACCTACTGGCTAAAGAAACTAACAGCAGTGCATGGACGCCTAGCAGCACAGATGAACCAGCTGCTAGCAGCAGGCTCCCACCCAGACTGGCTAACACAAGGAAGGACAGTGCTGATCATGAAAGACCCCCACAAGGGAACAGCGCCATCCAACTACCGGCCAATAACCTGCCTCCCCACAACATGGAAAGTCCTATCAGGCATCATAGCCGCCAAGCTACAGGACCACGTGGGCCAGTACCTGAGCACAGCTCAGAAGGGCATTGGGAACACCACCAGAGGCTCAAAACACCAGTTGCTCATAGATAGAGCAGTCGCCCAAGACTCAAGGTCTAGACAGACCAATCTGAGCACAGCCTGGATTGACTACAGGAAAGCCTACGACTCAATGCCGCACACATGGATCTGTGAATGTCTGGCGCTATACAAAGTCAACAGGACACTAAGGACCTTCCTCAAGAACTCAATGGGACTGTGGAAGACAACACTGGAAGTCAACTCAACACAGCTTGCACAAGTGGCCATCAAGTGCGGCATATACCAAGGTGATGCGCTGTCCCCGCTGCTGTTCTGCATTGGCTTGAACCCCCTCAGCCAGATAATCACAAGGACTGGATATGGATACAAGTTCAAGAGTGGAACTACCATCAGCCACCTCCTCTACATGGATGACATCAAGCTGTATGCTAAGAATGAACGAGACATCGACTCGCTAATCCACCTGACACGGATCTACAGTGAGGATATTGGGATGTCATTCGGACTGGAGAAGTGTGGCTGGATGGTAATAAAGAGAGGAAAGGTAGTCAAGACTGATGGGGTGGAACTACCAGCAGGCCACATAGCAGACATACAGACCAGCTACAAGTACCTTGGCATCCCACAGTCACATGGGAACCACGATGAGGAGGCAAGGAAGACAGCAACATCCAAGTACCACCAGAGGATAAGACAGGTCCTGAGGAGCCAGCTCAATGGGAAGAACAAGATCCACGCCATCAACAGGTACGCCCTGCCAGTCATCAGATACCCTGCCAGTATAGTGAGCTGGCCAAAGGAGGACATGCAGGCTGCCGATGTGAAGACCCGGAAGCTCCTCACAATGTATGGAGGTTTCCACCCCAAGTCCAACACCCAGAGACTGTACGCCAGCCGGAAAGAAGGCGGGCGGGGTTTGGTGAGTGTCAAAGCCACTGTCCTGGATGAAGCCCAGAGCATCCAGGAGTACATCAGTAAGATGTCACCCAAAGATGAGCTGCTGAGAGAATGCCTGAGGCAGCAGCAGACATGGGAGGAAGATCAAGCAGAAGAAGTGCCATGGCAAGACAAGACCCTGCATGGGATGTACCATCGACAGATAGCTGAGGTGGCTGACATTGGGAAATCCTACCAGTGGCTGGAAAAGGCTGGACTAAAAGACAGCACTGAGGCACTGATCATAGCAGCACAAGAACAGGCACTGAGCACCAGATCCATTGAAGCAGGGGTCTACCACACTAGACAGGACCCAAGGTGCAGACTGTGCACAGAGGCCTCAGAGACAGTCCAACACATAGTGGCAGGATGTAAGATGCAGGCAGGAACAGCATACACTGAACGGCACAACCAAGTAGCTGGCATTGTGTACAGGAACATCTGCACAGTGTATGGGCTAGACCCTCCCAAGTCCAGATGGGAGATTCCACAGAAGGTCATGGAGAATAACAAGGCTAAGATCCTGTGGGACTTCCAGATCCAGACGGACAGGCAGGTACTGGCCAATCAACCAGACATCGTGGTAATAGACAAGGACCAGAAGACAGCGGTGGTGATAGATGTAGCAGTGCCAAGTGACAGCAACATCAGGAAGAAGGAGTATGAGAAGCCGGAGAAGTACCAGGGCCTGAAAGAGGAACTAGAGCGGATGTGGAAAGTGAAGGCCAAAGTGGTCCCAGTGGTGGTAGGAGCACTCGGGGCTGTGACTCCTAAGCTGGGAGAGTGGCTCCAACAGATCCCAGGAACAACATCAGAGCTCTCTGTCCAGAAGAGTGCAGTGCTCGGAACAGCTAAGATACTGCGCAGAACCCTCAAACTCCCAGGCCTCTGGTAGAGGACCCGAGGTTGAGGAAGACACATACCACCCATAGGGGTGAGAGGGGAATTTATGTTTATATGTATATATCCCCTTGCTAATTTTCTCAGGTTTCACGAATGCTGGAAATTTCATTTGCAGTATAGTCAAGTTTTCATTGCTGCTAAGCTGTTTGGGCTTTAGATACATTTTGTGACAGAGTTCCATATCTAAATTTTGCACGTAAATATGTCTTTCCATATTCTTGTATTGTGGGGGGAAAAGGGGTCTGAGCATCTGATTATCTTTTCATTATTTGACATACCCTCTTTAATTAGTCCCCAAACTAAACTGTCTTTTCAGAAAACCCTTATGCAGTTGTCTCTTCCATGCATCTAATAATTTTCATTATCTTTCTCTGCATCATTTCTGCTATAAGATTGAGATAGGGTAACCAAAACATTCTGATAAGAGTGTGCCAATATTTTATATTAAGATACAGAAACTTCATTGTGTGATAGTTTGGTTTGTTACAAACATAACATTCCTGACGCAGAAAAGCAAAAAAACAAAATGTTAAGACACCTCACAGTATATATCCTTTATTCCTCACCCACAGCTGCACACTTTACCATCAGCACAACTATTGTGCACTATAGATCTTATAGCACAAGCATCTCCAAGCTTCAAAACTTATGCAAAGAAGCTCAAAAAATTTAAGGAAGTTCTAAACACAAGGAAGCTAAAACACTTCTCTTCATAGTGGAAACATCTGGAAATCTGAAAGTGCACTAATTAGATTCAGATATAATGGGGAAGTTGTTGAAAATCTTTTCTGGAGGATTTCTTAAGTTTTCACAGCAAGTAAAACCTTTAGAATTCAAACAGTTCCACTAAGTCAATTACTGTCTGTAAATCTCTGTATCACACATGTTGTGGGACTAGATCTTGATACCATTGAGATGTTTCCAGAGTATCCAAGTTTGTTGATCATAGTTCCCAGCTGGAAAATATTGAGCACAGCAGAAAGAATGAAAATAATTTACCCATTCTCCAAAAACAAAAATGATACATGCTTGGGACACATTTCTAGTGTGTGTGTGTGTGTGTGTGTGTGTGTCCTCATAAAAACTAGCTAGCGAGTTGTTGACAGTCTTTGATTCAACATGCTCATATGAACAAAACTGTTTCCAACAGTGAGCTTTATCAAGTCTGATGCAAGAAATTGAGCGATGAGTGTAGTATATGTAGAACTAGAAACTGCAAAATATCAGTCTAGAATTAATAGACTGTCTTCTGAGATTCTGCAGTAGGAGTTCCACTGATCGGACAGTGTTTGGCATCTTTTCCTTACTGTGTGTTGACAATCACTTCACAGTGCAAAAAAGGAGCTGCAATCACTGCCTCTGTGTGTCATTTATGAGTACCATCATGCCAAGAAATTCTTCTTTCTAATGAGGTTCAGAGCTGATTACTAGAATAAAAGAGAGATGGAGATTCTCCACCATCATGTACCTTTTGTTGTTCTTTACGTCAATGCAAGAGGGCGTGAAATGCTGATATTCTGATTTGGTGGCTTTATATATCCATTGCACTGGTCTAAATGACTATCCAAAAGCCAGGGCAATGGAGAATGGAGGCTTCACTATTTCCACGTTGCAGTTTTACAGGACAAAACACATTTTATCTTAATTTAAACTACATTCCCTTTCTTGGAATCATCAGGCTATATTGCTTCCCCTTAGACTAAATCTCAAACATTTGTATAGCTAACTTCTGTACATTCAATTCTCAGTTACAGCATTCTTGTTGGGTTTTTAGAGGTGGCTGTACATATATCAGGAAAATAACAGTAAGGGATTAGGCAATGTATTTAGAGCATATTTATAAGAAGATACTTTCTTTGTTAGACACTGCAGGAGGGTTCTCTGGACATTTCTGGTCTTTTTAATGGACAGTAAAAGGAGCCTGATTTGCTCAAAGGAATAAAAACACACACAAAGCAAATGGGAAATGTAGCTAGCTATGAAACAAAATGCATTTGGTTGTCATAGCAACTAAAATGCAAAAAGGGATGCCAAGAAGAAATTATTTAATAAGAGGCTGCATGAAGCTGTTGTGGCAAATATACATTTATACAAAAGAGATGCCCCTCTTCAGCATTATGATGTGAAAAAATATCCTCATTACATTATTTTTAAAACTATATTTATTGTAGAAAAATAAAATCCTCGGCACAATAAGAGAGCAGGACTCAGCTGCCCAGCTTAGCGTGTTTACCCCAGGTACCGCTGTGCTCTACAGAGAACACCTGTGACTAATCACGTCCCAAACAAAGCACAACATTGTCTCTTCACAAACAATGTGAAACAGCCCAGTATCCCTTCAGTCACATCCCACTCTTACATCCAGCTCATTCGGAAACTAGTTCCTATGTGATGGTGAGCTTCCTCAGCTCCCTTTGACTTTTATGACTTGCAGTATCAGGCCATGGCTCCCCAAATCAACATGAACTTGATGCAAGAGGGGAAACACAGACTCTGATATCTAATCCTGAGGAATATTACAAGATGGCTCCAGCATTGCCAAAGGGTTTATTCATTTATTTTTTTAATAGACAGGAGGTCGGCTTGGTGTGTTTAGTGTAGTTTGCATCTGCTGATAAATGGAGGTATGCCTTTTTAAAAGAAATGGATTGCATAAGGCTGTCCTGGAACCCAGGGGTCTTGTACACCATGGCAAAGGCTCTGTCATAGAGCTTTTCATTTTTGGTGTTTCCCAAAAAACACTGAAAAATCCCTAGGTTTTGAAAAACCTGGCATTTGAGTTTTACTGACTTGAATCTGAACTGTGCAAGTGTGCAAGACTCCTTAGGCCTGGTTCCTGCCTTGCCCAGTTCCCATCAGATGGCACAGTGCACCTGTGTAACCTGCTAGGGTGGGCTCAAATTCACTCAATTGCCCCTCTCCAGTGCCTCACAGAGAAAACCCCTGATGAAAGCAACTGGAGAGCCAGGATCCAGTTGTTAAAAGGACTCACAGCGAAGACTGCTCAGAGTTTCCATCCCACATTAAACTACCACTCAGCAAAAACATACAATGAACTTTATTAACTAACTAAACACACCTTATCCTAAAGAACCATAATACATTTAAACAGAACAGTAAGAAACCCAAGAGTCCCAAAGTTCAGGTGGAGTCACCCTTATCTCAGTTCCAGTCTTTTAAGTCCTTGAGGCTTGAATGCAGGACGAAAGCAATCCTCATCCTCTCTAGCTGCAGGAATCTTCAGGCAGATGCCATGCAGTCCTTTCTTCCTCCTGTGTAGCCAGCACCATGCAATCAAGTCACTGGCCATCCAACTCTCTGTTCCACTGCAGACAACTCCCCTGCAAAGCAGTCGAAAGCTGGGAGAAAACATCCTGCAGTCCACTCCTGCTCAGCTCCTTTCACTGAGTCCCTTAGCCAATGTCCTCTGCAGCTCTCTGTTTGCTCCTCTCTAGGCTTCTCTTCTCAGGCTTCTCCCTGGGTATGCAATTCCAGCTCAACAATAAAACTTGTGGGGCATGCTCAGTGTGCTCCCCCACCCTCTTACCAGAAGTTTCTGGTTTCTGGGCTGCAAAATCTGCCCAGCAACGTAACCCTGCCATAAGGGTCCCTAAAAGAGATTGCACCTATTTAGGCACATGGGTTACATTCTCCCCTGCTTAAATCACTGCCGTCCCCGGCAGTACACTTGAAACAATAATCCACAGCAAATTGTGTGGGTCCCTCCAGAAGTTGCAAAAGAGCAGCTTCAATCCTCATAAACACTCAGATCCTTGTCAGCAAACAAAGGATCTCTATAGCTAGCTCCAGTCTAGCCCCTGATTTAACAACTGATTGTCTCCTTCAGTTGCTATTGTCTGTATCCAAAGTGGTACAGGAATTGTATTGGGTATTCAAAATACCCATCTCTCAGATCTTAATAGTAAGATCTCACTCAATAGAGCACCATGCCCATAAACCCAAATTAAATCAGGCAAGAACTCACATCAGTCAGAGTTTCACTGCCTGATCTCAGCACTCTGTCACAAAAGAGAGCCTCACACTGGCAGAAGTAAAGGCTTCTCCTGGACCTCTGTAACAGGGGGTAGCATCTGCTAACCACCCAATTTGTCTAGCACCCATCAACAGTTTCTCTGTCCACTAGACAACTTAAGCTTCCAACAGCCCTCTTAACAATATCAACACAAAATACAAATGCAACATCTATAACACTAAATTCTTATGACTACATATTACAATATACCTCAAAAAGAAAGCAAGGAGGAACTCTGAACAATCCTCAAGTCCCTGTTCGGGCGCCAATTTGTAACCTGCTAGGGTGGGCTCAAATTCACTCAATTGCCCCTCTCCAGTGCCTCACAGAGAAAACCCCTGATGAAAGGAACTGGAGAGCCAGGATCCAGTTGTTAAAAGGACTCACAGCGAAGACTGCTCAGAGTTTCCATCCCACATTAAACTATTACTCAACAGAAACGTAACAATGAACTTTATTAACTAACTAAACACACCTTATCCTAAAGAACC
>ML681972.1:11975243-12022755 GCA_007922195.1 Podocnemis expansa
GAACAGGGCTGTTTCGAAACAACCCTGTTTCAACAGCAAACAAGGTTTAAGTTGTTTCGATAGAACCACAGCCATTTCGAAACAAGCTGTTTGCTTGTTTCAAAATGGCTGTGCGTCGTGTGGCCATGGCACTTCTTATTTCGAAACAACCTCTTTTGTTTCAAAATAACAAGTGTGTGTGGCCATACCCTAAGTGCTGCAAGACTTCTTGCTTTTTCTGTTCTGTTTGTGTGACTGGAACTAGTGGCAGTTGGATTTTGTGACTGTTTGTTTGAAAAGTGAATGGGGTCTGCTTTCGGAGTGCTTTGTTCCAGGTGGGCCTTGAGTGGCTGATTGAGGAATGAGGCATGGAGGCAGGGCAACTGCTTTGAGCCAGCAGCCTTGTAAGAAGCAGTCAGCCAGTTGTGAACTGAGTGAGTGGTGAACAGAGGAGAGTTAAACAGAGGTAATTTGCCTGGCAGTTTTGCCTGGAGGAGTGCCCACGAAGCCTCGTTTTTCAGGTATATATGAGCACTAAGTACATCATCTTCAGAAACTCTTTTAGGGAGGACTGCATGAATAGTGAGACATCACCTGTTGTGAACTGCGTGGGATGTGCCATGTTTGTCTTTCTCCTTGATGGTAATACTAACTACATCTGTACAAAGTGCAAGCTGGTTTCCATACTGGAAGAAAACATTGAAGGGCTAGAGGTTCAAATACCAACCCTGCGGTCCATCAGAGAAGATGAAGACTTTCTGGCCAGGAGTCAGGAGATGATCTTGCAGGCACAACATGACAAAGAGTCTGACAGTGCAGTGCAGACTGGAGAAGAAAATTGGCAGCATGTGACCTGCAGAGGATGTAACAGGAGAACCACTATATCCCAAACACCACTTTCAGGCTCTCTCTACAGGTACTGCTGCTGAGAATGCCTTGGAAGAGTCATCTGAGGGAAGGGATCAGAAGGAGACACTGTTGGTTGAAAGGCATGGGATGCATTGGCCCAGGAGCAGTGGGCCAATAGAAATCTCATGAGGTTCAACAAGGATAAGTGCAAAGTCCAGCACTTAGGATGGAAAAATCCCATGTACTGCTACAGGCTGGGGACTGACCAGCTAAGTAACAGCTCTGTAGAAAATGATCTGAAGGTTATGGTGGACAGGGAGCTGGATATGAGTCAACAGTGTGCGGTTGTTGCCAGAAGGGCCAATGGCATCTTAGGTTGCATCAGTAGGAGCATTGCCAATAGACTGAGGGATGCTTTTCGTGGGAGTGGTCCTGCTTTTTTGGCAGGGGGTTGGACTAGATGACCTCATGAGGTCCCTTCCAACCCTACGTGTCTATGATTATTCCCTTCTATTTGGCACTGGTGAGGCCACATTTGTAATACTGTATTCAGTTTTTGGCTCCCCAATACAGAAGGACTGTGGGCAACTTAGAGACAGTCCAGTGGATGGCAACAAAAATGATTAGGAGGTCAGGGCACATGATTTATGAGGAGAGACTGAAGGAACTTGGGTTATTTAGTCTGCAGAAGAGAAGACGGGGATTTGATAGCAACCTTCAACTACTTGAAGGGGTGCTCCAAAGAGGAGGGAGGTAGGCTGTTCTCAGTAGTAACAGAGGACAGAACAAGGAGCAGTTGTTACAAGCTGCAGCTGGGGAGGTCTAGGTTTGATATTACGAAAAACTTTCTCACTAGGAGGGTTGTGAAACACTGGAATGGGTTGCCTAGGGAGGTGGTGGAATCTCCATCTTTGGAAACTTTTAAGACCTGGTTGAATAAAACCCTGGCTGAGATGATTTAGTGAGAGTAGTCCTGTTTTTAGCAGGGGTAGGACTATATGACCTTATTAGGTCCCTTCTAGCTTTAATACTCTATGATTCAGTGATTATTTGGAGATTGGAAAGGATTTGTCCGCAGGACAATGTATCTTAAAGTTTGGTCTACAGTATGAAAAAATTTGAGAATCTCTTTGCTGTGGTAGGTTCAGCATTTACTTTAAAAATATATATATATTTTTATTGCTAATGCTGAGGACAGTGGCAGATTTTGACTGCTGAATAGCAATGGTATTAACCAGAAAATTAGCACTTCATTTTATGCAATGGAAAATCTGTTGGAGGCTTCCTTGATTCCACTCTCCCAGCAGTAACTTTCTCCCATAAATAATGAAATTAATAGTTCAGGTGCTGTTATCTAGGAAGAATATCTGGTTTTTACTTATTTATTTATTTATTTTATTTTGACAAATTACTGGCTTCTTCCTGTGACTTATGCTTTCCCAGTGACAAATTACTGGCTAGTAACTGAAAAAGTGAAATATTGGCCCCTTGCCCCCAAATGTTCTTCCACTGAAAGTTAACTTTTTGCAAGAGACATTCAAATAGCTGAAATATATATTTGCTGTTCATCAAAAAGTATGCTCTAGGTTGACTTTCTCTGTCTTGCTTTAGGTCCAAGAAGCTTTGTTGGTGCACACTTAGATTCAGCTTATAGCTGAAGTAAATATTTAAGTCTGAGAACTTCATATATATATATTTCGAAACATATATGTTCCTCTTGAAATATATATGTTCCTCTTGTTTCGAAACAAGCCCTCCCCGTGTGAACATAGCCTTAAAGACTAACAGATTTATTTATCGCATGATCTTTTGTGGGAGAAAATCCCACTTCATCAGACACTATGAAGAGGAGGAACTTACAGAATAGGATGAAAATAAATGCAGGGGAGTGTAAGACATGGGATCAGGTCATACTACAACAGCAAATAGTTTGCTGGTGAGTATCTGTTTAATGTTCGGGGGTTGTCTGCAGGCAAGGAGAGGTCTGTCTCCCAAGGCTAGAGAGAGTGAGGGGTCATTTTATAAAATAGGCTGTAGGTCCTTAATGATCTGTTGTAGAGGTCTGACTAGAGGGTTGTAAAGACCCTCAGATATTCCCCACAACCAGTTCATACACAGCCCCCTAAAGCAGCACTCACCTTTCAGATGCTTCCTAGGCCTCTTCTCTGTTTGCCTCTCAGCCCAGCTCACAACTGTGATATGAACCAAATAGGATGATCTGGTAATAAATGTTGAAAATCAGAGCTAAGAAAGGGGGTGGGATGCAATAACACCTATATAAGAAAAAGCACTGACTATCAGGACTGTTCTTATAAAGTTTGAACTATCACCACTGTCAGTTATTGCTCACATGTTAAGTTTTGACTGAATTTAAGCCATGTTCATTGTGATTAGATTTTTATTCTTTTGAAATAAGTATAACATTGTCTATATATATTTCAAGGTCTTCCTTTATTTGTGACATTTTTGTTTTCTTTAAGATCTTTGTAAAATCAAGATCTAAGAGCCAGCTTTTTATAGGTCTTTAGGGTCTTAAACATGGCAATAGGCACCGGCTAGATTTTTCAAATGTCTAGATGCCTAATTCCCATTAATTTCAATAGGAACTAGTATCTAGGTATTTTTGAAGAATCCCACTGATCACCTGTCTGCATCTTTCAATGCCTATATGCCTTTTAAAAGTTGGACCTTAGTCCCTGAATCTGCAAGGTTTGTGCTCTTGCTTAACTTTAAATATATTAGGAGCTTGTGATTTCAGTGTGACTAATCACATACTTGGAGTTAAACATGTGCTTACCTTTTCACAGGATTCAGGCTTTAAATAGTGTAATTGCTTCCCTTAGATAAGTAAGAAAACTGAAAATCAGTCCCAATCCTGCAAAGACTTATGTCTGTATTTAACTTAGCCCCATAGGACTACTCATGTGCTTGAAGTTAAGCACACGTAAGACTTTGTGGGACTGGGGCCATAAAGAACAAGCTCATAGTAAAATGAAATTGCATTATAAGTTAATTACATTGAATGGAGGAAAAGCCCTAAGAATAAAATATGAACTCAGCACTCAACATCCTGCTTTCAAATAATACTTCCAGCTGTGCTGGCAAATAAAGTCTAACTAGAAATTCAAATTAATGTGGAATTATGGCAGTCATCACAGGTCCTATTATCAGTATTTCCCCCAGATTCATTAGGACATTTTTCTATTCAATAATCTTGAAAAACCTTTGCTTTAGTTCTCAGTTTAAATATCCAACCTATTTTCATGATAGCACACATACTTAACCCTGAATTATTTTTATAAATTTTTGTATAAATATGGTAAAAGGACTCAACTGTCCATGGAGATATATGATTTAGGGAGTGTCCAGGGTGAATGCACTGTTAGTTTTCTGTAGAAAGTAAATAGTTTCTTCCTCTAAGAAAGTGAGAAGAGACTGTTTTTCCCCTTAGGAAGAGAGTAAGTGACAGCTGGATAACAAAAAAGGGGCAGCCAGCAGAGAGGCAGGCAAGGGATAGCCTAACAGAGATGGAGAAAAATAGAGTCTGTGAGTAACCCAAAAGAAGCAGAGAAAAAGAAGAGGACATCAGAGGGATGGAGGGAAACCACAACTGAGGGAGACCAAGAGTAAACATGGTTGAGCAGGACAGACAGACGGACATGCAGGAGAGGGTTCCTGTAATTTAAAGCTGGCTGGTCAAGTCAGTCCATGTTTGATGGCATGTTCCAGAGCATCCATTCCTGTACATTACTGAGTTTCAACTATGGTCATTTTCGGTGATTGATATGTATTGACCTGGAGATCTGGAACAGACGAACCAAAGGTCCTTCAGATCCCATGGATCTGGTCTAACATGGACTCCTCAGGCAGGCATCACTAGAGTCAATTCTATCTCCTCAATACATTATGAGAGATGCTTGTGGCTCAAAGACTGACTTGAGCATTGGACACCAGCTAGTGAGAGGTTTAGGGAGAGGGAAGCTTTGAGCTGAATAATAAAACAATAATCTACGAAATAACAGTCTGTATATACAGAGATAGCTATTCCTTTATTTAGTAAGTTATACTGAGTTAAGAATGCTTAGTAGTACATTATAGTGTGTTAGCACATTTTATTATACATACACATGCTTTATCTATTTAGCATTATTGTAAGTAGAAGGCCTCCATCTCCATTTGCTCCACTTTAAATAAAATCCCTGTTGTTTTATTTTGACAACCACTTGTATTATCTTGTCCATCATTAAATAACCTTTAATCACAGTGTAAGACGTACACATCCCTAGCTTTCACCTGCTGAGTAAATTATACCACCATGGAGACCGACCATATCTACATCTTGATCAGTGGTTTTGGAACAGGTTAAACCTCAGATGTGCTTCCAATTTTAACACAAATAACCCTATTCAAAGGTCAATTTCCATTTGTAACACAATGTATATAATTACAATCAAATGTATAATACTGATTGACATTGATGAATATGGCAGTTGGAATAGCATACTATTTTATATCTACTTAACAGAAGAATATTCTAACACTGTTATAATAAAGGGGTTTTTTTCCCTGTTATTTTTTGACTAAGATTATTTGAAACTGAAATCCTTCCGTTGTTGAATGCAAATCTTCTCATGGAACCTAAGGATTCTGTCTGTGTTTATGTCATGCTATTATTTTAATACACTGTAGAAGAATTGGATTGAATAATCCACTCACTTTCAGTGTGTTCAAAATGTCAGTAAGTCCTAAGTAAATTAGACAAGGTCATACATCAGTACTTAAGTAGAAGATTTATTACTTTCAATTTTTGCCTCCAATAGTCTTCTGTTTGCTTCAACAGAAAAATTTAAATCTACTTGAATACTGGGCTGCTCATATAACTACAAATACACTAGGATACTGAGTTTTCAATTTCCCACTTGACTTAGGGCTAGACTGGGAGACTTATGCCACAGCCCTGTGCAGGAAGCCTTTTTGGGGCACCAGAGAAATTGCCTCTGAGCCCAGATTGCTGTTTTGTGCAGTCCCAGTTGAGGAGAGCAGGAATTCCTCACTTACATTTTTCCATGCAAGGAACAGGTTTCAAAAGGGGGGAGGGAGAGACACAGCCCCACTTCATTCTCCCTCCACTCAGAGGGTACATACACACAGGCAAGGCAAGCAATTAAGAGCAGCCCACATTGGAGTGAGAAGAATGCTTTTGGTGCAGCCCTTGGTAGACATGCAACATCCTGTCATGAGCTTGTTAACTGCATCTTTTCTATAAATTATATGCCCAATTTGATCCAGATTTACTCCTTCAAAAAGCTCCTTTCTGATTTATTTATTTATTGCTAGTATGGGAGTCTCCAACTAGAAATATAGAAATGTTGAGGTTCCTCAGGTATTTTTGTTACAGACTGAAAAAGTGAATGTTTTTCACTTTTAGGAAAGCCTAATTCTTTTGGGTACCTCAGACAGCCCCACCACAGAAGGATAGGAAAGGGGTGATTTACCTATAGTTTTCGGGAATCCCCATTAGAATCAGTCTTGTAACAATAGTAAAGGGACTGCGACTGACTGTTTTCTAAACCAGCATAAATGACTTGCACTCTGAACAAGTCAGATCATGTTAGCAAAAATCAATTGCTAATGTCTTGAACCAGTGCTTAGTTAGCAATTTACACATAGTTTTTATACCTAAACAGAGATTCTATTTAGTATAGTAAGCCAAAAGAGATCTCTTTAAAATCCCAAACATGTTTAATTAAAATAAGGTAATTACTGTAGAGTTATAGCTGAACAGACAATACAGTTGTAGCAATTATCTATAATTATGCAGCTCCAATCACAGAATAATAGGGGTTTTGATGTCACTAAGCACAATAAGTATAATTACTCTTTCCATTATTCTGGTGGGCATGTAATTAGTTACTTTGAAAAAAATGTCATGGGGCCATAACAGCTACACTTTAAATAAAGGCTGGTTGAGAGTGATCAAGAAATGCATTACAGAAGAAACAGGCAGCATCTTCAGTTGATTCCAAGCTCAACTGACTTGCCGTGTAACCCCAACAGAAATGATACTCTTACCACAAGCTTGTTTAAAGTAGGTAATCCTGTTTCAGAAGAACACTGAACCTACTGAACAGGATTCAATCCATTTTAGGTTAAGCTTGTTCTTATGCTGTTGTTCAGACCACATAAATACCACCAAAAGCATTATGGTTCTCCATGAGGTTCTGTCCTAGCCCATATCCAACACAATATGGCTAGGATTCCATCCAGCCATCAGTGTTCTAAGATTTTCCAGAGGGTTTTTCCGTCATGTTTTTACTGAGCCAAACTGAAAGGTGATTTTCACAAGTACACCAGTAGGCATTCAGGACAGATGACTATGACACCATTGGGTGGCTGCTTGAGAGAGCAGAACCTTTATCGCTAGGAAGCTTGCATTGATACCACTTGATGTTTTGATCATTCAGAGATGCTTCATCTGAACGGTGTCCAACTTCTTTTCAATCCTGGCCATGAGGGTCCATATTTCAGTCACATAAGTCACAATACTGGCCACCAAAGAATTATATCTTCCACTTTGTCTCTGTGCTCATTAGAGTGTTTTGCTTTCAAAAGGTGTTCTTGAAGAGGAGCCCCATGACCAACCAGGCTCTTGCAGTTCAAGCTTCAAGCTCCTCCTTGATGCCACCCATGTTATCAACAACTGAGGTGCCTGGTCCCTGACCCCAAGAGCAGCAGGAGCCTCAGTTGCCATGGTTTCAGTGTGCTGAGGGCCCAGCAAACAGGCTGGGACCTGGGTGCCAAGTGAGCAGTGCTCCCAGCTATGGGACCTGGGTGTGGTAGTCTGAAGATTCCTGTGCAGCTATCAGTGCCATGTCTTATGTGCACAGCTTAACGATGGGGGGGGAACCCTCTCTCCCCAAATTGCTCCCCAAACCCTTGCACACTATAAGCAACAAAGCAGTGGAAAAAATGTACGGGCCAGTTAGAAACCACCTGGGTCAGAGTTCTACTGTTATACAATCCCACAGCACAGCTGTAACCTCATGGGGCACGTCTACACAGCACTTTTATTTCAAAATAACACTCGTTATTTCGAAATAAAAGAAATTAGGTCTACATGACGTTTTCTTATTTCGAAAGGACGGACCTCGTCCTTTCAAAATAAGAAGTGTCATTTCGAAAAAGTAAAACCTGCCCCCCCCCCTCGAAACGGCTGTTATTTCGGAAGGGATATTCCGAAATAAAGCTGTTCTTTCGAAACAACACTGTGTAGACCTGTTGTTTCGAAAGAACAGGTCCAAACGGCTTTATTTCGAAATATCCCTTCCGAAATAACAGCTATTGGGATTGCAGGCTTTCCCTTAATTCAAATTAACATTTTGTTAATTCGAATTAACTTATTTCAAAATAAGGATTTTATTTTGAAATAACTCATTTCGAAATCCTTATTTCAAAATAACCATGTGTGTGTAGATATAGCCATGGTTCCTAGCATGACGAACTAAAAGAACAAGGATGAGAACTGAAGGATGGAGATTGGGAGGGATTATAGGTGAAGGAGAACAGGACTGAAAGCAAATGGGAGAAGAAGTGGGCAGGCTAAGGTTGTTGACAGAGGCCAAGAGGGAGCTAACTATCCCCTAAAACAGCAGTTCTCTACTGCTGTGTCAGGACACATTACAATGCTGATACACAGCAGCAAGTGTGTCATGGAAAGCTGGGGAGATGGCTGGATTTGGCCTGGAGGGAGTGGGCTGGTGTGTCCCATCGAGTCATGACACACCACCAAGTATGTCACAACCCATGCAAGGTTGAGAGCCAACTGCTCTATTATTTCCAGTTCTCCTAGCTCAGATTAATACCCCCCACAAAAAAACCCAGACCATCAACTCTCTTGCTCTTTCCCCTCACTCCAAAAGAGTCCCCAGGCCTCTTTCACCACCAGTCAGGCACCATGACCTAACACCTTAATGTTCACTAGCTTCTCCAGGTTCCTCAGTCACCACTTGCTTCCCCCATCTCAACTCCACATATGTAGGCATGGGAGATACACCACTGTCTCCTTTTGCCACTCTCCTACTACTTTGAGACTCCTGAGGGGGAACTAAATGACTTTCTCTCTGGCCATGCAGGAAGTGGCACAAAATTTGGCAGCTATGATGCTTCAAATTACTTTCAGGCTGAAAAGTGGATTTAAAGTGGGGTTATAAAATGAAAATCAGCTCTAGAAATGGCACTGCAGGACTCCTGTGTTTTCTTCTTAATGTTTTCCAGAGTGGATTTCTTAAGCCTACAGGTGAAATGATTTCGTCCCTCCCAGTGAGAGCTGCAAATGCATCTTTGGGTCTGAGTGTCAAGCTGGGCTCTTTCTGACTTGCACAGTTTGGCTCCTGCTGTGCAAACTGGAATAAAATGTAGTAAAATTTTATTTTCTTTCACTAATGTGGTGCAGAATAATCTCCAACAGTAGAACTGTCAAGAAAAAAAGGTGCCTTTTTACATAGTTATAGTTATTAGACCTGAAAGATTAATTACCTATGTTGGGGGTGGGAAGAAGCAAGGATGTCAGGTACTTCTTTCTGCATTTTTAATCACTGTTTAGGCTAGGAAGAAGACTTATGAAAACCGCTTTCCCATAAAAGCACCTGACACCTCCTTCTACATTAAGTATGTTTGCGCCTGCAATATTTATTTCAGTTTGACAAACACTAAAAGGCATACTGCTATTACAGACATAGTAATCCATGTACAATAATACAAAATTCAATAGTTCCCCCTTTTAATAAAATTGAGCCACAACTGAAACAGGTAAACCATAACACAAACCGAGTCCCTCCCTATCCCTTCTATCCTGCAAAACCTTCCCAGAAAGAGATGAAAAATAGAGTAGCCTTGCAGCATGCTTTTTTAGGGCAACATATTTGTGCAATGTAAGATTAAGGAGGGCACAAATTCTAAAATCGAGTAGAGAGATGCTTATGACAAACAAATCTGTCAGCAGCTGTTCTACTAAGGTGCCTCTAGCTGAGTCACCACTGACTGCAGTTGTGGCAATACAGTGCAGTGAGACTGACAGCTGCCCCAGAGGCACCCAGGCTCAGAGGCCATTTAGAGAAAAATTGTCCTTAATATGTGCAGGTGTAGCACTACAATGACAGAATGTTACATGCTGCTGCCTAGACTTCATTAGTTGTTATGTAGTCTACAAGTTTGTGAGAGTTATGTTTCCTGACACCAGTTGCTTGACTGAAATAGAGCCTGTCTCTCCCTGGACCTGAAAACCATCACCAATTAAGCTACTGTTTAGCAGGAGCACCCCTGGCCCAGAAGAAGATCTGTGGCTCAGGCATGAGGACTCTGGGCTCCCGCATTTTAAACTCACTTTAAGCTCACTGCAATGGCAGACCTGGGGCTCTGGCACCGGGACTTGGGGCTCGAGCCCCATAAGCCCAGCACCAGCGACGCCCCTGCTATGCAGTATCTAGCTTTCCCATGACAGTGCCCTATTTAATTATCATGCTACTGTACACTGTGATCTAATACACACATTTAAAGAACAGGCAGCTTTAACATGAGAACATCGTGCATTGAGACAATTTCCAGGGGGTAATCCATATTAATCTGTATACAGCAAAAACAACACAAGTACTGTGGTGCCTTAAAGACTAATAAATTTCTTTGGGTATAAGCTTTTGTAGGCTGCAACATTGTGGCATCTGACAAGGTGGGCTGCAGTCCATGAAAGCTTATGCCTGAACAAATTTGTTAGTCTTTTAAGGTGTCACAGAACTCTCATTTTTACTGTGCGTTGAGCATTTCATACAGTATAGATGAACAATTTTTTCCCCTTACGTTCATTCATCAGGCCTTCAGTTTATTTACCAAACTCTGACTTTAGTTTCCTTTTGTTTTAATTTGTTGGTTGCTGCCTGTGCTCATTCCTCTGGGCAGTGATGCTGAGCTATATTTTTCCTATAGAACTTCTGTGCTGCTCTTACTTGGTGGAGGTGAATTGCCACAATAATTCTTTTGATACAAACTCTTAACCAGAATGTTAGCAATTGTCTTCTGGGTTCACATTTCAAAAGGCTGCAGTATCAGAGTTCTGGATGACTTTCTCTATTTAATTCCTACTACCTTTTTAATGTAATTCTGAACTTTGAAGAATTTTCCTTTTGAAGCAAATTCTAGTGAGTTCTCTTATTGCTATTCTGCACCATTTGTCACACTTCCTAATAGCTTTGTATTTAAAACAGTTAACATTGATACCTATTCTACTTCATGGCATAGTTACTTGTTTTTCTATATAAATGTGTTTTTCCATCTTTTTAAATACCTTTAGACTTACATTGCACAGTCCATTTGTGAGGGAAAAGGCACCTCTAAGGCCCTACTCCGTAAGCTCCATAAAACATTCCCAGTGAAAAATGCAACAACAGGGAGCCCTAGAGGCTGCATCCTGCATTACACTGCAATGATTCCACAGTACATGTCTAAAAAGTATGATCAGTCCTTTCTTTACGTTTGATATGCTGTTTTACGCAACATTTCTTTCACCTGCTGGACCTGCATAAATGCAGCCCTCTGTCCAGTTACTGTAGCTGCTGTGGTTTAGTTTACTTCTTTAAAGAGACTGTGGCCACTGAACAGGAATATACAAGGCAGAGTTTTTTTAGCACAATTAGATGCCAGTGGGACATCTGATCACTACAGAATGTTGTTTATTGCATTGCTTACACTTATATCATGGACTTTGACTCTTATGCAATCAATGCCTATAAAATAAATGAGCTTTTCCACTGACCCCAGTGGGCACTGGATTAGGTGCTATATTCTTAGTATAACAAGCAAGAATTTTCACAGACCACAATGCACACAATGTATCTTAATGTCCAGATGATGTCTGAAAATTCTTCATGCAGCTACTAAACCATTTGGATCCCATCTGTAAGTGGCAGGGAACCGTCCGCTGGAAAATTAAAACACTGCATTTTATTGCAGATAATTCACATATTCCATTGTTTCAAGGAAACTGGTTCCTCTGTGCTCAGTTTTTCAGTCTCTATCACTCCTTCTGATGTGGATTGTGTATCAGAGACATTACGCACACCCATTGAAGGTCTCTATCTAAAGACCAGAGAAAAGCATGGAGACTATGCAAGCTGCCCCTATGGGTGGTCCCTCCAGATCCATGTTGAGGCACTTTCTCTGGGGTAGGATAAACAAGCTTATATGCCATAGCCATTCTGTCAGGGTGAAAATCATGGCCCCAGTGTAAAAGCTGAATAATCGGGCTTTTTATGGATAAAATTCAGGGGAGATGTGAAATTGAAATCTTTCTTCCTCAAACCGAACTAAGTAAGTGAGTTTCCTGTGTGGCCATTACCTGTAGCTAGAATAGTAGCACCTCCAACTCTGTTTCACAGTAGCTATTTCACCAAACTTCCTGGAGTTGTCTGAATAGATCAGAATCTGAGTTATCTTTTAAAATTAATAAAAAAGATTTCTAGTCTTCATGGTTGGAAATGGCAACTTGAAAACATGGCTCGTGTATAACAGATGCAGTATGGCTATCTGAGTCTGAAGACAACCTGAAGCAATAGCTGTGAAAGGGACCCCATGCCATATATCTCAATGAAGTGTTTACTCTAAGTTCCACTGCTCTGAGTGACCCCACCAACACCACCCCAGTGTGAGAAAAAGGGAAGAATATGGCATATCCTCATCTAAAAACACAACTAAAAACATAGCGCATGGAGTAATACAGGCTTGCTTTTCTACTTCCACCCTTTTGTGTCAAGCATACTGATGCCCCTGGTTTTCCATAAGTGAACGGGGATGGCTGGCACTCCTGAGGGGCTGCCTCTGATTTTTAATGAAGGGTAAGGCCTTAGTGCAGGAGTGGAACTACAGAGTCCCTGCGCCTAGCACTCCAGACTGTCTTAATACATCACTGCACATAACCTCTCCTCTGATTCACCTACATCATACCAGTTCATGAGAACCTACATAAGCCTGGCATAGGGACCCTTTACATAGCAGTGGGTGTGCAAATAATATACCCAAATTTCAATCTGCCTAAATAAAAAGACTTTATTTGCAAGGAGTGTCATTTCAGTACTTTCTCTAAAACTAAACTCTTAAAAATAGAAAAAAAGAAAAAGCAAATTACATTAATAACCTTCATGAGGAATAAAAAGCATAAGGATTTCACCAGGAGGCCGCAGCAAAGAAAGCAGGAATTTTTGCAATTTTCTGAAGGCCATGACAGACAGAACTTAAGAGAGGTGGAAAGCAAAGCAAAGTGTCAAATTCTGCTACCAAGTCTGTAGAATGGCTTGAATTTACATCAGTTTCAGTGACAGCAGAATCTGACAACCTGGATGAAGCGTGAAGCTATATTTTCTTACATTCCAGAGGGCTTCCCATGTTAGTCTGTATACAGCAATAACAATGGAAGTTCTGTGGCATCTTAAAAACTAACAAATTTCTTCAGGCATAACCTTTCATGGGCTGCAACCCCCTTCAGCAGTTACAACCCATGAAAACTTATGCTCAGAAGAAATTTGGTAGTCATTAAGGTGCCACAGGACTATATATTCTTAAATCATTTCAGAACCTTGACAAAGATTTTAGCTACTCTACAATTTAAACAAAACCTATTGCTTTGTCTATTGAAGGCTACATGAATTGCAATGTGAACTATTTTATTGTATAGCTTACATCTTATCATAGACAGAAATGGAAAAAATACAACTCAGACATATATCCGCTTTAGCTGGACAGATCACACAAGTTTCGTTCCCTTTATAACACATTTTCCTCACCCATGCCAGACAGCTAAATAGATCTGTTTCCTTAAACTGACTACTTTTTATCCCCACAAACCCAATCCCACAGCATCATCATACCTTGTCAGTCTCTTTCTTCCTTGACTGTTAAACCAGTGGTTTTCAAACTTTTGGAGCTAGCCCTCTGCTTTGAGTTACAAATTTTGGTTGTACCTACCTTTCCCACCCCCAACCCAGACAACGAGAGGTGAGTTGAGATGGAAATGGCACTCTCTCCCAGACCCCACTGCGCCAGGTGTTGCCACTCCTGACCCTTTTGGTGATTCCCACATGCACTTCCACAGTTTGAAAAACCTCTGCACTAAAATCTCTCTCACGCCATCTAAGGATATCTCTTTCTTCACGGCCCCTCTTGCATTATCAAGCATTCTATCCAGTATTATCACTGATGTCTTCCCTTTGTTCCTCTTTCAGATCCCAACTCTCTCTTATCAAACTTTCCTGTGTATCTTTGTTGCCAGCTCCAGCTCTGCCAACTCCAAAAATCTGAATATCACACAACAGACACTCTGAAATTTATGAGATTTAAAATAAAAATGCTGTTATTTTTCTGGTCCATCTTCTGATTTTTCAGTTCCCCTTGCCCACCTCAAATGAGGATAGGATAATTTAACACTGATGCCAACACAAAAATTTATAGTGAATACAATGATATTGGCCCCTGCTGTAGAAGTTTACCATTTTCACATCAGCACAAAGCTATCTGAAGCAGGGCCAAAAAACTACATTATTTGCAATAAACTTGGGAGGACTGCTAACCCTGGAGTCCCCTTTCTCTGTTTCCAGTCACTTCAGGATAGCTCTTCTCACTAGATCATCTCTCTCTACTACACAAATCAATTGCCTTTCTTAATATAAGAACATAAGAATGACTGTACTGGGTCAAACCAATCCTAATGCTGTATCTATCTTCTGATGGTAGTGGTGTGAGAAACTTCAGAGGGCATAAGCAGAAAGGGGCTATTTGGAGCAATACATCCTTGCATCACCTAATCCCAGTTCCCAGCACCCAGAGCATAGAGTTTTCATCCCCTGAACATGTTGGCTAACAGCCATGGATGAAGCTATCATCTATAAACTTACCTAATTCTTGTTTGAACTCAGTTATACTTTTGGCCTTCACAACATCCCAGGACAACAAGTTCCACAGGCTGATTGTGTGTTGTGAGATGAAGAGAACTTTCTTTTGTTTATTTTAAATGTGCCACCTATTCGGTGACTAGGGAGTCACACAATGACCCCTAGTTCTTGTGTTGTTTGAAAGGAATAAATAAGGTGTTTCCTATTCACTTTCTCCATACCATTCATTGCTTTATAAACCTCTATCATATTTCCCTTTAATTGTCTGTTTTCTAAAACGGACAGTCCCAGTTCTTTTAATTCCTCCTTGTATGGAAGCTGCTCCATACCCCTAATCATTTTTGTTGCCCACTCTGTACCTTTTCCCATTCCAATATAGTTTTTTTGTGATGGGGTGACAAGAACTACATGCACTATTCAAGATGTAGGCATACCAGGGAATTACATAATGACACTATGATATTTTCTGTTATTATTTATCCTTTCCCTAATTGTTCCTAACATTGTTAGGTTTTTTGACTGCCACTGCATGTTGAACAGATGTTTTCAGACAACTATCCACAATGTCTCTGAAATCTCTTTCTTAAGTGGTAACAGCTAACTTAGACCCCTGTCATTTTCTATGTATAGTTAGGATTGTTTTTTCAGAAGTGCATTACTTTGCACTTACCAATATGGAATCACAGCTGCCATTTTATCACCCTGTCAACCAGTTTGCAAGATCCCTTTGTAACTCTTCACAGTCAGCTTTTGGAGTTAACTATTCTAAGTAATTTTGCATCATCTGCAAATTTTTACAGACTACCATTCACACCTTTTCCCAGATCATTTATGATCATCATCAAATAACATAGGACCCACTGGCATCCTGAGGACACTGCTATATACCTCGCTCCATTCTGAAAACTGAGCACTTACTCCTACTCTTTTTTCCTTGTCTTTTAATTTGTTATTGTCCTATGAGAGAACCTTCCCTCTTATCCCATGTCTGCTTAGTTTCTGCAAAAGCCCCTGGTGAAAGGTCATGTCGAAGGTTTTCTGAAAATCTAAGTACACTATAAAACAAACAAGGTGTCCTGTGGCACTTTTAAGAACTAATGAATTTATTTATCGCATAAGCTTTTGTGGGTAAAATCCCACTTCATTTGATGCATGAAATGGAAACTGAGGTGTACCCCTCTGGAATTGTTTGAATGACTTTGTGACTCACCCTTCTCTGCATGTATATATACACACCTAACACACTGCAGTTTCCTTTTCATGCATCAGATGAAGTGGGAATATGCCCATGAAAGCTCATGCAATAAATAAATTTGTTTGTCTTTAAAAGTGCAACAAGACTCCTTGTTTGTTTTGCTGAAATAGACTAACATGGCTCTGGTACTAGTACACTAGGTCAACTGGTTCTTCCGTATCCACATGCTTGTTGAAACCATCAAAGAATGTTAATACATTGGTGAGTCATGATTTCCTTTTCCAAAAGCTATGCTGATTCTTCCCCAATATATCATGTTCATTGATGTGTCATACTTCAGTTTCAACGAGTCTGTCTGGTATTGAAGTTAAACTTACTGGCCTGTAATTGCCAGGATCACCTCAGAACACCTCTTTTAAAAATTGGCATTTCACTATTCACCCTCTAGTCATCAGATACAGATGTTGACTACGCGATATAATACATAGAACAGTTAGTAGTTCTCAATTTTTATATTTCATCTTCCTTAACACTACAAAGGTTGTCAGACTAGAGGTCAGATCACTGTATTGTGTCCCTGAAAGACTCCTCTGTGAACCTCTCTGTCTCTGCTAGCATCTGTTGCTCAGTCATGCTGGCCTCAAGAGCCTTGTCTCTGACGACCACAAGCTGCTTGCATCAAACGCACACATATACCAGCTGTCTGCAAGGCAGGTAACTGTACGTGCTGCATTCAGGGCAATAAAATTGGATAGCCCCCACTCTGCTGCTGGAATTCAGCCAGTGTTATTTTTACTCTTGAAGGAACGTTTTTTTTGGGGGGGGGAGTGATGGGAGGAATTATTGGACTACGTTTAAAGTATGTTTGTTAGATGCAAGGGCATGGCTGCCACAAGGCACATGGGACATGGGCCCTGAATATGCTGAGGTGTGCCCCCAGTCACAGCAGGGAGCTGGGGCTAGCGGGGCCATTTTAAATCTCTCGCCCTACTGCATTCTCATGCACATAGCTTAGGGTGGACCAAGGCAGGAGATCTAAACTAGCCTAAGCCACCATCTGGAAGCTTCCCGCTACAGCACAAGTGAGGGGGCTTTGGGAACTGGGCAGGGGGGAATGGGAGGAGTGGTGGAGGGCCAGGAGGGGGGCACCAGGAGCAGCAGCAGAAGGGACCAGAGCAGCACTAGGATGGTGCCGAGACCAGGCGGGGGAACACTCCTGGAGCAGCAGGAGGGTCCCAAGTGGTGTGGAGGCTGGGCGAGGGGTTCCAGGAGCAATACCCTGGGAGCAGCAGGGTGTTCACCCACAGAAAGGCCAGGTGTCCACATGGAAGCCAGGCACCCCAGGAACAGCAAGGAGGCTGGGTGGCTCCAGGAGTGTTGCCCCACAATCAGCTGTGGAGAGCACTGGGAGCAGCATGGAGGCAAGGTGGGGGAAGGGACCAAGAGCAGGAAGGGCCAGAGCAGCACTAGATCAGTACAGGGGGCAGCACCAGGGCCCTGGGATTAGCTAGGGGGTTGGAGCATCCCAAGAGTGGCATGGGGCCAGGCAGGGGCTTGTACCCTGAATAATTTTTGTTTTCGGAGCTATGCTCCTCTCCTGGTTAGGTGTATATGTTTTACTTCCTATTTCTCCCCCATACATCTTCATTTCACCTTCCGCTCTCACTCTATTGCCAAGGCTCCCTCCGTACACAAGCTGGACCTGGAAGAATACCTTTCACACAAACTGTGCACTGACCAGGACATTCCAGGTGCTCTATACACCGGTCCTTCCAACCCTCTTCCAACCTGCCGCTTCCGACCACCTCGCCACAAAACTATCTGCCCTCTACTTTTTCTGTTCAGCCTGTCCATTGCATTATGATAGGTTTATTGGTTAGCTGAGGTTGTCCTCAATGCACTGTAATTCACTCCACACCTCTGCCAACCTTAAAAGCACATTCTGTTAGGTAAGACTCCTCAAATATATTGGACCATTTCAAAACTATTAAACTCAGGTACTTCCACTGAGTTGAAGCTTATTGAGGGCACATATTTCCTGTCCCCTCAAATGAGTCCAAATGATGTATTCTGTTAAACATGACTGCTTCAGGACTACAGTTCAATGTATGTAATGCTATTAAGGAAAAGTAGGTTTGTCTTGCTTCATCAGAAGAAAAGAAGAAACAAGGAAAACAAGCAATAATATTCAGTTATTTCTCTTTTTCACTCATTCAGTTGATATATATATTATATAGATATAAAATGTCTAAAGTGATCTGTTCTGTCCTCCTTTGAAGTGGAAATCAGTTTGTTTCAACTGTTATTAGGAATTCTCAGTAATGCCATTATACCTTGTTTACTTGTTGTTTTTCCTGAAATGACAAAATGCCTCAAAGTAAAGAAATATATTGTCTAATTAGGGAAAGGGTATTATAGTGCTAATGAGTATTATTGATAGTGAAGACAGCTTTACTAGCTTATAAAAAGAAAAACAGTGGGAAACGCACTGGAAACTCAATGAAATTCTATCAATAAACTCATATTGTTCACAACAATACAGAACTCCCAATATACAAATTTGAAAGCATCCTATCATTCCCCCATTGCACCATATTTTCTGCAATATTTAAAAGCAAAGTTTTCATCTTTCGGCGCTGCTAGGCGTCCAGAAAATTCCTTTGGTCGATCTTGCTGAAACAAAATAATTTTTTTTACAACTCAACGTAGAATTCAAACGTTTTGATTCATCTGCAAATTTTAAATTTGTGAGACCATATGTGGCAGCACAGCATGTGAGTGTTTCTATATATTACACATTGTACATGGCATCTTTACACGTGTGATTTTTTTAATTTAGTTTAAAGAAAACAAAGTTTTTCTTTGGAAAAAAATTAATGGCAACTTAAAGTGCCAAGATGAATAGATGTTACATATTTTCTTGATAAATGCATAAAATATTTAAGATGCCATTAGCTGAAATTACCAGATTTGTTAATGTTAGGAAAGTACTGTAGCACTCAATGGCAATTATATTTATTACTATAAAAGTATGACCACAGTTAAATAGTATTTTATCTGAGTATTTCAATAATGCACTCAACTACTTTATTGATATAATGTGCCCTCACTTGTCAGGTTCCCTTGTCTTTGTTTCTCTCTACATTATAGATCCTGAAACTATTCATATACATAATAATCATAAACCAATTTTATTTCAAATCCCTAAATATAAGCTTTTTAGCCAAAAATTCAAAATAAGGTATTAGTATTCTTCCCAAGGAGCCATCATTAAAGTGAACACAATCGTAGGTAATTGGTATGGTAATATAATGGGTATGACTGTATTTCAAGTCCTCCTTCATTATAAATCCATTTGGCATCCATTCTAATTGCCAGGCTACCCTTGCAAACAATTTATTTGATGTTTCTGTGGCTGTCATATGTGCCTTGTACTTTTATGCAACTACTATTGTAATCCAACATTAATTATATTTCCCATTAATGTACTGTAAAATGCTGCTATAGGAAATGCTTGGATTTTGTAAATGAGAAAATTGAGCTCATTTCAGTCTGCTTTGATCGCTTTTTACCTTTATTATATTTCAGTGCTATAATTCTCTTTCTTTCCAGTGAGGTTATTGATATCCTGAATACACAAAGGGAACCATCTCTCTCATAGAAGATTTACACTTTTCTTCCACTTTTCCAGGAACTCCTCCTGATTTCTATAATTTCCAACTGGATTTTAATATATTTTGCTGCTTTATGATCATTACCAAGCTCATACAAGATAACTAGGCAGAAACAGGAATAATAGAGCACTATCTGCTGGTCTTTAAAGATGGAGATGTAATAAATATCTACAGCAGATGACAACTGATGGATGATTTAAAAAAAAAAAAAAATCAGCTACTTCACCTGGATCCCACCTCCCTCCCTGATAGCAAAGCATTTGCTCAGTGTTGTCTAGTGTTTATTTTCTCCTATCAGGATTTAGAACAAACACATGAAATTTAAAATAATAATTACAACAACAATAATAATAATAAAAAGCCAATAGCTTAAGCTTTTTATCTTTCATTGAATCATAGACATCTTTCCCTATTGAAGTGAACATGGCTGCTATAGAATCCTAGAATCATAGGGTTGGAAGGGACCTTATAAGATCATCTAGTCCAACCCCCAGCTAACAGCAGGACCACTCCCACTAAATCATCTCAGCAGGGGTTTTGTCTAACCAGGCCTTAACTGTTCCAAATGTGGAGATTCCACCACCTCCCTAGATAGCCCATTTTAATGCTTCAACACCCTCCTAGAGAGAAAGTTTTTCCTAATATCGAACCTAGACCTCCCCAGCTGCAGCTTGTAACCATTGCTCCTTGTTCTGTCCTGTTACTACTAGAACAGTCGAGCTCTCTCAGCCTTGAAGCATCCCTTCTAGTTGAAAGTTGCCATCAAATCCCCCCAGTCTTCTCTTCTGCAGACTAAATAAGCCTAGTTCCTTCAGTCTCTCCTCGTAAGTCATGTGCCCCGACCTCCTAATAATTTTTGTTGCCCTCCATTGGACTCTCTCTAATTTGTCCACATCCTTTCTATAGTGCAGAGCCCAAAACTGGACACAGTATTCCAGATGCGGCCTCACCAGAGCCAAATTGAGGGGAATAACAACATCCCTCAATCTGCTGGCAACCCTCCTACTGAGTCAGCCCAATATGCCATTGGCCTTTTTTGCAACAAGAGCACACTGTCGACTCATATCCAGCTTCCCTTCCACCATAACCCCCAGGCCCTTTTCTACAGTGCTGCTACTTAGCCAGTTGGTCCTCAGCTTGTAGTAGTGCATAAGGATAAGAAAATAAAAAGGGGATTAGGCCATGGAAGAAAAAAGGATAAGCTTCTAAAAAATTTATAAGAATCTAGGAGGGCACTTTCTACCTATTTGCCAACATTAAATTATGTTACCATTAAGCTGCCACTGAATACCCTAATAAGGGAAGCTTCAGCAACCTTGGAGCTTTAGGACCCTGTTGGGTAGACTGTTAGTATCTGACTAACTGACAAAGTGATGTATTTTAGAGTGGCCTGGAGACAGCACATCTGTGGTAAAGCCTCAGTTTTTTTATATGGACAGGCACTTGGGAGCCCAAGGTTTCAACTATTCAATTGGAGTGAACGCACCTTTTACAATTTTTGCAATTGCAATAATTATTTCAGGAACAGAAACCCACAAACACAACTAGAGAAAGTGAGAAAGGAAACAAAGGGAAAAACCAAGAAATCAAGACAACGAGTTGAATGGCAGCGCCATCTGCCACTCAGTTGTCCTCATTTCGCAAAGGCTATGTCTACATGTTGCTTTTAAATCGAAACAATGACCGTTGTTTCGATTTCCAAACGATGTTTCATTATTTCAAAATGACAAGCCCCATCATTTTGAAACAATGAACCTTATTTTGAAATAGTAAAACCTAGGAAGAAATTGAAATAGCTGTTAAATCAAAACAGTTGTTTCAAAACAACACTGTTTGGACGTGTTTTTTCGAAACAACAGCTATTTCGAATCCAGCGTGGATTGACCTTCTTTCTCCCAGGGTGCTCAGGAAGCTGGAAGTGCCCTGCTACCCTAGTGCCATGTGCCTGGACACTGCAGACAGAATGGCAGAGGCACATGCTGCTGCAGCACAGGGGCAACACTGGGCCCCTGTTTGGTCACAGGAGGAGAGCCTCTGCCTCCTGCAGATATGGGGCAGGGAGGACATCTGTGCCCAGTTCTGGGCAAGACACCAAAACCGAAATGTCTACCGGGACATCGCAGAGGCCCTCTCTGCAGAGGGCTATGGCTGCACCGCCAAACCAGGGCACTCCAAAGTGAAAACCCTACAGGAGGACCACACTCCGGCCAGGGAGGCGAGGCAGCTCCAGGGGCCAGCTGCTGCCACAAGCTGCCCCTTTTACAAGGAGCTTGATGCCTTTCTGAGGCAGAAGCCCAGCAGCCTCCCTTCTCGGCCTGTGGACTCTGGCGAGCCCCACACCCTGGCCACATCCCCTAAGGGAGGCCCCTTGGACACGGAGGCATCCGTAGACGTGGGTGACACCAGCCAGCCTGGGATCGCACCACCAGCCAGTCCCAAGTTGTTCTCTGTATGGGAGGAGAGAGCCAGCACCCCCAAGCAGGAGCAGGAGGGGGAGATGGAGGAGTGATCTGGAATGGAAGGGACATCCATGCGGACATCAGGAGTGCGTGTTGGTGAGTGTTCGCCCTAACACCCTCCAGGCAGGCAGGGCCAAGACTGCCAATGGCATTGGTACCGAAGGGGCACGGTGCTGGGACAGGCAGAGATCAGGCCCAGGGGGGTGCACAGGCTCTCCCATGGCTACAGGTGGCAGGGAGGCATGTGCAGACAGGGTCCCAGGTCCAAGGGAGGTGGGGGTCTCACATCACGGGGGTGGCAATAGGCAGACATGGCAGCATGCAGGGCAGAGAGCCTGCAGCCTGTACCTCTGTCATTTGGCCTCGAGAGACTTCTTGGGCCACATTCTGCTGCGTACAGGTCACTACTGTGGGCCACGAGACCATGTGCCCCTTGAGTGCCGTGTACACAGCACACAGCCTGGGAATCGTGCTGGCAGCCAGGGCAGAGGTGTTTGCAGCTGACAGGCTGCACACAGCTGAGGCCAGTAGGCTGAGAGACTTACCACCTTTTCTCACTTCTGCCTTGTAGCTCATGCGGCCACCTGGTGTCCCACTCCTGGGAGTCATCCCACCACCACAAGACTGAGGAGGAGAGCTTGCCAGACCCAGGATAACATCCTGAGCAACCTGCTAGAGCTGGGCCATCGAACTGACAAGTCTTCCAGGCCTGGCAACAAGAGCAGGAGGCCGCCATCCGCCAGCTCCAGCCTGCGGCTGCCGCAGATGACCATGTCATCACAGCAATGGCGTGGCAGGCCGCGGCAATGGAGCAGCAGGCTGCAGCACTGGAGCGGCAGGCCACTGCTTAGGAAGCCATCACCATCGCCATCAATGATGTCACCTCCAGCCTGCGAGGCATAGCACAGCACCTGGCACCCCTGGAAAGTGAGAGAGTTCCATTGCGGCACCCCTGTGTCCCTTGCCGCTGGTGCCCCCAGACCCGGGGTGGCCACAAGGAAGGCCGTGGCACAGTGGGCCATGGGCCAGGGATGGCTTCACCATAGCCTCGCCTCACCCTGATGTCCCCAAACACCCACTCCACACTCCAGCTCCCAGTTTAGTCCCTGTCCCTTAGTTCTCCTCCCACCCCATATCCTAGCTCCCAGTTTAATACCCACCCCCTGTCCTCCCCCCACCCAACAGTATCTGAACCTTTGCTGCCTCCCAAGCTCCCCTCCCCCGACCTTCTTTTTGTAAATAAAAGTGCTGACACCAAACAGTTGTAGTTGAGTGTTTATTGGGCTGGGTTCAGGGGGTGGGTGGGGTGGGTGCAGGCTGGCTGTGGCAGAACGAGGGAGGGGGCAGTGTGGTGGAGCAGCTCTGGCCCTCAAATGTCCTCCTGTACAAACAGGTCTCTCAGTGTCTCCTGCACAGCACTTGCTCTCTGTGGCACTCACTCCCTTGGGGCCAACACCTCTGGCTGCTTGAACGGGCCACCAACGAGCTCTGCGCTGGCCTCCCACATAGTGGCTACTGTCTCCCTCTGGAGCTTGCAGATGTTATGCAGTGCCATGCAGGCACTGATGACCTCCGTGATTCTGTCCTCAGCAAGGTGCAGGCATGTAAGGGGGCATCTCCAGCAGGCTTTCAGTCTGCTGAAAGCCTGCTCAAACACCTAGTGGCAGAGGCTGATGCAGCGGTTGAAAAGCTGCTGTCTGGCATCGAAGGGTCCCGCATACGGGCACATGAGCCAGGGGCAGAGGCGGTAGACCTCATCAGCAACAATAAGGACGGGCACCTCGACTTCCCCAATGGTGATATTATGGGGAGGGAAGAATGTGCCCGCCTCCATGACCAGTGTTCCCTCTAATTTTTTATAGACTGTGTGCGCAAAAAATTTCTTTTGTACAAATTTTTAGAACCAGTGTCCAAATTTGTGCACTCTCCAGTGAGTGTGGTCAAACTTGTGAGTAGAAGGAAGTAAGTGTGTATGATGCAAATAATGTCTACATTTTAGTTTGATATAGTGATGGAAATATTTTTATAAATTATAAAACCTTATTTGAAACATGCTACTTGAAACTGCCTTCTTAAAGTAGCATAAAAATATTAGCACTGCTGAATTTTTTTGTGCATGCTTTATTTTGTTGTGTGCATCAGTTTCACAACTTGCATGTGCTTGCATGCACAGCTTAGAGGGAACATAGTTTTTAACAGTGGTGTGCCTCAAAAAATTTGAAGGTATCAAGATGTGCCATGGCAGAGAAAAGGTTGAGAACCACTAGTCTAAGAGTGCCTCCACACAGAGACATTATTGTGGAATAAGGGAGAATTCGAATGTCATGTGCTGTAACTATTTCAGAATGAAATGCTGCACAGACCTTCTCCTTTTCCAGAATCAGGGTGTCCACAAAGTGTGCTGTCTGGAATAGCAATAGCAGAGTAGTGCTGCTGGAGCAGTGGTAGCAGTCAGTGTCCCCATGTAGACAAGCCCTAAAGGGGGGATGATAAACTAATTTAGTGAAACCAGGGCAGTGAGGTACAGCAATGTTCCCTCTAATTACTCGTAGACTGTGTGTGCAAACAATCTCTTTGTGAGCACCAATATTAGAACTATTGAATTTTTTTGTGCGCACTTTATTTTGTTGTGTGCGCAGGTTTCATGACCCGTGTGGGTGCGCATACGCGCACAGCTTAGAGGGAACAGTGTCCATGACCCAGTACAGGGAGGAGTTGCACAGAACCCTGGCATCATGCGCCCTCCCCGGCCATCCAACGTAGCAATTCTGAAAGATGCTCCGGTGGTCCACAAGGACCTGCTGGATTACTGAGTGGTATCCTTTCCCGTTCCTGTACTCAGCTGCACCATGCTGTGGGGCTCACATGGGGATGTGGGTGGCATCAAGTATCCCCCCGCAGTTTGGAAACCTCAGGGTGGCGAGGCTGGGGATGGGTGTCCTGCAGCGCTCCCTGGATGATGAGGCATGGCAGCAGGACCGTGATGATGGCATGGGTGACCTGCAGCAGCTCTTCACCGATGGTGGCCTTCCCACCGCTGAAGAGATGGGCAACCAACTTGTGGGACTCGGGAGAGGCTATCTTCCAGAAAGTGATGACCACTCTCTTGTCCACAGGGATAGCTGCTCTCATCAATGTCCCTTCAGTGCAGGACTGGGGCAGGCTCACTGACCAGGTGAGTGATGGTCTCCCTGCTCACCCGGAGGTTGCTCCTCCACTGCTCATTGCTCCAGGTTCGCAGGGCAACCCGCTCCCACCAGTCTGTGCTGGTGTTCTGTGCTCAGATGTGCTGTTGCACAGAAGGGGGAAGGGGAACTAAGACCCCCATGAGGGCCAGTGAAACTATGGTCTGGGGCTCAGCCCCTGGATCATCAGACTCAGGGAAAAGTGTGTCCCACAGCAGGGGAGCACCCTGCAGGCTAGCAGAGAGTCTACTTAGCATTCAAGGATGATATGGGAGCCAGGGAGCATCCACAGCCATCTCTCTCGCAACCTCTTGCCAGTCACAATGGACAGGGAGCTGAGGTCACTTCCTGCTTTTATGCAATTAGCTGGCAGCATGGCCCTGCCAGGGGGCCATGTTGCCACACCTTCCATGGTGCCCCTCTCCTGAATTGAAATAGCAAGTCCTGTCTGGACTTGCTATTTCAATTTGATATTTTTGTTTATTTTAATTTAAGTTAAATCAAATTAATGATTTTATTTTGAATTAACTTATTTCGATTTAACTTAAATTGAAATAATCGTGTGCGTGTGGACATAGCCAAAGCATGCCTATTCCTAGGTATCTATCCAGGAATCAACTAGCAGGTCTAGTTAATTCCTCAGGTCTGCTGACATTCATTCTTTCTCCATAAAAGTTTATAAAGTTCTTTAGTTAACAAGCCTGGAGCTTTGTATGAAATACGGACATAGGTATTAGTGATAGCTTTATGGTAAAACCAAGGTAGATGTTTCTTAAAATCTTGGCAATGTGGGAATGTTGTAAATTCTCCAGGCACAAGTCTGAGAGAAAGAAGAAATGTTTCAGTTTACAAAAGTGCCTTAATGGTGCCCAATCTGACACCTCTTAGAAAGGCCAGATATTCAGAGGTCAGGTGCTCTGAAAATCAGGGCTCAAAATGGAAAGACCCAAAAATCACTTGTCATCGTTGAACACGTAGGTCAAAATTAAATGACTACCAAGAGACTAGGAAGGAATCAGAGCCCGAAACAAGAAGAAAAGATGGAAAAGAGAAAAGAGATAGAGGGGAGAAAAAGAATGAAAAAGAGAGATGGGACTCCGACTCAAAATGGAGCCAAGCCAGAAGGACTTTATTCAACTCTTACAATTCAATAAAATGAGAAGTCCATACACCAAGGACTTCCAGAACTAGAACATGAGCTACTAGAGCTTGAACTAAAAGAGGCAAAGCCCCTACAGTAGTGGCTACAATTTATATTCCCTGCAGATCAGCATACAAAAGGATGTGTAACACAAACTCACTAGCGGGCTACAAGAGCACACTAATTCCTGCAAGGGGTTGGGGAGGAACATAGTTAAAAAAATAGTCCACAAACATTTGAAAAATATTTTGAAATTTTTGAGCTATCATCACTGGACTCGTATATTCACAATGTATCTACCTGGCTCTATAGCTTGGCAAGCATGGCAAGTGGTCAGAGTCAACATGGTATTCTGCATGCTTTCCATTATAAACCCTGGCCCATCTTCCAGGGTACTACCAGGGCCACAACAATGAAAGAGGTAGAGACTTACACCTCTTGCAGAATTTCCTCTCATTCACTTACTAAATCAGCCAATGCAGCTATAGAAATATTAAAAAATATAAAGTTAGAACTGACAAGTGAGGACCAGAAGGAAGAAAGATAGAAGAGAAAGGAGAGACAAAACCAAGATTTGCAAGGCTCATTAAGACACAGTTATACATTGGGTGGGGGTTGCATTAGACCCTCTGCACAGAGAGCTGTGGGGAGTATTGTGCCTCAGGGGTGCACAGGTTATTGCTGATCTCCCAGTCATGTGGGGACAGCATGCCTACTGCATCAGTCTTTAGGGGTTTGAACATTCTCCTCTCTGAATACAACCCCCCCTTCCCCCCAGAGTGCAGAAACACAGCCATGCCTGCACCACGAGGGCAAAGGGGAAAGTTCTCTGTGTGTTCCCTCTCTTTCAAACCCACGCAGGGGCAATTGCTATCTGTCCTTCACTGGGGAAGTATATTTTTAAATAATACATGCCAAAGTGTACCTAGATTAAGCCTAGAATTCCATCTGCAAATACATAAACCAGGCACTTTCCGTGTTAAGGATATTTACACCTGAGTAGCCACTTTGAGCTAGTTACGCTAGCGGAAACCCCTACTGTAGATGCACTGCGCCAGCACAAGACAGGGCTCCTGGTAGCACAGCTCACCTTGGCGCACACAGGATGAATGTCCGTAATGTTGGCAGGGCCTCTGTCAACAGAAACTCGATGGAATTGCAGTCTTGGGGAGAGAGGATTCATTACTCTTTAGTCTACCAGTTTGGCAAAATTTAATACATGAAATTAAGGCAAAACAGTGATAGAAAGAATTTATTCTTTCTGAGATATTATTCTGAGATAAGAGAGATTAGGTAATATTTCTGATTTAGGTCCTCAAGCAATCAAAGTGTTTATCAATGCTGCCTACTGCATTGAACTGATTAATGCTCTACATTCTAACACAATGGGATTCATGCTCCTGCACTAGCTGCGTATCTATACATTTATTTGACAGCTCACCTGTATTTAACGTGAAGAAAATCTATCAAGGTTAGCTAAAAATGAAAAAAAAATAGTACCTGATCAATGGTATATGATACAAGATGGAGAAGGGCCTTTCTTACTGTACCTCAAAGCAACATTTCTCAGTTAATCTGAACATAATCAAAATAATGTTTCTGGACTTTGACACAGGTATTTTGTGGTAGAAATTCCTGTCTCCCTTTTATTTGATAGAACTTTAAAAGGCATTATCCCTAAAGATGTGCACAAGTCCTGACATTTAAAATCAGGAGTCTGACATTTAGATTTATTCATATTCAGAAACAGTATGGTTTTAATTATAGCCCAAAAAAGATAAAGCTCTGTCATTCTCAGGGCAGATCATTTTTCTAAGCCACAACATTCATAGCATCTTAAATTCAACAACAGCAAGTTCATGTTCAGGCTCCAGCCTGATCAATGTGGAGCCACAAAACACCCCTGCTAAAGATCCCTGAAGCTAATGTTGATGGACATTCACTATATACAGTATTCTTGCTATTAACATAAATCCCTAAAAAACCAAAACGTTTTAAAGATCCTTCAAAGTATCTTTTAAACAAACATTCATCTTAAAGTGAACCAGTTCTCCCTTTCTCAGCATGTAAGAAAGCTAATACTTCTGTAACAGGAAAATCTCAGAGGGTATGTCTACACTTACAATTTAGTTCGAATTAATGAGAATTAATTCGAACTAAATTAATGCATGGCTACACTGGCTTTCATTACTTCGAACTAGGGAATTCCTTAATTCAAAGCAATGAACGCTTACTTCAAAGATATAAAACCTTGCTTAACTTCAAAGTAACCATTAATTCAAACGTATTAGTTCGAATTAACCCAATGGAGCCACATTAATTCGAAATAACCATTAGTTCAAATTAACGTGGTTTGACCTTCTTTGTCCCAGGGTGTCTTCCTCTTTCCATGTATTGGGTGAGGTCATGGCCCTTCTCAGGGGCCATGTTGCCACACTTCCTATGGTGCACCCTCCTAAATTGAACTAGAAAGTCCTGTCATGGACATACTAGGTTGATTTGGGTTTCTAGTGGGGGCATGTTTGTTTGAATTAACTTAGTTTGAATTAACCATTATTAGTTTGAATTAATTAATTCCAACTAAGTTAATTCAAACTAACTTCTTAAGTGTAGGCAGAGCCACAGTGCTTCACAAACGTGTAAACATTACTATCCCTCAGGGGCATTGCTGGTGCCTGGCAGATGGGGCCCATGCCCCGAATCCCGGTGCCAGTGCCCTGGGTCCTGGCGGGGCCCCTGCCTCTCCCAGTCTCCAGATGGATCAGGACGGAGATCTGGGGTCCGGCTGCCTGCAGCCGCTTCTGACCCCTTCCTAGGCCGGGCAGCCCCGCGGCCGCGGCTGCCGCTCCCTGCTCTGTGCCCGGCCAGGGACGTGGCCTGCAGTCAGCAGGCGGGACCTGGGCCGGTGGCCCGGGTCCTTTCCCGGGGCCGCAACACTCCTGCTATCCCCATTTTAGAGATAGGGAACACAGACACAAAGATGGCCAGTGAACACATACTATCAGAGAAGAAGTCAGCAGCAGATCTGGGAACAGAGCTCAGTACTGTCTATGTTCAGTAACCTATTCATTGAGCTATGTTGCCTCTCTTGGAATCATTTCCAGGTACACCTGCATCACTGCATATTATTATTAATTAACATTTATATTTTATATGCAATTTAGGAAAGGTTAAACAATGTTAAAATTAAATTGAAGCAGATTTGCTGAGAAGAAAAGAACAATATGTCCTACAATTCTGTGATTCTGATATACTTAATTAGCAATGGTACAGTAGTCTGTAATATTATTTCCCAGCTAGAAGCTGAGAAAGGGAGTCTTGCTAGCCTCATATTTATGTATCCCCTGCAGAACACTCAGCTTCTTTGAATACACCAATTATCCTGCCAAGAAACAACTGAATTATACAAGGTCCTTGAGGAGAACAATTTATGCAGCTAGTTCCATAGATGCACTTCTTGTTTATCAGGTATAGAATATGCACTTATAGAAATACCACCTAAATGGAAACCACAGGAAGCAAAAATGCTTACTTATAGTTAAGTGAATTATTATGCTCATGTGTCTCCCAGAGCATGTACGGTATTACCCATAAAGCAACTATGCTCTTCTTCTACACGTCTGTGCTCAGGCTATTTTGTGTGCATTTGTGGACCCATATTATCAGCAAGTGGTGTACATACACAGAGTTGAATCAGAGGGTCCGGGGGTCCTGGGCTTGTCTGTTGCATGGCACTTCCAGCCTGGGAATCTGGGGCCCCTCACCTGGAGCCCCAGCCCCCACCTCCATGTCCTGTGGGCACAACCAGGCAGATCATGGCCCTGGACCTGGTGCAGAAGCCAGCCTTCAATACTCATGGGCACAACAGGGAGAGCTGTGGCCTGGGGCCATGGCCAGCCACAGCACTCCAGCTGGATTAGTGGTGGAGCTGGCCAGCACAGTGGCTGCTGCATGCCAAGAGTGGGGCCAGCCAGTGCACAGAGCAACTTCCATTGTGGCCCTCCAGGCCTCGCTGCACTGTTAGCCAGCAGTGCAGGGCCACATGGCTCAGGCTTGTCTGGCTGGCCGCACAGGGGTCCTGATGCAATCTGACTGCACTGAAGGGCCTGGAGGACAGCACTGGAAGCCAGTCTGAGCACCATCCAACTGGCCCTGCCTCCAGAGCACCGTGACCACTACACAGGCCCATCCCACCCTGCTCCCAGATCAGACCAGCTGGCCTGGGGGCAGGGTCAGAGCTGACCCCAGCAACACCCCCTCCCCCCACACCAGCACCACTGCCAGAGCCCCACTGGCAGTGCTGTACCAGCTAAGCAGAGGTTTTTGGAGCTGTAGCCAGAGTCCCCACTTCAGGCCAGGGCCCAGGGCTGAAGCCCCTAAAGCCCCTGCATTAATCTAACCCTGCATATGCATAGGGGGCAAATGAACAGGGTTCTTTAGGTGTCTTCCAGCTACATCCCACTGTCAGAGTGAAGCTGCTATGGTGGTGATATGACCACCATATAGAAGATGGGGGCGGGTGCTGACATCACTGAGTGTCCCATTGCCTTTGTTTGTGGGGGGTAGAGGTGTGCGTATCTAATCCATGGGCACAATTTTCCACTCATTTACAAAGATCTTGGATGAGAAGCACAGAACTTCAGTGGAATTGCTCCTTAGTGGTGCTGGTACAAGAAAAGAGAATCAAGTCCCACAGCTTCATCTCTTTTTTGTTTTTTTTCAATTTTACACCACGGTCTATTTTATTCTTGCTGCAATCATTAAGTTAGCAATGTGGCACTACTAGTATTCAAACAACCCTCCGGCCCATAGATTTTTGGGGGAATTCACATCTGGATCCATACTCTGTATCATCATTGGTTTTCATTAGCTGCAGATCAATCCACTGATTCAATGTTGCTGCTACATAGTTTCTGTTGACCGTCAGTCCCTTATTCTTCCTCTGCTTTTATACAGTAAGAGTTGAATCAGTATTTTATACTTTCTAGGCTTACTTGATTAGAAGCATTGCAGCCACATCAGAAGGCTTCAAAATATGCATGCGGTAATTTCAGCAACAGTATGGAAGTCATGGGGTACTTAGGGGGATACAGAGGAATCCAGTACGGTAAAATGGAATTATACCCTAAGCAAACCTTGTGGAAATGTACATCAGTGTTCACAGTGTGAATTTTTGACAAAAGTTTTCCTTTTTGTGTTCTGTGAAGGTTATCTTAAAGAGCATCTTGGGGGAGGGAGGGAGGGTTCTTTCTTTCTTTTCAGGAAGAAAAAAAATTGCCTCTTATTCAACATAATTTGAGGCCCCAGAATAATGCAATTGTTCAGAATATGCATACAGTTCAAAATACCATCTCTAGCCCATTATTTGTAGCTTTATCAAGCCCTATATAATAAAGAGCACTCTGAGAAAATGGAAAACACTTAAGAGACTTATGATGATGATCCCATTAGAAGCACAAACAGTATCATTAAACAATTCAACAGTAAAACATCCAGCTGCAATCAAACTTCTTTTCAGTGATCTGAAGGCAAGTTATCCAGAAAACTGAAAGTGGTTGACATCTCCCCAGTGCTGTCTCTTGTCAAGATGACTCTTGACTAATAAATCCACAAATTGGCAATGTGCTTTTTGTAAGGATATGGATGAATAGTATTGCCATGCCATGGATATTTCAGAATTTTAGACAAACAAAGTTTATTTTCATCATCCCAGATATTTTGCAGAGCACCATACCAGACTTTTACAGCAACATCTCCAAATTCCCACAAAAATACTGACCTAACTTCTGTGGTGAACGGATCCATCAGCTTCAGAATTCTGCAGCTCTGTAAGATAAATGGGAAGAGAGCTTTTAAATTAATTAAATTTAAGAATCACTTCTCCCATGCTTGTTGTATGTCATGTAAGCCACACCAGTCCCAGGATCACATCAGTCCACATCTGTTCCAGGATATTAGAAGGACAAGGTGGGTGAAGTGATCTCTTTTACTGGAAAGCTTTTGAGCCTCAGAGAACTGAAAAAGAGCTCTGTATGGTTCAAAAGCGCCTCTCTCTCTCATCAACAGAAGGTGGTCCAATAAAAGATATTACCTCATCCACCTCATTTATTTTTCTGAGCCCATCTTCCTTCATCTGCAATCACCTCATCTGTCATCAAGACCCCCTGTGCCTCACTGCCTAGCACCCCTCTGGGAGATTTCCACAGTGACTCAGCACTGCCCCAGCCATTGCAACAGCTATGATACCTTCCTAATATTAGTTAGGAGACCTGATGGTGCTACAATCACTCTAGGGACTAATGCTGGGTTTTTAATGGCATCTGTTGTCCCTGAGTCAGTTTCCATGTTTTTTTCTCTCAACATCTTCAATTGCTGTTTGAGCCCCTCCATTGTCTCTAACAGAACAGAAAATATCGTATTTATCATTCTTGATCTTCATACAGAAATAGAAAGTGTGCACATTTTTTGCACTGGAGTTACTTAAAATGATAGCTATTTTATAGGCCCCTTTGTGCTTCTTTCTATGAATGATACAAAGGAACTAGGCTGGGGTCCAGACCTGCAGTGCACGGACCCATCAAGCAGTCTGAGGGTTTTTTTGTGGCTTATCAGTGCTGCTTTTAGGATGTATCTACACAGCAGCTGGGACCTCTGCTTAAACTAATGTACTAAAAATAGCCATGTATCACAGCAGCTTGGAAGGCAGCTGGGGCTAGCCATCCCACTACGAATGTGCCTGACCCCACCAGAGTGCACACTTGGTTGCCTAACTGCAGTCACCACTAATGCTACTCCTGATTACAGAGAGGGTTTTAGTTCACTAGCTCAAACAGAACTAGCATGTGTCTATTTAGCTGCACTGGAAAACATAGTCCATCTGCTGTGTAGACATACGCTCAGTTTCTGAAGAATTTTAATTTTTATTTAAAACAAACACACACCTCGTCTTCCACTTGATCAAGATGAATCCTACACCCATGAAAGGCTCTGAGCACAACCACTGCTTGACTGAGGGCTCAGGCTCTTGCTGCCAACCAAAATGGTTCGCTGAACAAATTAAAATTGCTTCTCCAGCTTGTTGCTCCTGCCTATTAACTGCTTCAGTGGGGACACAGGGGAGTGAAACACAGCAAATGAAAGGAAAAACATGGAAGAACAGGCTTTGGAGAGGACAGAAAAAAAACAAAGCTCAGACAAAGGCTATATCTACACTGGGGGACTGTTTTAAGTCAACTGAACAAGGTCGAATTTACTCAGAGTTGACCTTGTTAACTCGACTGAGGAATATATCTACACCAGTAGACATACCCTGGGCCCAGACTGGGGACCTGCCCCCTGCCCCGCCCCAGGGCATCATCCAGCTCCGGGGCCTCTGTCCAGTTCCTGCCACCGGCAGCAAGGAGTAGGAGCACAATCCAGCCCCTTGCCACCAGTGGCTGGGGCCAGATCGGGCTCTGGGAGCCAAATTGGACCCTGGTCAGGGCCTAGGCCTCTTCCTGCCCTCAAAAGTTAACTTAATGCTTAAACTGACTTGAGGGCGGGAGTTATAAAGTCAACTTAAGCAAATGCTTAAACTGACTTAATAAATTATGAATGGAGCCAGGGAGTATCTTAGGTCAACTTATGGCAGGTTAAGCCAACCTAAGACTCCAGTGTAGGCATACCTATACTGTTTTACTGTCCATCTCTTTGCCCTAAACAATTATTCTCTCCCCTGGAAGAGAAGAGAAGAGAAAGATTCTTAATAGGTTTCTAGCAAAAATGGCCAGCTGTTTCTCAATCTGACCCACTTTCCAAATAATGAAAGTTTTCCAGGATTGCCTAGGGAGGAAGTTTTTTTCTTCAAACACTGAATACTATTCTTACTCTGCTTGGTATACAAATGGGGCATTGGCATTCGAGCCTAATGGTTAGCATCAGGTGCCTAAAACCAGAGCTGGGGTCAGAATCCAATGCCAAGCCAAGGGTCAGAGTCAGGAGCAGAGCATAAGACCAGGGACCTGGAGTGAGGCTGAAAAGCAAATGTCTGGGATAAGGATGACAGGAACCAAGAATACATAGAGTTCAGGGATCAGACACGTGCATGATCCATATGAACAGCCTGCCAAAGATTTCTCAAGTTTCTTAGACAATTTCCTGCTTGAAGTAAAATTTCCCAGGCAACTGATGGGACTGGATAGTTCACCGAATCAGTAGCTTTGTGGGTGAGTCCTTTGCAAGCTAGAGCTTTACCATCCCCTCTACAGTTGTTCAGGTGAGATGCTGAGATATTACTATGGTCTGAGTACTGCCTGCATACCCAAGTTGAAGACCTATGATCCGTCACACTTGGGAACTGAAGTGAACAACCTGCTTCAGGTCACCTAGCATATTCCTATGTATTGCCTTTTCTCATTTTTCTACCTTGCCTGAAGAAAACTTCTTCCTTCTACTGTTTTGTATAAGTGCTCTCATTGTTTGCTTTCTGCTTAGTTCACCAACTCCTTAGCACATTACAATTTCCACTCTGCAATTACACTTAGCCTGGAACACTCCACACCGAGCATCCACTGTCTGGACACTACAGTACAAATCCATTGTCTACAGCTAAGCCCTAAGGTTTAATCGCATTTTCTCTGATCCCTCAGACACAGACAGACATCTTCAGGATCTCTATCAAGCATTCTTAAAACTACAGTACCTCACTGTGGAATTAAGAAAACAGATTGACAGAGCCAGGCAGGTACCCCAAAGTCAACTACTACAGAAGAAGCCCAAGAAAAAATACAACAGAACGCCACTAGTCATCACCTACAACCACCAAATCAGACCTCTACAGCACATCCTCAGGGATCTACAGCCTATTTTACAAGACAATCCCTCATTCTCTCAAGCCTTGGGAGACAGACCTCTCCTCACTTACAGACAGCCCCCAACCTTAAGCACATACTTACCAGCTACAGACCTAACAACAGAAACATTAAAGCAGGTACATATCCCTGCAACAAACCACACTGCTAACTTTGCCCACATTATCTGCACAAAAGACACTATTACAGGACCTAATAAAACCAGCTACTCTGGCAAAGGCTCATTCACCTGCTCATCACCACTGAGATTTATGCCATCATGTGCAAGAAATGCCCCTCTGCCTTTTATAGTGGACAAACAGGACAGTCTCTGTGCAAAAGAATAAATGGGCATAAATCTTACATCAGAAATCACAACATTCAAAAACAAGCAGGTGAGCACTTCAGTTTACCTGATCACTCACTCCAGTGACAATTTGCTAATTGCTGTGTTCAGACAAATGAATAAGTGCAAGGTGTCAATGAGATACTGCAGAACTGGAATTCTTTTGAAAATTTGACTGTGTTTTTTCAGGACTAAATAAGGACTTTGGATTTTTTTCTCATTACAACAGGTGATTTGACCTCATCTTTCTCTAGTCTCTATGCTGTTCCCCAGTGTTTGAATCTTAACAACAGCTTTGATTTGCTGTTACAGTCTGACCTGATCCCATGACTTACACTCTCCTGCATTTATTTTCCCCTCATTCTGTAAGTCCCTCCATCTTCAAAGCCTCTGATGAAGTGGAATTTTCTCCCATGAAAGCTCATGCAATAAATAAATTTATTAGTCTCTTAGGTGCCACAGTACTCCTTGTTTGTTTTTAAGTTATAGTGTACACTGAAATGCTCTGGGTGATGAAGAGAAACCAACTGAACACAAGTCTCCGTAACAGCAATAGGCATGGTGTATTGTCACCACTGACAACATCTAAATCTGGATTAAATGTTGTCTAGTACTACATTACTGACATTTCCTTGCTCCCACCTTCTTAAGCATTTTACCCATGAATGGGAGGCTGGAAACAGGGCAGTAGCTGGCAAGTTAGTATGTCATGCAGTCATTTCTTGAGAATGAGCCAAGCCATTGCATGCTTCAGGGAGACTGGCAACTGGACCTCCTTTAAGAAGCATTAATAATTTGGTTAGTAGTGTGTCCATGTGCTTTTCATTATCTTTCCCTAACCAGGAAGGCCAAGAGTCTGTTTCACTGGTGGTACTTTGAACATCCCCTGTTGCTTTCTTGATCTCTGTTTATGGCATTGGATCTGAAGTGATCAGAATCCCCTAATCCAAATTTGTCTAACTGGGAATGGCAAGACTATAGAATTCAGTCATTCTGATTTGCAAAAGCAGGGCAAGAACTTCTCACACTGAGAACTGCTTGAGCTCTGAGGGTGTGAGGAAGCCAAGCAGGACAGTTAAAGCAATTCACTATTTGGAACAGCTCTGCTGATGGAGATTTGGTGGACATTGTGTCAAAGGATTAGAATGGCCATAGCTGTGATATATCCTGCAGGAACTCCTTTCTACTACCTTACCTCAGAGTAGCACTTTCTACTATGCTGTTTTTTTTTTCTAGTCTTCATTATATTATTCATCTTCTACAATACATTCAATTTTTCCACTCAGCACGAGCCAATCAATACAATCAGCTCAATTCAGATCTCTAAAACAGTCACTCTAACAGTGGCATATGTACAAAGAAATAATTACATGTTCCTGCAGTCACCATCTCTATTAAAAACTCACTATTCTCTACATATTGGTGACATTAGAATGCTTACAAGTATACCTCAAAGGGATTTGATAAGCTTTGAACCAGTTTGGACTCATTTTATTCAATCTAGTACATGAATTTGTCACCACTACCCTAGCTCCCCCCAGCCAACACACTCCAGTGCCCATGACAAGCCACCATATCCTGAAACTAGACTTCTTCCCCCATATCACTGTTCATGTGCATTTTCAATGCATATCAAATACAAATACCAGTTGTTCAGGACTTTCCTACATCTTCAAAACGCCAAATCAGATGCACACAGAACTTCTGCTCAGATTAAATTGCTGCTGTTAGCCCTCAATATTAAAGAATCACAGAAATATAAGTCTGGAAAGAACCTCAAAATACCTAGTCCAGCCTCCTGTGCTGAGAAAGGACCAAGCATAACTAGATCAACCCTGAAAGGCTTTTGTCCAACCCATTTTTAAAAACTTCCAATGACAAGCATTTCACTACCTTCCATAAAAGCCTATTCCATTTAACTAGCCTTGTAATTAAAAAGTGTTTCCTAATGCCTACCTAAATCTCCCTTCCTGCAGATTAAGCTCATAGCTTCTTGTTCTACAGCCAGTGGCCATGGAGAGCAATTGATCAGGACGACGCAGGGAAGTAGACAGATGGAGAAGCAAAATGGGCTCAAGAAGTGACAGGGATCAATACTAGGTGCAGCATTCTGCTGCCTGCGGGCCTGTCTCGGCTGCCAGGACCAGGCTCCCAACCCATTTCAGCTCTTGCACTTAGCGGCTGCAGCAGCCACCAGCAGAGTTGCTCTCCTTGTTCTTACTCCGTGCAGGTGTAACCCATGTGCCTAAATAGGTGCAATCTCTTTTAGGGACCCTTATGGCAGGGTTACGTTGCTGGGCAGATTTTGCAGCCCAGAAACCAGAAACTTCTGGTAAGAGGGTGAGGGAGCACACTGAGCATGCCCCACAAGTTTTATTGTTGAGCTGGAATTGCATACCCAGGGAGAAGCCTGAGAAGAGAAGCCTGGAGAGGAGCAAACAGAGAGCTGCAGAGGACATTGGCTAAGGGACTCAGTGAAAGGAGCTGAGCAGGAGTGGACTGCAGGATGTTTTCTCCCAGCTTTCGACTGCTTTGCAGGGGAGTTGTCTGCAGTGGAACTGAGAGCTGGATGGCCAGTGACCTGATTGCATGGTGCTGGCTGCACAGGAGGAAGAAAGGACTGCATGGCATCTGCCTGAAGATTCCTGCAGCTAGAGAGGATGAGGATTGCTTTCGTTCTGCATTCAAGCCTCAAGGACTTAAAAGACTGGAACTGAGATAAGGGTGACTCCACCTGAACTTTGGGACTCTTGGGTTTCTTACTGTTCTGTTTAAATGTATTATGGTTCTTTAGGATAAGGTGTGTTTAGTTAGTTAATAAAGTTCATTGTATGTTTATGCTGAGTGGTAGTTTAATGTGGGATGGAAACTCTGAGCAGTCTTCGCTGTGAGTCCTTTTAACAACTGGATCCTGGCTCTCCAGTTGCTTTCATCAGGGGTTTTCTCTGTGAGGCACTGGAGAGGGGCAATTGAGTGAATTTGAGCCCACCCTAGCAGGTTACACAGGTGCACTGTGCCATCTGATGGGAACTGGGCAAGGCAGGAACCAGGCCTAAGGAGTCTTGCACACTTGCACAGTTCAGATTCAAGTCAGTAAAACTCAAATGCCAGGTTTTTCAAAACCTAGGGATTTTTCAGTGTTTTTTGGGAAACACCAAAAATGAAAAGCTCTATGACAGAGCCTTTGCCATGGTGTACAAGACCCCTGGGTTCCAGGACAGCCTTATGCAATCCATTTCTTTTAAAAAGGCATACCTCCATTTATCAGCAGATGCAAACTACACTAAACACACCAAGCCGACCTCCTGTCTATTAAAAAAATAAATGAATAAACCCTTTGGCAATGCTGGAGCCATCTTGTAATATTCCTCAGGATTAGATATCAGAGTCTGTGTTTCCCCTCTTGCATCAAGTTCATGTTGATTTGGGGAGCCATGGCCTGATACTGCAAGTCATAAAAGTCAAAGGGAGCTGAGGAAGCTCACCATCACATAGGAACTAGTTTCCGAATGAGCTGGATGTAAGAGTGGGATGTGACTGAAGGGATACTGGGCTGTTTCACATTGTTTGTGAAGAGACAATGTTGTGCTTTGTTTGGGACGTGATTAGTCACAGGTGTTCTCTGTAGAGCACAGCGGTACCTGGGGTAAACACGCTAAGCTGGGCAGCTGAGTCCTGCTCTCTTATTGTGCCGAGGATTTTATTTTTCTACAATAAATATAGTTTTAAAAATAATGTAATGAGGATATTTTTTCACATCATAATGCTGAAGAGGGGCATCTCTTTTGTATAAATGTATATTTGCCACAACAGCTTCATGCAGCCTCTTATTAAATAATTTCTTCTTGGCATCCCTTTTTGCATTTTAGTTGCTATGACAACCAAATGCATTTTGTTTCATAGCTAGCTACATTTCCCATTTGCTTTGTGTGTGTTTTTATTCCTTTGAGCAAATCAGGCTCCTTTTACTGTCCATTAAAAAGACCAGAAATGTCCAGAGAACCCTCCTGCAGTGTCTAACAAAGAAAGTATCTTCTTATAAATATGCTCTAAATACATTGCCTAATCCCTTACTGTTATTTTCCTGATATATGTACAGCCACCTCTAAAAACCCAACAAGAATGCTGTAACTGAGAATTGAATGTACAGAAGTTAGCTATACAAATGTTTGAGATTTAGTCTAAGGGGAAGCAATATAGCCTGATGATTCCAAGAAAGGGAATGTAGTTTAAATTAAGATAAAATGTGTTTTGTCCTGTAAAACTGCAACGTGGAAATAGTGAAGCCTCCATTCTCCATTGCCCTGGCTTTTGGATAGTCATTTAGACCAGTGCAATGGATATATAAAGCCACCAAATCAGAATATCAGCATTTCACGCCCTCTTGCATTGACGTAAAGAACAACAAAAGGTACATGATGGTGGAGAATCTCCATCTCTCTTTTATTCTAGTAATCAGCTCTGAACCTCATTAGAAAGAAGAATTTCTTGGCATGATGGTACTCATAAATGACACACAGAGGCAGTGATTGCAGCTCCTTTTTTGCACTGTGAAGTGATTGTCAACACACAGTAAGGAAAAGATGCCAAACACTGTCCGATCAGTGGAACTCCTACTGCAGAATCTCAGAAGACAGTCTATTAATTCTAGACTGATATTTTGCAGTTTCTAGTTCTACATATACTACACTCATCGCTCAATTTCTTGCATCAGACTTGATAAAGCTCACTGTTGGAAACAGTTTTGTTCATATGAGCATGTTGAATCAAAGACTGTCAACAACTCGCTAGCTAGTTTTTATGAGGACACACACACACACACACACACACACACTAGAAATGTGTCCCAAGCATGTATCATTTTTGTTTTTGGAGAATGGGTAAATTATTTTCATTCTTTCTGCTGTGCTCAATATTTTCCAGCTGGGAACTATGATCAACAAACTTGGATACTCTGGAAACATCTCAATGGTATCAAGATCTAGTCCCACAACATGTGTGATACAGAGATTTACAGACAGTAATTGACTTAGTGGAACTGTTTGAATTCTAAAGGTTTTACTTGCTGTGAAAACTTAAGAAATCCTCCAGAAAAGATTTTCAACAACTTCCCCATTATATCTGAATCTAATTAGTGCACTTTCAGATTTCCAGATGTTTCCACTATGAAGAGAAGTGTTTTAGCTTCCTTGTGTTTAGAACTTCCTTAAATTTTTTGAGCTTCTTTGCATAAGTTTTGAAGCTTGGAGATGCTTGTGCTATAAGATCTATAGTGCACAATAGTTGTGCTGATGGTAAAGTGTGCAGCTGTGGGTGAGGAATAAAGGATATATACTGTGAGGTGTCTTAACATTTTGTTTTTTTGCTTTTCTGCGTCAGGAATGTTATGTTTGTAACAAACCAAACTATCACACAATGAAGTTTCTGTATCTTAATATAAAATATTGGCACACTCTTATCAGAATGTTTTGGTTACCCTATCTCAATCTTATAGCAGAAATGATGCAGAGAAAGATAATGAAAATTATTAGATGCATGGAAGAGACAACTGCATAAGGGTTTTCTGAAAAGACAGTTTAGTTTGGGGACTAATTAAAGAGGGTATGTCAAATAATGAAAAGATAATCAGATGCTCAGACCCCTTTTCCCCCCACAATACAAGAATATGGAAAGACATATTTACGTGCAAAATTTAGATATGGAACTCTGTCACAAAATGTATCTAAAGCCCAAACAGCTTAGCAGCAATGAAAACTTGACTATACTGCAAATGAAATTTCCAGCATTCGTGAAACCTGAGAAAATTAGCAAGGGGATATATACATATAAACATAAATTCCCCTCTCACCCCTATGGGTGGTATGTGTCTTCCTCAACCTCGGGTCCTCTACCAGAGGCCTGGGAGTTTGAGGGTTCTGCGCAGTATCTTAGCTGTTCCGAGCACTGCACTCTTCTGGACAGAGAGCTCTGATGTTGTTCCTGGGATCTGTTGGAGCCACTCTCCCAGCTTAGGAGTCACAGCCCCGAGTGCTCCTACCACCACTGGGACCACTTTGGCCTTCACTTTCCACATCCGCTCTAGTTCCTCTTTCAGGCCCTGGTACTTCTCCGGCTTCTCATACTCCTTCTTCCTGATGTTGCTGTCACTTGGCACTGCTACATCTATCACCACCGCTGTCTTCTGGTCCTTGTCTATTACCACGATGTCTGGTTGATTGGCCAGTACCTGCCTGTCCGTCTGGATCTGGAAGTCCCACAGGATCTTAGCCTTGTTATTCTCCATGACCTTCTGTGGAATCTCCCATCTGGACTTGGGAGGGTCTAGCCCATACACTGTGCAGATGTTCCTGTACACAATGCCAGCTACTTGGTTGTGCCATTCTGTGTATGCTGTTCCTGCCTGCATCTTACATCCTGCCACTATGTGTTGGACTGTCTCTGAGGCCTCTCTGCACAGTCTGCACCTTGGGTCCTGTCTAGTGTGGTAGACCCCTGCTTCAATGGATCTGGTGCTCAGTGCCTGTTCTTGTGCTGCGATGATCAGTGCCTCAGTGCTGTCTTTTAGTCAGGCCCTTTTCAGCCCCTGCTAGGATTTCCCAGTGTCAGCCACCTCAGCTATCTGTCGATGGTACATCCCATGCAGGGTCTTGTCTTGCCATGGCACTTCTTCTGCTTGATCTTCCTCCCATGTCTGCTGCTGCCTCAGGCATTCTCTCAGCAGCTCGTCTTTGGGTGCCATCTTACTGATGTACGCCTGGATGCTCTGGGTTTCATCCAGGACAGTGGCTTTGACACTCACCAAACCCCGCCCGCCTTCTTTCCGGCTGGTGTACAGCCTCTGGGTGTTGGATTTGGGATGGAAACCTCTGTACATCGTGAGGAGCTTCCGGATCTTCACATAGGCAGCCTCCATGTCCTCCTTTGGCCAGCTCACTATACCGGCAGGGTATCTGATGACTGGCAGGGCGTACCTGTTGATGGCGTGGATCTTGTTCTTCCCATTGAGCTGGCTCCTCAGGACCTGTCTTATCCTCTGGTGGTACTTGGATGTTGCTGTCTTCCTTGTCTCCTCATCGTGGTTCCCATGTGACTGTGGGATGCCAAGGTACTTGTAGCTGGTCTGTATGTCTGTTATGTGGCCTGCTAGTAGTTCCACCACATCAGTCTTGACTACCTTCCCTCTCTTTACTACCATCCGGCCACACTTCTCCAGTCCGAATGACATCCCAATATGCTCGCTGTAGATCCGTGTCAGGTGGATTAGCGAGTCGATGTCTCATTCAATATATATATCTCATTTGGCCATATGTAAACCTCAAATCTTATGTTTCAATGTATAAGTCAACCACAAATTACCCAGCTTTAAATGCTTCCTATTTGGGTAGTTATTCCATAATTGTCTACCACAGGGTTTCTTGTGCTTTCTTCTGAAAGATCTGGTATGGTTCACTGTCAGAAAAAACACACCTCCTCTAACTCTTCATGCAGTTTAGGAAAGCTTACCGGGTGTCTATAACCAGGAAAGCTAGACAGCAGGCTTTACAAGTCTGGGTATGGCATCGGGAGATGGTCCTTACAATCATCCAAGTCTCAATTATTTGAAGCTTTTAGAAGCCTCTGACTAACTGGAGTTCCAGTGTATCAAAGGAAAGTATTTAGGAAAACAGCTATTTGAAGAAACACAGAACACTACTGGACACTACAGGTAGTCCTCACTTAGTGACCGGGTTCCGTTCCTGAAACCCGGTTGATAAACGAATTGGTCACTAAACGAGGAGCACCCCTTACCGGTATTTCAGGCATAATGTACTTTACTGGTAGTGGGTTTTTCAACCATCTGTAGATAGTTTTAATGTCACCTTTGCATCATTTATAACATTTTTAATATATATTTTAAATGTTTTAAGCTCTAATGTACTGAACTTAGTTTGCATAGTGTACTGTAAATATAGGTAATCTGAGAGAGTTGATGCGAGTTCTCGTACATCGCCATAATACCAACTCATCAGAGAGCTGGTCATAACTCTGAGGGGTCACTAAACGAGTAGGTCACTAAGTGAGGACTAGCTGTATTTAAAACTAATGATAAACAGCCACAGAAAGACAAACATGATCAAAATCACCAACGGCAACTACCACAATGTTACAAAGATCAAGGGATGAGACTAGATTTTAAAAAGGTGGATGGATGGAAACTTGACTTGACTGGCCTGTACCTACGTATCACAGAATCATAGAAGATTAAGATTGGAAGGGACTTCAAGGAGATAATATGATCCAACCCATTGCAGAGCAGCAACAATACTCAATTAAGAAACAATGTAAGGAGAAACTAAGCCAGTGTTTGGAAGAGAAAAATAGAGATGACAGGGAATTAACAACCTTTTTTATTTTTTCCTCCCTGGAAGAGAGAAATCTCCATCAATTATATAGACTTCTCTGTAAAACTCAGGCTCATCCATTGATTTGCATTGTAGTGTTAATGCTTGTGATGGTTACCATATGCATGGCAAGAAATACAAGAGCAGTTCACTTTTTTCACAGAAAAAAGTGGAGAAATTAAGAGTTTAACAAAGGTAGCTGCATTCAGTGTAATCTTTTCTTTGGATGTACAGGAACAAGGAGAGGCTTCACAGTCTTCCTCCATTTTATTTTGTGGGGTAAGTGTAATTGAGGGGACCCCACAGACTGAAAAAATAAAACATTACACTGCATATGCTTTTGAACTTTTCATCTTAAAATACAAACATTTCCTTACATCAACCAACCTCCCATGTTGAGCTATATTTTTTAGCCAATCAATGGATATCTCCTAATCTCATTTTATACTGCAAATCAACACTGTCACCATCTGCTCATTTTTCCACTTGCTATTTCAAATCTGTAGTAGTAGTACTAGGTTTTTAGTTAAAGAAAAAGCACAAATTTACCAGAAGTTCCTCCCCTTCTTTAAGTTAATTTGCAGCATTGTGTATATTAAAAGCACAATATTTGGTATCTTATTTGTATAACTTTACATTTAAAATATTTGAATATTTTCCCCATTTTCTCCTTGCTGATGTATTAAATCATGCTAATTATTTGAATTAATGAAAAATTATTTGTTTGTATTTGATAGATGCTAGGTTTCTTTTCACATCCCTGAATGTCATTTTTTTTCTGTGAAACAAAATCAAAATGAGGCACAGCTACACAGTTTTGTTTTCAACTGTATTATAGTTAATGTACATTTTTCTTTTTAAGAGATATAGTTCAAGTTTAACACCTTTATTCAAAGAGTACTTAACTGAAACACTTAATAATGGAGAAAATCCTGCACTTCTTAGAGGTTAAATTTCCACTAAAATCTATGAGAGTTTTGTTGGAACAAAGGATGTTAAATCTTAGAATAAATGACAGTGAAATTGACCATTATATGATGTTATGGAATAGCTGACTACCTAGTTGATGCCAGTTTCTTTTGGATTGTCTGTCCTTTGCAACATACCAGATGTTGGACAAGAGCAATTACTTTGCGTATTCCATACACATTATTTTCTGTTTACAGGGGAATATTTTTAGATGTATGTTTTGCATGCTTTTTGTCATATGATTAAATAAAAACATTAGAAAAAAATAACTGTAGCTTGGAAGATTCTACATATTCCTGAACACTGAGATGCATGTGCCTGCTGGAGGTGATGCTCTGTTTGATGGAAACTGATACAGGGCATCATGTCACCAGACAGGAAAATAACTCTCTTGTTTGTTACGTCCTTTAGTGTGACTGAGCCTAGAATCCACATCTGGGCAATTTATTATCAGAAAAATACTGAGACATTGGAGTAAGAGCAATATAGTGCTCAGGAGGCTCATGGAATTATGAGGAAAAGTGATAATTTAAAAGCATAACTTTATTAGAAGGTGAAACACCACATCCCAAAGCTTCATTTCAAATTAGGTTCTTTGGGCAAAATTCTTTGCACTGGCTATCTGTTGCCTGGTGCAGTACAAGACATTCTGGATGGTAGGAGAAAGGCAATTTTTGTGGTTCCTCCATCCTTGGGGAACCAGGTACAAGTCCAGTCCTAAAAAGCAATTCAGAATAGCTCTGCAAAAGTCCTTGTCCCTGCTCTTCCCACTGGGAACTGCAAATGGATATGTCGCTGCAGTCTCTGATAGCCCTGCATCAGTAGAGGACACCCCTATACCAGAGGAATTTTTTTGCTGGCCTATGTACACCAACTTTTTCTCTGCTTTGTGCTGCTTCATGGGAAAAAAACCCCACAAATTCAGAGGACCCAAGGATCTGCCTCTTCATGTGACTGTGCAGTAACAGTGCTCTACAATAGTTAATCAAACTGCCAGAAGAACTTGTGAATATGGAGCTTTGCTCACTTTAAATCAGGTCAAGGGCAAACAGCAATCCTTACTAAGGCAGGGTTTGGATGAGCACTGTACATTGATTCAAGCATGTGTGTTTGTATTTCATGTATTTCTTTTAATGCCTCAGGGAGCCATTTGAACAGGAGAAGGTGAATAGTGCCAGATTTGACATTATTTCATCCCTATAAATGACTCCCTGAAGCAAAAACCGGAATACAGATTCGAATACTGAGCCATTAAGGTTTATTTGAGTATCTACAGAGCCCTATTGCACAATCTCAGGGCCCGATCCTTCAAACACTACTCATGCATAAGCTCCACAGAATACAGTGACAAAACCCACAGGAGGAAGGATCATGTTCAGCAGTAAGTGTTGACTGAATGGGGCTCCTGGTTTGGAAACATTACCATGGTGACTTGGCTTACTTTCTGCATTACCAAGAGACAATGCAGTCAAATTGCAGCAGGCCTCAGCTAGTTACCACTTCCAGTTGCCACCCATTTCCATTGATAACACTGGTTTCTGTTTACTGTCTACTAAACTGACATCATTATTATGCAGAATTACACTCTGTACTGGCAACTGGGAATTTAATGTTAAAATGCTTTGACTGTGTTATCTTTTTCCAGTAAACTGATTCATCACTCTGATAGCAGTGCTAATTACGCCATTGACAAAATTGCAATTAAATTAACATGATCATAATTTACCATTGACCAAAATCAAGCAATTTACTTCAGACAACTGCCAATTAGTTAGAGTTCCCAAAACGCCCTCCAGAGATGTGATTGCCAAGTTCAGCTGTTAATCTAATTGAAGTATAAATAATGTTATGATTGCTTATCCAAACGTTATGTCATCTAACGGGTCATTTCTGCCCTTTTTGGAGTCTTATGAGAGTATCTTCTACCTGACTTTATGGGGTGCTAAACTGATTCCATGTTACTGCCTTTAAGGTAGAAAGAGACATCCCTGCTCGTATGGCAGTGCAGATGTTTCACTCCTGTCACACCTCATCACAGAATCCATCTATGGCCTTGAGGAAATAACTCTATCCTTAGATGATCAGGAAGCAAACAGCAAGTCCCAGAGAATATTCTGCTCAGTGCTTTCCTCTGAACCATTGTAAAACACGAAATAGGACAGAAAAGTTATGAAACTGTTTTAGTGTTATACAATGGGATTCTTCAAGATAAATTCTTCAATCCACTTTGATTCATATAAATTATTGATAGATTTTGTTTAGTTGGTTTAAAATTGGGATTTCACAGAGATACAGTTGTGAGGCATCTGATCTGACCTACTACACAGAACTTTTCTGAACTAATTCTTGTTTGAATTAGAGCACATTGTTGAAGGTGTGGACACACACACACTCTTCTCAGTGTAACCGAACAGAGAATGAAGCCAGAGGATAAAATATAATTTGGCGGGCCCTGGAACCCTCCTAAATTTCTGGGCCCCCCTCACACAGGTCTGGTTCCCCTTCCCACAGGTCTGGGCTCCCTTCACCCACCCCAGCTCCTGCTCCCCACACGCCTACCCCGCCACCCCAGCTC
>ML681972.1:12022765-12033008 GCA_007922195.1 Podocnemis expansa
ACGCCTACCCCGCCACCCCAGCTCCTGCTCCCCACACGCCTACCCCGTCACCCCAGCTCCTGCTCCCCACACGCCTACCCCCACCCCAGCAAGTGCCCCCACCCCAGCTACTATCCCCCAAATGCCTGCCCCCCACCCCAGCTACTGCCCTCCAAATGCCTGCTCCACCACCTGAGCTACTGCTCCTCCACCTCAGCTACTGCCCCCAGCCCTTGTCTTCCTGCTGGTCCCCCCAACCCCTCCCAAGCCCCCTGCCACACCATGCTGCCCCGAGCCAACTCCCTCCCCTGCACCTTTTCCCTGCTGGGCCAGCTCACTTGTCCCCAAACCTTCCCCCCCATGGCCCCCTTACCTGGCCACCACATGACGTGGCCCCAGCCTGGGCTGAGGCTCCCACCTAGAGCTTGCTCCAACAGAGCATGCTCAGAGGCTCTGACCATGCTCAGTCAGAGCAGACTCGGGCGGGGATTTAAAATCTCCCAGCCTGGTACAGCTCCCTGCCCTGCCAGAATGCACCAAAGCAGCGTTCCAGGGCCTACTATTTTTAGGGGCTCAGTGTTTGGTGGGCCCTGAAAATAGAAAATGGAACCAGAACATTGCGTTCTGGGATCCACTATTTTAAATGGTGGGCCCTGGAATGCAGCATTCCAGCTCCATCTTCTATTCTTAGGGGGCCTGGAACACTGACCACCTAAAAATAGTGGGCCTCAGAATGCTGTTCCAGTGCATTCAGGCTTACTTTAACCCCTGATATAACCTGAGGAACTTACCAACCGGTCAACATTCGATTTCTTTTTTCAATAGTTTACTCCTCTTTACTTGAGACCCCCCCCCATTAGAAACATTGAGACTAGATTATTTATCCTTGTTTACCTAAACAATATGTGATAAATAACTCATAAGATTGATTAGACACAATTACTTGAGAGGACAAGCATTCTCATGGTATCAGCACAACGCACCATTACACACAGGAAATGGGCCCAGGTCCATGGGCAGGCAGCAGATGGGAACACTTCTCTGACAATATGCCAACAGCCTTGTAGGAGACAGTGGTTCCCAGTGAACTTGTAGGAGTCTCCTCTGGGACAACTTGCAAAGTAACATCATTGGAATCCAGAAGAAGCCACACTTGGACTAAACTGACTGGACAAATAGATTAGCCTGGCATAAGACATTTAAGGAAAGGATAAAGAAATTTTTTTCACTTTCTTGCATCTGACAAAGTAAGACTCCACCCACAAAAGCTTATGCAAAAAAATCAGTCTAAGTGCCACAGGGCTCCTTGTTTGTTTCACAAAATAAATGGAATTCCTAAAAGTACGTTTACAAGAATGCAAAAATGTCCTGAGCTTAATCCATAGAGGGACAGAATCAGAATCAACACTTAATAGGCAGACAAAATGGTACTTTTTAAACTCTTTTTAAAAACTAAAAAGATTTAATATGTGGCTCTAGTCCCTCCAATGTGCAAATGACACACAGTTATGTACCTTCTACTCAACTGATGAGCCAAAACAATCTCACAGAAGTCACAATGACTGCAAGTATAAGCATCTACTGTATATCGTCACGTATAAGCCGGGAATTTTGTGCCTGAAAATTGGCTTCAAAACAGGCTCTCGGCTTATGGCTCTCAGCTTATACTTGAGAGAATACGGTAGACAGCCCCAGCCAGCAGTTTCCCTGACCATGCGGCAGGCCAGAGCCCCAGTGTTGCTGGGCGGCCATCTTGGGCAGGGGCTGGAGGAAGGAAGGGAGCCCGGTGTCTGGAGCAGCCAAGTAAGGGGGTCCTGGGGGGGGGGGCTTGGCCTGGACATTGAGAGGGGGAATTCAGCGAGGCCAGGGAAGCGGCGGCAGGGACTGGAGGTTCGGGAGGGGGTTGGGGAATTGGGGAAAGTGATGGGACGGCCGGGAGGGTTTGGGGGAGGGTTCAGGGAGGCCAGGGAAGAGGCAGCAGGGCTCGGGCATTTGGGGGGGGGGTCAGGGACTCTGGGGAAAGCAGCAGGAGGACCCAGGGTTTTTGGGGAACCCAGAGAACCAGCGACAGAGACTGGGGGTTTGCGGGGGGGGGGGCTGGCAGGCTGGGAAGAGCGGCAGCAGGGGTTGGGGGGGTGACAGGGAAAGGGGTGGAAAGGGTGTAGGGGAACAGGGGAGCAACAGCAGGGCACTGAGAACGGAGTAGGGGGGCAGCAGTGAAGAGCCAGGGGGCAGCAAGAGGAGCAGGGGGGTAGAAGTGGGGAAGGGGCAAAGAAGGGGGGCAGCAGTGAAGAGCCAGGGGGGCAGCAGTGAGGGAAGAGGCAGAGCAGGGGGCAGCAGCAGGTAGCAGTGAGGAAAGGGTGGAGTAGGGGGCGGCAGTGAGGAGGGGGCAGTAGGAGGAGCAGAGAGCAGCAGTGAGAAAGGGGCAGAGCAGGGGGCAGCAGTGAGGGAAGGTCAGAGCAGGGACAGCAGGAGGAGCAGTGGGCAGCAGCAGGAAACTGAGAAGTGAGCAGGGGGGTAGCAGTGAGGAAAGGGATGAGCAGGAGGGCAGGAGTGAGGAATAGACAGCAGGGGGGCAAGGGAAAAGCAGCAGCAGAGATTTTGGGGTAGGGAAGCTGTCAGAAACTCCAGAGGAAGCCAGCAGCAGTGGGTGGAGGGTTAGGGGCCAAGGCCAAAAGGGGACCTCAGCTTATACCTGGATCACCAATTTTAGCTTCTTTTGGGGGCTCAGAATTGGGGGGTCAGCTTGTGCCTGGATCGGCTTATACCCGAGTATATACAGTAAAAAAAATTTAAAAATTAAATAAAAACCAAAACACACCTGCTGGAAATTTAATGCTGGCAAAACAGGATCAGTGCTGGCAAAGTTATTCCATACCTCAACTTCACTGTCTCTTGGATGTATCTACTCTCTTGACTTTCAAAACCTATTTAACGTTTTGGTGTCTTATTAACTTAAAAACTGCCCCTGGTAATCAGATAGGGAAAGGAGCAAGAAATACCTTTTCCCACTTGTGGTTTGCCAGCCAGCGCTCTCCTTTCAGATAAGGACCTATAATGTGTTTTATACATTTGTCATCATAAGCCAGTCTACTGTAATTCATGCAGGAATCCATCTTCACATACCAATGTGGTTTTGGGATCTGCACTAACAGAAAACAAGTAAAGAGAATTTGACAGAGTGACCTGCTTACACATACCTCTATCACCCCAACGGCCATCTGAGTGAGTGTATATGGAAAACCATAGACACAAATAAAATGCCAGAACAAATAAAAACTATGGATTGTCACTGTTTAATTTGGAATGAAAATATCTATTCAAGTTAACTTTGTTCCAGATTATCTCATGAGTTCTCAGCATTTTACTGTGCTGTATGTTGTGGCACTGAGCATTTCCAACTCCTGTACTCTGAAGTTTATTGGTTTTCACAAGAGAAAATACTGACATCCCCATACGAACTCCAGTTAGAAGCACCTGTCTTTCTGTCAAGTCACTCGTTTGCATTGTCTGCCTATTTCAATGACCTCCCATGGTTTGCACAGCTGGCCTTCTTGTTGGATATTTTTATTCAACTGAGTGGACTCCACCTGAGCTTGCAAGGGCAGCCTGTGGCAGTGTTCAGAATAGAGGACAAAACCAAATCTAGGGCTTTAAAAAATAAAATCTCCTGGAACAGAGAGTAAATGAAGACCATCTTGACACATTCCCTGCTGTGGATGATTCCTTCACTGATGTCAATAAATGCATTTCATTTTGAATGAAAATATCTATTCAAGAGCACTTAACTCTTCTGAAAAGGCAGTTCCATAAATACTTTTCAGAAGAAGAGCTGATGAGAGCAGGAAGATAGAGAGGACAATTGTAATGAAGCCCTAAATTCAGGCAAGGGGACCAAAACCACTGTATAAATAAAGTTGCAGAAGTAAATAAAATTTGACTGATTTAGTCATTATCTCCTTGCTCGTATTCAGGAGTGAAGTACAAGCTGTCAATCTGCAATAATTAAGAATGCAGTAAAGAACACAGAAAAATAAAACAAGTTTCCATATGATTTTTTTTAAGATATTCAACTTATAACAGTGCTTTTCTTGTCTGTTTTGCAGCAAATGAATTAATAATGTCATTGAAACTGACCAATCTTGCCAGACTACTTTTAATTTCAAAAGGTGCTAAACCATTAACTCTTAACTGACCCATAACTGTGCACTGGCAGTTCTGCACCTATTTGAGCATACTAATATCATCTTTCTATGCTGACCACATATGTTGGTACGCTGCAAAATATGCAAAGTGCAACAGTCAGGTTGAAGAAAAGATTGTGCAGAGACTTCATGCAGGTTATTTAGTAAATAAAACAGCAACAGTATTTTTCACTCAATGTTTTCTTTGTAAATGTATTTGAGAAGCATTAATCCTCTTTTATATCACCATGGATGTCAGTGGCATAGTAATGCAGAAAGTCTTTGAGCGCCACTTCACCTTTTAAATTCTGGATTCCACACACATTCATCATACATTTCATTCCACTTCTCTTGTAACTGTGCCAGTTCAGCAAGAAAGCCCTTAATGTTGTCTCTTTCAACACCATCAAGTTTACCATCATAGTGCTAGAAGATAAAACTCCATTACTTGATGGGGATTAGACTTTGCAGCCAAACTGAGATGAGAAGAACAAATTTAAAGTTTGCTCTGTGTTTTACTGGTCTAGCAGCATCACTTCCGGTTTTTGCAACAAGGCTCAATTCAGAAAATTTATTGAAGGCCGTTTGTAAGCCTTTCAGATTCTTGGTAAAAGAATGTGCACAAATCAACAGTGTGTCCCAGACTTGGAGGGGAGTGAAGCAGGAAACATTTTTCTTAAAAATTTCCCCTTCACCATCAACTTGCACTGAAAATATTGTACAATGACTCAAGACAGCCAAACAGCATTTTTATACAAATACAATCAATGACACAATTGCATCAGCACCAACCAGGTTCAACAAATACAATAAATGAGAATAAGAGTGCTTGAGAACTCAATCGAAATAAGTAGGGCATGAGTCCAGAGTGTTTTCCTGGTACATTGGCACCATTATCATAAGCTTGCCCATGACTGAATTTAAAATCCAACCCATGTTTAGTTCATCATCAGTCATCTTGGCAAAGTCTCTGAAACACAAAATATTTCTGAATCAAAAGGTTAACAGCAGGCATTTGACAAACATGTTTGATCAACTGTGGTGTTTGTTCCTCATCTGAACTGCCCCATGTTGCATCAGAAATTACTGAAAAGTACTTGGCCTCTTTAACCTCAGCTCAGACTGTTTACATGACTTGCCCTGTGCATTTTTGAATAAACTAATTTTGGTTCTCAGGTGACAAGTAGGGACTTGGGATATGTCCACATGAAGGTTTTAAAGCAAAACAACGATGGTTGTTTTGCTTTAAAAAAAATTAGGTCCACACGATGTTTTGATGTGATGAGCTCCGTCATATCAAAACAACAAAACTTGAATCAAAGCACTAAAACCTGGTAGGAAATCGAAACAGCCGTTGAAGCAAAACAGTTGTTTTAAAAAACAATGCTGTTTGGACACGTTATTTCGAAACAACATTGTTTCGATTCAACTGCTTCAACCTTATTCCTCCCAGGGCGCATGGTACCCTGGGAGGAAGACACCCCCCCTCAGCACCCTGTCCAGGGGGGTAGTCCAGGCAGGTGGGGGCAGGGATTGCCGGGGGCCAGCATCCCCTGCCACTTCCAAGGCTGAGGGGGCAAGGATCCCCATGCGTCCCATGTCCCCTGCTGCTGGCTGGGCAGCGGGGCAGAGACCCTCATGTGCCCCACATCCCTCGCTGCTCGCCAGGCATTGTGGGAATGGAGCCCCAGCCTCCAGGCATCCCCTGCCACTCTGCAACTGGCAGGGAATGCTGGGTGCACTGGGACCCCTGCCCTGGCTGCCCTGGAAGTGGCTGGGGATGCCAGCACCTGGCAATCCCTGCCCCCACTGCTCAGACCTCCATTCCCCCACTGCCCGGCAAGCGGCGGGAGATGCAGAGTGCAGGGGGGTCCCTGACCTGGGTTTTTTTCCCCTGCCGCTGGCTCTCCTAGAGGGAGCCGGGCAGGAGACTGGGTGGCAACATGGCACTGCCAGGAGGCCATGTCACCACACCTCCCATGGTGCCCCTCTCCTGAATCAAAATAGCAAGTCCTGTGTCTTGACTTGCAATTTCATTTTGTTCTTTTTGCTGTGAAACTGTTAAATCGATTCAAGTTGAATTGATTTAATGATTTTTATATCAATTTAGCTTAAATCAATTTAAGTTAAATCAATTTAACCATGTACGTGTGGACATAGCCTTGAAGTCTTGAACTCTCAATTGTTATGCCTGTGCTTTTTTTCCCCCCCACACAGTCAGCAAGGTCACTCAAAATTTGATCATAAATCTGATTAGACATACTTGACTAACAATTAAATAAATACCCAAGAAATTACCCTTGTATTTATCATCCAGATTGCCACTTGAGCCATGGAGACCTACCGTATATCATCACGTATAAGCCGAAAATTTTGTGCCTTAAAATTGGCTTCAAAAAAGGCTCTCAGCTTATACTCAAGGGAATACAGTAGACAGCCCCTCCCAGGAGTTTCCCAGACCATGTGGCAAGCCGGAGCCCCAGTGTTGCCAGGCAGCCGTCTTGGGCAGTCAGCTGAGGCTGGGGCTGGAGTGAGGAGGGGACCCCGGCGTCTGGAGCGGCCACGTAAGGGGACCCGGGGGGGTGTCAGCCTGGACATTGAGTGGGGAATTCAGGGAGGCCAGGGAAGGGGCGGCAGGTCTCAAGCATTGGGGGAGGGGTCGGGGAGTCCAGGAAAGCGGCAGGAGGACCCAGGGTTTTTGGGGAGCCCAGGGAAGCAGCGACAGGGACCAGGGATTGGGGGGGGTGCCTGGCAGGCTGGGAAGAGCGGCAGCAGGGGTTGGGGGGTGATGGGGTAAGGAGTGGAAAGGGTGTTGGGGAACAGGGGAGCAACAGCAGGGCACTGAGAAGGAGTAGGGAGGCAGCAGTGAAGAGCCAGGGAGCAGTGGGGCAGCAGTGGGGAAGGGGGGGGCAGCAGGTAGCAGTGAGGGAAGGGGGGAGTAGGGGATGGCAGTGAGGAGGGGGCAGTAGGAGGAGCAGAGAGCAGAAGTGAGAAAGGGGCAGAGCAGGGGGCAGCAGTGAGGGAAGGTCAGAGCAGGGGGCAACAGCAGGAAACTGAGAAGTGAGCAGGGGTGTAGCAGTGAGGAAAGGGCAGAGCAGGGGGCAGCAGGGGTGAGGAATGAACAGCGGCGGGAGGGGGACAAGGGAAAAGCAGCAGCAGAGATTTTGGGGTAGGGAAGCTGTCAGAAACTCCAGAGGAAGCCAGCAGCAGTGGGTAGGAGGTTAGGGGCCAAGGCCAAAAGGGGACCACGGCTTATAGCTTGGTCACCGATTTTAGCTTCTTTTTGGGGCTCAGAATTGGGGGGTCAGCTTGTGCCCGGATCGGCTTATATCCGACTATATATGGTAATCCTCATTCTCGAAGAAACTAATCATCTTCATATGGTTCAGAACTTTCTTCTGCCTTTTTTTCTCTATTTGCCAAATCTGTCTCCAGTAAGCGGATGGTTTTATCCCTTCTCTGTCTTCTTCTCAAGTCCATCCATTTCACATAGCATGTTCTCAGTGTGTCACTTTTTTTGTTAACAGGGATCTCCATAGGATAGATTTTTAGTCTCTTTATGATGTTTTTAAAAATCTCCATCTGCTTGCAGACATTTAAACTCTGCAACTGCTTCTAATTTCCCTCTAACGTGCATCCTCATTTTTGTGTAACTTTTTAAAAGTTAATGTCATCATAGTGGGGTTTGTTTGTTTGAATGTTTCCCCTAAAAGGATGCTAAATTTAATTACACTAAGGTCACCATTAACAACCAATTCAGCTCTGATCATCTCTGTGACCAGATGCTGTGTGCCTCTTAAGACTGAATCAACAATTGCCTCCCCCTTGTAGATTCCAGGACAAGCTGCTCCAAGATACAATGATGGGTCTAGAATTTCTTTTCTGTGCATCGTGCCTTCAAGGTGATATTTTTCTCATTCAGTGTGAAGATAGCTGAAATCACCTATTATTATTGCACTTTCTGCCTTTGTAGCCTCTCCAGCCTCTCTTAGCATTTCATGACCACTGTTACCCATTATCATACAAGGGCACGCAAGGGACAGTTAAAGTTTTGCCAGCATCATGGAAATTTGCCTAGATCTAAAGAAGTAGTTCCCAATCCCAGTTACTGCAGGAAGCTCACTGTAACTGCTCCCTGCTCCTTCTCCTTGCCTGTGGGCAGGGACAGATCCTCTCCTCAACCTACATTACCCTCTGCTATAGGGAGAAGGCAGAGAATGGTGGGACCTCATTTGGAGCCCATGTCATGAGGCAGGGACAAAGGTGGTGAAGAAATCCAAGAGAAGAGATGAGGTTTGGTAGGCAGAACTGATATGGGGCTGAGGAAGTGGGATCTTCTCCCACGAAAGCTCATGCAAAAAATAAATCTGTTAGTCTTAAAGTGCCACACAACTCCTTGTTGTTTTTTTACTGAACTGATAGGAACAGCCAGAAATTGTCCGAGATCTAGTCATGGACTTCTCCTAACCTAGAAGAACTGACAATATGCCATAGATTCACTTGTTAAAATCTAACATATTTAAAAAATGTTTTTCCTCAGTTAACTATGTAACTATGTTATTTAACCCAGAGGTGGCATACTGGTTGCCTATTGGGGAGCATAAAGAGAGAGGGTGAGGTCTCAGCAAACATGATTTACTAAGGCGCCAGATATCTCTTGGCAGCCCTCCTCAGAAGACACATACAAGGGTGAGTGGATTTGAAATGCTTTAACTGCAGCAGCAAGTACATTTCAAGTTTTGAACTCTCAAAACTTTCCTGCAATAAGATATTGAGACCAACACAATGACAAAATGTTGGCTTCTGCACCAGGAGAATGTCCACCGCTTGGACTAAGCTTTGAAATGTTTGATGACTTTCATGTGGACACGCCTGTGTGAAAAATTGACTTTTAGTATGTATGGCACCTAAGGCAAAGTACAGAGACATGCCGCAAGCTAGCAATGATTCCAAGCTGAAAACTATTATCTCCCATATGATCAGAAAACAATCCCAAAAAGGAAGCAACTCCTCCCATTCAATGCACCCTCAAGACATAGAGTCTATTATTTTTCAGTGCAAGCAACTACAGCTGTTGCCACAGGGACGATGAGCAATAGCAAACCCAAGTCCATCTGAAAGATTTAAAGGGGAGGCCAGGGGTTAAAGTAAGCTGGAACATTGGAACGCCATTCCATGGCCCACCATTTTTAGGGGACCAACTTTCCGCGGCTCCTAAAAATAGAAACAGCAGCTGGCACACTGCATTCCAGTGTGTTCTACCTACTACCCCTATGAAGTTTTAAAAGCTCCCATCCTGAGGGAAGCTCCTTGCCAGCCAGAAAACACAGTCTTCTGGCAGCAGAGAGCTTCCCCCAGGCTGGGAGCTTTTAAAACTCCCACCCTGAGCCTGCTCAGTCAGAGTAGGCTGAGGGCAGAAGGAGCAGCCCATGGGGTGGCCGCTCCACTCCAGCAGCCAGGTGAGGGGCCCTGGGGATGGGCCTGGGCTGGAGGAGAAGCCGGAGCCAGGAGCACTGGGCTGAGGCTGCTCCGGCTCTGCAGGCTCCTGGGCAGCAAGGTGGACTGGGGCCAGAGCCAGGAGTGCAGGACTGGGGCTGCTCCAGCTCTGCAGTGAGCCCCCAGGGTGGCAAGGTGGGCCAGGGCTGGGACTGGCACAGGGAGCGGTTGGGCAGACTTTCTCCTACCAGGCCAGCCCTGATCAAGATTCCTTAGCTCCACGCGGCTCTAGCAGGGCAGTAGATGAGCTAGTGAGCCAGTGTTCCCTTCACCTATAGCCCCAGCTCCCCTGCTCCAACCCTTTTCTGCCTCACCTCCTGCCCCTGTCCCCCTGTACCACTCCCATCTCCTGCCCCTGCCCCTGTCCCTGCCCTCTACCTTCTGTCACCCACCCACCCCTTCTCTGCCCCATCTCCTGCCCCTACTCCTACCTCCTGCCACCACCTACCCCTTCTCTGCCCCCTCTACCACCTCCACCTCCTGTGCCTGCCTCCCACCTCTTGCCATCATCCACCCCATCTCTGCCTCCATCTCCTGCCCATGGCTCCCTTCACCACTCTGACACCTCCAGCCTCCCACCCTCC
>ML681972.1:12033018-12052764 GCA_007922195.1 Podocnemis expansa
GGCGGCCTGGACAATATGGGAAGGGGGGCCCACTGATTAGGAGGGTGCCAGGGCCCACCAAATTATACTTTAACCCCTTAGGGAAGCAGTCCATGAGGGGGACTCACTACTAAGACATGGTCCACACAATAAAAAAGTCAGAGATCCTCTGCCTTAAGTAGCTCATTCAAAGCAGTAGGATAATATAGTATTCCCAAGAACCAAAAATGGGTAAAAGCAAACATTCCATTTAGGCTGCTTTTGCAGATGGAATGGGAATTCACAAAGCCTAGCCCAGAACAACTTAAAAATTTCTGAACACACACTTCTATCTCTTTGCATCAAAAATTATTTTTAGTTTTTAAATTTTGCTTCTGTTTGATCCACCTATTAGGGTACTGCACTTACTGGCAGTGCCGCTAAGTGGTTAATTCACTAGGCCCAGTTCTCCCCCATCTCTGGCTTCCCTCACCAACAAACAGTCCAGGGTTGTCCATCCTTTATGTGATGAATACTTTCCCAGTTGGGTCACCAGTTCAATTTTCCCCTTTCCAGCATATCAGAGTCCAAGAAAACAGACACAGTCTGACACCCCACAGGGGAGTCTTCAGCCTGCCTCTGGACCACTGGAGATGGCACATTCTTCATTCAGGGGTTTGCAACGTCTCTATCCTCTCTACCTCTATCACCCAAGGGTGAGGGAAGGTGTTTATGCCCCTTATACGAAATAAGTGATTGGTATGGGAGCTTACAGCTTCCCTTTCCACCAAGCTCCAGCTCTGGGCCTTCTAAGAGACAGTGAAAGCATACGTTCCAGAGTGCTTTGGGATTGCTTCCCTGGGCCCATCCTACAACTTGCTTCCCTAAAAGGCTTTAAAGTCTTTCACTTCGAATCCAACAGAAAATAGAAAAACACAAGAGAATCTTCAACCCAGCCGATGACCTCCTTCCTTGCAGGCCAGTGCCAATTTCCAACTGGTTCAAGTTTCTGGGTTGCACCCTCCCTACTAGGAACATGTTACATACTCCTTATGTTCAAGGCTTCAGGCAGGCTGCAGTTCTTGTCTTCATTCAAGATTCCAGCTCAAGACTCAGCCTCCCAGATATGTCTCAGTTCTCAGCACAGGAAAGAAAGCTTCTAGCTACCTCTCACCTAAGCCTCCTCCCAGGTCTCTCTTGTAGGACCTGAGGTAATTGCCACTCATAGGCCCTCCCTGCAATAAAGACTTCTGTTGTGCCCTTACTCTGATCTGTCCTCCTAGTCTGTCTGTCCCCTACAATCCCATGTCTCTCAGGTGACCCCATTCATATCTGATATCAACTTCAGATATTTGGTGGCTACCTAGACTCATTACAGCTCATTTACATCGTGCACTGAGTAGATTCAAATTCAAAATAGATTCACAAAAATCCTAAAGGAAAACTGGGCAAAATGAATCAAATATGAATCTGTGGGATACTACTCAACCAGCACTAGCTAAAGATACAATGCAGCTCACATTAATTTTCTTATCATGGAGGGGAAGTGATTTTCCATAAGTTAGGGACAAGATTCATTCAGGGCAAGAGACATTGTACCAACATTGGGCAGTTCTGAAAATTTTCAGAAAGTAGACAACCCTACTGTAGAGAGAGTCTCCAGGCAGCTCAGCTGCATAGTGCTCCACAGCCTGCAGTGATCTCCTCTGACCCATTTCACACACCCACCACCAGAAAATAGTTTCTGATGTATTTTGGGGCTTTCTGTGCTTGAGCAGAGGGCCACACGATTTGCCCCTCAGCGACTAAGGGCCCCATTCAGCAAGATCAAGGAGACTACTGTACTAAAAGTTGCACCAATGCTTCAATGGCTGGCTGAATCAATGTGTAATTAAGAACATGTTGTGCAGGGGCGTCGTTGGCACCTGGCACATGGGCCATGTGCCCCAAGTCCCAGTGCCAGTGCCCCGTGTGTCCAGGGTAGCCCCTGCATCTCCCAGCCCAATCCCATGCCGGTGATCCGGGGCATGGCTCCCAGCTGCAGCGCCTGCCTCTCCCAGCAGCAGCAGCGCCTGCAGCTCCCAGCCCGGTCCCCAGCCGGGAATTCAGGCCAAGCTGTCTGTGACAGTGCCAGCCTCTCCCACCCCCATGCCCAGTCCCAGCCGGGGATCCAGGGCCAGGCAGGCGGCAGCAGGAGCCTGAGGCCGGATCAGGCTCCGGTGGAGAATGGGGGGGCAGGGCCCACACCCATGCCCTGGGTCTTTCTCAGGGTAGCAATGCTCCTGATGTTGTGGGAAATCAGAATGAAGCACCATGCTCACTACCAGCACTAACCAGAATAGTGAAGTTCTTATTCTGCAAGTGGTGCCATTTAAATCAGCAGAATTATCTGTAAATCAAGGAATGACCCATTAAATGTCATGGGTGTTGTTCTATTGACTTTAAAGGGCATCAGATCAAGTCCTTAACTACTACTCAAGAGTATCAAAATGCAGTCCACAATATTTTAGTATATCCAGTGAGGAGTAACTGATACCTAAATAGATTACATGTTTCAGCTCTCCAAAGCTTATTTGAGTATATCCCTGCTGTGAGTTTTGCAAATGTGAGTTAGGATGACATTGTGATCTTATCTCAGCATGAGCAACAGAGCCTCAATTATCTTATTTCTCATCTGATACAATAGCACAAGAAATAGATAAATATGTCCTGTGCATTCAAAAACCTCTGATTTCCTCAAAAAAAAAAAAATCCTATCTGTATCTAAATGTGCATTCTCATACATCACCATCTAAACTAAGCCTGGTTGAATAATTGTTGCAAATAAATTTTCAACCAAATAGTGGTTTTGTTTCTCCTTTTTTTCCCCCCATTTGTAATGCTGGTTTCTGCTAATGTACTTGTTCTTCCCATGCATTTCTCAAATAAATCACAGACTCTAACTTGCTTGCAAATTGTTCATTTTGAGTATTGACTGTCCACCCTTCATAGATAGGGGAATAGAGAAAAACAAATGATAAACTGTGACTAATGAACAGCAGATATGGATGTCCATATAAAGGACAGCAATTCCCCAGTGCAAAGCAAAGCCCATTTGCACAAATGTTCACTAATACTTATTAATATGAGGTATAAACTATCTAATGAATAAGCTTCTGGAAGATGAATGAATGCTCACAAACACTTTTGTTGTTCAAACTAGCTCTACAAATCTCAATCCACTTTACAGAATGATGCCACATGCCAGAAAATCATTTGGCTGACCCACTTCAGGCATGTCAGTTTCATAGCCAACAGCACACAAGCAGCCAGCATCACACCTAACTACTTTAACACCACAGACCAGCTACCCCATTGTGCTACTGAGTGAATGGAAGGCAACCTTTCAGCATGAAAGCAAGCAAGACTCAACCCCATGACATTCAGAATTGTAATCAAATACCTTAACCATTCAGCCACCACGCATCTAAGAAACAGTTGTGCACTTGTGTATTTGGGGTAGGAAGTTATGCAGCCAAAGTACTTATCCTGTCCTCTGTACCAAAGATCCATAATGACATTTTTAACCTATCAGTATAAAATAGATACACTAAGGAGGAAAAGTGGCAGACATACAGCTTTTTATTCTTAAAAACTATACCCAGATGTCATATAGAGGTCTGGCACCATCCTCTAACAATCCATCAAGGAGACTGAAGCATAGTGACTTCTGACTAATAACTGGCAGTTCACACCTTTAAGATAAAAAGCTGAGGGCACACACAATATGTGGAAGTGATATGAATGATGCCCTTAATTCAACAACCTAGGGATTCTTTTCAATAGCTCTATACTACTTTTTCCTCAAAACTAGCAAGGAGTTGTTTACATTGCACAGAGTAACTAAAATATAATATTTAAGCCCATTAAAAGATATTTCCAGGGATTGTCTGTTTATGTTTTAAGCTGCTCCTTCTATAGATGCCAAACAGTTGATGCAAATTGCATAGCCAATGCTGAACACACGAGGGAAAACAACAAAGGGTGGGAATAGGGATGCAGGACATTTCCAGTCATAACTATTTCCTGCCTGAGCTCTTCAGAGAGAGTGATCATAGAGATGCATGTTCTTCCAAGAAGCTTCTATTTATTTAATAGAGGTCAGACTTCAATGGCATCATTTATGCTGAAAGCACCTTACTCTACAACAGAGATATTTGCACAGTAAGATGGCACCCAGCTTGTGAAGTTTTCAGAATGAGGACCATAATAAGTCAAAGTATCCTCTTTGGTCACACATCACCCCAGAGACAATTATTCACTGACCTCTGAAGGCACTCATTTTTCATTCTCTGCCACACAACTGATTTTTTTTTTTAATTAGACCAATTGATAACATAGAAGTTTTCTAGGACTCTGAATTAAAGGTTTTAACCAAATGAATTGCATGCTTCAGCAGAAAGCATTCAAAAGGTGCATTTTGCATGAAGAGGAGATAGATTTCAGTCAGCAAAAGAGGGCACTGGATGCCTCTAAGCCTCATTTGCCGACAATAATGAGGCATGACATTACTTAATGAAATATCTTTTCAATTAAAATTTCATCTACTGGAGATTTATTTATATTACAGCAAACGATATTCAAATCCTCAGCGCTGTGTCTGAGAATGCACTTTCTGCTATTCGGAAGCATTCATGTGAGTAGCTAAAGTCAGTGAACTGGGTGATGCTTCAGATTTACAGGGGTGAAACAGAGGTAATTCCACTGCAGTCAGTGGAACCAGCCCACATTCACCCAGGTGAAACTGAGATCAGGATCTGTCTCATTTTTCATTACTGAGCAGGGGAGGGTAAATGCTTTTTTTCCAAGTAATAAATAATGAGAAGCATTGTGTTTTATAAACACTATTTTTTTAATGCTTTATCCATTGCTGAAGAGCTAGAAGAAAATTAAGCTTCATTGAAAAATCTTATTTATGCTTTCCAAACTGGAATGAATAGCCTGTCATTTTACTTATGCAGCTCTTTCAATTCTGAGTTTATGGAACAGTGGTTTTCTGATTTGTTTTTTCCCCAGTGTGGACTACTGATTTGTGTGCACCACTTAAAGTCTCTTCATCCTGAAGAAGAGTTATTACCAGTGCATTGTGGGATACCCAAGCTACAGTTGAGTGTCCAGTGGCTCTAGCAGTTCATCAGACCGAAACTAGGAAGAACACCCAGCAGGCGGGATATCTGTCTGGTAAATTGCAATGACTCCAGCCACAAACATACATACAAGTTATAGTAATGACTCTATTGTAATCTCTTTATGACTGTAGAAGAACGTGCATATCACAGCTTGCCTTTTAATCATCATCATCCAGAAAATGAAACAATGCTTAAAATAACAGGTGATTTGCATTCACATGAACACATACATATGTATGGGTAAGGAAGAAAATTACAGTTACAGTAGACCAAAGCCAAGGCAAAACATTTAAACCAGTGGTTCCCAACCTTTTTGACTCAAGGGCCACAAATATTGTTTTTACCGCTCAGAAGTGCCACCAGTTTATCAACTCAGAAAAAATGTATTGATGTGTACACCACTAAGAATCATAATCACTACATACTTAGTGGAACATTCTGACACTTCTGTGCTCAGTTTGACATTCACTATTTTACACTTACAAATGACTCACTGTACATCACCCACTCACAGACAAAGCACTAGCGTAGATGAGTAATGTAACTACATACTGAAGAACATGGCCTGGGAGCTGACACACAGTGGGTGGCCTGCTAAGTACAGATCAAACCATCGGGCACTGATTTTTAGAGTCCTGCCTCTCCTCAAGCATGGTAGATCATGGCTGTGGGGACAGGAGCTCAGTGCTCCCCCCCTTCTGGCTCCATCAGGGATCCCAGGACCTTGGGTTCTAAGCAGAGTGCTTTGCTCCCTACTGGAGCCAGAGGAAGGGAGTGCTGATCTTCCGCCCCCTTGAGTGCGGAAGGGAGTCTGCACTGATCTTCTTGCCCCATGGCAAAATGCTCCGCCTGAAACAAATAGGCAGTGGCTCCCTTCTGCAGTCAGTGGGAGGGGACCTGCAGGCACTTTTGGCAGCTGGGCCACAGACTGGGAACCACTGATCTTAACCATATTCTTGCACAAAAATTAAAGCTTATAGCTGTTAAAGTCTATTCATATTGATTTTTCTGAAGCTTATTTTGTACCTATTTCTTTGGTGAAGAAACTTGAACATTTAGGTGTTACTAAAATCTGAGCAGGGGCGGCAAGGTATCTTGGGTAAACGTACAGATCCGAAGAGCAGAGTGGCACAGATTAAGCAACATGGTGCTTCACTCTCCATTTTTCTTCTTGTGTTCATTCCACTTTTGTTTTGTCCTGCTTTATATCCTTCCCATAAACTTAAGTTCCTGTAAGCTCTTCGCAGTAGGAACACTTATTATTTGTTTAGTAAAGCACATAGCATATTTTGGACATAGTAACAATAACTGCCATAATTCAAAATATCAGCATAGGATTTAGAACAACATTATTGAAAGAATTCATGGTGAAATAACTTTGATAAACATACAAATGATGGCAAGGTTCAGTACGTGATAAAAATGCATTGATGATTTACAGAGCAACCCTGCAGACCCTAAGAAAACACTGTTCCCTCTAAGCTTTGCATGTGTACGCGCGCACACAGGTCATGAAACCTGCGCAAACAACAAAATAAAGTGTGCACAAAGAAATTAAATAGTGCTAATATTGGTGCGCACAAAGACATGTTTTTGCACACACAAAGGAATTGTTTGTGCACACAGTCTACGAGTAATTAGAGGGAACATTGTAAAAGGTAAAGAAAAAAATCAAAAAACCTAACAACACAGTTGTTGTAGCTGTTAAGCATTTCAGTAACATTTTCACTCCAAATCTAAAACTAAATCCAGAAATGTCTGGCAAGTAGGCAACCAGATAGTCTATGCATGATACCCAGGACAAAAATATTATGATTCTGCCAGTTCCTGGAGCACCCAAGGCAGAGAATGCAAATCAAACCCAACTAGACCAGAGCACAAAGTCCTTGTGTCTATCGCCTGATCTCCACCTAAAGACCAAGCTGGTAAAACCAGGCTAAAACCTATCTATCTGATACCTGTTGTTCCTTTCTAGTGAGATGGAGGGGGATGTGGACCTGGAAGATCCAGACAAGATTGACTTAGAGGCTATGAAAGGCACAACTTACAGTGCCCACTAAAGCATAATTGTCTCTGGCTGCCAACAGATACAGAGGACTACACTAGCGATAATCCCAGTTGAAAATTTTGAGCTATTTTGAACTAGGTTGAGGAATAAATCAAACAAACAATCTATTGATATACTGGTTCCTGGAAGCAGGGTTCTCTAGTAGAATTTAATATGAACTAATCGACAGTGCCAGAGATCACACAGAAGATTCCAGCTGAGTCATCTGGAATTTCCTTTTGGGCTGCACATCCTCTTTGGTGTGATGAGTGTCACAAACTGACCAGTAGAAAACTTAGCTCTTAAGGGGGTACTTGCTCAGTATCCTGGCCACTTCCTACTGTGGTGCATCTAAATGACCCTGTGAAAGGATTTCCTCACTGCTGGTAGTGCCCCCTCCTGGTCACTCTGGGAATTACCTCTGACAAGGCACTCCTCTCAATGTAGAAACTGCAGCCTCCTCATTGTGATGGGAGTCCTCTCTCGTGGGGAGGAGAGTGGAAAAAAATGCAAAAACTCTTTCCAAAATAAAACCAGTCAGTCCACTGTTCTCTGCCTAGTCAATGCCATATCGACAGAAGTTAGCGGGGACTCCCGGGGGCCGGCGCTCACTCTGGCCCCAGCAGCAGCGGGCTCCAGCCGTGCACCGGGGACAGCGGCCAGGTTTGGGGGCAGCCAGGGCTTTAAAGCCCCTGGGGTGAGGCGCCCTGCTGCGCCTCTCCTGGCAGGTGCCTGCAGGGGACTGCAGGCACCCTCCAGGTGAGGCGCGGTGCCTACAGTCCCCTGCAGGCACCGGCGGAGTGAGGCGCAGCCCCGTGCCTGACTCTGCAGGTGCCTGCAGCCCTCTGCAGGCACCCATGGGGTGCAGCGCCCCTCTGCACTGTACCCTGTGAGTGCCTGTAGTCCCCTCCCCAAGCGAAATAGCAGGTCCACACTGTAGACCTGCTATTTCACTCCCTTATTTCGAAAACAAAGTTTCAAAAACAAGCCTGCCCTGTGTGAACGTAGCCAATGACCCCATCAGAGGTTGGCAGTCTATTCTACGAGTGGGTAAGAGGTTCTGTGGTCTGCATTGTGCATGAGGTCTGACTAGATGACCATATTGGTCCGTTTTGACCTTAAAAATCTTTGAAGTCTATGAATTCATCAAAAGAGTGATCCTGAAGTTTTAAAAGAACTGAGGAAAAGCCCATCATCACAGGTCACTTACCTCTCAGGTAGAACTTACCAGAAAAGTTTCACCAGAGCTGTTTCCACAGGAAAAAGGTGTTTTGACTAAATCAAAATTTTTCATAAAATTGTATTGATTTTGAATATATCTTCCTTGAAAAGAGAGTTAAAATTTCAAAAATTTCATTTCAGCATTTCAAGATTTCATAATAAAACTTCCTGAAATTAATTTTTTTCAAAATGAAAATATGTTGGAATTTCCATTTCCCAGAAAATTTTAAGAGTATGTGGTTTTGTTAAGACTCAGAATGAAAACAAAATGTCAAAGTGTCAAATTTTGACTCAAAACAGAATTTCTGAATTTGACCAGCTCTACTCCCAGGCCAGAATATTCTAGCAACCTAGCTATCTTAGGCTACTCTAATAACCCTAATTATTATGGGAACAATGATTAAGGTGTCTCAAGGAAATAACACATAATTTTGGGTGTGCATGGAGTGTATGATAAAAACTGAACAAATTGTTCCAAGTTACAGAAGTTCTGCTCTTATGCCAATGCCTCCAGCAATAATATAAAGTGGCAGACTCTGACAGCTTTTCCATCAGACGTCAGCTGCTCTTTAGATTATACAATGTATTCATTGTCAAGACTGTAAATATTTCCTGAACCTAGGTTGTTTTCCTTTGTATTATTATTACACATTTCCAGCATTACTACAAGCCTTGCTTATTTCCTCTCTCCTGGCTTCCATTGTTTTTAAAGAGTATTTGTCTTGACCTAGCCCCCTAAAAAAGACTGAAATCTTTGCATAATCCAGTTGTACCAGCTGTTCCTGCAAGGTATTGTACTAACTCTTGCTTTGGAGCACCAGTTACAAGTGTGATATTTAATATTATCATATGACCAAATTAAAACACTATTCAGTATATACCATAATATCACAACCTCAAGAAGGGAGAATAGCAATGTGTGGCTCTTTCAGGTGAGGATTCTGCATTTCTCTTCATTCTCTTTCTTAACACATTCTCCTTACTGCCCCTTTTTCTTTTTGCAGACACCTTCCTCCCTGTTGGCTTCACAGTGATGGGAAACTGCTGTGATAATGCCATGCACAAGCAAAGCCAAAACCAAATGACCTTACACTGCAAAGCTGATCACAGAAGCATACCCTTCTAAGAAAAATGAAATATTAATTGTTACTTTCCAAAAAGAGTGTGATAGTATCAAAGTTACATTGGTTCTTTATTACTAAACAAACTTAGAAGACAATAGGAAAAAAAAAAACAGCTTACTGAGGCCCATACAACACATTCCAAAACTGCTTTTTTCTGTTCTCACTTTGTAGAATGTCGCTCTGAATGACATCTTTCCTCTTTACTGGAAATATAATACCTTCTCAGAAATATATCATCAGTATTCAGGTATCTTTATTTTTTTTCCTATTAATAGGGAAATGATTGTGTTTGTCTGTCATTTCCAGAAAAACTGCCTTTAAAAGATACTGGAGTGGGAAACTGAACAACTCGAGGCATTAAACAATACATTCTGAAGTTCTTTTTACTTCTACATTACTGGTTCAAATCCAGACCCGAGAACTTATTCTAAACTCAGCCACACCAATGTAACTCCACTAACTTTAGTAAAATTACTCTTACTCAGATCAGTAAATTGAGATCTATATCAAACCACAGAATGATAGTGACCAAAGTTCATTACAGTAGATGCTTGTTTGCAGCAACACCTTGTAAGAGCAACTGCCACTTACAAGCAACATTTTACATAGGGAGCACATTCCTAAGGTGAATTGTCAACACACAACATAAGAGCAACAGCAACTTAGGAGCAAGACCGCAAAAGGGCACAAATATGTTGCTACTAATGAGTATCTCCTACACTATTTAGGAGTCCTTCCATGGTCCAAATGTACAAGAAATATGTAGATGACTTTCACTTGCCAGAAGACATGATCAAAAACATCTTTACTGTAACTCTGTTGCCTTCCTGGACTAAATTCTGTTTTCAGACACCAAGGTATATTGAGTAATTTCATTAAACTCAATGCAGCTACTCTTTGGGTTTACCACAGTGGAACTAAGACAAGAACATCAGCCCTGGCTGTCCAAAACCAGAACTTCAGTTGATGCTTATTAGCATCTTTCCTGGAAGACTAAGCAGACTGTAGTGGTTGCATGTGCTTGGAGAATGATCTACTTACTCAGACCTTATCTATTGTTGAGAAGAGGAAAGTGGTTTGACTTCATTTTTCTTAAAATAAGAAGCTTGCTATGCTGGGGTTAAACCATGATCAATGAACATGTTTAAAGATGTTAAGCCCTGTCTACATTTAGTGCCAGCACATTGTTAAACAGCACTTAATTAAAAATATTACCCCCAAAAATGATTTTCATAGCCTACAAAAGACTTCAGACATCCAGGCTGGGAACAGTGTTGCACTAACAGGATGCTCTGTCTTGCCCCTGCTCACACAGTACCTGTTATGTAAATAAACAGAGAAAACAGCTATTAGCCAGCTGCCTGCACTTGGGTTTGTTGGTAGTAGTAATATTTCTCTGGCACTTAAAAGAGTGCCAGGTGCCTCACAGAGAAAAGAAAATCATTGCTGTTTTCCAAACCCTACAAAACTGGCCAGTTCTTAAAGTGTAACAAAGAACTTTTACAATGCCAGAATTCTAAACATTAAATAAAATCTCCCTGCAACACTGGTTCTTTTTCCTCCAGCATTTTGCTGCACTGTTAGTTGTTATCTATATAGTAGCTTCAATTTTGTAGTAAAGCACATGGTGCAGATCAGGGGCAAGTGCCACGGCATGAGGATTCATGTTTCTACTTGTTTCATTTCTAAAGCAGACTTGCAGGATTCCCATGTTATATTTATAGGTCTTATATTGCAATTCCCTGGAGCAAGCTGGCAGTAAGCTTGTTTAGAAAGAAATCTAAAAGTTTCACCTTTCCTGTCAAGTTCAAGTTATTGGAGTTTCAGTTACAACATAATTCTCACTAAGACATAAAAATTCAATCTAGAGTTCAAAGCTTTGAAGGGCAGTGGGCAGGAAGTTGTGTCAAGATAAACACAGAAATTTCTGTGTCAGAAGCAGCACATAACATGCACAGAGATGTCTCATTGTCATCTGCCCCATCTCAGTGGGTAAAGTATAATTGGACAGACCCTGGAACCCTCCTAATCTCTGGGCCCTCTTCCCCAGAGCCATCCTTAGGGTAAGGCGAGAGGGGCAGCCACCCAGGGCCCTGAGCTTTGGGGGGCCCCGCGGGGATGCACCACTGCCCCCCCCCCCCATGCCAGGGACTGGGCAAGCTGGCCAAAAGTGGCAGCCCAGTTCACTCTACTGTGGGGCCAGAGGAGTGGCTTGGAGTGAAAGTTGCTTAAGGCAGTAGATCAGCATTGCAACAATGATGAGTCATTAGGATTAACAATGAGGTGGTAATAGTTGTTCAAACAACCTCTGTGCCTCCTCTGAATCAGTTCTCTTTGGGCTTCTCTCATTCATATGAAAAGGACTGAGGTGACTGGCAAGCAACCTATGTGGGTTTTTTGTGTTTTGTTTGTTTGTTTGTATCAACAGACCAAATGAAGAAAAAAAAAAAAGAAGCTGAACACCTCCTTATTCCACCATTTGTGTAGTTATTTTTGCAAGTTAGGACCTGCCTCTTTTTTTTTTTTTTTTTGAGAGGGTTGAGAATTCCTTTGCTTGCAACAAAAGTTAACTTGTAGATTTTAATACAAATGCCAAAGATTTTTTTTGACTGATCATTAAAAAGAGAAGAGAAAAGCAAACTGTTCGAGTAGGAGCCTGTGTCAGAAAGTGTGGTATTTTTTCTACAATTTGAAAGCCTAAGTAACAGAATAAAATCCAACTCAGAGATGGACTTGTGGGAAGAAGTTATAAGAAGGCCCTAATCTGAAGGGGGGAGTGGATAGCTCCAGTGTATTGCTGCCTTATGCACACTGCTGGAATCACCAGACCACACAGAGAGGACTAGCACCCGTCCAATCACGATACTGTGGACAATTGTGTGTTCATGACCCCCCCCCCAGCAGCCATGGTCAATGTTTAATTTTCTGGCGGTGGCTGCTTTTTTTCAGTGAAGGGTTGCTGCGTGGCAGAGAAGTCCGGAGCTAAGTCCCAAGGAAAAGAGTTTGACAACCACTGGCTTAAGGACTGCTGAGAAACCAGACCCTGCACTCCTGTTCTGCTGTCTTTGGCCAGCTCGCCCAGTCCCTGGCATGGGATGGCCAGCGCAGGGGCCTCCCCCTCCCCCCAGTGCCTGGGAGGGGTGAGTGGGGGCCCCGCACCCATCTAGGGACAGCCCTGCTCTTCCCAGATTATCCAGGCCCCCTTCATGCATGTGCAGCCCCCAGGGCAGGTAGGCATTTGCAACCACTTCTCAGTACCATATGCAATGGTTAAAAATATTGGCCCCAATCCTGGTCTCACGTGCTGCTCCTTCCACCCTTTATTCACAGATTTGAAGGTAAGAACATGTGTGCCTGAATGACCTTGTGATCTCCTCCTTGGTGGGCTGCAGAATCATGCAGAATTCTCTTCCATCCTATGTTACTGTGTGTCTGTACTATCATAGTGTTTACAGACCAAGGCTCTATTGTGCTAGGTGCTGACGTGCACACATACATGCACAGATAGTGGCACTAGTTCAGTATCAACAAAACATGTGCTTATTACTGGCAGTGGGGGACAAAAGCAGCTTTCACTTTGTCTGAGGCAGGAATCACCCCCTCCCCTGTTGGTGGAGGATTTCTTCTTGGATTTGGAGCCCTCCCCTCTGGAAGGAACTAAACTCTTTAGGTGCGGGGGTCTAGAAACCTATCACATACACACTGACCCAGAGTCAGAACAGTGACCTTGCTGTAATACCAGTGGCTGCTGGGATCTAGTCACTTGGATCACTGAACATGGTTCTTTCAGTATTCCCCCTGCCATTGCCCAGATGGGGGAGAAGGCGCAAGAGGTAACAGCTGGAAGCCTCTGGGCCCTTCTGACAAGGAAGGGGGAAGACGCAGAATAGAAAAGGTGGGAACGGGAGCAGGGAGCAGACTGGACTTCGAAAAGGAAAAGGCTGGAGGAATCAGCAATTGTCTCTCTGTTTTATCCCCTTCCCTTGGGAGACTTTCAGGTTACTCTCCAGTTTGAGTCAATTTTCCATTGATGCTTACAAAGAAGCCACCTCATCTCTCAGACAGAGGGACTCCAGTACTGTGTTGCAGTGAGATGATCTCTCTTGGTCCTAGTGCTGGAAAAATTTTATTTCTATTTAGTCTGGGCAGCCCAACACACACAGAAAGTGAACAATACCAGCACTAGAACCCAGGAGGCAGCTCCTAACTGGCTCAGTCTGACACTGTTTCTCCATGAAGGAGCAGCCCAGGCTGGCCACAGCTCCCAGGCCAGGGCAGAGCAGAACATGAGTTCTGCCTGCTTTTTCCATTTTTAGGGGCCCCCGGCACACTGGACCCTCAAATTTATGGGCCCCGGAACAGTGTCCTAATGCATTCCAGCCTACTTTAACCCCTGCCCCTTCTCATTTCAAGACATTACCTTCAACTACATGAGCAGGGACCCATTAATGTTACACTTCTAAAGTTACATTTGTGCCTACAAACATGCCGATGGTTTTACTTTTACATGGGGGAGGATATACAAATATTGGAAATGCTTAGCTATATAGTGAGAACTGAATACCTGGAATTCAGCTCCCTTTGCTGATTACACAATATCCAGTCCAGTCCCTCAGTGGGAAAGATTCGAATATGCTCGGTAAGTCAAGAGAATGAACTGGTTACCTTGAAATGCAACATAGTCCAAAAATTCTCTCATCTTCCACTCCCAAACTGGAATTTTTCTATCCTAGAAAGGAAGGTCCATCCTTGGGTTTGGAGCTAGGATGGGACACAGGAAATCAGGTTCAAGCGCCTGCCCCCATCACAGACTTCCTGGGTGACCCTGGGAAAGTTACTTATTTCTGTGCCTCAGAAAAATAGCACTTCCTTTCTCAGGCTGTCTACAATAGGAAAAGTTAGTTTGAATTTATTAATTCAAACTAATAATTTCAAGTCTATTCAAATTAACAAAGTGGACTAATACGACTTAATATTAAGTCAAGTTATTGCACTTTGTTAATTCAAACTAACTGTCCTTAATTCAAATTTATTAAGTTCGAACTAAGGGTTAATCCTTCTCCACACTATCCTTAGTTCGAACTAATTATCAAACTAAGAGCTTAGTTCGAACTAACCAACAGGTCTTAATAATTCAAAGTAAGCTTTCATTAGCTCGAACTAAGGAATTCCTTAATTCCAACTAATGAAAGCCTAGTGCAGACTTGTACTAAATTAGTTCAAATTAAGCCTACTTAATTCGAACTAACTTGCAAGTGTAGACATACCCTCAGAGGAGCATTGTGAGGATAAATATATTAATGACTGTGAGATGCTCAAATACCACAGTAACAGGCACCAGGAGATGAGCAAGAAACCAAAAATTGCGACAGACAGTATTATAGACAAGTCCTTACAACTGGTGTCACCTAGCAAAGAAGGATTCTATTATACAGACCTGAAAGATTACTTTCCTAAGAGGATTGCTCTCAGACCACACATACCTAAAGATTTCAGACTTCCATCTGTTCCTGGGTATCTGGAAGCTGAATTGACAGATTTCACATCATTACAGATTGAATACTGCACAAGGGGTTTCGAACATTACAAGTACCATGTTAAAAATACAGAAAACTGAAAGAGAATACATACAAAATTAGACATCAGTATATGGCTTCTGAAACAGATGATTCAATTGATCTGACTTTTATGTTGTTTGAGAACTTTATCAAATATGGCATCATATTCTAAGAATCAATTGACTGACTTCCCAGTAAAAATAGGTAAAGTAGAAAGCTGATAAAAAAAAAGCAGTGAAAGAGAAGAATGAGGCTGGGAGACATTGCAAAAAGAAAAAAGAAAAAAAGTGTGTGAAGTCCAGTTGAGAGAGATTGTAAGAACACAACTTGCTGAGTATGATGTTCATTTTAACTCTGCCAGGAAAGATTCTTGTGGTATGCCAAATGACAAAAGCCTATGAACAGCACTTTTAAACAAGACCTACTGAAAAAAAAATATAACAGATGACGTATTAAAAGCACAAAATTTAGGTTCTACTGACACCCTCAAAACCTCTGCTGAGCATCCACCTAACACTGTAGGCTCCTAAATTTCTGCCCATGAAATCCGCAGGATACTTACATTTCTTCCAGTGGGAAATCTCATGACCAACTAAATTTCTACTGCCATTGAACTGCTTGCATGTCTAAATCCCAGCAGGATTCTCAAACTAGGCCTTCTACCCTCACCTTGTCTGCTGGGTCATTTTCTGAGCATGCTTAACCTCCACAAGTAACAGCTGCGAATGAGCTTGTGTCTTGGGATTTGAGGTGTCCAATGGCCCAGTGGGCAGTATAATCTCCAAAACTGTGGAAGACTCTGATCTAAATCCAAGTCCTGCCTGATCCTGAGAAGGGAGCTAAACCCAGATCTCCCACCTCCTAGAAATGGGGTTGACCTGTGGGATATTCTAGAGCAGACATGATCAAACTGCGGCTCGTGAGCCGCATGCGGCTCTTTAAAGAAAAATCGCGGCTCCCAGGAGAGCGCAGGAGGGAAGGGTGGCATTACGGGAGACAGGGGTGAGAAATCTGCAGTAATCAGGGACAGCAGAGAAGCAGCAGCAGGGTGAGAGTTAGTAGCAGAGGAGCAGCATTGTGAGAGCTGCAGGAAAAAGCAGCGTGGTCAGAGCCGGGGGCGGGGCAGTGCTGGGAGAGCCCGCAGGGAAAAAGCAGCCTGGGAAGAGCAGGGAAGAGAGGGGAGGGGCCGCATTGTGAGATCCTCACCGGCAGAAAAAAGCAGCATGGTAAGAGCCGGGAGGGGAGGGGCAGCATTGTGAGAGCCAGCAGGGAAAAGCAAGTCATCAGTTACATGGAAAGACAAGCACTCAGACCAAGAAACTGCCAGATTCTACAGTTTACCCCCACAATATTAATTCTATCCTCCTTGTTTGAGTGCATTATGATACAGTCTTTAATCACATCGGTGCTTGATTTTTTAAATACCTTTCTTTTTTGATACTGTTTTCTGGGTAAATATTTTTAAAACTGGCAACATAAATTGATCAAGAACAAGTCTACAATGAACTACAGATAAGTGATGAGAATTAGCAATTTAAACCTGAAAAGCAATTGTAAATTAATTTTCTTTTTTAAAAATCACCTGGCATCTCCAGATATTGTAATATAATGCAAAATTATTTCTCTTGTATTTCTTTTGAGAATTAAATAAGAATCATCAGAAATGACTGAAAATTGACACAAGTGTTACATCCAAAACCACTGTCAAAAGGTTATTTTAAGAAACCTCTATTTAAAAAATGTTACAAGTACTTATTATGGATCATGGCTCATTTTCAGCATGCAAAATGATTTAGACTTAAGATAAACCACCACTACTGAAAACTGGCTTTAGAAAAAAATTCTTTAAGTCCATTGAACAAGTGTGCCTGAGACATCAGTATGTCATCTGTTTGCAGAAGAAACTGCTAGTACATTTATTTTAAAAGAAAATTTTAATTAATATAACTAAGTAAATTACCAAGATAATTTACATTCACTGCAAAGTTCAATAACAGCACTATACTTCTACTGATTAAATAGCATTCAACATATATTAATTCTTTTTTGTTGTATAGTCAAAATCTATTTATATTTCAGTCCAGTCTTCATGAATGACTCTATGGGTATCTGACCACATTAGACAAGTAATTGTTGTGAAGGGCTGAGGATGGAAAATTGTGTTGTAAACTTTCTGGAAAAAAATCTCTCACCAGTAAAGATTTTAATTTGTGTTATAAAAACAAAATATTGATATTTAGAATTTATACAGGGCCTGACCCCAAACTGAATAAACTCAATGGGATTTTGTCCATAGTATCTTCTGTGCATAGACTCCAAAGCACTTACTGAAACAGGCTCTGATCTTGCACTTTCTGTCCCCATAAATTCTCATTGATCTGTTGTGATTCTGAACAGTTGAAAAGGTGTCCCTGTGTGCATCTCTTCACAGAATTAAGATGAGAGCAGTATTTTCCCCTTACTATTACTCTCATTTTAAAATTAATTGTGTCTGAGTCCTCAGACCTTTTGTCTTCACTGTCCATGAGTATTTTAGTGAACAAGTTTATAGGCAGAAATATTGGCAGGGAAGTGGGGGCATGGTAGGTGCCAGGATGGGGTGTGAGGCAGAAGTGTGGCATGATTAGGGAGAGCACAGAAGCAACAGCGTGGTAAGAGATGGCAGGGAAGTGGCAACGGAGTGTAGGGGAGAGAAGTGTGACATGGTCAGAGAAGCCATAGCATGTTTAGATTTTCTCATAGGCCCTAATGTAGCGTACTCGTCGTTAAAATAAAATCATGTTTTACAAGCCCTAAACATGATATGGAATACTAAGAAATGAAAATACAAAGGAGAAAAGTTTAAAACTGAAGGTAAATTACTTGCAATTTTTAGCACAACTTACTGCTATGAAGCATCATATTCCACAATGAAATTCAAAACATTGTGCAATACTTAGAGATCAGCATCTGAGAAAGCTTTTACCTACGACACTGACAAGTTACTGCTCAGATTTAAAAAAAAAAAAAAAAAAAAAAAAAAAACCACAACCCCGTTGTGTTCTACATCTAAAAACAGCTAAATTTTTACTATATAGGCCTAGTTTCATGGTAATCTTAAATAATTATCAGAATCTGACATAAGTGGATCAATATTTGCCCTATTTTTACGATAAAATTAAATTGCTCAATGAATTTTAAGCTTAGTAATTTTGGAGTAGATAAAAATATGTGGTTATATGCCTCAGTGCGGCTCTCGAAGGTTTAAGAATCGACTTGTGGGGCTCTTGAGTTCCGTAAGTTTAGCCACCCTGTTCTAGAGTGTCTCTCTCTCAGTTATCCCTGTTGAAGGTGTTCCACTTTGTTTATGTTGTGAAGCGAGTCTCATTTTCTATGTGAAGGCTTAGGCCACAAACTCTCTTCTCAGGTTAGGTGCTGAATAGCTGTCTGGAGTTAAACGCCCAACTACCTTTGAAGGGTGGGCTCCACACTTCCCCATACCACATGCTAGATTAGGCAACTCCCTCCTCAACATGCTGGCTTCTTAGACTCCCATTCACAGGCATCTAACTCTTCTCCCTGTACTGGGTAGGGAGACTGGGTGCCTACTCTGATGTTTTAAAGTTTTTCTGGATGGCACATGAGTCCGTTTGTTCATATGGCCCTCAGTGGCTGTATTTCCTGGAAAAATCAGAGTAGACAAATACATTTTTAGAACTGTAGACAGCAGAAAAAACAGTCTTGGTTAGACAGAAAAAATCTGCAAATTTGGTTTAGGAAGAGGCAATATAAGACCCAGATGTTGACTTAGTGCAATTGTTCTTTACACACAGATATTATGATGTACAAGTATTAAAGTCTATGTTTCATAATTAGTCACCCTTGACATCTATCTACAATGTATGTAGCATAGCATACTCCTGTTAAAGTAAATATCATCTACCAACCGGCCACGCTGAGGGGTCTAAGCTTGTTGACATGACAGTTTTCTACTGGAAAGTTTGAATTTTACATTCTTGACTTCTTGAATATGTATCATATGATTGATTATTAAATTATTGATTTGTTTCTCCTTTAAAGAGAAGATAAAAAAGAGAAAAGGAGTCTGAATCATCAGCATCTTCTCATACTCATTTATTGTTGGGTTATTAAAAGAGATATTTTATGTAAAAATGATTAATGATTTTAAGGGTCTTCCCTGTATGCACATACATTTTCCTCTTTTAATATTAACCTAAAATATTATCAGGTGACAAAACTGAATCATTAATATTAAATCTTATTATTTTATAGTGTTGTCTGAGAAGAAGCAGGATGTCTGCAATTTTTCCATGATTTTGAGACAGTCTCTTATATGCTACTCTGTCCTTTGTGATTTAATTCTTCATATTATTATCTGCAAGACGTTACTGCAACTAATATTTGTAATTCAAGAAAAATCAATATATAGTCTGTAACAAATTGTATTTCAGTCCTTGTTCAAGTTTCCCCTACTCCACCTATTTATTCTATATCTCATTGAAAATATCACAGAATTTTTAAAATAAAAAACAGCAACATGGTATGAGACTGCTTTGGAAAATTTTGCATGGATTCAGGAATGAAGGATTCCAAAGATCCAATTCTCTCAAACTCATTACTCTTGCTTTTGACCTTAATGAGTTTTTTCCTTCCTATTCAAGATTTAAAGG
>ML681972.1:12057764-12132328 GCA_007922195.1 Podocnemis expansa
AAAGGCCTCTGGTGAATCTGGGGGCAAAATCATTTTGCTTTTCAGTAGGAAATCAGGCCAAGCACAGTACGAAGGCAACAAAAATGAAGGGTACTCCCTGGGAATAAAGTCAAGACTATTAATAGACACTCTGAATCACCTGATGGTAGGCTTCCCTAGCAAATCAGGCATCTTTTGTTAGTGGAGCCAAGGGATTGCAATGATAATCTAAATCCAACAAAGAACCACTGATTCTGAAAGAAGAGATGAAAACCTATTAATAATGAATCCTACAACAGCCCCACAAATATTTAACAGTGTAAGCCATGTGTGTTTCTTATCCTTCGAGTAAGCACAGGCAGTCAAAGATACATCTTGGGTTTGTTACTCCCATTGGTAATATTTAATTTAATTAAGCTGCTCTTTTTCCTGGAGCATATAAGTCATGTTTAGAAACATGCACTGTGCATGAAGAGAGTGGATCACCTAGCTTTCTCCTTGTTCGTATGAGTGCTACAAGTTTAAAAACTTTCAGACCCCTTGTAAATAGCATAGTCACTCTGTAGAAATAAAATCCCACTGATCCACAAGATGGACCACCAGGAGTAAACAAATAAAAAAAACATGACATAAATACCAAGGCAACCTTAAAAAAAAATTCTCTCAGCACATGGAGGAATGGAGCATTGCCTTTCCACACGTATTCACTCCTTTCTGTCCCTCTAACAGAACTTCCTAGAACCTTGCTGTGAAAGGGAGGAGGAAGTAAACATAGAACCAGCCTCCTGTGCTCTAGGGGCAGTGAGTGCTCCCTGAATTTTGCCAGATCTATTGGCCACATTGAGAGGTGAGATTGACAATGTTATAGACTTCCTTATCCTCAGATTGCTAACAAAATCACCAAGCATATTTGCTGACACCTGCATATACTTCCTTACTTATCAGTAAGCATATATAAAAGTCAGGATAACTTATGTGGCAAGAAGACAGAAGAAGGGGTTAAGACATTTGTTAAAATAGGGTGGGGACTGCTATAAACACATACATTCTTACATTGGCCCGCTTGAACCCTTTGGCAGGTGAGCTACGTGAGTTTCTATCTTCAGACTCAATGGGTCAAATTCAGAAATGAGGTGTATGGAAGAGGGTAGTGGGGTGCAAGTTACACATTTGCATCAAGTTAAGAAATTACATTTAAATGGTCTGATTCCCCACAGCTTTGCACAGGCTTGATTTTTCCCCTGCTTTGCTCCTATGCAAAGTAAGTGCATAATACTGCATTCTGGTTAGGGAGTGCTTTTATACCCACTTCATATAAAGTGAAGGTGTAAATGGATAGATAAAGGTTCAAGAAATGACAGAATCAGGTATAAATGCCTGATTCTGCTCTCATTTATATTGGTTTTACATCAGTGTCATTCTGCTGATATCCTGAGTTACACTGTTACAAAAACAGAGGGAGGCCCAAGGCGTGGTTGTTCACATAGATGCAATGAAGAAGTTGCAAGCTGCAATTCCATCCAGACTCTTTGAATCATTTCTGAATTTGGTTGCTCAGTTGCTCTTGTTCTAAAAGAGCTCTTAAAAGAAGTCACCACAATACACTACACAAAAAGGGCCTTGTGAGCTACAAACTGCTAGCACATCCCTAAAGAAACTCTATTTAAATGTTATGCTTGGTTTAGGATTTGGTCAATTTCCAAAGGGATAGCCGCGTTAGTTTAGTCCAGGGGAAAAAAAAAATCCCCAAGGAGTCGTGTGGCACTTAAAGACTAACAGATTTATTTTTCGCATGAGCTTTCATGGGAGAAAAATCCCACTTCGTTAGGATTTGGACCTGTTCTTTCTAACTTGCATTTCTGTAGTTCTTCTGGTGATCTTTACCCTAAATCCTAAACACAGTCCTTCATAAATATAAAAGTGGTTTGCAGTTGAGAAATATTTAGTGATTTTGTTAGCTCTTTGGCAACCTGCTGCATTCCTATCATCAGAAGCACAGTAGAAATGTTGAAGGTTTTTACTACCTCAGCACAATGCAATGAATTACTATAGCAGAGAGAGTTAATTGAAATAGGAAGTGCACTGGTTCACTGCAATTTATTCTGAAATATGGTATAATCAAATACAGGTATTTTTCACAATCACTGCTATGCCTGGTACCACTACAGTATGTACCATTGTACTCAACAGCCTTTTTTACTGACTATTCAATAGCATGTTCCACAACAGAAGCTACACTGCAGTGAAAGGAAAGGAAAAAGGAATGGAAAGAAAAATGAAAGGAACACATGCTTAGTGTTGTCAGCTCCCTTCACACTTTTCAGAGAGCTACAAGATTATTTTACATTCCATAACAAAACCTGCAGTCACTGCACTTAGCAGACTTGTGCATTGAAGCTTGCGCACTAAAACTGGGTTAATAATGCAAAATACTTCCCATTAAAAATCAGTGAATTTTTTAATGTATTCCTTTTGGCTGTATTTCAATCTCTTTTGTGTTTGGTTTCTGTCTGCATTCACATGCTCAAGTTTTAACAGCAAGAATGTCTGCAGAAAATAAATTTGAAGCTCCAATTTTTAAAGTTTTGTCAATTTCAAATAATGAGTAAAATATTGAAATGTGTTTTATAAACAGCCTTGTAATCAAAAGACAAGTGACCTAAGCTAGGATGTGTTATGAATTCTTCTCAGCTTTATAAATATTTGCATTAGCTAGTAAGAGATGATCTTGAACCAAATAGCTGAGGTATCTTCATAATAGGCTGATTCTTAATACTGAGTCTAATGACCCTGAATTTTGGGAAAGTTTAAATTCACAGTGGAATTTTGATCACTGAGGCAAAAAAGGGAGCATCTGAATCTAGCATATTTGGGTTTTGTGCTACAAAACTACAGCTCTGGATCCAAGGTTTTGATTTGCATCCAACACTAGGCTAGTTTTAAATTTGAAGGCTATAATTGAGTTATAAATATAGCAAGTTATTACAGACATCAACAGACCCTCCAACATAAGCAAACTCAGACCTAACTGAGGCCTAAATCTATCTGTAACCTCTGGCAAGCCTCACAGCCTCATTACCTTCAAAGGAACCTCATGGAGCAATTTTTATGTTCTACAGTCACAAGTTAGGAATTTCTAGGGTGGCCGCACCCATTTAATTATTTCTCTCCCAGACAGATGACTGTATGAAGCACTATCAATCAAGACTATTCAAATACTGAAATTTGATTCCCCAAACACAGTTAATTGGTGCTTCAGCTTGCATTTAAAGCTAATAAATGCATTATAGGTAGTTAGAACCATAGCAGTGCAATAAGGATTGATACACTGAATATTAAATGTCAATTATACTCAAACCTAACTAGGACCCAATTTTGCTGGTCTTACCTATGCTGATAAGTAACCAACTGTGCAAGTAGCACTGCTAAAATTCAATGGGAAACAAATGTCATGTGTTGCAGATGAAATCCATTAATAAGGTACAACTCCATGGGAGTGAGAGTGGTGCAATCAGTGAGGCCCAGTGTGGAGGATAGGGCCACAAGGAATTCTATTACAAAACAAGAGCCAGCCCTATGATTTGATTTGATTTGAAGAGGTGAGTAATCTGCAAAATCCCTTCAAAGGATGGCACCTACATCTCCTCCTTCCAGAAAAGTCTGGTGGCTGCCTGAGCCATCTCTCCACCTGCTCACAGCACCCTTTCAGAAAGTTGCTCCCAACGGAGCACTACACGAGCACCACTCATGCCACCTAGAATGCAGAGGCTATGATCCTAGCCAATCCCCCACACAAACAACTCAGGATTAATCACAGTCTACTAGCCCTAGGCTGTACACTCTTCAAGGCAGGAACTGGGTACAGGTGCTGGAGCTAGGAGTACAGTTGCTGCTGCCATCTCTCTGACAATTTCCATTACATACAGGGTGGCTGTTTGGCAGTTCAGTGACCCAGCACCCCCACTATACAAATTGTTGCAATATCTTTGGGACTGGGTGTTATCCATATTTTGCTAAATGCCTAGCATGCTAAACAAAATTATATGTATAACAACAGTAATCCCCTTCAAAAGATGACAACTTGCCCTTTTCTTTGTTCAAGGATTTAACATCTCTCAGGGAGCATTCTTGTTACAAACCACTGGGAATAAAACCTAATGAGAAAAAAACCACTATGGAAAATGCCCATTACCACATTTATACATGCATCTAACTCTGAATCTGGAACTCAACTGTACACATGCAACTAATTCATTAACATCCTGTGAAGCTTCAGGCAGAGCCTAATACTCAGCAAAAGTTTCAGTGCTGTCACTTTGCAATCACCTTGTAACACAGTCTGATGTCCTGCACTTTTGGATCATAGCCTGCCATCTGGACTTCTGTCCTCCTCTGAGCTCAGTCAGTCCAGGGCCACCTTTCAGTTGTTAATTACTGACACAGTCTACATTGCAAAATGCCCTGCCCACCATCATTTACATTTTTTTCCTGCCTCTTGATTACATTCCTGCTGCCAAATGTGCTTAATTTCAAAGTGTTTATATTAGGTCTCTATTTTTATAATATTTGAATGAACAGCAATTTTAAAACCAATCCACACTGTTACATGTCTTCTCAAACAACTGTGACATCTCTTCGTTTAGTCTTTATGACTGGGTTAAGAAGCTTAAACTGAGTGAGCAATAAAATAAAAAACCTGAATGTTTAAGGTCAATCACAGAAAATGCCAAGTCTTCAAACATTTCCCAGCCAGCTGCCCACATACTTGTGAGTTATTGCAGGCCATCAATTTTCCACTCCAGAATACTTGCATCGTTACAAGCTATAGTCTACTAAAAGCGCTGAAGTACCACATTACAGAATGAAAAGGTATAGCTGTGTGAAACCAATTAAGGCAAGCTGATAATGAAAGCAACAGCTGGATGCCAATGTGTTCTGCTCTGTTAATATCCTGTCAGTGTAGTGGTTTCAGGGACAATAATGTTTTCTGAAGTGAAGAAATTAGCTAACCTAGAGAAATCAGCTATGACAGTCAGCTCAGTCTGCTCCAGCTGAGGCTCTTTTGTCTGCAAAAACATTGTGCTATTATTAATTATCACCACTAGCGAAAGCAGATCTTGTGGTTAAGGCACTGGACTGGGACCCAGGAGATCTAAATTCAGTTCTTCTGGTATGGACTTGCTGTGTGACAGTGGACACGTCACTTAGGGTGAGATTTTTAAAGGCATTTAGGTGCCTAATGATCCAGACATGTACTTGCTGAATTTTCTGAGGTTGCTAAAAATCCCACTACACACGTATCTGGATCGTTAGGCACCTACATATCTTCAAACATCTGGCCCTAGCTGCCTCTCTGCATCTTTAGGTACCTACATCTCATTACAAACCTGGCTCTTAAGGATCCCAACTCAGTACTCCAGATGTAAAACGAGGATATTGACATTTCCTTTCTCTCGTCCTTGCATTTCAGATGGCACCTCTAAGTGCTATGGACACACAAAGAATAAATTACTGTTCTTAAGTAATTATATGTGGAAATTCCCAGAGGTCCCAAAAAAGATCAGAGGAAGTATGAGGAGCTGTACAGCATATATGAAGACCCAGCACCTGCCCCAAAGAGTTATTGTGCTAATGAGAGCCTGTGACTAACACGTAGATTGCTTCAAAAGGACAAAGTTTAGTGCAGTTAAAGCCCTGATCAAGCTACTCAAAATCTAAACTAGTTCTGAAAACAGTTGTAAATGACAGAATTGAAGTGTTGCTTTACTCCTTAACAAAAAAAAAAAGGCACTGGGGGATCGCAAGTCTGCCTCTGAGTACCTCCTGAACTGTCCTCATTTTATATGTAGAAATGTGTTCCCTCATACTGAATACCTGGCCTGAGAACTCACCCTGTGATGTGAAATTCAGTCTGGGTTCTGTGCTTCTCATCCACAAGTAAAGATTCTGAAGGCCAAATGGAAGCTTCCATTGCTTGTGTATCTTCACTGCACTCCAGTGCTACTCTTCATTAAACATGTGTGGGACCCAGTACATTCACTGGGATAGGACAGATGTAACCCACCTTGTCCAGTCCAGAAGTACAAGTGTAATAAGGGCACAATTTTGTCTTGCATTTGTGTGGGCTATGCAATGCTCACTGGGGTACAAAAATTAATTCTAATACTAAAATTGGCATATATGGCTCTGAATGCTTCCATGGAGCATATGGAGTTGGTGAGTAAAGAGGTGCAATATTTTTTACAAAGTAATTTTTTATGGTAACACATTGTGAAACTGTTTTCAAAGCCAGATTATTGTACCTTCCTTATACTATCTGAAAAAGAAATCAAGAACAACAGAGGAGTCAGAGCTGCTTGCAAGATTCACATACCAACAACAGCAGAGTTCAAACACAATGGTGTACAAACAGTTCAGAGTACACTGAGCAAATGCAAAACATACTTAGCCCAGTTCTCTTTTCCTTCCTTCCATGCAAGCCTGGGGACAGGCGCAGGGATGGCTCTATGGATACGTCTACAAAAGTTGCTCTCAACTTTTCCTGATTACTAAACCCCTTTCTGATTGGTTTTACATCTGTTTAAAACTACCTGCTTACAAAATTGGACATAAAAACACAAACATGTTACAGCATCCCATTACTGAAAAGTTGTTTATTTTCTCATTTTTACCATATAATAAAATAAATCATTCAGGATATAAATGTTGTACTTACACTTTAGTGTGTAGTATTATAGAGCAGGATAAACAAGTCACTGTCTGTATGAAATTTTAGTTTGCGCTGACTTTATTAATGTATTTTTATGTAGCCTTGTCATAGGAGGCACAGCCATGCACTCCTAGGTTATGATCTATGTAACTTTTCTATTCACTGTTGCAATGTAAGTCTATTGTTTGGTGTCAATTGTGCCATGCAAGATTCCCTTCTGAATGTTCCAGCATATTGTTAGGGTGTCACATGCCCTGCAACATCATGTATGTGCATAGGTGTGAAGCATGTTACGTAGCACAGACCCACAGGACTATCACTAGCACAGAGCCTGGAGAATTATATGACAAAGACCATGCCCTCCCTGACACAGGCATAAGTAAGGTGAATCACACAGCAGCACAGAGAGGGAGCAGTTGAGAGGAGACTGAAAAATAAAAAGAAACAATCTGAACAGGGGGAAGCTGCTGGCTTGGGCCAGAGAAACAGCATCTTAGATGTAACTGCAAGATGCATAACCTATCCCACATTACCAGGAGTGCCTAATCTGGCTGAAAACCATCACAGCCAAACATGAGGATAAGAAAGATGAGAACAAATTAAAGTGTGACCAGAAGTGTCGCTGCCATAGGGCTGGAGTGGCTGTGCCCTCCCCCCACACACAAACATCTCCAGCCCAGCCTTGGCAGCAGCTGGAGCTGGATGAAGCCTGCTGGGGCACCTGCCACTGGCTGGCAGTGGCAGGAGCTTGATCTGAGCCTAGGCTGCATGCCTCTGACCATCTTGGATCCAGCTTCTGCTGCTGCCAGCCAATGACTGGCAGCCCAGGCAGGCCCCATCTAGCTCCAGCCACTGACTGCTGGCCCGTGGCAAACAGCAGGAGCTGGATCCGAGCCCAGCCTGCTTGTTGCTGGCTGGCAGCCAGCGGCTGGGGCCAGATTGGGCCCACCCAGGCTGCCTGCTGCCAGACAGCAGTGGCATGAGTTGGGGCTGGGCTGGGGCTGCCTGCCACTGGTCAGCAGGCAGTTGCACACACCAGATCAGGCCCTGGCACCAGACTGGGTCCAGGGGTGGAACTGCGCAGCAGGGGTGAGGCCTGGGCCCCGACCCTTTTTCCAGGGAGCAGTGCCCCTGAGTGTGACCCTAAATGGTGTCACAGTGTAGTATGTGTGTTTTTCCCGTGATAACTCCCGACTCATTTATTAAAAAACTATGCATTGATTTTCTATATACTCTATTAAAATCATATCCTGATCAATAAAATAGTAGTTGTTTTATCTAAAGCTGTGTGGACTTTAGATGTTATGTGGGAGAGAACCCTGGCACGATCCATTTCTTTGTTAAATGGACAGACATGCGTGTATGCTGACTGGAGAAGGATCCCAGTCCCTGTAAGACAGAAGTTCCCACTGTGGTATCTAGGGATGGGGGTGCTCTCTAGGGAACTGTCGTCTGAGTGGCCAAAAGGCATGCTTTTGCTGCCTGGGACCAATCACATGCAAAAGGCTGGAGTGGATTGACTCAGGACTGAGTGGTCACCTGGCAAAGCAGTGTGAATCGGGGTACAGGAGTGGCAACCTGCAGGGAGCAACCTGTCACAAATCAGTTGTAAAACAAGGTAAATATCTATATATGAGTTGATGTACCCACTGGAATTTCTCTTCATGACCCCAGGGGTACACATACCCCTGGCTGATAACCACTGGTCTATACTGCTGCTGGGAGGGAGACTCCCAGGCTAGCTAGACAAACACCACCACTGCGATAGTTAGCATGCTAAAAATAGTAGTCATGGAGGCACCAGCTGTAGGATAGCCTAGTCACCCGAGTATGGATGCAGAGGGTCAGGCAGTCTTGCAATCAAGTAGTCAGCCTATGCCCCCACCTGTGCTGTAAAATCCATTCTGCTATTTTTAGCATGCCAGCTTAAGCAGGGCTAGGTGACTTATTCCCAGCTGAAGTATAGATACAGCCTCGACACCTTTGCACTTCCCAGGTACCTTGGCTCTCTAGGATTTTGTGTAGTTCCTGGTTTAAAGTCAAATCAACCGTGGGGCTCAGACTTGTTTTTCTTATAGTACTGCAGTACGCTGTAGGCATGACCCAGCATCCCTTCCCAGCACACCTGCTGTGCCTGTGGTTTGTGAGCAGTATGTTGCAGGGTGGTTGCAGGAGCATTAAACAACTCCTTCCAGCCACACTGTTGTCCTCAGGGTACTTCACACTTCCCTTATATTTTCAGAGCAATTGAAGAAGGCAAGGGCAGAAATGAGAGTCAGCAGTCCCACTATTCTTAACTATGTGTAATAGCAATAGGGTGGAGAACTTGCAACAGGTATTAGAGGCCATGGAAACAAGCTTTGCATTCACACTATGTGTTTATAAGAGGACAGGTAGGTGATGAGAGATGGTCACAATTATCTTCATTTTCAGTGCCCCATGCAGGGACCAAACTCTCACAGGGAGCTGTATGGCCAAGAAAGAAATAAAGAAAAGGGAGGGCAGGGGAGCCACCACACCTCAGCATTCTGCTGAAGATTTGCCTCACAATGGGCATGTCCACATGCATGTTTTAAATCGAAATAACACTCGTTATTTTGATTTAAAAATGTTTATGTACAGATGACATTTCCTTATTTACAGCTAGTCCTCACTTAGTGACCTACTCGTTTAGTGACCCCTCAGAGTTATGACCGGCTCTCTGATGAGTTGGTATTATGGCGATGTACGAGAACTCGCATCAACTCTCTCAGATTACCTATATTTACAGTACACTATGCAAACTAAGTTCAGTACATTAGAGCTTAAAACATTTAAAATATATATGAAAAATTTTATAAATGATGCAAAGGTGACATTAAAACTATCTACCGATGGTTGAAAAACCCACTACCAGTAAAGTACATTATGCCTGAAATACCGGTAAGGGCTGCTCCTCGTTTAGTGACCAATTCGTTTATCAACCGGGTTTCAGGAATGGAACCCGGTCACTAAGTGAGGACTACCTGTATTTCAAAATAAAGAAACTCATTTTGATATAATAAAACCTGGTTTGATATCGAAACAAGGGTTATTCTGAAACTGTGGTTTTGAAATGACCCCGTCTGGTTCTGTTATATCGATATGACCCACATATTGATATAACAGATGACTTTCCTCCTAGGGTGCATGGTACTGTGGAAGGAAGTCCCACCCCGTCTCAGCACCCTGGCCAGGGAGGGAGACAAGGTACATGGGGGTGCAGGGGTGCAGCGGGTCAGGGATCTGGCTTGCCCCCCTTGCCGGGCTTGCCAGCTGCCACCCGGGCGGTGGGTTGGAGAGCCGGCCAGACAGCAGCCAGCAAGCCCAGCAAGGGGGGCAAGCTGGCTCCCACACCGGCTGCCCCACTAGCTGCTGGCAAGCCCCGCAAGCAAGGGGGGACAGCCAGCTCCCTGACCCCCCGCCCTGGTACTTGTGGGGAAGTGGGGGGGGAGCCTGGCAGCCCGGCTTCCCTGCCCCTGCTGCCCTGCAAGCAGCGGGGCATGGGGGGGTGCCCCACAGTCCCTCCCCCATTGCCCCACCAGCAGCAGGGGATGTAGGGTGCAGGAAGATCCCTCCCCTGGGGGGCTTTTTTCCCCTGCCTGGCTCTCCAGGTGAGAGCCAGGCAGGGGATTGGGTGGCAACACGCTAATTCGATTTGGGTTTTATTCATCTGGACCTGTTAAATCGATTCAACTTGAATTGATTTAACAAGTTTTATTTTGCTTTGGTTAAATTGATTCAAGGAGAGTCAATTTAACCAGCTACATGGACATAGCCAATGATTTTACAGAATGCATACTTTACAAACATGTGCATCTAAAATAGGGGTCTCAAACTCAAATCACCATGAAGGCTGAAGGCCGCATGAGGACTAGTACGTTAGCCCAAGGGCTGCACCACTGCACCACTGAAACCTTTTCATACAACAATATTGCTAATATCAGTAACAATAGCATCATTGTGGGCTGCAGGAAATAGTTTTAGGGGCCACATGCGGCCCACGGGCCACGTGTTTGAGACTCCTGGTCTAAAAGATTCTTGCTGTGCACCACTCTTTGTTACAGACATACACAGTCCTACATGGAATTTTACACTTCTTTTTTGCTTCAACTGCATTGGGATATGAGTTGAAGAGTTCCAAAGGGGAGCCATGTTAGTCTAGTTCAGCAAAAAAAGCAAGGAGTCCTGTCATCTTTAAGTGCACAGGACTCCTTGCTTTTTTTAAGTTGAAGAGTATAATGCAAATTAGATCATTTTCTGCAAGTCAGTGAATTGAACAAAAACCCAGAATAAAAATTTGCCCAGAACTCCTAAGTCAAAAGGGAAGTCTAACATTCCTCTTTACACAGAATCAAAAAGATTCATTTCTCCTTTTCATACACAAATACACACACCTTGAAATAAGCTCTTCTAAAGACAGATGAGCTATTTGTATATGTTGTATAAGACTTCTTCACATCTTAGAATAAATAAGAAGGGATTTCACTGTGATAACAAGGATTCTCTTGTGGACACAACTTTTTGATTTCTGCCATGTACTATGCTAAAATGTAAATAATTAATGATAATAAAACCCAATTACTACTTGTTTAATAATTCAATGAATGCAGGATAATAAAATATCTAGTAAACAGGAAGGCAATTAAGTGATGAAAATGCTTTTAGGTGATCTCAATATCCTGAAACCATGGTTCAATGGTATTTTATTTTCTCCTTCATGGCGTTCAGGTGCCCTTGAATCTTATTTGTTTTCCTACTGAGGTCCTTGGTACTCAGGGCCAGATTAAGACAGGGGCTTTAGAAGCTGCAGCCCCTGGTCCCAGCCTAAAGGGGAGCCCCATGGTCTCCAAAAATCCAGCCCAGCCAACCTGAATGGACACATAGCCACTTAGCCAGCCTCCTCCTCACCCTACCCCACCCCACCAGGCTGGCTGGTCTGCTCACCAGGCAGCCCACAGTGGGGCAGTAGTACTGAAGCCTCTCAACCCCCACCTCCCCAGCCTCCAACAGCAGCCAGCACCCCAGAGCCCTGATTCTGGTCCTCCAGCAGGAGGGGCAATGGTGGGGCCCCACAATGGTGAACCATCCCCAGGCTTTGATCTGGCCCTGTTCTTACTGAAGAGTCAAACATCCTTTATATGGAGCTGCCTTGCTATATTCAGATTTTATTACTTGCAGAAGTTAATGCAGGAATTGATCGGGCTTACAGTCATAAGAGAAGCTGCTTCTGATAATGTTCATGTTCCACAAGCTGCCTCAGTAAATCCCAAAATATGCTTTGGTAACCCATGAATCCAACAGTTCTGTGAATGGTTCCCTCTCTATTTAATACCTGAGGGATGATTAAGTGAATAGCAGAATCTACATAAGTGCTACCAAGAGCTGCTGCTTGCAAGAGCATTTTGTTACCTTCACTTTTACCTACTTGAGTACTCTCAGTGTGTCTAGCAATGCCATTCAGATAAGAAGTGATTGGAACAGTAGCCACTGAACTCTGAGGGTAGGGCACTGAACAGTGATGTGTGTAATCTTTTGTAACTTCAATTATTGTTACACAGGAAGGATCATGACATAAAGATTATTCTTTGCCAGCACTCCTGTGTGCCACACTAAGGTTACATAGGTATGTCAAGTTCCAAGGGGTAGCTATGTTAGTCTAATCCAGCAAAATGAACAAGGAGTCGTCCTGTGGCACTTTTAACGAGTAACAAATTTATTTATTGCATGAGCTTTCATGGGACAGAATCCCACTTCATCAGACACTTGATTAGTGCTGAGCTGCTGCTATGTGTTTGCGGCATTTCAATTCATGGATGGTGATTGTGAAACAGAGCTTATTACGGCACACAGCAGAGCACTGGGACAATAGGTTATGACTCTTAAAACCAGAAGCTCTGTCAGAGTGTTCTCTGCTCTGACCCAAATCCCCTGAAAAATGTGCAGACTCTGTCTCTCACTCACTCTATCCATTTGTATTTTAAGTCAGTCTAAAGTGGGATTCCCAGATGTATGGTATGCATCACAAATGATGGGTGGCTGGGGCTTGCCTCTGATACAACTCAGTCAGGAGCATACACCTTTGCCCATAGAACACTTCAGAAGATCCTAATTGAGCATTAGCAAGCCACCAAAGCTGTTCAGACCACAGAGCACACTAGTGATTTGAGCATGAATGAATGTCCCCTAAGAGCCAAATAGAGGCTGAAATCCTTTTGGAGCATGCAAAAGGCCGCACAGGAGTGAAGATTTCAGAAATGGCTTCTACTAAAAACTATGGCCTTTGGCCATTGATAACAGATACCATAAACCTCTCTGCTAACCTTAACATTGCTCCTTGTAGTTACAGGATTGCTCACAATGCTAGGAGTTGGAACCATCCTGCACAGATTTTTACCAAGACAAAGAAAATAAATGTACACTTGTTCATCTCCCTTCTTATAATACCTACTCAGTGTTCCCATTAATCATTCCTAACCAGTGAGAGGACATAAAAATCTCACATCCCAGGTGACCCATTCCTCCTTTTTTGAAGGGTGGATCATTTAGGAGGTTCCTCGTGCCCTTTGCCTGTATCTTTGGAAGCACCTGCTCCCTCTTTCCCTTCTTCATTGCAACATAACTCCAGTGGGAATGTTGCCGCTGGCACTTACCATTAATGAAGGATTATGGGAGCAAGATCTTAACTGCAGCCACCCCATGAAGCCAACAGATTCAACCTCCCCTCCTCCAAGCACCCTGCTGAGGCCCTCTAACATTCTTTGTTCTACACTTCAATTACTTAAGAGGTTCTCTACCTCTTTTGGCCTCCTGACCTGCTACTACCACCAGGCAGGGTCCTGTGGAGCTTATTCTTGTTTCGGAGACAGGTGCACCAAAGACTTTTGCACCGCCTCCCCTTTCCACCTTCCACACTAGTCCACACTTTTTTTCTTTTTTGAATTACAATAATACTGAGCAGTACCTGGCCCGAACCCTCCCTCTTTTAAAACAAAGGCAAGCAGAAAAGTGTGGGAGTTTGTGATTCTGTTTTCTTCCTATCTTCTGATTTTCAAAAGCCAACCTGGTAACAAATAGAACCAAGGAATGTTGGGAAATACTTTGGGAGAGATGGCATCAGCTGTGCTATGTGAATAATTAACCATACCATTCTTTTAGATTACATTATGCACAGACAGAAGATAATTTATCAGACATGGTCATTAAATATTTCATGAAAGATCTCCTATAGTTGTAAAATCCAATGTCCCCTTATGTCATTTCTTAATATGCATGGCCAATCAGGAATAATTAGCAAAGCAGTGGAGCACTGGCTCAGCACTCCCTCACCCCACCCACCCATCCACCCTCCAGCAACATTTTACTGGCCTGTTGATGTTCCCGTTAATGTGGTTGCAGGAATCATGAATTTTTACTCTTTATCCCTACCAATCTTTTAATTACAATGGCATCTTTGGTTCAGTCCCTAGCTATACTTTATGATCCACCAAATGATTGACTAAACAAGCATTTTATGAAGCAGGTGACCAAGATTTTCTAAAAGGTCTAATAATTTTGGAGCTCAGTGTCCAATTTTATACATTAGATTTTCAGACTACTTAACACGTTCTGAAACTGAGCCCCCTTTGAAGTATGTCAAATGAAGCATCTAGAAAATGAGGCACCCCAAATCACTAGTCACTTTTGAAAGTATTTGTCCTATGAATTAGTATTTCTGCCTACTATGCCACTGAATAATTTTTCTCTCTCCCTACGGTCATCTGTACTAAGAATCTGCTAAATAAGACAAAACGAGTCACACCTTCCCCCAGTCATGATGCTGGACAGAAAAGATATGTACATCACACAAAGTACCATAAGAAGGCACTAAGATGAGAAACTAGAAATATTCCAAGAACGTAACATTCTTTGACGTATCTAACGTTAGTTTTTCAGGAACAATGGGGTCTGCAAGCACATTGTGATTGTGATGATACACTATCTCATAATATATCATTAAATGTCTTCATTCTTCATATCCAAGATGCCAAACCTTTTTCTTAAAGAGGACACTCATGGAAGAGAAAAATGTTTAAATGTGCCACACTACAACGAAACTTAATTGAACTTTCAGATGTTTTGTGGGATTTTCTTGACTAGTTTTGCTAATTGTTGAAAGCATGTCTGACCAAGCTTAGGTCACTGTCATCATCTTCTAAGCCTGTTTTTCTCCCCTGCACTACAATCAGAAGGCTGGACCCTCTGAGCTGACAGAGCTGTGCTCAATGCAGGTTGTGAGGAGGGGATTGAATTTGTCTTAAAGCCTCAGGGCTGTTCTAATTTACACCATCAGGTAATGTACCACTGATTCCCTAACTAGGCATAACCATGTGCATGGCATTCTGGCAACATTCGTCTCTTGACCATAACATTCCTCTACACTAAGGAGAGTCCGAAGTATAGAAATGGCATTGCTAGCTGTACATCAGCAGGGATTTCGTCTTGCTGGGGAATCCCCAGGCACACATAAATGAGAGCAGTAGGCCAGGGTCATAATGTTTGACTTTTGTAATCCCAGTAACTTCTCAAGCAATGTATCATTAGCCTCATCAGCACAGTATCATGACTTCTCTGTAGGTTCAAGAGAAGGTGGAGTGTGAAAGAGAAAGCTCTTAAGCAAACAGAGATGCTATTTTAACACCAAGAGAACATTCAAAATTGCTCCACAAATGAAAGTTTCTTTTTCATATATACTAGAATTCTTGTAAAATTTATGAAGTAAGAATTCAGTAAACTGTATAAAAAGAGGCAGTGGAGAAGAACTAGTGGTAGCTATCATGGGAAATCATAAGAAATAACCTTCTACCAATAAGGCTCATGAGGCAGGGCTACTTCTGTGAGGGAGAGAGATCTTTTAAAATAGACTGACACTGTTTGTGTGCATGTGTGGAATCAAAATCAAAACAGGCCTACAGCTATATTGTAGGGTTCAGACAAAATCAGAGGAACTCAGCTCTTCTTTCTTAAAAAACACAGTGTTTTGTGAATTCTGCTGTAGTTTGCATGAAAAAATCAATAGCTTCATAGAATGACCATGAAGAGCTAATTTGGGATGCTCTGGCTAAGCCTTGTAAAAATCCAGGATACTCCATGAAATTCAGTGCAGCTGAAAGCTCATACAAAGCTAACCTAATCATCAACTAGTTCTTCCAGTCTGTAGGTGGCTGTTGCAATAAAGTTCTCTAGTATTGTAGGCTAAGAAATCTGGGATTTTAATCCATAAATCACATTTGCAATAAATTTAAGGAGGCTAGTAACACTGGAGCTTCCCTCTTTCTGTTGCAGTACCTTCAGAACCACTCTTCTCACTGATGTACCTCTATCCACTACACAAGTCAGCTACCATTTTGATTACAAGAATAAAAGAAAGATTATACTGCATTAGACCAATGATCAGCCCTACCTGCATACTCTGTCTTTTGACAGTGACCAGTACAGGTGCTTCAGGGGATATGAACAGAACAGACTAATTCAAAGTGATCCATTCCCTGTCATTTAGTGCCACCTTCCCATAGTCAGAAGTTTAGAGATGCCTAGAGCACAGGGTTGTATCCCTCACCAGCAGGACTAATAGTCATCGATAGACCTATCCTCTATGAACTTACCTAATTCTTTTTATAAAACACAGTTATATTTTTGGCCTTCAAAACATCTTACAGCCAAGAGTTCCACAGGTTGATTTTGGGAGAAGAAGTATTTCCGTATGCTTGTTTTAAACCTTCTACCCATTAATTTCATCAGGTGACTGCTGGTTTGTGTTTTATGTGAGGGCGTAAATATCATTTCCTTATTCACATTCTCAATGCCATTCATGATTTGATAAGCCATCAAGTACTCCCTTTTAATAACATTCATTGTTAGGGGACAACACTGCCCAAAACATACATACTTCCACACCAGTAGCCTTTCCTAAACTCCTTAGTTTAAAAAATCCTCTACAGCCTTTTAAATTTTACATACCAGCAATTTAGTTTACATGAACTCACCTTCCTGTATATCCTCCTCTTTTCCCAAAATGTTCCCTGTTTCCTAATAAACCTAAAACCCTCTTCCTTGCACCATCAGGCATTGAGACCCAATCATTCTATTGGCCTTCCTGGCCCTGCACATTGAACTGGAAGCATTTCAGAAAATCTACAAAGAGTTATAGATTCACTCTTTGACTTTGGAAAGTCAAGGTGGACATGTCTTGCAGCAGGCATCAAATCTGTAAGTGTGAAAGCAAGAGAGCTAGAATGAAGAGCCTGCTACATTGACCTAGTTTAAGTTTTAGAAGTCTACACTGAAATATATGGTCTGAGCTATACATGTTGGGCTAGATCCTAAACTGCTATAAGCCAGCACAGCTTCACTAACCCATTGACAAGAGCCATCCCATCTGGTTTCCAACTGAGAGATGTTCTTACTTTGTAACTCCGGAACAACTACTTAAGAGGTTCCAGCTGTGCCTTTCACTTGCTCAGGGATTTGAAGGGAAGAAGTTTCTTGATCTTCCCTCATGTTGGGTACCAAAAAATAGCAAGTGCAAACTAGCCCACAATACACAATATCTCATTTAATCTAAGCTAATGGGCTCTTGGAATGTCTCAAGTGTTTGCTTCCTCTGGACAGACAGGACAGATGCACCTTTATATGTAGAACTATAGAATCATAGGGTTTGAAGGGACCTCATGAGGTCATCTAGTCCAACCCCCTGCTAAAAGCAGGGCCACTCTCACTAAATCATCCCAGGCGGTTATTGTCAAACCGGACCTTAAACATCTACAAAGATGGAGATTCCACCATCTTCCTAGGCAACCCATTCCAATGCTTCACCACTCTCCTAGTGAGCAAGTTTTTCCTAATATGCACCCTCGACCTCCTCAGCTGTAACTTGAAACTACTGCTCCTTGTTCTGTCCTCTGTTACTACTAAGAACAGCCTAGCTCCCTCTTCTTTGGAGCACCCCTTCAAGTAGTTGAAGATTGCTATTAAGTCTCCCCTCAGTCTTCTCTTCTGCAAGCTAAATAAACCTAATTCTTTCAGTCTCTCCTCACAAGCCATGTGCCCCAACCCTCTAATCATCTTTGTTGCCCTCTGCAGGACTCTAATTTGTCAACATCCCTTCTGTAGTACGGAGCCCAAAACTGGACACAGTATGCCAGATGTGGTCTCATCAGTGCTGAACAGAGGGGAATGATCACATCCCTCAATCTGCTGGCAACACTACTACTGATGCAGCCCTACTGATCCATCCTGCTCTAGCAACTACTTAGAAAGTAACAAAGTGTTACTATGATTAAGGAGTTAAGTAACAGAAAAGCATAATCAGAACCACTGCCACTAACATTTTACTAATGTACATTCCACAACAAGAAGGGAAGACATAGCCTGAAAATTAAATTTTGTTCAGATTATGTAACTAATTAGGGAACTAAGGGATTATTCAGATCAAAATTCAGAGTCATATAACTTAACAGTGGAAGAATTCCAAACTACTGAACCCCTTGCAAGGAATTTTAAGGAGAAAAAAAAAATAGGATAACTGTTTGAGGCTCTATAATCACCTTGCTGAATTCAAAAGGACCAAATCCCACATCACTCTGTTGTGCTCTGCATTTGGTGACACTAGTTGAGAATGTTTATTTGGAGACTGGAGCCCAGTTCAGCACTGATGAAAGCAAGCGTAAATCCACTAAAGTCAATGCAGTCATATCTGCTTACACCAGGGCTGAATTTCATCCATGTCATCATCCATGGAAGGTCCAGCAACTGGCAAATATGTTTTGCCAGATTCTAAAGCCACGTGACTCTCAAGAAGAATTATGGCTTTGACATTACCACATGGGCCAAGGAGCAACACAAGGCTTTCACATGGCTTATGTCCTGTCTGAAGACTATCACAGGCATTAGTAGGCAAAGCAGCCATATAGAAAGGACCTCTGTGCTAGTTCCATGCAGTTCAGGACAAAAGACTACAATGAAGATCCTATAGTCAGAATAGCTACTTTTCTGCAGATTGAGTGCCTCTAGTATTCTCAGCAACCTATGCAGAGACACAGCCACTGCTATTACACCCCATAATCTGGAATAGCTGGTTTGGGGTGTCTGTAGAGAAGCTCTGGCCATGGGTTGAGTTCCACATAGATAGAGTGGATCTTAGCTTCTGTGCAACAAGCTGGAGGGATTCCAATATGATTTCAGACAGTGTTGACACCATTCAGAATGTTCTTAACCAAATAACTAAAGGTCTGTCAGGCTCTGCATGCAGCTTATCACAAACCATTGTAGCTTGAAGCCCTGAAAATGGGCAGTACTGCTTCATAATTTTCCTCCACTCCTTTCTTAAACAAAAAATCCTTAAGGAAAAAAATATTTTAAATAAAACTTAACATTGCATAAATGAATCATCAGAATTCAGGAGATTCCAAAGTAACAGTTGAACCCACAGCTTCAGCTCTGCCCCATTGTGTGTGTGCATTTCCAGGCACTCTTTATGACAGAATAGCTTGAATTATCTGTGGTACACAGTGTATATAATGAATTTGGGCATTTTTTAATCAAGCAAATTATTCACAAATGACTATCCAATATTTATTCAGCTCTATAGGTGGTTGAATTATATGTAGCAAAGAACTTACTTGATTAATTTCTCCAGTCACTGAGTAAAGTATTCTTAAATCCATTTTATTTGATTAAGTCTAATGCTCACATAGTCAGAAATCATATCTTACCATTTTTTTATGACCAACACCCCCAATCCTGCACAGACTGATGGCATATGACTCAGCGGGCTCCCTGTATGCAATTAAGCATATGCAGAAAAATCAAGGTCTGTGACTCATATGTCTAGCATCTTGTAATTTTTTTTCATTCTTGTATAAAATAACGATTTCTTAGAACTTTCTTCACAAGCCAATACTTAAAACTCCTTAAGTTGCTCTATATTTGTGATCATTTCAGAAATGAGGTACCAAGAAATGCATCACTCTCCAGCACCCAAAAGGAGACAGACCAGAGAATGATTGCCTTTGCCCCATGATTTGATGCTTCTGTATAAATAAGTCAAATAATTTCCTCTTATTGAATAAGCGTGTTTCAAATTATTTTTAGCTGAAGTATATTTATTTTACTGAACTGCTCCATGTTGAGCCTTGTCTCAAACACAGGCAAGAAATGACAATACTCTTCTAGCTCCCTTTGCATTATCTTCCTTCAGTTTGCAAACATCTCTAAGTTTATCATCATCTGTACATTTAATGAATATGTTATGTCTCTTTATGTATTATTAATAAAGATTTTAAATAAAACTAAACCTAACACTTATCATTGTGGTGCGGCTAAACACCTCACAATTTGGTGCTTTGCCATTCATCATGGTGTAAAAAGATCCTGGTCGTCACAAACAAGGAGACTGGTGGCACTTTTAAAGACTAACAAATGTATTTATCACACAAGCTTTTGTGGGAGAGGATCCTACTTCATCAAACGCTTGAAGATGGACGTGCCACTAGACTCTTTGTTTCGCGGGACTAGACTAACATGGCTACCCCTTTGGAATCTGGTCTACACAGTTACATTTAAAACTGGCTTCCCAGGAGAAACACTGTTTTGGCTCCACAGCTTAAGTTCATCCTGAATGAGCCAATCTGGATTTCCATGTGTGATTCGCTGCCTCAAGTAGATATATTTCCTAGGAATAGACAAGTTTAACCAGACATTTGGTTGATAAGTTAAAAGCGGGGGGGAGGGGGATTTGCATTTGTATTATTTTATGGCTCTAGTTCTGCTCTCTCTGAAATTAGTGGGAAAACTCCTATTAAATGAAATGTAGAGTCAATCTCTGTAGCACTAACAGAAATATCAGGGGCTGGAACATATATGTGACTAGTTCTTTGGGCGGAAGTGAAAATTCCTGGGATTATTTTGGATCTGATTCATTAGCCCTTGTAGTCTATGGTAGTATTTACATGGACTTCAATGGACAATGAATTGGGCCCTTACTTACTACTCGCAGTTTCTGCACATTTAATAAAATCTGTTGGGATGATGCATACACTTTATACAGTGCACATAGCTCTGATGTAGACTGTGGCCCTGATTAGACATGCAGGTACTTCCTTGCAGGCACATGGGCCAGGTGGACTTTACACAGCCCATATAGAACTGTGTACAACCAACCCTTATGGATTTATAAATAAAACTACCATTCAGTAATATTTCTCTTATTGCATAGAACAGTAACCCTTTAATCTGAGGAAAAAACAGCATAGCACACCAGCAGAGCCAATATAACATCTGTCCTCCCAGCTCTGCCTTTTCATGTTGCTCTGTGGGTCAGCATCTCCCATTCCCTAAATCACAAATTTAGTGCACTTTAAATAAAGAAGGTGTGGGGCAGTTGCATTTGCAGTGCATGCTGACAGCTGCTCCCTCTCTCTGTATTTAGTCATTGATCTAGTCATAGTTATGGTACTGAATGAAAGAACAAGCAGGATTCTGGGTCATCCTTTTAGCTATTGCCACAGGTAAACAATTTTTTAAAAAAATTAAATGTCCATGAAAATAAACACAGCCATGATGTATAGCCTGGGGGAATGAGGAGTTTCCATGGAAGTCAAAACATGTATATGAAAGGCAAAAACTCCTGAAACAAAAACTTTCCTGAAGTTCACAAGTTTGCCTTTCCCTTGCACTAGATGCAAGCTGATTCACTAAAATTATAAAATGGCATTTCTTGATTGGCCTAAGGAGATAACCTCTACTATAAATGCTACATTAACAAAATTATTTAATGTACTGCCATAGGGACAGATTGGGCCCAGCTCTTGCATCATCACCAGCTGTTCTAGGGGCAGACACTTATAGGCCTTGTGTGAGGTTTTTGCCACTAGTAGCATTAGGCAACCCTAAAGGCATGAGGATGGTCATGCAAAGACAGGCCCTCCTGGTCTCCTGACAGGCCTACAGAGGTGACCAGCTGTTAGGGTGATCAGTTGTGCTGATTTTAATAGAGCCAATCCCAATATTGGGGGTTGTCTAATATAGGCACCTGTTCGTTCCCACCCCTTCACCACATTTCATATTTACTATGTGGTCACCCTACCAACTGTGGAAGGAAATGTAAAGTAACTCCTGGACATTCACATCACCCCCATTGAAGGCCTGAGCCAATAAATGGACAGTCAAACCACAAGAAAGAAAAGGTTTTAAACACACACCAAGCTTCAGCCAATTCTACACATTACTTTTCACATCCACACTGTCAATCTTAGTTAAAACTAACAGCTTGGCATGTTCAGGAGATACTAGACACAGCTTGCTGAATTTTGATTGAAAATCCTGTGTCTTCTAATTAAGTAATGAACACTTGCCACATTCTGAAAGGATAATAACCAGCATCTGATTTAAATCATGCTCCTTAAAAATTGATCCATTGTGGGTTGACCTGGCTCCAAATGCTCTTTTCTTCACTTTAATTAAACAAAGTTGAGAGCTTATTTGGAGTGAGCCACAGAAAGCATTGCAACCTGCTAATTGTTCAATCATTACAAAAAGTTAGCAAATGCTCTTAACTGATCGCTGCCTCAAAGCCATGTTGTTATATAGCATATTAGCATGACGATATCATTCTGATTACACTCTTTATCAAGGAAAAGCTACATGCAAGCACCAGCATTAAACTCTAGGTGGTTTTTACTGTATCATAGCTGAGCTGTGGAGCAAAGGGCATGAGGTGGCTAGACATTTCAGAGGAGAAATCTCATATATACAAATTAATATGCATCATCATTCCACAGGAATTACCCAACAATTGTTGTATAGCCAAGTCTGAATTTTGCCCAGCTCAGCAATTTATGCACAAATAGCACACAGAAAAAAAGAAACATGATTCAGATTACAAGATCTATATTATCCCATTAAGCATCAGGCCACAGTGAGGGCAGTGTATAGCTGGACAACCCCAGTGGGAGTTCCTGGAGGCTTTATGCATTAGTCAAAAGCAACACACAGCAAAGCACCTACAAACTACGCTCCCTTCACCAGCCTTCAAAAACAAGCATAATGCATGCTTTCCTCCCTGTCCAGCAAGGTTAGCTGGCTGGCTGGCGCAGAAGAATAGCGATGCTGTCTTCTATCCAGTTTCTAAACCTAAAGGCTGTTACTAGTTGTGGCATTTGCTGTTGTAGGTCCTTGTGCTTCCAGTGATACCTATCCACTATGCAAGGATGTCAGAAGAGGGAGAAGGTCCTTGCTCCCTCTCCTGCACACTGTGCTCACTCAGGTGCAGCCTGGCCCTTGTGCTATAGCTAACATTGTAACATTCTCTCAGAGCTCTCTCAGCACTAGTGGGAAAGCAAGAATGCCTGCGATTACAGCTCAGAATGATAGCAGCGCCAGCTGATGCCTCTTTGCAGTACCATTTTCTGTTGTTTACAAGTTCTCACACAGAAGCAATTTTGCTGCTAGTCACACCATTAATCAGAGATGCCACTTGTCAAAGGGTGACTTGGTTCCATTCTCCGGATATTAAATTAGGCACTTTACTAGCGTGTGGGAGGCTGTTTCCCAAGACTTCATCAATTAAGAGAGACACCCCAGGGGCCCATTTCACCATCCTCTGGTGCTCCTTTTCACACAAGCTAGACTGGCACACAAGAACTGCATGGCAGGCACAAGCTCCCCACCAAGAATATAAGCTCAATTGCAATAACTGAATGAGAGGATGTAAAATGGAAGGAGAAGGAGGCAGAGTGGAGACAGGTAGAGTTGTGGCAAAGATAGTCCTATGCTCTAGCAATCATGTGCCCCTGAAGTGATGCTTAGGGGCCACTGTAAATAGGATATTAATTACAGCAGCCCTAATAGCTGCCCTAGCCTACGTTGGGGTGAGCCATGTAAAGGGTTGAAACTTGCCAATGCAGAAGTTTAGGATACAGCTCCACCACCTAAGCACAGCTGAGCATGAGCTATGATGGTTCTTCCTTGATATCTAAATAAAGCAGTTTTTCCTTCCATAATTAATGCTAACAGTGTTCAGTATTATTCAAGTTCTAAAGGAGAAATGGAACAAACCACAACACTGGTATTTACAAAAGACACTATGTTGATGTTTTTATTTTCTGTTAAATAAATGAAGATCTGGTGGAAAGTGGGGAAGCAGGCCTTGCTTTGATGGTCTAATAACGAGCATGGAGGCATTCAGGAGTTATATGGCATGATGCCTTGGTAGCAGGAGGCATGGTATGAAATGAAGGATGGCATCAGGCCATTTTAATCATGGAGAAGTAACAGAACTAGGTCAGGGAGACTGATTCTGGTCAAAGTGGGAGTTCTTCCAACAGAGAATGACCTCAGTGAGCACAGGGAAGGACTGGAAGCATATCACAAAACCTGGTGTAGTAGGGAAGACTGGCTGAAGTAAGGAGTGAAAGAAACATCAATAGTAGGAGTCACAGACAAGGAGCATATTAAAAAGCTAAACAAGAAATATGCAGTCCCAGTGCAATGGGGGAAGGGGAATTATTTAGGACATGTCATTTCTAGAGACGAGATGACAATCTATCCCCAAAATATACACTGCGTGGGAACCGCAAAGTTCTCAAAAGTGTCCATTATTGACAACACCAGTTTATCCCCACCATTCTGGTATGGTGCTCATAGCACAAATGACCTACCACCAATTTCAAGTTCCATGTCTTATAGTCCTGCTTTAGCTACCACAGTGCTTACTATGGTGCCCAGCCATCAATGACCTGTCTACACCAGGGCTTTCAAACATTAATAATGCTAAACCAGTTTTTGCAACAACAGAAAATTTTGTAGAACGTTTCCTTAGCATAGATGAGTTTATGATGACATCAGTCACTCAAGCATTGCAGTAGAATAGAATCATAGGGTTGGAAGGGACCTCATAAGATCATCTAGTCCAACCCCCTGGGGTTTGAACCCAGGACCATCTGCATGTAAGGTAAGCTACCCACTTATTTTCCTCAAGTAAATGCTTGAATTAACAGACAGCTCTTCCAGAGTGCACCTAAGGCCATCTTAGCTACCATGGCTATGTCCACACTACAGGGCTCAGTTAAACTGGATTAATAAAATCTAATTTAAGCCAGTTTAAAGTAGACCTTATAAAGTTGGCTTAGCACGTCCATACTCAAAATGCCAGGAGACAGCCCATGTCCACACTGGCAGCTGCTAGGTCGCCCTAGGAGTGGTGCATTGTTGGTACATGGCCCACAGTGCATCATAGCAGAAGTGCTTCTCTCTCCCGGCCACTCCTTACTACGGGAAGTAAGTGACCACACCACCCTCCATACTGTGTGTGGCAACAGAGAGCCCAGGAAGATTATGGAGCCTGAGGTAGCCCAGCGATGTGCCAGCACAGCACTCCACACCCTGCCTGGGTTGCCCAGATTCCTCTGGCTCTGGAATGGGTGCTGCAGGGCAACTGGCAGTTCAGGGGTAGGGTGCAGCAGTTGTTAAGACTCAAACACCAGGACACAGCACATAGAAAATTGCTATTTTTCCCCATTACAACAGGTGATTCGACTTCATCTTCCTCTTTTTCTTTCTTTCCTTCTATGTGCTGTTTCCAGTGTTTGAATCTTAGCAACTGTTTTGATTTGCTGTTAGAGTGTGACCTGATCCTATGTCTTACACTCCCCTGCATTTATTTCCTACCATTCTGTAAGTTCCCCCATCTTCAAACTGTCTGGTGAAGTAGGATTTTCTCCCACAAAAGCTCATCCAATGAATACATTAGTTAGTCTTAAACTTTTCCTCTGGACTCCTTGCTTGTTTTACAACAAAATCGGAGGGGTCCTCTGAGAAGGAAAGACACACAGGTTTGGACAGAGAACAGGGAGACACCCAGAGTCAGTCTGAGAAGGGCAAGCGGGGAGACACATGAGTCTGGGCAGAGAAGGGTGAGACACACAAGTTTGGGCAGAGAGTGGGGAAACACCCAGGATCAGGCTGAGAAGGGCAAGAAGGGAGACACACAGGTTTTGGCAGAAAAGGGGTGAGAGAGGCAGGGTTGGGCTGAGAACTGGGGAGACATGCGGGGCGGACTGAGACCTGGGGAGACATGTGGGGGCCAGTTGAGAATGGAAGAGATGGGGGTCAGGCTGGTGAATGGCGAGAGATGCTAGGTCAGGCTGAGATGCTGGGTTGGGCTGAGAACCAGGGAGGTGCCAAGGTAGGGCTGAGATCCTGAGTTGTGCTGGATGCCAGGTTGGGCTGAGATGTGGGGAGATGCCAGGGTCTGGCTGAGATGCAGGGAGAGATGCTGGGTTGTGCTGAGATGCCAGGGTCGGGCTGAGATGCGGGGAAATGCTGGGGTTGAGCAGACACGCCAAGTCGGGCTGAGAAGCGGGGTTGGGCTGAGATGCAGAGTCGGGCTGACATGTGGGGAGATGCTGGGGTCAGGCTGAGATGCGGGGAGAGATGCCAGGTCGCACTGAGATGCCGGGGTTGGGCTGAGATGCAGGGTTGCACTGAGAAGTAGGGGAGATGACGAGTCTGGCTGACATGCAGGGGAGATGCTGGATCAGTTGGGGAACATGAGGAGTTTGGATGAGGTCCACACAGCTGGGAATTTTCCCAGCTGTGTTGTGCCTTCTTGCCAGCACCTATCCCCATGTTTTCTGTAGTTAGGAGGCCAATTAAGTCAGCTTAAGGCAACTCCCTGGCTACATTGCCTTAAGTCAACTTGATAAAGTTGACATAACTGTAAAGTTGACTTTACAAATAGAAGTTATAAAGTCAACTTTAGCAACCATTAAAGTCAACTTTGTCATCTTGCAGTGTGGCCTAGGCTTTATTTAAGTTGCCTTAAGGGCCCTTAAGTTGACTTTAACCCCTAGTGTAGACATAGCCCATGAGAGCAAAATAAACAGGGAAACAGATTCACCAGTTTAGGACTCTCCAGGCTACAAAGGTCAAATCTAGGAAGTCTTCATGAATGACTGACACAAACCCCATATGATTAATTTAATTAAAACTGTCTCCCTCAAATTGCTCTTGGAAGCAAATATGGAGTGAGCACAACATATTGAGCACAGATACTGTGTGTTAAAAATGACTTACACTATTCAGGAGGCAGAGGCATTCTGAACTAGTTGAAGCATTCTGGAAAACCCAGGAGAAAAATCCCTGAAGACCAAAATAACATCTAAAATAAAACAAAAACATCAAGGTTCTTTTAAATTCCGAAGTTTGACATATTTGCATAAGTAAAAATAAGCCACATTTGTGCTGACTTGTAAATGAAGTCTGAGCCAGATGTTACTGAAAATGCCCTTGCTTTAAGGACATGAAAACAGAGGTTTATGATAGAAGTGCTGATAAATCTTTAAAAATTTGTGCAAAAGCAGGCAATAAAATGATAAACATTTTTATATAGCTGTCATCTGTCCTGTTGTGGAAATGCACATTTGTATTTATATTTAGAAGCTAATAGGGAAAATGCAGATTTAATAAAATGTTGAATGTATTGCAGATCAGAGAAACCAAAGCAAGGCTATCGATGCCTCGAAACGAATGAGGTTTGAATGGTTTATAAAGGAATTCTGCTGTGCAGAATTTTTATTGGGTCTGTCCAGAAACTAATGGAGTAAATTTATTTGATTTCTCTCTCTTCCTACATTAAGTGAACAAAGAAAAATCAGACTGTCAATCTCCTAATATGTTCTTATTTTTCCCCATTGCTCTAAACGTCAGCCTCATGGGCAAATCTGAATTGTGAGCCGATGACCAGGAAAGTGTGTGTAAAGAACTGCTATACCTTTTCTACAAGTGCAATCAATAGATCATGAAGGAAGAAAGGGGAAGAAAACACAGATAAGGGGAAAGTTGTTAAAGTTAAAGCTTTGCCAGCTCCCCAGACACACTATGAACAATATGTTGCCATTAGGCCAGATTTACTGACCAATTTTGTTTTATCAAATAAAGGTAATTATCTCGTTCATCCTCTGCATTTAAGCTGAATCTGCCTGTTTTCTTCTTCTGGATGCATAAATGCAAAACATTTTTCTGTCACTTAGCAAAACATTCAAGCAATGATGAATTCACCCCTTTTTTTTCCTGACACACATGATGTTGAATGAACCAAAGGGCCATGGTGCTGATATGTGCAAACAAAATGCTGCATGGCAAATTCCCTTCAGTGCAGTGCAGAGGTCCAGTGAGTCAGTGTTTGCCCCATCTGTTGCCTTCTGAGTGCTACATTGCAAACACACCACTGGAGAGCATTGTGTTTGCCTTGGAGACTAACCAGAGTGAGCCTTTTACAAAGCGCGCTGCTTCATGGTCAAGGGAGCACAGGCAGATTTTAGTGATTCTCTAGTGCAAGGCCAGCAAGACTGTGATCTTTAGTGAGAGTTCCAAGAATGACAACACATAGCTACAAATAGAAAAAATGCTAGCAGCATTGCAAGTTTACCAGACGAGTGACCAGTGAAATGATCAGAACCCAGCCTTGGGCTGCTCATCTGCATCTTGCTGTTTTAGAAGGAGCTTGACCAGGTGCTGAATGCTGGGCTGTGCATGAAGCCAACAGTAGTGCATGATGACCTGGTTAGCCATCACAGTGACATGCTGGCTCCTGAATCCAAAATGGTGACTGATGGGAGCCAGCAGCAGACACCAGTGAGGCAGAAATGACAGTTCCAGGGTAAACTTTGCTGCAGAATTAGCAGGACCGCTGTGTTCTGGGAGGGATGTACACAGAGGAACTGTCTGATGCCCCCTCACGCCCAAGGAAGTCTATTGCACAGCCTGCAAAAAACCTGGAAGGGACAAAGTCTGGTAAATTTCTGGTTGCATTTTAATTTAGGAATGGTAGGGACTTTCATTCTGTGTACCAATCCAAGAGTTATTGGAAGTCCAAGCTAGCAGCAGATATTGGCTATTGGCAATTGTATGCCAGTGACTTGGCTTCTCTCCCCCACCCCCACCACCACACAGAGTTGAAATTGGTGCCTGGGACATGCAAAGAGTAAAGACATCTTGAAAATAAAAGTGAATTTTTACTGGAAAGAAAGACACAGATTTTTTCCATTTTCGTAAATCATAACTATAATACATTGCCATGTCTGCCTGTGTAATAGGATCTAAATTAGCTGTTACTAGTCAAGAAAGAGATCTTGGAGTCAATGAGTATGTCTACACTTACACTTTAAATCAAAATAATGCTTAATTTGATTTAAAGCAGTGCATGTCTACACTCGCTTTCCTTATTTCAAAATGACAAGCTCCCTCATTTCAAAATAAGGAAAGGTCATTCTGAAATAATAAAACTTCATTTTATAGTGAAATAATGGTTAAATCAAAATTATTTTGAAATAAAGCAGTGAAGCCACGTTATTTCGATTTAACTGTTATTTCAATTTAACAGTTTTTGCTTTTCTCCCTCCCAGGGTGCCTTCCTCTTTCTATATATTGGGTGGGAGCATAGCCCTTCTTGGGGGGCCATCTTGCCACACCTCTCATGGTGTCCCTCTCCTAAATTGAACTAGCAAGTCCTGTCCATGGACATGCTAGTTCAATTTGTGTTTCTAGTGGGGACATGTTATTTCAATTTAACTTCAATCAATTTAATGATTTTTGTTTCAATTCAATTAGATCTATTTAAGTTAAATCAATTTAACAATCTAAGCGTAGACATAGCCAGTGTGTTTAGTTCTATGGAAACATTGCCTCAATGTGCAGCAGCAGTCAAAAAAAAAAAAAAAACCAACACAGCATTGGAAAGATTTAGGAAAGGGATAGATTGAAAGACAAAAAATATCATGTTGCTTCTTTATAAATCCATGCTGTGCCTTTGAATACTGCATACAGATTTTCTTGCCCCATCACAAAAAATATATATACCAGAATTTGAAGAGATACAGAAAAGGGGACCAAAACTGATTAGGGGTATGGAAAAGCTTCCCAATGTGGAGAGATCAATAAGAATGGGACTTTTCAGCTTGGAAAAGAGATGATCAAGGAAGTATATGACAGAGATCCATAAAAGCGTGACTGGTAGGGAGAAAGTAAATAAGGAAGCATTATTTACTCATAATACAAGAACTAAGGGGTCACCAAATTAGATTAATAGGCTGTAGGTCTGAACAAACAATGCACAGTCAAACTACAGAACAGCTTGCCAGAGGATGCTGTGAGGGCCAAGACTATAAAAGGAATAAAAAAAGTACTAGATAAGTTCATGAAATATAGCTACTGATGGACCTATTAACTAGGAGACATACTCTGAAGTGTCCCTAGCCTCTGTTTGCCAGAATCTGGGAATGAGTGACAAACACTGCTTGATTACCTATTCTATTCATTCCTTTTGGCACGTCTGACATTGGCCACTGGCAGAAGACAGGCTACCAGGTTGTCTGAGCCATTAGTCTGACCCAATATGGCCATTCTGATGTCATACAGTCCAGAGAAACAGCTTGGAAAACTCCATGGCTGGGTGGCCCATATGGTCTGGCTCAATGAGCAGCTGGTTAGAGCAACTTTGCCCCACTCCATCCTCCAGACAGAACCTACCCTCCTCTGTGGATGTCCCCCCTTACCTGGGATGCCAAGTACACTACATACATGCAAGGAAGAGAAGGGAAAAAGAATGAGGAGGGGTTGAGGGGACATGCAAAAGCAAGGAGTTTCTGCTTTGCATGTGGTTCCATTGTTTGCCTTTGTTCATGTACGTACTTTGTTTTGGAAAAGTTCTGTGGTTACTAGTGTTTTGGTGTGGTATGGGTAATGTACGTTTCTAATACCTCTTTATAAATAAAGCTTTATTTTAAATCAAGAAAGTTTATTGTGATCACTGCTTCATGTTACAATGTGTATTTAAAGCAAGATAAACATGTAACCCAAAGAACCTAGATATTAGTATGCAAACGCTATTCCTCAATACACTTAGCTTTCTCAGGGCATACTTCAGTCATATCCTTCCTTCTATCCATACTAAGAGTTTGATGAAGTAGCATTCTCTTGCCCAAAACCTCATGCAATAAATAAATTTATTAGTCTTTAAAAGTGCCACCAGGCTCCTTGTTTGTTTTACTGGACTAGATTAACATGGCTACCCCTTTGAAACTTTTCAATCCATCCTGTGATTCAAGCCTCCCCTTCCCATTTGGTAAGTGTTCATGTCACTCATAAGTACAGTGTCTGCTTTATCGTAAGCTCTGGTCAGGTTCCTCTAGTGGATCAGAAACCATCACCACCAAAACATCAACCAGTGTCTCACAGAAGCTCTGCCCATTTCCTGGAGCAAGACTGAAAGTGCAAGCAAGAAAAGTTCTTCACGTTGTTGGCTCTGGTAGCTGAGACCGCACACACCAAAATGGTTGATTAGTAGGATGGGCTGTTCAAATTCTCCATATCGTGCAGGGTGCACAGTCAAGTTTTCCCACAGTGCACCACAGTGAGAGGGGCCACAGTTTGGGAGGGTGCTAGGATGTCTGCATAGGTGGACTTAGCAGGTGGGCAGTGCGAGCAGCCACCCAGGACCCCACCAGGGGGTAGGCCCTGCAACGTGCCTGACTGCCAGTAAGACCATCGATGACTGCCACCTCCCTTCCAGCTGTGAGACTGGGAGGGATGAAGGGACCTACAGTGGAGACAGAGGTCCTCGGGGCAGGCGGGAGGGCAGGAATTCTGATAGGGAGGGGGTGGGGGCTGACAGAGGCCATGGGAGGGCCAGGAAGACCTCAGTGAGACTGGCAGCGGGGGCAGTGGAGGCCTTGGCAAGACTGATGGCAGTTCTGGGGACCCTTGCAGGGAGACTGGCAGCAGGGCCAGGGGCCCTGATAGGGGCAAGTGGGGGCCACAGAGGGGCTGAGGAGGTCAGGGGTCTGCAGCAGGGCTGGGTGGGGTCAAAAGTCAAGGATGTCCTTGATTGTTGCCCCAGGCCCTCGGAAGCTTAAGACCGCTCCTGTTTGTCTGGGGCATGGTCAATTAGACCCAGGTATGTTTACTGTAGTACAGATGCCACAGTCCAAGGTTTGAGCCCAGGTTAGTACATTCTTAACTTAGGGATAGCAGTCAGCGTGGATGCTCTAACTCTGGGTCAGCTGACTCAAGTCCCACAGATCCTAGGTTTACACTGCGGCATAGACATACCCATAAGATCCTGAATAAGTTTCACTTCTTGAGAGACAACATATAAATGAAAGACCATTTGGGTTTCATGAAGCCACTCAGCTGCTCTGTGATGCAAAACTGCAACTGTCAGGCAGGAACTGGAAAAAGAAATGCTCCCTGTTTATTAGGCCATGCATCAACTCAACACCTTTCAGCATAGGCAGCCTGTTGTATCCTAAGGGAAGATTCTCTTTGTTGCTGAATCTATGCAGGTTTCACAGTACATCTTCAATCCTTAAAATGCTAGCATTTGCCATATTTCCAGTCTGCTGAATACATGCAAACAAGTAATACATGTATGCAGTGTAAGCAGACTTTGCATATTTCTACTGTATCCATCATCTAGGTACAAAAGGACTAGGTGTTACCATACCTATTTAAGTTGCATACACAAGAAAGTCATCTCTGGTCGGAAAACACTGCTCACATGTTAATAGTTTGTTAGAGACCCTGCCTGTTCTTCTTGCTGAATGTTATGAAACCACAGATCTTCTCTCCTGCATAAAAGATCCAGGTGTGAAAAGAAGAGATCCACTCATATAGCCATAATCAATCTAACATCCTTGGGAAGTCAAATATGTATGGTTTATTAATGATCCTCTTGCACTGATACATCAATTACATGTATACTTCTTAACAAGTGTATCAGTGCTGTGCAAGACACAAACTGTTACAATCTAGTGTATTTAAACAGTGTTTCTCAAAACAAGCTAATTTTCCCAGCAAAATCTTGGTACTTTTGGCACAAAACCCAGATACAAAGCACTCTTCCTTCTCGAGCTTTCCTTCCAGTCACATCATTATCTATGGATCAGGGAGATAAAAACAAATTACAAAGGCATTTTCACTTTCAGAATCATAATGATGTCATTTTAATTTTATACTCACAGGGAAAATGAGTTACTTTTTAAAGGAGCGAGACTTAACCTAGCACGGGATCAGATTACAAAACATTTGTCTGGCCTTTAATTAAGACTCGCACTAGACTGCAATTGCACTTTAAGAAGTGGACACAATGTGTAACCTTGACTCATTTTTATCAAGAAGATCTCTAAATGTGAATTTGTAACACTTGTACAGGCAGTTCCACTGAGTTCAGTGGGGCTTCTCACACACCTTGGAATGAGTAAGAGCTGAACAATCAGATCTTCTTTGATCAATGCATCTTTATGACAGTAGGAATTGAATGTATAAATTGCTTTTTCAGCAATACTGTCTAGAAGACTCAAATCCTCTATACCAGTTTTATTTTTTTTTTAAATATATGCATACACTGTGCAGGAGACAGCAGGCATGGAGAGTGTTGGTGACACACAATCAATAGCAGTTAGGAGTGGGGTGTCCCATGGATGGTGGCAGGAACTAGAATACTGGAATTTAGGTATTTGCCACTGACCTCCTTTCTGAATTTGAACTAGTCACTAAGGGTACATCTGCACTACAAAAACAAAAAAAACCGTGGCATGGCTGTGGCTGGTGTGAGTTAGTTGACTCAGTCTGTGGGGCTGTAAAATTGCTGGATATGATCAGGCTGGAGCCCAAATTCCAGGTTTCTTTGAGGGTTGGAGGGGCCCAGAACCTAAGCTGCAGCCTTGCCATTTACCAGCAATTTTTAGCCCTGTAGCCTGAGCCCAAGACAACTGACCCAGACCAGTTGCATTTACTGGGGGGGAAGAGGAGGCCTTTTAAGGGCAGATGCACCCTTAATTGCTCTGTGCCTCCAAGCCCCATCTAAAAATGCAGATAATATCAGTTATCTGCCTCAGTTGGGCAGACAGTATTAATCTAAAGATTAATACAGACTCAGATACTAGGGTAATGGCGGCTACATAAGTATACCTGGATTGATAATGTGTTGGACTGATTTAAACAAACATTTAACAAAAAATCCTTCTGCTTTGTATCATACCTCATCTTCTCTTCAAGAGATATAAAGAAAGTTTATCCTGACGCTTTCCACAGTCTTTGACATTTCTGAAGATTCTCAAACACTGAATGGCCCTCTGTGGAAAAACCCAGCACTGTGGGCTAACATCTTCAAAACACAGAAGGACTTCTTCAAAAATACAGTCATGGTTTAGAATAACCATTCTTAACCCCAGTAATTTGACGAGGAAGCATTACCAGCTTTCTGCAGTGCCTGAGATGCATCTTCCTTCAGCTTTCCTAGATGATTTGTGAGGCAAATTCATGCTGCTGTTCACCAGAGTACAGTGTCTGAGGTGGGTTGCAAGGAAAGTCTAAGGAAGCCAGAGAAGAGGGATCTCTGACAGTCTAAGTCAGGGGTCTCAAACACATGGCCCGAGGGCCACCTGCAGCCCCTAAAGTTACTTCCTGAGGCTTGCAACAACACTATTGCTATCAATATTTGCAAAACTGTTGTATGAAAAGGTTTCAGTGGTGCAGCCCTTGGGCTACTGTACTAGTCCTCATGCATGGTGCAGTCCTTGGGCTAATGGGCTAGTCCTCATGTGGTCCTCATGGTGATTTGAGTTTGAGACCCCTGATCTAAGTAGTAGCCGATGGTCAGACAGGCCCTAAAGAGTAAGAAAGTGGCATCTGGCCTCAGCTGGGCAATTTTTAAGAAAAAATGTTTTCCTCTGTGGTGATTAATTAGAGCCCTCTCTCTTCAAAATTTGCACAGAGATAGATTGTACTAAGAGGACCCCCCATGAGCTCAGCAGTCACCTCCTTTCAATGGTGCTGGAACCACTGAGGTGTTCCATAGTGCACAGCACAAACTGGCATGAGGATAGGGAAGAGAATGACCACTTTCCCCCCTTGAATAGGCCAGTAACCTTGTCAAAGAAGGAAATTACTGTATATAATTGGGTATAAGCTGATCTGGGCACAAGCCGACCCCCCAGTTCTGAGCCCAAAAAAGACGCTAAAATTGGTGACCCAGGTATAAGCTGCGGTCCCCTTTTGGTCTTGGCCCCTAACCCCCCACCCACTGCTGCTGGCTTCCTCTGGAGTTTCTGACAACTTCCCTACTCCAAAATCTCTGCTGCTGCTTTTCCCTTGCCCCCTCACTGTCCATTCCTCACCCCTGCTGCCCCCTGCTCTGCCCTTTCCTCACTGCTACCCCCTGCTCACTTCTCAGTTTCCTGCTGCTGCCCCCCCGCTCCTCCTGCTGCCCCCCTGGCTCTTCACTGCTTACCCCCCTTCTCTGCCCCTTCACCACTGCTGTCCCCCTGCTCCGAACTTCCCTCACTGCTGCCCCCCTCCTCTGCCCCTCTCCACTGCTGCCCCACTGCTCCTCCTGCTGCCCCCTGGCTTTCACTGCCACCCCCCTACTCCCTTCTCAGTTCGGTGCTGTTGCTCCCCTGTTCCCCAACACCTTTTCCCTGTCACCTCCCAACCCCTGCTGCCGCTCTTCCCAGCCTGCCAGGCACCCCCCTCCCCAATGCCTGAGCCCTACCACCCCTTCCCTGGTCTCCCTGACCCCCTCCCCCCAAAAAAAACCCCTCCCGGCCATCCCATCACTTTCCCCAACTCCCCGACCCCGGTCCCTGCCACAACTTCCCTGGCCTCCCTGAATCCCCCCCTCAATGTCCAGGCCAGCCCCCACCTGGGCCCCCTTACATGGCCGCTCCAGACACCAGGGTCCCCTCCTCACTCCAGCCCCAGCCCCAGCCCACTGCCCAAGATGGCCTCCCCGCAACACTGGGGCTCTGGCCTGCCACATGGTCTGGGAAACTCCTGGGAGGGGCTGTCTACCATATTCTCTTGAGTATAAGCCGAGAGCCTGTTTTGAAGCCAATTTTCAGGCACAAAATTTTTGGCTTATATGCGATGATATACAGTAGGTTAGTTTAGCATAATTCATTCTTGGCAAATCCAAGTGGCTATTTCTTATTGCCCTATTGTCCTTTAGGTACTTACAATGTGATTGCTTAATAATGTGTTCCCAGTGTATTTCTAGGTATTGAAGTTAAGCTGAGTTGCCTATAGTTCCTTGAGTTCTCTTAGTTCCCCCTTTTTTAAAGGATAGGAGATAGATACATTTGCCTTCCACCAGTCTTCTCGGACTTGACTTATCCTCCACATATTCCTAAAAACAAATCACTAATGATTCCAAGATTTTCCGGCTAATGTTTTAAGTACCCTAGGTGAAATTCATCAGGCCCTACCAACTTGCATAGCTCTAAATATATTTTAACTTTTTCTTTCCTTATTCTCCTGGTGTTCTTTCTCCCTGGTTTTTAATATGAATTGTGCCTCCAGGTTGCACCATACCTGACAATACTGCGAAATTCCCCAGCACAAGACAGACTACCTAAGCAGGCCTCCTTTGTTTTTCTCCTCAAAGATTATATAGAGTGTAAAAGTCAAAGTACAGTACCACACATATCTTCCTAAGCAAGTACATTTATTCTTAAAACACTGCAGAGATGAGATTAAAATAATAAGAATCTACACACATTCTAAGAAGTTTACCAGAGGTCAGTAGGTCAAAGTCCTGCCAACCCTTCACTACAGACTGGGTTCCCCTTGGACTGAAGCTCCCATCTGTCTTCTGAATTGGACAAAAGGCCTAGAGTCAGTTTACATACAGGCTATTTAACCAAAAATCCTTCCTTTGTCTTTGACTTACTAGAGAATCCAGTTTGAGCCAGTATATGTGAGCCACTCTGCAGATGTAGGGAGTTTCTCTGGAAGTTTTACAACCTGAATTTACCTAATCATCCTCCACTGTTAGTTCCTGGTGGGCTGTGCTCTCCCTGCCCCACAGAATTATATACAATCCCTCAATATTACACAAACATTTGTATTTTTAATAGAAGGATCTAAGACTTTAATACTTAATTCAAGTAATGTTTGTCCAGAATTTCTATTGCAATTAGCTCATTTTCCCCACTGAATATATTCATAAATATATAAATTGTAAGAGCAGAAGGCTTTAGTCTGACCTCCTGTATAGCATACCATAGACTATAGAACTTCCCACAAAATAATCCCCATAGCATATCTTTGGGGGAAAAGCATCTAATCTTAATTTAAAAGTCATAAGTGATGGTGAATTCACCACGGATCTTGATAGATTGTTACAACAATTAATTATTTTCAACATTCAAAAAGAATGCCTTATTTCCAGTCTGAATATGTCTAGCTTCAAGTTCCATCCATTTGATTGTGTTAGAACCTTTCTCTATTGAATTGAAGAGTCCATTATTAAATACTTACTTCCCATGTAGACAGACATTTATAGACTATAGTCAGGTCACCCTTCAGGCTTTGCTTTAAGCTAAACAGATTGAGTTCCTTGAGTCTATCACTACGAGACATGTTTTCTAATCCTTTAATCATTCTGATGGCTCTACTCAGAAAATTCTCCAGTTTCTCAACATCCTACTTGAATTGTGAGGACCAGAACTAGATACAATATTCCAAACAGAGATAAAATAAGCTCTCCACTCTTACTCGAGCTTTCCTTCTTTATGCATTTCAGGATCAGATTAGTTCCTGTGGCTGTAGCATCACAATGGGAGCTCATGTTCAGCTTTTCATCTTCCAAGACCCCCAAACTTTTGAAGAGTTATTGCACCCCAGGATAAAACCATCACCTCTCCTCTCCCACTTCACCCTGCAGAAGTATAGCCTACATTCTTTGTAAAGGACTTGCATTTCATTTTTCTCTTACATGTTATGCATTGAAAAGACAATAAGAGCAGATTTTATATGCCCCTAAAAACCTATGCTAGTCTTTTGTATTCATCCTTGGCAATCTGTCCATGCTTCCACTTTCTGTAGGATTTTTTTCATATCACTAAAGAGCTAATGGAGCCATACTGACTTCACACTACTCTTCCAATCTTTCCTTCACATCAGGATAGGTTGACGTCGTGCTTTTAATATGGCTGCCTTGAGAAAATGTTAGCAATCCTGAATTCCTTTTAGCTCTCATTATTCACATGTAAGCTAACCTACCTGTTCTCAGAGTTTGTTAAAGTATGCTTTTAAAAAAGCGGGGGGGGGTGTCCTTATTTTGCTAGGACTTTCCTAAGCTAAAAGTGAGTTCAACTGGGAAGAAGACAGGAATCCACTTCTTTCCAGTGGTATACATTTCCAATTTCTGACCCTGTGAGTCACTGGACTTTAAAACTGACCTTTTTAGCTATAGAAAAAGCTGCTTAAGCCATAAAAAATGCTAAAAACAAGCTAAAACCACAGACCCTGTACATTTGTGTTCATAATTGAAGATCCTGGCTTAATAGGCAGAGAGATAGAGAATCATCCCAATATTTTTTTTTCCTAAACTCTGAGCATCCTTAAAATAATTTTTCTGCACAACACATAGCATACACTGAGTGCATGATTATGTGATGTGACAGAAAGCTTTTATGGGCATTCATCCGACATGACCTGCATAATTCCCATGTGGCTTTGCCACTTATGTGCAAGACTTTCATCCCAAACTTTATGCTGATAAAACATTTACCAATCAACCTTCCACTGCTGAAGTCAATGGAGCAATGACAAATTATGCCAGCAGAGAATCTGTCCCCTGATACCTATACAAAGTTACTCAGTGCTTTCCCTATTTCCAGTTATACACATGACTTTGTGGCATTTGATTTCTTCCAATCTTGAATATTGCATCAGTGCTAGTTTTCTTTCTGCATGTGCATAAGATAGACCTGTATATAGAGAATATACTGATATTTATCAATATACAGATATTTATCATAAATGTAAAAATAACCAGTCACAATCAAAATCAATGGAAAACACATTTCCCCTATGATAAACAAACTGGACTTGTCAACCCCTCTAACAGGAAGTCTTCCCCACAGGCAGCAAACACGAGGGAAGTAAGTCCCATAACAGATGTACGGGAGAACCTCAGACAGTTACAATCACTTTGGAAATGAGAAACTGCATCTTTACTTGCTTCCACAATGCACACAGCATACTTCTGAACATTCCAATTACAATGCTAAAAACAAGAATCATAATTTCCTATTACACATCTTTAGACAGTTATATGATTGTAATAACACCAAGTAGAATTTTCAAAAGGGCCTCAGTCATTTAGGCCTTTCAAAAAGTTTTACCCATTCACATTATACTCAGATGCTATTTTCCTGTATCACAACCTTGTATAACAAAGAGGAGAGGTAAAACATTTCATTTTCTCTTGCACTTAGAGAGAAGCCTGAGGTGAACTGTCCACCTTCAAATGAATGCGCACTCATTTTTTGGTAGTTCAAATCTGAACCCACACTCTGTGCTTAGAGGAGTTGAGTGAAGTTTTTCAAATTAAATAGTTCATTTGCTCTAAAATGCAGTTTCAGTCAGCTCAAAGTTAGTTGTGAATTTGACACAAATCCACTGGATAGCTTTGCCACACGCACCCAAAAAAATAGTTGGGGGGTGGGGGACTGAGGCAGCGGCAACAGCCTCCTTTACAACATTCAGCCCAGTAGTTAAGACACACAGCTGGGACATGGGAGACCCAAATTCATAGGGCTATGCATGCCCATAGGGCAAGCAGTCAGATCTGGCCCACTGGAAGAGGACAGGAGATGGCCATTCTGGTTCTAAGGACAATGGTTCCCTCCAGTGCCCCAGGGTTGGCTTGCACTAAGAAGTGACCAGTGACACCACAAAACAGCAACAGCCTCAGAAAAAGTTGCAAGCAGCACAGATCAGCCTCCAGGTACCAGGCTGTCAGAAAAGATGGGTGGCAGTGAGTGCTTGTGGGGACTGGTCAGGAAGATAGGACTGCACATGTGCAGGTACCATAGACAAGAAGGGAGCCCCAGAGGAAGGGATTGGAGAAGTGAGTAAAGCCAAGGTCTGAGCCCTACCGCCCACAGCCCAACCTGCCAAAACGGTCATAAATCACCCATAAGTCACCCATGCCCAGATTCTAGCCTCCAGTCCCTCTGCCTGATGTGGAGAACTTGGCTTTCCCGCTCTCAGGAGACTCCCTAGCCATAGGAATGGCAGGTACTCTACAGTACGTCTCTTGATTTTTCCTGTTGATGCTGATCCTCTTAGTATGAAATAGTTAAGCCATTGGGTTTGAGCAAGAATGACTAGATAGTCAGGTGATTAAGGAACATTCCATGGGGGAGACACTCAAGATCAAGACCCTACTCCAATTACTATTTAATTATTCATACAGATTGGAACAGCTTCAACAGGAGAGATTCAGGGACATCATCCCAGCCAGTAATGCTGGGGTTTGTTGTTGTTTGCTTGGGGGGGGGTGTTCATTTTGGGGGGGCAGGCATGAGATTAAGGCGTTCTCCTGAGAAGCAGCAATCAATGGTTTATATCCCTTCCCCCACATCAGGCAAAGGGGAGAATTGTATCCCAGTCTCCCACATTCCAGGTGACTACTTTCACCACTCGACTAAAGGTTAAATGGGAAATACCATCACCTCATCTTCCCCTGGCCTTTTTGTGAATTTAGCCCTTTTTCCTTTGCTTTTATTTTTTAAGTGCCTAGAAATTAAACAAAACATTTCCAGGTTGATCAAAACATGTAATTTTAGTCAGAATTTACCAAAGTCTTTCAGAACTTTCTTTTTTAAGGGTGGGGGAGGGTTGCCAAGACACTGGGGAGGGGGGAAATCAGTTATGTCTGCAGCCTTAGTGCTCCATCTTATTTCTATTTATAACCCAGGTAGAAGTGGATCAGTAACTTCATCACTTTCAGCCTCCATTCCAGATCCAACAAAGTCAGTTTCCAGTTTCTAAATAAAGCTACCTGCTTTGTTGGGGCTTTTAAAAGTGTAAATATAGCTCCTGAAGTCACCATGTAGCCTTCTGAACTAGACCATGGCATGTAATTGTATTCTACAGTCAGCAAATCCCCATGTCTTTTTCCACTGAGACATATTAACTCTGGCATGAATACTGCTGAAGGAGTGATTCCTCAGTTTCAAAGCCATCTAGAAGATGTAGTTACACATTGCAAGAGATACACATGCAATTTATATAGTTCTAGTAGAAAGTCAGTCATGACACTGCAACAGTTAATGGCTTGTCAAACATAGGGCAAGAGCTTGCCCTCAATTTTATGACTTCTCTTTGGATGTAGACCAGTGTAACCAAGAGCTGAATCTGACCCATTGTATTGAGTATACAAATTTAAAAAAAAAAAAAAAGAAAGAAAGAAAAAACCTCTTACTACATAGCTCCTATTTCTGGAAGCTCTGCTACAACCCTAAATAGACTGCTAGAAATGGACAGTTTTTTCACTACATCTCAAATCAAAATTACCCTACTAAGGAAACACAAAATGGTTAACATTTGCCCTTTTGTTGTACTTTAGGCTAACTTGATTGAAAGGCACTTTTTCAATAAAGTGTTCCATTGCTACAGTAACCATTTTAATGGTGCTACAATTCAGAAAGCTGTTTTCATCAGCCCAAGCACTTTAAGAACAAGTGTCTGGCTGATAAAATTGCCTGTGACACCACATAAATTAAGGGAAATACACATAGTTTCAGTTAAAAGTTCTGCTATAAATTCCTGCTGTGCTGGTATCCTCTCTACAGTAATACTGGAGGACAGGGGCACAGCAGAGGAGTGTAACCAAAGCACATTTCATCCTCATTTTAAGGCTCTCCTGTAATGCCTTCTTTTAAAATATATACTAGCAAGTGTCACTCAGCTCCCATCGCTACCTCAAACTCCATTACAAGTCTTCACTGTGACACTCTTTGATCACAGTCTAAATAATCAGAAGGATTGTGTTGAGCTTTTAGTCTTTAAATTCAAGCTTGACCTAATCCACTACCCCTCTCATTAGCAGCAGAAGCTAGATGAGGGAGAAATTTCTCTGAGCAAAACTTCTGTCCTGAAGTACACAGAATACATAGCTGACTAGTCACTCATTCATTTAAAAATATATATTAAGTTTCCACTCCATTAACCACAGAACTCAAAGAGCAAGCTCACAATAAGTCATACTATAAGCTTGAAAATGTTAACATGCTCTTTGTTCCTTACAGGACTTTTGTGCCTGTTTTTCAGGTGAAAGATTGCTAGAATTAATGAGGGACAAGAAAAATACTATTTTTTATGGTCAAAGAAGTGGAAAAGTCCGTTACATATAAAAGGATTAAACACAAAAGCTGCTACAACTTCCAGACCTCATGTCTTCATCTGCTTTAACATTAATTTATGTCCAAAGATTTAAAGACTGAGCAAGGAACTCGGTAATGTACTCGATACAGCAAGTGAATATAGTTTCAGGAGTGTGTTTCCCTTAGTAAAGGAAGATTACAAGAGGTGGAAAACCTTTGAAAATCCTAACCACAGCTCACAGAACTGAGATACTAGAGCAAATTCTATTTAAAGTGAATATAATTGAAGGCAGCACTGGACACCTATTACTTTAACAAATAGATGGGCTGTAACCAAAGTCCTATAATCAGGCTCCAGATCCAGTCTTGACTCCATAACTAGGTACTGGGCTTTATCAATAAAGGGGAACCTACCACTACCAACCTGAAGAGTTTGAAATCCAAACCTGAAAATTGCCCAGAACTGGAGGCAGATTCAGATTCAGAGGGAAGTTTGACCTGCAACCTAAATCTCAACACAAATCCCTATTCAGAGTTTGGGTGCAGTTCCGTGTCTGTTTTAAATGTGTCATGGACCCACAGTTTTGCACCACAGAAGTTAAGGACGGATAGAAAGCCCCTTCCAAAAATGGAGGCAGCTCCTTTCTGATCAAGGTACTAACAATATTTGTTAAAATCTAAGAATGATCCTGCAGTAAAGTCATACTACCTGAATTTACAGTCCATTTTTGTCTTAAACTCACACACTACAGCCCTCAGTCCTCACTGCCTTGTACAGCCATGTACACTTGAGCAAAGTGAATGTAAAGTGGCTATAAAATGCTCCTCTTCTGATTTGGAAACATATCCATTTTGCACTCTGTTGATCAAGGTTACTTATCTACAAAAGCCACAAGGCAATAAAGAATCATACCCACGGCCTCTTCCCTGAAGAGCAGCAAATTTGAACACATAAGCAGTCCCAACAAAGTCACTGACTACACTTCATTTTGATTTGTTTGAAAAAAATGAGATTGCAGCCCTAGAATTGGGACAACAATGTTTCTGATGAAGTCTTAGCTGATTGCAAACAAGGAATCAGAATATTTTTTCCAGGCTGATATAATTACAGTAAGATTTCAAGTGCCTTTCCCTGTAGCATTTACTAACATACCAGTACTGCCTACTTAAGATGAAATAAGAATATATCTTTTAAATCTAAATATTTTTTATTCTTTTAATATTAGCTGCTGCTAACATTTGGAAAAAAACACATTTCAACATGGGGTTTCTGTTTTGTAAAACAAGAAAGCAAGCATTGCAAGTTTGTCTTGGTTCAAACGTATTACTGTTTTAATAAAAGAGCCTTAGTGTTTATGACTGGTAGCAGTGATGGTGGCCACATTGTGGAAATATGGTAGTTCCCACTAGCATCTATGAAATATTAACCTTGAATTCTGCCTAAAGTGAGGTCTATTCTGCAAGTTGGAGGTGGAGGAAAGCAATCACTAATGAAATTTCAGTGGGTGGCACACAGGACCACTGTAGATTTGCAAGTCTACAGTGCTCCTGTGTGCCACCCAAACAGTTCATTAATGCTGCTAAATAACAGTATGCAAAGTGCACTGAGGAACTTTTAGGATGCTGCTGCTGGATCCACATGTACAGTTAGCATGCAGCACTCTGGCATTAGTGTGAGCAGATGTTCCATGTTGATAGGGATGGTCCATATATTCTTATATAGGCACCTCTTACCCCCATCCTGGTTTTTCACTCTCACTATTTGATCAACCTAACGAGGAGTACTGTACTGTAGATTGTCAGTTTGCCACAAACAAGTTTTAGAAGAGCAACATATTAGTGTTTTACTTTGAACTATTCCTTCCTTCCCAGGACTTGCTGGAATTCTCACAGAAAGGTTTTTCACACAAGATTCCCACCCCGTTTTTTCAAACGCAGGATGTTTGGCTCATTCAGATAAGCTTCTGACAGATAATGAAACTCTGGACGCACAAATCTCCTAACATCTGAAGCTTTGCCTGGTGTTCTAATTCATTATAGGGGAAAAAAAGCTGAAGAAACATTCTGATTAGATATAGCAAAAGTCTGTCTTTAGATAATATGATCCCATGAAATAATTTGGATTATATCATTTGAGTTTTAGGAATAAATAGGCAAAATTTGTGAGCCTTCATAGCTTATATTTACTAAATTGGAACTAAATCAAATACTTCACTTGTGTCTCTTTCATATCTTCAATATTAATTTTTTAACTTAGTCACTTCCAGGAAAATTTTCAAAAGCCTCTAGGGAAATTAAATCCTCACCATTATTGTGTTCCCCTGGGAAGTGAGAATCCAGCTTCCCTAGGAACTTTTGAAAACCCCACTTCTAAGGTGTAGTTTGATAAAAGTATTAACTCTGTAAAGTCTATCATAATATCTCATTGATTAAATCCAGTGGGCCTTGTCAATCTAAAGTAATTAGTTTAATTTAAAATACTGGGAGGGAGGTTTACCAGAATGACAAGGAGTGCAGTTCACTAAACATTAGGCAGCGGCTGTCTTCCCCGGCCCTGGCCCTGGCTGAGAGGCCAGGGCCAGGCCACCTGCAGCCCCAGGCAGGATCGGGGACCCCAAATTGGGACCAGGGACCCAAGGCCCAAGCCCTGGGTATTTTCCTGGGCCCACGTTGCTCCTGCCAACTAGTTGCCAGATTGCCTCTTACAAGCCCCAGATATGTGCCCTCACACAACTTTCTTCCAGCTCTCAGAGCCTTAAGCTTCCAGGTGTCCTCCACTGGGGAACTAGAAACTTGGAAAATGTCACTAGTGTACAATGACTGCTGTATTAAATGTGACAAGGTAAATATACAGTAGATGCTGCAGTAATCACAAATTACTGAAATACCAACTGATTATTCCAAATATTTACATACTGTAGAATCCACATAATTGACAATCTGAAAAACAGCACACCTGCTTGACCTGGATGATTTTCAAAAGATCAAATTCAATGTAATGTATTCCAATAGACTACAGAATGGTTTAATAGCACATATCTAGTTGTGAGCAGACTCTTTAAGGCAGGGCTGCTATTCACTTTAAGTTTATTCACAGCAATCAATAGATATAAATTGCTGTTTGCCAGCCTAAAATTCCCATTGTTGCAGACTTTTGTTCATTTTATGACCTCTTACAGCTATTAAAAAAGTCACAATTACTTTAGTCTTTTTTTTAAAATGGTTTAATAGCATAATTTATTCTCTGAACCGTCCACTAACTGGGATGGTCATTTAACTAGTGCATTCTGTTTCCAATGGAACGTGGAAATGAAAAGATTACTACTTCACACAACATTATACAGATGTCAGTCACAACTTCTTAATTCAGGTTAAAGTTGACTTAGGATTTTCATGTACAAAACATGTTACCCATTTATCTCTGTGATGAAAAAAAGTTTGGGCTATCAAAATTTTGACTCTAGTCAAGGGGAAAAATACTTACATTCTGCAATGAGGTATATTTCTGAACTTTTAAATAGAATTTTTTCCAAGTGTAATCTTTTGAATCTTACTGTAATTTTTTGAGGCTAATTCTTGCTAAAAATTCACAAAGTTCACAGACTTCAGTTTTTAAACATTTGCAAGTATTTCAACTATTTCAGACATAAAATCAGGGATTTAGGGGCTGATCCAATGCCCACTGAAGTCAACAGGAATATTTCTGTTAATTTCACATAAAATTGAAGCAGACCAACTTTTGGATCCCGATTCAACAGAGCACTTATGTACAAGCTGACATAAATCTGTGCATCACCAAAGTTCTTTATGATAACTGAAGCACTTAAGTCCCCTTGAAATTAAAATACTCTATGATCAGTTACAAGCTCCTGTCCAAATTATAGCTGTTGTGGAGGAGTGGGTGTAGGGCGCATGATCCCCACACTGCAAGAGGGAGTCCCAATCGAGAGGCAAAAGACCAAACCACAATTTTTTGGGTTAACCACTTTCTATGTAACTTTTATTAAGGTAAATAAAATTACAGAAAAGAAAGAAGAAAAAAAAGTTAAATGAGAGGGTAATATTATCTAATTACTAATATTCCTATTATTAAAATTTAAAAACTTGCAATTCCTATTAGATTACACTTATTAAAACTTATACAAACTGTGGTTTTAGAACTCTATTTTTAAGGCATTTACAGATTTTCTAAGTACAAATTAATAGTCCAATAAACAGAAAATAGAGCATGAATACCACTACAATGCCTATCCCAATCCTTGTGCCTAACCCTGAATTAAACCCCCCCCATTGCCAATCCTGGTTGGTATAATTTAGCAGAGTGAGGTTTATGGGAGACAGAGATAGAGCACACAATTTGTAGGCAAAAGAGCTTTGCTATTTACCACACACACACACACACACACACACACACACACACACACACACTAAAACATTATGCGCAGCCCAGGACAGCACAAACACCTTGCTTCTCCCCCTTGCTCTCCAGACACCATGGATCATGGCCTGGTGAGGCTAGCCATGGGCTGTTTGCGGCTAGGAGTTACAAGGGTCAGCTGGGGTGCCTGGTGGGGAATACAAGTGGATTTATTCTTTCATCACACTCTTTTACACTGCTGTTTCCCAATTTGATTGTGGAACACCAGCTTGATTCTGATTTGTGAGGTGAATAGGTTTAGAGTAGTAATAATACACATACACATCCCCAAAAAGCATTTTCCAATTTAAATCCCAAATTTGACCATATTATATTTACCACATCTGGAATGTTATCTCCGGAGTGACAGACAGCAGACCTGTTTCTTTGAGCGAGAGAGACAGCAAGATGTGATAGAATAGCCCAGTGTTAAAACGACTGCGACCAACAGTACAGCCTACTAGGTCTTATCAGTTTCCAAAGGGATAGCCATGTTAGTCTAGTCCAGTAAAAAAACAACAAGCAGTTGTGTGGCACTTTAAGACTAACAGATTTATTTTTTGCATGAGCTTTCGTGGGAGAAGATCCCACTTCCTCAGATGCTTCGACAATGGGTGAACTTACAGAAAGGAATGAAACAAAATGCAAGGGGGTGTAAAACATAGGATCAGGTCATAAAGTAACAGCAAATGACCTGATCCTATGTTTTACACCCCCTTGCATTTTGTTTCATTCCTTTCTGTAAGTTCACCCATCATCTAAGCATCTGAGGAAGTGGGATCTTCTCCCACGAAAGCTCATGCAAAAAATAAATCTGTTAGTCTTAAAGTGCCACACAACTGCTTGTTGTTTTTCTACTAGGTCTTGCCTGTGGCCTTAAAAATCAGAGCCCACTGCGACCAGTTGCAGCGGTTGAACACCCCCTTCCATCCCCTTCGGATGTGCCACAGGCTACGGCCCCCCACTCCAGGGTGAACAGGTAAAAACTGAATACTTAGTAAAAGAATCCAAAAAGAAAAAGAAAAAGAAAAAGATTTGCCAAAAGGAGAAAAAGAAAAACAAAACAGCAGGCTCCCTTGGTGATCAGTCAAGGGGTTTAACACTCTTCCTTGTGAAGAGTGGGGAGATGCCTAAGGGGTGGCCAGATCCCCTGGCAACACGACAGGCTGCTGACCTATCACTTCTCCAACATGCCTAGACCAGAACCCCAGCTTTATGGCTGAGACCTCAAAAATTAGCATATCACTTGTTGGCATGGAAACTTACTGACCTTGGTCAGTAGATCTTTCTCATGAGCTCGTGGGCTCTGCAGGTGTCTCATCACTTTCCAGGGTTCAGTTTGAACTGGTCTAGGGTTACTTGCAGTCAGTTTTCTTAAAAAAGTGTTACTGTCTGTGGTTTTTGTGACCTTGGCAGATAACACCACATAATTATTTCTTTTCCCAATTAGAGGGCTAACAAGCTACATTCCATAAGCCAGGCTGGAGTTTAGCCAAAGCAAAATTCAGGTGGAAAAGTCCACCTTTCACAATAGTCTACCTTTTGGTTTTGTCGGGGTTAATGACATAAAAAAACCTCTTCACTTGCTGATTCCATGTCAGTAAGTGAAGTTGAACTAACACCAAGGAGGTCATTCAGATGATGTTTTTGGCTCTCAAGCTGATTGATTTAGATGGTTGAAGAAGCAGTAAGAAGAAAGGTGTTGAGTCAAACCTTGAGTCAATCAACTTTGTTAGTGTTCTTTTAAGGCAATGTCTTTTCAAGTCTAGATTTACAGAAATTTGTATCATAAGACAAAATTATGTTATGAAAGGGAAAGCTAGAAATATAATTTACAAATAAAAGAAAAGGGTTCTGTTGTAATCCACAAATTGCTGAGGTGAAGTTTACTGTGTCTGTTATGAGTCAGAGCAGCAAAATATTCTATTTGCATTCTCCAGTGACAACCCTGAGCCAGGAGTGGTATTTAAGTTGCAGTATCCCAGAAGAAGCCCTGGAAGATGATGTGCCTCAGAGACAACTCTCAGGGTTGGTCTATACTAGGTCAACCTAGCTATGTCACTCAGAGATTAAAAAAAACATTCCTGAGCAATTTAGTTAAATCCACCTAAGCTCCAGCATAGAAGCCACTAGGTCAACAGAATAATTCTTCCATCACCTTAGATACCATCTCCAATCAGTGAGATGGATTTACTACAACGATCAAAGGGATTCTTCTGTCACTGTCGTAAACATCTACATTATAGCAGTCAAGTACTGCAGAGCTTCCACTGTGTCACTAGCATTTCTAGCGTAGACATACCCCAATGGACACAATTCCTTCCCAATTTCCACTTTGTTCCTAGGACACAGTAATTTGCCCCTGACCTGTACAAATAGCAAAGTTATGAAACCTTCTAGAGCAACTCAGTAGTGCTGGCCAGTCAAGGCTACTCACATTCCTCATCCTTCCCTAGCCACCTTTTCCACTAAGAAGCTGGTGCAGAGTTCCCATTTACTTCTTTGTGCCCAGACACAACATCCAGGTAGCCCATGAAGGGTGAAATAAAGGAGTTCTTGATCACTCCTTATGCTTTTTGTTATATTGCCTAGAGTCTTTCATGCCCTTCAATTTGTTTTGCTTTAATTTTTTTCTCAGAAGTATTTCAGCAGTTCCTCATGGGACTTAGAAGCATTTAAAGTTTACCCATCTCTAATTTAAACTCAATCAAGTTGATGTGGTGTTCAATATTTCACAGAGACAATTTAAAGGAAGAATGACCTTTGCCACAAAAGTAATAATGAAATTCATTCATGATGTTCTATTATTCTGAATACACAAGAAATCAGATACAATTATAAAAGATTTCCTTGCCTTCAGCCAGACAAGGAGGGTAGATTTGCAATCTTTCTGAATTCTAATAAAGTCTTATTTAAATAATAAGAATGGATGAAAACACTGAAAGATGCTGATGGAAGCAATGAGGCAGTAAAGCAACTGCTTCAGACAGATTTTTGCTGAGGCTTATTTATTACAGTTTACAGACCATGGTATGTGCGCCTGAGCATTCCAAGCAATGCATTTGAAGGATTTAGCAGAAACGACATATCTCCTCAATCACAAGGCCAGCATTTGACCTAACTGCAGGCTTCAACTAATTTCTTTCTAATGCTTGCTGACAAAGAGACGGTGGATGATTTATAGAATTTGTGGGAGGTTTTAAGTGCTCTGCCATTCCCACAGCCTAGTGACTGTAAACCTAAATTTTATCGTACTGCAAACCTGTTCTAGTGCTGGACACCAAACTTTGCCCATTAGATGAATCCAGGAAATTGTGTTTTAGTGCCAGTTTCCCACACCCACCACCACATTCTTCTCAGAGATGAAGCAAACCAATTTGACAAAATTCAAAGGGACACCACCAACTTGAAACTTAATCTTATGTCACTGAAGTAGTTCCAGACTGAAATCAATCCACAAATTCATGCTGCTAATTTTTTAAACCAGATATCCCTATTTTTTTAAATGCTTCTTTTGCCTGTTGTTGCATGAGACCCATACAAACAAGAAAAATTGATGGACTGACCCTGAATAGGGACCCATTGAAATCAACACTGCCTGTACCCTTACAGCTTCTGTAGGAAGAAGGGATAAGTGAGCTTTGTCAATGCCACTGATTCAGCTACAGAGTCAAGGGACTGCTGAATATGAGACCAGGCACAAAACCCTGTGGAAAAATACAGATTAGAAGAGATTAGGAAACAAACAGTTACAGAAATCCTGTGAGCACTGCCTGGAAGATAGTGCCTCCAGACAACAAAATGCCTTGAATGTTATGGCCTTGAATTCGGTTCACCCTAATTTTTTCCCAGAAACACTTCAGCTGACACACTTAATATCTGTCCATCACTCCATCTTGGTGGCCACTCTGCTTACACAGAGCTGCTTCAGGTGCTATTGCCACAAACGGTCTACTCCTAGCCTCCACTAGCTGGGTATTATTTGTCAAAATCTCCTGCTGCATGATCTGAGCAGTGAGTAGTCATAGACCAGTAGCAGATGTGCCTGGAGTGGGCTGAGAAGAGTGTTTATTTCTAACATGATGGGTGAACCAGCAGAGCCAGTCAAATATTATTTCAGACAGAAATTCTGAGTTAGCTGGGTTTCCAAACTGCCAGAAGGGACTTTTTCCCTCCTGACACTGCAACTTCTATCAAAAACCAAAACACAATGGAAATGAGCTATTCCCAGGTAACCTCAACTAAAGCATTGCCTAGCTTCCTGAGGCATCAGCAAAACCTGTAGTGCTTGAAAGAAGTTGAAGGAATACACTTCTGTAGGCTGAAAAGTTCAGTGAGGGGGTAGAAGGGTGGCATTTACCCTCCCTGAAAACATTTATTTAAAGTGCAAGAGTTTCAGAAAAGCCATTTTTACTTTACTCCTCTAAGCATCATGAGTTCTTAACCAAAATCAGTGCTTTAATACCTTAGAGCTAAATAATGGATGTTTGGAGCCAGAGAAGCTCAAAGAGCAGGGATCACTGTCAGCACATACGGGAAGCATTATGACAGTGCAAAGCATATTATCTCCAGGGCACTGAGGAAGTAAACTGGCCAGAGGTATTTGCTACATCTTTTAAAAGTGCTGTCTGTACCTACCAGTGCAGTCCTGTTGCTGCTTGCCCGTAAATAGATGTCTAAATGTGGTTTACCTAGTTTTTGCCCTCACACTACTGCTCCTTTAAAACTTCTAACCACTCTCCTTATGTGCACAAACTACCAGCCACAGTGCTTCTTAACTACTATAAAGAGGACACGGGGATTTTTTTTCCCTATTTTCTTCCTCTTTTCTTTAATCTAAAATAAAATTCACCTCAGAATCCAAGTAGGCAGCTACTCATGGTGGGTGGAAATATAACAAGGATACACTCATGCCACTCCCTGAAATAAATCTAGGGGTACAAAACACTATCACAGTTGCCAGATTCTCACCAGTATTTTATAGCCAGATTATGATGTAGAATGGCATTCCTACTCCTCATTCCCAACTAGCACACCCACAGAGAGCCACATCATGTTTAAATTTAGGTCAGGGTTCAAAGCTACATTGCAAAAAGAGGACGGGGGAATTGATATTTCCAAAGCCATCATGGTGATTCCTTTCTGGAAGGAACAATATGGACACTTTACTACCTATTGTTTGCCATGTGATCGTTTCAGCATGTATGACAATCATAGAATCATAGGGTTGGAAGGGACCTCACAGGTCATCTAGTGCAACCCCCTGCCAGAGGCAGGACCACTCCCACTAAAAAATCCCAGTCATGGTTTTGTCCAGCTAGGCCTTAAACACCTCCAAAGATGGAGACTCCACCACCTCCCTAGGCAGCTCATTCCAATGCTTCGCCACGCGCCTAGTAAAAAAGTTTTTTCTAATATCCAGCCTCGACCTCCCTAACCGTAACTTAAGACCATTGCTCCTCGTTCTGTCCTCTGTTACTACCGAGAACAGTTGAGCTCCATCTTCTTTGGAGCATCCCTTCAAGTAGTTGAAGGTTGCTATCAAATCCCCCCTCAGTCTTCTCTTCTGCAGACTAAATAAGCTTAATGCTTTCAGTCTTTCCTCATAGGGCTTGTGCTCCAGCCCTTTAATCATTTTGGTTGCCCTCCTCTGAACTCTCTCTAGCATGTCCCTGTCCTTTTTGTAGTGGAGAGCCCAAGACTGAACACAGTATTCTAGATGTGGCCTCACCAGTGCAGAATAGAGGGGAATGATCACATCCCTTGATCTGCTGGTAATACTTCTTTTGATGCAGCCCAGTATGCCATTGGCCTTTTTGGCAGCAAGAGCACACTGCTGACTCATATCTAGCTTCCCATCCACCATGACCCCCAGGTCCTTTTCTACACTGCTGCTACTTAGCTGAATGTTCCCCAGCCTGTAGCGCTGCATGGGGTTTTCTCATCCCACATGTAGGATTTTACACTTGTCCTTATTGAAGCTCATAAGATTTCTATTGGCTCACTGTTCCAATTTATCTAGGTCTCCCTGAATCTTGTCCTTGCCCTCCAACGTGTCTACTGGTCCCCCCAGCTTGGTGTCATCTGCAAACTTACTGAGAATGCAGTCTATTCCATCATCCAGATCATTGATGAAAATGTTGAACAGAACTGGCCCCAGGACCGACCCCTGGGGCACCCCACTCGTGACTGGCTGCCAGCTAGACATGGAACCATTGATTCCTACATGCTGAAACCGTTGTTCTAGCCAGTTTTCTATCTACCTTACAGTCCACTTATCCAACCCATACTTCCTTAATTTGCCAATGAGAATGCTGTGGGAAACTGTATCAAAAGCCTTGCTAAAATCAAGGTATATGACATCAACGGTTCTTCCTGCATCCAGAAAACCAGTCATCTGATCATAGAAGGAAATGAGATTGGTCAGGGCATGATTTACCCTTGGTAAATCCATGCTGACTGTTCCTGATCACTTTATTTTCTTCTAAGTGTTTGAGGATGGATTCTTTGAGAACCTGCTCCATAATTTTTCCAGGGATTGAGGTGAGGCTTACTGGTCTGTAATTCCCTGGATCCTCCTTTTTCCCTTCCTTGAAAATAAGCACTACATTTGCTTTTTTCCAATCCTCTGGCACCTCCCCTGTTCTCCATGAGTTTTGAAAGATAATGGCCAGCGGTGCTGCTATCTCATCGGCCAATTCCCTCAGCACCCTTGGATGCAGTTCATCCAGCCCCATGGACTTGTGCACATCCAGCTTCTTTAAGCAGTCCCTAACCTGACCTTCCATCACTAAGGACCTCTCTTCCTCTCTCCAATCTGCCATACCCATGGTAGTGGGATGGGAGCTGACCCTGCCTGTGAAAAACTGAAGCAAAAAAAGCATTGAGCACTTCAGCTTTTCCCTCATCCTCTGTCATGAGGATGCCTGCCCCATTCAGCAAGAGACCTACACCATCCCTGATCCTCTTCTTGTTATTAACATACTTGTAGAACCCCTTCTTGTTAGCCTTTACATCCCTTGCTAGCCGCAACTCCATTTGTCCTTTGCCCTTTCTGATTTCATCCCTGCAGTCCTGAGCAATATCTTTATATGCCTCCTTGGTCATCTGACCAAGCTTCCACTTCCTGTAAGCTTCCTTTTTATGTTTAAGCTCAGAGCAGAGTTCTCTGGCAAGCCATTCTGGCTGCCTCACATGTTTGTTCTTTCTCCTAATTGGAATGGCAACTTCCTGTGCCCTTAGCCGGGTTTCTTTAAAATATAACCAACTCTCTTGGACTCCTTTCCCCTTCAGATTAGCTTCCCAAGGGATCCTGCCCATCAGTTCCCTGAGGGAGCCAAAATCTGCTTTTTTGAAGTCCAGGGTTTTTGTTTTGCTTCTTTCCTTCCTTCAATCAGCATCCTGAACTCAACCATGTCACGGTCACTACTGCCTAGCTTGCCATTTACCTCTACGTCCCTGATCAATTCTTCCCTGTTTGTGAGCAGCAGGTTGAGAGGTGCAAGGTCCCTAGTTGGTTCCTCAAGCATTTGTACTAGAAAGTTGTCCCCAACACTCTCTAAAAACTTCCTGGATTGCCCATGCACTGCTGTATTGGCCTGCCAGCAAATGTCAGGGTAATTGAAGTCCCCCATGAGCACCAGGGCCTGTGATCTAGAAGCTTCTGCTAGTTGTCCATAGAACACCTCATCCACATCCTGCTTCTGGTCTGGTGGTCTATAGCAGACACCCACCACAACATCCCCCTTGTTGCTTTCCCATCTCAGTGTAACCCACAGACGTTCTACTGGCACGCTTCCACTTCCATAATGGAGCTCTGAGCAGTCATAGAGCTCTTTTACATATAGTGCTACTCCTCCCCCTCTTCTTCCCTGCCTGTCTTTTCTGAACAATTTATACCCATCCATGGCAGAGCTCCAGTCGTGCAGACTATCCCACCATGTCTCCGTTATTCCTATGATATCATAGTTCCTTGTCTGCGCTAGTACTACCAATTCTTCTTGCTTATTTCCCAGGCTCCTCGCATTAGTGTATAGGCACCTATGATACCCGGCCAATTGCCCTACTTTGTCATTTTGATTTTTAATTCTATTACATATACCTCCTTGCATTTTTTCTAGGAGTTCTCCTCCCCCACTCTCCTCACGTATTGGGGCTTCAGTAGAACACTTAAGACAATTATTTGATTCCCCCCCACCATGTTCCAACTGCCTTCTCTTTTATTCCTGGTGCTACAGTCCCAGCACCCTCCAAGTTCCATCCCTTCACCCAGATCACCCACACTGTCACTTACCTGTGGGCTTTGGTCTCCTTCCCCCTTTGAACCTAGTTTAAAGCCCTCCTCACTAGGTCAGCCAGTCTGTGCCCAAATATGCTCTTCCCCTCCCTGGACAAGTGAAGGCCATCTCTTCTTATCAACCCTCCATCCTGAAACAATACTCCATGGTCAAGGAAGCCAAATCCCAGTCCTGCAAATGCTAAAGAAAAAGACTCTTGGTCTTGTTAAAAGAACAGGATGAGCAAGGTCAAATCCTGCAAATGCTTCCACGTGTCACTGATTCACATATGTAAAGCCATTATTTCACCTGAAAGTAAGGGTCTCTAGAATGGGGTCCAAACTTCTGCAGGAAGGCTCTCTCAAAATGGTTTGGACAAACTGGTGAAATGGTTGGAGGTAAACAGAATGAAATTCAATAGAGACAATTGCAAAGTACCCCACTTAGAAAAGAACAATCCATTGTGCATATATAAAAATGGGCAATCAGTACCTAGGATAGAGTACTGCAGAAAGGGACCTGGGTGTCATAATGGACCACAAGCTAACTATGAGTTAACAGTGTAACACTGTTGCAAAAAACCCAAAAACACCATTCTGGAATGTATTAACAGGACTATTGTAAGACACAAGAAGTAATTCTACCACTCTATTCCATCCTGATTAGGCCTCAGCTGGAGTATTGTGTTCAGTTCTGAGTGGCTCACTTCAGGAAAGATGTGGACAAATTGGAAAAAGTCCAGAGAAAAGCAACACAAATGATCAGAGGTCTGAAACATTTGAATTATGAGGGTAGATTGAAAGAGCTAGTTTTTTTAGTCTAGAAAAGAGGAGACAGAGAGAGGACATGATGGTTTTCAAGTACCTAAGAGGTGGTCAAGAGGAGGAGGGAGAAAAACTGTTCTCCTTAACTACAGATGATAAGACAAGAAGCAATGAACTTACATTACAGCAAGGGAGGTTTAGGTTGGACATTAGGGAAAAAATTCCTAATTGTCAGGGTAATAAACCACTAGAATAAGTTGCCCAGGCAAGTTGTGGAATCGCCATCATTGGAAGTGTTAAGCACCTGTCAGGGATAGTTTAAGAGGGTACTTGGCCTGACATGACTGCAGGGGACTGGACTTGATCACCTCTCATGGTCCCTTCCAGTTTCTATGATTCTGTTGGCTCAGAGACAGCACTTATAGTTATAAAGTACAAATTATTGCTTAGGGGGAAAAAAAAGCTTTCAAGGACCCAGTGATTTCCTCACTTCCCTGAAAAACAAGGAGAAACATTGCTAAGTGACTCTAATGTTTTTCAATCAGCAATATCAAAAAGTAAGTAGATATAATGTGCTGGTCTTCAGAAATCCTTTAAAATATTTATTTCAGAAATGTTTGAAACTTGTTAAGCTGAAGTGTTGTTCTAAAGCAAGGCAGAGCATATTTCTACCACTCTCAGGCTGATGTGTGACAACACTCTTTATCACATCATGATGTGCACAAAAGTAGGCTGTGATTCATCATTGTCAGACCTGGGATTCTGAAGAGACAGCTCAATGAAAACTTCATGAAAGCTTCAGTGTACAAGTTTCAATGGCTCTTAGTAACACTGGTTTTTAAGCTTTTTCTCCCAGTCTAAATTAAGATGAAATCTGAGAATTTTGAAATTCAGCCAGTAAATCATCTGCCAAAAAGTGTCCACAGCTTCAGATATAGCTGAATTTTCCAGTGGTAAGGTAAATCAGAATAAGTCTACTTAGATGTGTGACTTTCTTCCACATCTAGAGTCTAAGTTTTATTTTCGACTTTATAGAATGTACAACTGCTGCAGCCACTGACAGCTGAACATGGTTAACAAATGACCACTGAAGCCTTCTGTGTGAGGCCCTAATTTCTTCTCCCCGCCTGCCACCCAGTCCCAGAGTGAGTTATGGAACAGCCAGTCTGCACCAGTTTGATCTTCTGCTAAAAGACTGAAAAAAGAACATAGGAATAAATCATCTGTTCCCTAGGATATCAGTGTAAAGGAAAACTTTGACTTCTAAGAGTCCCTGACAATGTGAAAGAGTACAAAGAAGTTAAAATAGCCTCAGCCCTCTAAGGAAACAAAAGTGTCTTCTACATTTCATTTCTTTCCTTTAAAAATGCACAAATGGTACTTTGTATAATATTTGATGCCCTTTCATGGTGAACAGCTTTCCATTATTCCACAAAAAGAAGACAGCATCAATATGGCAAAGGTAGATATTGTAATGGTGCTTGCCTATGAGCATTACAAGCAAGGAGAAGGAAACACGGCCTGTCAGCACCCTGTGTTCTTCCATCAGATTTCTATTATAAAAGCTAATGTCACTTGATAACCCAACTCTCATTTAAAGGGAAGTTTGCAAAGCATTCAGCAATATTTGTTTCTGGACAAATCCAGCCCCCATTTTCACAAAAGTGAAATGCCAGAGTTGGGAACAAGGCATTGGCTTCTTCAGTTGCAGACCTAGTGCCTCTGTTTTTCTCCTTATGCCTTCCCTCCCCTCATGCCCTGGGGTAGTACAACTCCAATGGCAACTGTTGTCTCATTGTGTCTTCAGTCATACATGTGCCTTAGATACAGGTTCAAAATGCAAAAGGAAGAACTTAGCTGAGATGATGTGTTATCATCACAAAAAAATGTTCAAACCAATGGTTCCCAACTTTTTTGGCTCTAGGGTCACAGACAAAATTTTCACTACCCTGAAGGCCACCAGTCTCTATCAGCAGTCCCTCTTCCTCCTCCTCCTCCCCTCAGTCAGATGGAAGGAGGCTCTTCTGTCCTCCAGGGAAACTGCATGCATCCTGTAGCCTCATGTGCTCCAGTAAGGCACTAGGAAGTGGCTCACTTCTGCAATCCAGGGAATGGGAGATCACTGTTCCTCTACTTCTGTATCCAGCAAAGACTCCAGCACCTAGCAACCCAGGCAGAGCACTTTTCTTTCTTCTCAGGCTGGGAAGGGAGTGCTGATCTCCCCATCCCCTGGCTCTATCTGGGACCCCAGCACTTACAGACCCAGGTGGAGCATTTATGTGCTCCCTGCTACACCCAGAAAGAGGGGGGATCTGAGCTCCCATCCCCTTGGCTGCAGCAATGAGCCTAATCTAGTCTTTTAGCCCCACAGCACACATTCTGTCTGGATCTTTAGGCAGCAGCTCCCTTCTGTAGCCAGGGGAAAGGAAGCAGTGGTTATTTTGGAAGCTCCTCTGGGCCACTTTTGGCCCCTGGACCACAGGTTTGGAACAACTGGCTTACACAGTTGGAAGCAGATGATGCTCCTCTGGCCCTGACATCTTTTTGCTTATCCATGACCTCTAAAATTTGCAGGTCCGTCGAAGCAGCTTCTATCAAGGTGGAGATGATGAAAGGAATACAGCACTCATGATTAGCCCTCTCCAACCATCAAAACAAGGTGCATTTTAGCAGGCTGCAAAATACTTTCTGCTCCTCCCTGGGACGTTTCTGAGGACTTGGTACAATTCACTGAAAAGTGTGTATATTTGGAAATCTATTTATGCAGAATTGCTGGCAGTGTCAGCAGTCCCTTGGAATGAGGATGACATCAGTTGGGCTTGGTAGGTCTTCAGGTGTCTGAAGAGCCCAATTCTTTATGCACACATTCTTCAGCAGTGTGAGTATGTTGTTGCATGGAGCAGTGGGATTTGCAGCCCCAGGTTGGCTTCTTCCTTCACCGCGCCCTACACTGACCCAATAGTGCACTGTTAGGCCCTGCAATGGCACACACCTTGATGAACAAGGTGGCACCACACCAAGCACTCAGCAGCTTGCTCCTCCTGGTCATTGATGTCAATACCTCTGTGCTTCAGAGTGGTCTTGAGTGTGTCTTTGTACTATTTCCTTCGGTCACCATTGAAATAGTAGCCACTGGAAAGCTGGGAGAAGAGAAATTGGTGAAGGTGGTGGTTTTGGGGCATCTGAAACCAGTAGCCCATCCATTAGAGTTGATTTCTAAAGAGCAAGACTTCAATGCTAGCGGACACAGCTCCATGGAGCACTGGCCCAGGGGACCTCACATTTGATCCCCAGGATCCAAACACAAGCATTGCAGATGGAGGCTTTCAAGGCCATTAGGGAATGTCTACACTAGCAGTTTAGGTTGACTTAAGGAAGCTTGAGTCTACCGAAATAAAGCCACATCCACAACTGACTTTCATTAAGTGAACTTAAGGGCTTCCTTAAGTCACCTTAATAACTACAGATCTTTAGGTTGACTTAACACCTAAGTCAATTTGTTAAGTCGACCTAAAGCCAGTATGGCCGCCCTCAGTCAACTTAATAACAAAAGTCAGCCTAGGGCTGGGGGCAAGGGAGCAGCAGCTCCCTTCTGGTTCCCTAGTAAGAAGGGAGTTGCAGCTCCCTGCCAAAAGGGAGCCACAGATTTCCAGGGAGTACCACTCCCTTCTCCCCTGGACCCGTGCAGGTCCTGGCAAGAAGGGAACCTGGCTCCCTTCTTGCTGGGACCCGTGGCTTCCTGGCAGAAGGGACCCATGGGTCCCTTCTTGCCAGGAAGCCACGGGTCCCATCAAGAAAGGAGCTATGGGTCCCTTCTGCCTGGAAGCCATGGGTCCCGGTAAGAAAGGAGCCACAGCTCTCCGCTCCACTGTATCTATACTTGAAAAGTTCAGTCAATTTGTTAAGTCAACTTAATAGAGTCAACTTAAGTTTTTAAGTGTAGACGCAGCCTTAATGTAGCATTGGTAGACAGTCCAGATTTCACTGCAGTAGAGGAAGGAAGTTAGTATAATAGCCTTCAACTTCTGATGGTCTATGGTAGTCATGACCAAACTGAGGCTCATGAGCTGCAGGCACCTCTTCAAAGAAAAAGTGCAGCTTGTGGAAGAGCATGGCAGGGGAGGGTGGCATGGTGGGAGACAGGGGGGAGAAGTGCGGCATGGTCAATGACAGCAAAGAAGCAGCGGCTTTGTCAGAGATGTGGGGAAAGCAGAGCATGGTCAGGGCCAGCAGGGAAGTGGCAGGATGGTTGGGGATGTAGGGAAAGCGTGGCGAGGCCGGAGCTGGCAGGGAAGCAGTATGGTCAGCGACGGGAGGAGAAGTGCAGCATGGTCGGAAACAGCAGGGAAGCAGAAGCATAGTCAGGGACGTGGGGAAAGCATGGCATGGTCAGACGAGGGGAGTGCGGCATGGTCAGAGATGGCAGGGAAGCAGCGGAGTGGTTGGGGCCAGCACAATGTGTCTTTTCTTTTGAAATAACACTGGTTATTTCGAAATAAAGATTAGGTCTACACAACGTTTTCTTATTTCAAAATGATGGGCTCCGTCATTTCGAAATAAGAACCTTCATTTCGAAACAGCTTAAACCCCATTCATTTCTAAACAACTGTTATTTCGAAATGGTTATTTTGAAATAATGGTTATTTCAAAATAATAATGGTTATTTCAAAATAAGTTTCAAAACAACATGTCCAAATGGCCTTATTTTGAAATAACTGTTCCGAAAAAACAGCCATTTCGATAGCAGGCTTTCCCTTATTTTGAAATAAGTCATTTCAAAATAAGGGTTTTATTTTGAAATAGGTCATTTTGAAATAACTTATTTGAAAATAAAACTGTGTGTGTAGCCATAGCCTTAGAGACCTGAGAGAGCTTTCATGTACTGCAATAACAACTTATTGCCCAGATTTTAAAAAACTCACCACTAGTTTGCAGTGTTCTACATCCAACGACAGCCAAGTTTTTACTGTATGGGCCTAGTTTTCATGGTAATCTTAAGCAATTATTAGAATCTGACATTAGTAGGATCAATATTTGCCCTGTTTTTATGATAAAATTAAAGTGTGCAATGAATTTTAAACTTAGAATTTTGTAGTAGGTAAAAGTGTGTGGTTATATGCCCCAGCGTGGCTCTCAAAGGTTTACTAATCGACTTGTGCAGCTCTTGAGTTCCATATGTTTGGCCACCCCGGTCTATGGTTTTCAAAGACATGTTGTTGCAGCTTGAAGACAATGGCACTGGCACAGTTGATCCAGTCCTGGTCTTAATTCATGGTAGCCCATTAAGAAAGGTGACTACCAAGGTATGGAAAATGCTCTACAGATTCCAGAGCCTCCCTGTGTACATGGATGGCACGAGGGCTGTTCAGCTGATCTGAGGAAGTTTGGTGGAGGATCTTCATCTTGATGACATTCCAGGCCAGGCCAGTCTCTTGTATGAAACATTAAAAAGATTTAGCAAAACAAACCATGAGTCCTGTGACACTTTTAAAGACTAAAAAACTTATTTATCACGAGTCTTTGTGGGAGAAAAATCCCCCTTCATTGGTTGCTGTGAAGCTGGGGGAATTTACAGAAACTTTCCATTCCGTAAATTCCTCCAGCTTCAAAAGATCTGACAGAGTACCATTTTTCTCCCATGAAAGCTCATGTGATAAATAAATTGGTTAGTCTTTAAAAGTGCCACAGGACACCTTGGTGGGGTTTTTTTGTTTGTTTGTTTTGGTTTGGGTTTTTTGCTGAACTAGACTAATATGGCTACCCCTTTGGAACTTAAAAAGACTTAGTGTCACTTGCATGTCCTGTGAAGAATAAGCCACCAGGTAGCAAAAAACTGAAGGTCATGTATGCCCTTAGTAGTGAGTTTCATTTTTGCCCAGAAGTGACTAAGATTAAAGAACTTCCCATGCAGTCAATAATGGATACTGACTCCAGGTGGTAGATTATCTCAGACAAGGTAAATGATGATAGCCAAGTAGATGGTGAACAAGTTGGGTGGTGATCACGTACCCTTGTTTGACCCCAGTCACATACTAAAACCTTTGGTTTCAGATCTTTGACTCGGCACTGGCAGTTATATCATTGTCCTGGAGCCTCAGCATGGTGAAAAACTTCAATGGGCAACTGAAGCATTGGAGGACAATCCACAGAGCTTCATGATTTAAGGAATCAAACATCTTAGTCAGGTCAATGAAGGCAAGGAACAAATTTTGATTTTGCTCCCAACATTTTTCTTGGATCTGCCTGGCAAAAAAGACCATATCCACAGTACCCTGAGATGTTTGGATGTCCTACTGGTTTTCCAGAAGGATCTCCTCAGTGACTGAGTGGACAAAGGTAGTTCAGGAGGATGCAGTCTAGGACCTCATCCACAATGGGAAGGAAGGAAATGCCACTGTAGTTCTAACTGTTAACTTTGTCCCCCTTCTTGTAGATTATAATGATTGTTGCATGCTTGAGATCACCAGGGATGTCCTTTTTTTCCCAGAGGTGAAGGATGAACAGATGAAATTTTAACATGAGCCAGAAGCTGCTCTCATGGTAGACCTCTGTGAGCATGCCATCTGGCTTTCAGGCTTTGTTGATTTTCAACTGTTGGATGGCCCACTTCAGCTCTCCAAAAGTTGGTGGATTGACAAGGGAATCGTCCTAAGGGCATTGCAGGACAGTTTGGAGGGTCTCCTTCAGTACAGATGACTCCCAGTCAAGGAGGAGTTCAAAATGCTCTTATGCTGATGTATTGCAACGGTGCCCTTGAGAAGCCATGAGCCACCCAGTAATTAGAGGGAGTTTTGTCAGATGGAATTGGATCCATAGGCTGTCTTGGAAGCCCAGAAGAAGTTACATGTCATGCTCATGAGTATAGCTCTGGATTTCACATACCTTCTCTACTCATCAGTTGTTCTCAATGTCATGGATGCATCACTGGACCTCAGCCTTCAGCTGGTGGTATATTGTGATCTTTCACCAGGTTCATGGATGATTTTGCCAGGCAATAAAGGCTGCTAGCTTCTGCTCAGGGAGATTGCAGATCTGTGCATTGACATAGAACCCAGTCCTGGTTCTGTCGTGATGCAAACCCAATAGGCCGGGCACAAGCATCTTGAATAGCAAACTGGAGTTGCTCCTAGTGTGACTGGATAGGGGTGTCATCAGCAGTAGGGATTTGCTCCAATTCACTGAGCAACTAGACCTGGAACTCCTCAGCCATCTCTTGGCAGTCTTCTGGGTCTTTCAGTGTCTTGGCACAAGACAGATGTTCATCACTGAACACTCAAGTCAGTAGTCTGTGCAGCAATCTTCAGATACCTTCTTGGCCTTCATGATGAGTATGTCCCTCAGATCTCTTTCTCAGATGATGGTGTAGTCCACAAGGCACCACTGCACCAACCTCAGATGCCTCCACATGGTCTTGAATCAGTCTTTCTAGTGGAAGACTGTGTTCATCATTATCAGGCCATGCTGGATGCAGCTAATCGGCAGAAGGATGCCATTGGAGTTGACCTTCCCCACACCATTCCTACTAACAGTATGACCATGCCCAGCCCCGGTGTTGAAGTCACTCAGGAGAAAGACCCTATCATCCCTGGGGATGGAAGCAAGGGTGTTTTCAGAATTAGAGTAGAACTTTTCCTTGACTACATCATCAGAATCCACAGTCAGGGCATATGCACTGATAATAGCGCTGCATTAGTTTCACCTGAGGTGCAGGGGAAGGGTTATCAGCCCTTCATCAACACCCCAAGGGAGTTTGGGGAGCACATCTGTGATCCAGTTCCTGACATCAAAGTTGACTCTGTGCATGCAGTGGTCATAGTCTGATTTTCCTTTCCAAAGAAAGATGTACCCTGCACTGATCTCTCAGTTGTCTCTCTCCAGTGAGCTGGGTTTCGCTAAAAGCAGTGATATCAATACTAAATTTCCAGAGGGATAGCCGTGTTAGTCTAGTCCAGCAAAAAAAACAAGAAGTCGTGTGGCACTTTAAGACTAACAGATTTACTGTGCCTCAAAAACTCCCAGGCCACAATGATAATTTGACTTTCCAGGCTATCACTCCTTGGGATGTTGATAAGTGTTCTCACATTCCAGAGTAAGGGCTCCACGGACTTCCAAAGTTTAGCTTCATCTTGTTTCAATGACAAGAATAGTGATCCTGCCAGGTGCACTTTCCCAGCCAGCAGAGATGCAACAGCTTATTTTTGAGGCACCTTTTCTAGCCCTCTCCCCATCTGGGTGAGTATCGGGTTCCTGAAGATGACTGCTCAGTCACGACTGTGACTGCTGAAGGCACCCTGTCCTCAAACAGGTGCTCAATGACCATCATGCACCCGCCACCTTTTGTGCACTCTTGACTGGCGCCCCCAGGCATCACAGCCCTGCCCCCATCACCTATCTTCTATCACCACAGAACTTTGGGACTTTACGGAAGCCTGCACATGGCATATTTAATCTAGGGACTCCAGTGCATAGTCGGACTACACAGAATATTATGGAAGGAACATATTCTATAAGCTGTTAAGTTGTCCCACAAAATTGCCAACACATTAGGCTCCCTTCTTTTCCCTAAGAAATTTCTCTAATTTATAAATAATAAACATCTTCAGGCTGTTATTTCTTCTCCTTATTAGTATGTTCTGGGGATGGTCTGTGATAAAGTAACTCTTGTTCTTTCAGATCGAATTCCCCAACACAAATTTGATACAGGTTTTCAAGACTTTATTGACTCATTCACATTCAAATATATTTCGTAAGTGTGAAATCTCACACCTTCAAAATGTAATTGCCTATTTTCTGAATGCTGGCAGATATTTAACTGTCTTGAATGCCTGAGTGTCTGTCTGAGAGGACTAAATATAAGAAAGGTGCTGCCGTGGCAGGTAATCTTTCCAAATTTGAAATCTTCAATTTCTGTTTTGGCAATCTTCTAAACATTTAGTAACCGCTTTGGGGGAAGAGACTATCTCTAATCTATGACTGGAGCTTCTAGGTTGCTACAATACAAACAATAAGTAATACACTGCTGGTTTTAAGAAAACACAGAGCCAGAGGGCAGAATAACAAACCCAACCTGGAATGGCCTGTCAGCTCTGCAAAAACTCTCTTTCCCCTTCCTTCCATAACACTCCCACCATGCAGAGACCATGGTGAGGGCAGCAGGAGACATGGCACTAGTCAGCCAGCCATTCTCCAAAACATTATCCCTCTAAATCCCATATGAAAACATGGAATAGTTTACTGCTGATTCAGACAGCATTAATATTGCGCAGTGTGTGACAATTTGAAATCCTTCCCATTCGAGTGAACAGAAGTCATGTTTCGCTGAAACAGGGTGTGTATGATACACAGGAAGTACTACACACGCACATGAACTTGTGCCCCAGTACTGTCTCAAAAATCCATATGCATCCCAGGCCCTCTGCTGCCTGTGCACCCAATGCCCTGTCTCTTCCATAGTGAACCACCCTGTTATCCCCAATTAGTGCATAGGGTGGAAATAGGCCTCCTTGTCCTTCCAATGAAATATCCCACACAGAGGATCATTTGATATATAGCAGCAAGGCTCAAAGAGAAATTTTTAAAACCTTCTTGCTGTATTTCTCATACATTTATTTATTCTTCCTCTCAACATGAATTCAGACTGGCTTCCTCTCCTACAGTCTCTCCTTGTTTGTTGTCCAGATCACCCTCATATAAGCGGATATAGATTTCCTACTGTGGACACAGGTGTATGCCATCTTTTATTAGGTATGTTATGAATTCAGTGGAAGAAAATGTTTTCTTTATGTCATTGTCAAACTAATTAAAACTAACCAACAGCTCCTCTCAAAGCTTTACACAAATACAATTCTGTATCTCTGCTCCCTATACCATATCATATATGGAGATGGATTTCAAAACACACCTGCCTTTTAGAGGAAAAAAAAAAACAAGTTCAGTATTAAGTAATTTTTAGTCAGGACTCAAAACAAGTAAATGATTTCTCCTCCCCCTCCACCCACCCCCCCATTTCAGAAATCTTCTGACTACTCTTCATGAGCAGGTATGTTCCAGCTCTGTTTCTACACATACCAGCTTAAAATGGATCTCCAAGTTTATGGGCATGGGGTCAACCAATTTGGCAGGTACTGAACTGGGGGAAGAGAAAGTGCAAGAAGCCCTCCCTACTTTGTACAAATGCATGGGGGTGAGCCACAATCACCGTCTTTGCATACCCCAAACCACCAGAAGGGAGCACAGCTAGGATGAATCTATTCCTTCCCTCCCCTTTTCTATATCAGTCATTTAGAATAGGTGCTTTCTGCATCTTGTAAAAGGATGGAAGAGCTCTTGCACCAAATTATACTTTGCATCCCAGAACTCTAAAAAGAACTCACGCTGAATTAGCCAGAATGGCTCCAGTAAATTCTGTTGCCACTGAGCCTTACCACACTCCCTGCATCCCATTGCAGCCTATTGTTTAGAAGTAACAATAACAAATAAGTATGTTCATATATAACAGGCACAGCCAAACTGTGGCTCAGGAGCCGCACGTGGCTCTTGAATGAAAAAGTGCAGCTCACAGAAGAATGTTAGCAAATCAATTTTGTAGGTAAAAGTATATGGCTATATGCCTCAGTGCAGCTCTTGAAGGTTTAATAATCAACTTGTGTGGCTCTTGAGTTCCATTCGTTTGGCCATCCCTGATATATAAGATAATCAGGAACAAACATCTGTCTTGATACACCCCCTCCCACTGCAAGACATGTAAGGGAGCACAGAAGACTAAGAATATCATGGTGAATTTCTTAATATCCCAGACAAAGAAACAAAACAAGAAAAAAAAAACTAGCATATTTTTGTTAATCTACAAATATCAATCCCACTTCAAACACTAAGCCTGATAAATGCCAGATAAGACTTCCATTGATCTGTATTTATTAAATTTAAATAAAATAGTCATCTTGATTTCAATGGCTATGTCTACACTGTGAATTTAGTTCAAATTAAGGAGGATTAATTCAAACTAAATCAGTGCACGTCCACACTGGCTGTCATCAGTTCGAACTAAGGAAAGCCTGTTTCGAAATAGTAAAACCTGCCTTTAATTGGAACTAACAGCTAGTTTGAATTAAACATGGTTTGACCTTCTTAGTTAACTTACAAGTTTGAACTAACCCAATGTAGATGTGTTAGCTTGCATTAAACATGGTTTGACCTTCTTCCTCTGAGGGCCCATGGCACCAGGAAGGAAGTGCCTTTCTCTTTTTATGGTATTGGGTAGGGGGATGACCCTTCTCAGGTGCCATGTTGCCACACTTCCCATGGCGCCCCCTCCTAAGCTGAACTAGCAAGTTCTGTTCAAGGAGAGGCTAGTTCAATTTAGGTTTCTAGTGTGGACATGCTAGTTCGAACCAAGTTAGTTTGAATTAATCAAAATTAATTCGCACTAATGAATTTAAACTAACTTAGTTCAAACTAGCATTCTTAAGTGTAGACATAGCCAATGGCCCTATAGTCAACTCTGCTAGATTTGCCATTTTGTTTACTGATACTGAAAAAAAGTCATTTCTAAAATATCATCAACTTTTAAAAAATGCATTTTCTTTCCAGACCATATTATTCTATTGAGTACAGCTATGGTGTGTCAAATTTCTGATAATAATTAAAACATTATGCCTTATGCCCATTCATTGAAGGAGTGAGGCATTTCATCCCACGCAGGTAAAACAAGAGAGGTAGGTGTGCATAGTCTCTATCCAAAGAATTACAAGAAAAGATTAGAGTAAGAAAGAGGAATTCCTCATGCTCCTATTTTACATTCATATGTAATTACTGTATATACAGAATTAAACTCTGTTCATGTCTCCCTAGACCAGCCTTTCCCAACCAGTGTGCTGTAGCACACAGGTGTGGCGGCAGGTCTGAGCAAGTGTGCCACAAAATTTTTTGAAGAACTACTCAGAGAGCTCAGGATTGGATAACTGGCTCATGAATATTCATGAGTTCATTTGGAAACTATATGGTGGTGTGCCTCAAATTAATTAAAGGTAGCAAGGTGTGCCATGGCAGAGAAAATGTTGGGAACCACTGCCCTAGACACTTAAGTAAGTGGCTATACATATTCTTCCATAGAAATCTATAAAAGTCAGCCAAATTTGCATAGTGAACATCCATCAGAAGTAAAACAAAAGCAAAAATAAAAACAAAAATAACAGTACAAATGTCATCAAACTTATTCATGGCTATTACAAACCAGTAACTTCCCCTTAAGGATCCTTTTTTGGTGCAGCATAAGAAGCTGACAACCTGTCTAGATTATAAAGACAGATAGGACCATCATGATAATCTAATCCAATTTGCATAAATAGGCCATAGATTTCAACCAATGATTCCTTCAACGAGCCCACAACCTGTTGGCTGTTTAGTCAACTTATGATTGTTTATGCAATAATTTGTAGGGAAGCTATTTCTCCATCAGAATACCCTAAATCTTTGGAAAGCAATTAAATAGAATTTGAATCTCCATGCTCTTACAGAGTAAGCCAAATGGTTTACACCATAATAAAATGCCTACAGTAGATCTTAGATCTTTGCTTTCTGTGCACTTGTTAGAACATATATGTCCTCCTCCTCATCTCCTGCATAGTGTAGAGGGGTCCCAATGAAAAAGTGTAGGTTCTGTATGCTAACGGAGATGGGAAAATGCAAGATGTCCTCTCTTCTATAAATGCCTCAGTCCTAATTGCCACTTAACTCTGGACCAAGGAATTTCAGCATCTCTGTAGTTTCCAAAGCTCTGTGGTTATTGGTGGATCAAAGAACTCATATGTTTCACTGGCAGAGGGCCAGATTATGAACTCTTTACTCACACTGTATAGCATCATATTCAGATAGGCCCACTGAAATCAGTTGGATTGGCCACTGAGTAAAGGCAGCAGGACCTGGCCCAAAGTCTACAGAGACTGTAAAGTTCCATGGGGTAGCTGTATTTCTTGTAGATACTGAAAACTTATTCAAACTCTGCAGAGATCTAGCTTTTTCCTTTATTCTTAATAAAATGACGGAATTGCAATACAAAAACTGTTGTTAATGCTATTATTACAGGTTTATGCTTGGGAGATTAATGGTTCCAAAATCCAGAAATTTCAAAAGTTTTCTCCTGCAACATTAACTTGAAAAATTTTACCCGCATGAATAGAACATAGCACTTATTTTCCTTTTCAAAATGTACATTCTTATGCATTGATGCACATCCATGTAACAGTGCCACTTACCTGGTCTGGATTCAGGTTAACAACTTTCTAAATTTTCCCATCAACTCTAAAGCAGATGATCTTCCTGCACTCTACCACATATGCGGTTGCTGGAGTACTTCACCAGCCTAGAAATGAATCCCTGCCACAAAAAGTATCTTTCTAGATCCAGTTTTATTTTTCCTACATAAACCTCAGGCTACACACCAAAACAAAAGGCATTTCCTCTGCTTACTATGGCTGTAGATTCCAGAGTCATTTCTCTTTGGCTATTTCTACATTAGGAAAAGTTAGCTCGAATATGTTAGTTCAAACCAATAAGTTTAAGGTTAGTGTAAACTAACCTCGAACTTACTAGTTTGAACTAACCATGTTGACTAGTTTAAACTAACACTAGTTTGAATTAGTCCACTTCGTTAATTTGAATGAACTGCCCTCAGTTCAAAGTTAGTAAGTTTGAACTATGGATTAGTCTTAGTCTCCACTTTACTTAATTTGAACTAACAATTAAACTAAGTGCTTAGTTTGAACTAACTGGTGGTAGTTACTAGTTCGAACTAAGGCTAGTGCAGATGGGGGCTAAATTAGTTCGAATTAAGCCTCTTTAATTCAAGATAACTTGCCAGTGTAGGCATAGACACCGTGTCTCAGTACTGAAAAGAAAATATACACTTCCCTGCAATCCTCCTGCTTCAGGGCCCACTGCAGGAGCCAGTCTCCCACCTGAGCACTCTCAGCTTTGTATACACAACACGTGATCCCTTCCCAGTACAGTGTGATACCTGAAATGGACTAAGTGGCCCCAAACCCTTAGGCTACATCTACACTGGCAAATTAGTCCGGATTAAGGAGGCTTAATCTCGACTAGCAAAAAAAAAAAAAACAAACAAACAAAAAAAAACACCAAGGAGTCGTGTGGCACTTAAAGACTAACTGATTTATTTTTAATTTGGCCTTGACAACAGTAGGCTTTCCTTAGTTTAAACTAAGAAATTTCTTAGTTCGAGCTAAGGAACACTTAGTTTGAACTAGTTAGTACTGGTGCTTAGTTCGGATTAAGCACTTAGTTTGACCATTAGTTCAAACTAAGTCTGACCAAGACTTGACCTAATGCTTAGCTTGAACTTACTACGTTCACAAAGTGGACTAGTTTTAAACTAATAGTTAGTTCGAACTATTCCATGTTGTTAGTTTGAAGTAATAGACTTGAGGTTAGTCTGGGCTAACCCAAGGTTAGTTCAAACTAATCTCAAAGGCTATGTCTACACTACAGGGCTCAGTTAAGCCGGTTTAATAAAGTCTGCTTAAAGTAGACTTTATTAAGCTGGCTTAACACGTCCACACTCAAAATGCCAGGAGACTGCCCATGTCCACACTGGCAGCTGCTAGGTCACCCTAGGAGTGGTGCATTGTGGGTACCTGGCCCACAGTGCACCACAGAAGAAGTGCCCCTCTCTTCTGGCCACTCCTTTACTACAGGAAGTGAGTGACCACACCACCCTCCATACTGTGTGTGGCAACAGGGAGCCCATGGAGGTCAGAGAGCCTGATGTAGCCCAGCGATGTGCCAGTGCAGCACTCCACACCCTCCCTGTGTTGCCCTGACTCCTCTGGCTCTGGAACAGGTGCTGCAGGGCAACTGCCAGCACAGGGGCAGGGCACAGCAGTAGTTAAGACTTAAACACCAGGAAACAGCACATAGAGGAAGGTGAAGTCAAATCACCTGTTGTAATGCGGGGGGGGGGGGGAATACATAGTCAGGATTTAATTCTGCTTTCACAAATCTAATCTAAGAGAAATAAAAAATTTTTCTTTCCTTCTTTCTTTCTTTTCCATGTGCTATTTCCCAGGGTTTGAATCTTAACAACTGGTTTGATTTGCTGTTAGACTGTGACCTGATCCTATGTCTTACACTCCCCCACATTTATTTCCTACCATTTGGTAAATTCCCCCATCTTCAAACTGTCTGATGAAGTGGGATTTTTCTCCCATGAAAGCTCATCCAATAAATACATTTGTTAGTCTTAAACAGTGCCTCTGGATTCCTTGTTTGTTTACAACAATATAAGGGGGGTCCTTTAAGAAGGGGAGACACACAGGGTTGATTGAAGATAGGGAGAAACAGGCAGGGTCAGGCTGAAAAGGGCAAGAGGGAGACAGGGGTTTGGGCAGAGAAGAGGGAGACACCAAGGACTGGGCTGAGAAGGGCAAGGGGGGAGACCCACAAGTTTTGGCAGAGAAGGGGGAGACACCGAGGATTGTGCTGTGAAGAGCAAGGGGAGATACCCAAGGTTGGGCAGGAAAGGGCAAGGGGGGAACACACAGGTTTGGGCAGAGAAGGGGGAGACACCCAGGGTCAGACAGAGAAAGGCTGGGGAGAGACACACAGGTTTGGGCAAAGAAGGGGGAGACACATGAGTTTGGGCAGAGAAGGAGCAACATGTGGGGTCGGGCAAAGCACAGGGGAGACATGCGGGGGTGGGCTAAGGACAGGGTAGACATGCGGAGGCGGGCAAAAACAGGGGAAATGCCAGGTCGGGCTGTGATGTCCAGTCCGGCTCAGAACAGGGGAGATCAGTCAGGGAACGTGGGGAGTTTGGCTGTGGTCCACACAGATGGGAATGCTCCCAGCTGTGTTGTGCCTTCTAGCCAGCCTCCATCCCCAAGTTTTCTGTGTTTGGGAGTACAGTTAAGTTGACTTAAGGCAACTTCCCCTCCACATTGCCTTAAGTCCACGTAATAAAGTCCACTTAACTGTAAAGTCGACTTTATAAATGAAAGTAATAAAGTTGACTTTACATGATGCTAAAGTCGACTTTATTGCGCTGAAATGTAGACATGGCTTTGTTTAAGTCAACTTAAGGGCCCTTAAGTCAACTTAAACACACAGTGTAGACATACCCAAACTTGCTAGTTTAGACTAACAAGTCCAAACTAACTCTTGCTAGTCAAGACATAGCCCTGATGAGCAGACCACCCACTTACAATATGTTGATCATTCAGCATAAATATACAGAGCCAGATCCTCACGTGAAGTCAAATGGAAACCTGCACTGTCATCAGTGGAATTATGTAAATTTAAACCAGCTGAGCAGTTAGCCCATATGATGTGAAAGTCAGTCAAATTAATATCAGAGAAACCTTAATTTCTGGAAATTGCAGACTTCCATGTACTTGAATCTATAAATTAATTTTGTGCATCTATAACTTAATTTGTTAAATAATCAAATGAAGAAAAAAGCACTATTTTTCTCAATTAAAGATAAATAAATCATGCCAGCCATCAACATATCCAACTGATTGCATGTAAACACTAGTTGATGCTGCCAATAACCATTAAATTGTGGGACTGAGCAATGATTCAGTGACATCCTTGCCTGGCCTCTCACTAGCCCCACATCCTAAAGCTGTGGGTCCATAATGTGATGCAATAACTCTGCTTCTTCTGCTAGCTTTCCCAACTATATGGACTTTAGAATAACAGCTGCCTGTTCAGGTGTAGTAGCAAAGATAAGGCAGTCAAAGAGCTAAGGAGCTAAAGAGGTAGGGATATAAACAAAGATCCTAGGAAGCAAGTGAAAAGGGGTAAGAGAGAAGGAAGCAGGAAGGAAGGAGAAATGCAAATAGGTTTGAAGGCAGGTGTAATGAGAAAGGGAAACTGCTGGAGAGGAAGCAGGAAGAGAGAAAACTCCAGGAAGTGTAGTAAGACAAGAACAATAATGGTACAAAATTTCCTCTAAGAAAAGCAATATTTTGGATTACATTTACAAACATCAGCCTAAGGTGTCAGAAAATACACCGCTCTCATGAGTCATTTCTCAGGAGTCATTTTCCCCTCTGGGGCAATATTTTACATGCAGCCAGGCCATGGCACAATTTTTACCATTGGATTCACTTCTATTGACTTCAGTAGGAATTGTGTCTTGGTGTATGCATGTTGCTAAGAGAGAACTGGGCCATGTCTCTTTATTCATATCTATTACATATAAAATTGAGGAAGAACATATGAAATTGAGGAAGAACATCATTGGGTGTATACTCTGTAACATAAATATGCAAGATGGGAGTATGCAATACCTGACTATGTAATACGACACAAAGGCTTTCTCTGCAGTATTGCCAATATTTACAATTTTGTTGCAAGCCTTGCAATACTTGATGTTTTTCTGAAAGATCAACCTCTTCAAGTCATGACACGATGTAAGGAGCTCAGCCTTCATAGGCTGTGTTCACACACAGGCATTATTTTGATACAAGTTGTGTTGAAACAACTTGTATCGAAATAATGCCTTATTTTGAAATAACTTAATTCGAATTAACAGTTTGTTAATTTGAATTAAGGAAAAAAGCTCAAAGCGAAATAGCAGTTTCAGGCAACAGTTATTTCGAAACAAGTCACTGTTGTTTCAAAACAACATGTTCGGACGGCATTGTTTCGAAACAATCATTTTGAAACAACATTGTTTCATCCCCACTTGGGGTTTAAGTTGTTTCGAAACAACGGGTGCCATTGTTTCGAAACAACCGTGCGTCGTGCGAACAGGGTATTTCTTATTTCGAAACGACCTCTGTTGTTTCGAAATAAGAGTGCTGTGTGAACACAGCCATAGAAATCAGCTTTCTAGCCCCTGTGTTTACGGCAAAAGCTTGAAAACATTTAATAAATCAAAAACCATAAGGAAAATACAAAGGATTCAAGAATTATTATTTTACAAAGTCTCAAGAGTTTTAAATTAATCTCATCATTCTGGGGGCCTCCCTCATAATTTTTAATGCTCTGGATTGTCACTATCACTTCTGTATTTATTTGGAATACATGCATTACTCCAAAAGGGGTGATGCATCAAGCAAGTTATTAACGTAATTAAAAAGGTTGCCTGTAAACCTTTCTGCTACACTACCATAAATATGGAGCCTGTGATTCCATTATATCCATACATATATACAGACAGACACACATATATGCACACACATTCCTAAGAGTTTTTCTACTTTTTTATTCTGTACACTTCTGTTTGCATGGCTGAGTCAATTGTGATAGATTAGTTCTGCAGTGCAAACACAAAGGCATTCAATGAGAGTCTGACAGAGGACATTTGAGTAAAGAAAGTATGCAGTGAACTGGCTTTTGGGGCATTACAGCTACAAATCAATTAAAATGCTCTGTCACATTCCTCAAAAATAATATTTTGTTAAAACCTCAGCATACAATCTTCAATGTCATCTAGATTAAATGCTGTACTTGATACCTATAACCAAGTAACATATGAGAAACGTAATATAGCAGAACTGCCAGGCATATGATCCACACTCACTGCAGTTATTATTGTGCTTTAGCTACAGAACATTTAATTACATCATCCTGTAAACTCTTCACTTATAAAGGCAATGCATAAAGGTTTGTGGCAAAGATAGTCATTAGCCATATTAGAAAATAGGATAATGTGTTGCACTGCAGAAATAATCTTTTGAGAAGTGTCCAAACTGTGATCTAGAAAGTACAACAGCATCTGATAGCTAAGTTATTAGATCATTTTCTGCACTCAGAATGTGTCTACATATGAGCCAGGGAATAAGATTCCCAACCTCTATAGAGGTACCAGAGCTAGCTTTGCTCAAGGTAGGGCCTAAAAATTGCAGTGGACAGGCAATCCTCAGACTATCTGTCCTGAGTGCAATTCTGCGCAGCCCCCAGACCATGTTCTCAGATGGCTAGAGCAAGTCACAATCTATGCCACGTGGTTGTGCTTCTATTTTTCAGGGCTAGCTAAAGCAGAGCTAGCATGGCACATCTACATGAGTTATGAATCACCACTGCCCACCCACCACACACACAGACAGTGGTTAAAATATAATTTGGTGGACCCCTGAACCCTCCTAATGAGTGGGCCCCCTTCCCATATTGTCCAGGCCCCATTCCCACACGTGCAGGCCCCTTCCCACATATATGGACCCC
>ML681972.1:12132338-12153793 GCA_007922195.1 Podocnemis expansa
GAGAAGGGGTGGATAGCAGCAGGAGGCAGGGGGCAAGTGCAGGAGGTGGGGTAGTAAAGGGGGCAGGAGCAGAGAAGGAGTGGGTGATGTCAGGAGATGGGGTCAGGGGCAAGAGATGGGGGTGATGAAGGGGCAGGGGCAGGAGATGGGGCAGAGAAGGGGTGGGTAGTGGCAGGAGATGGAGGCAGAGAAGGAGTGGATGGGCAGGAGATAGTAGGCAGGGGGAGGAGATGTGGTGGTGAAGGGGGGTAGGAGCAGGAGATGTGGCAGAGAAAGATTGGAGCAGCGGAGTTGGCAGGCTGGGGCTATACAGGAAGGAGACACTGGGCTGCTCTACAAGCCAGCTCCCCTCTGCGGCCACAGGGAGATGGGGGATCTTGATCAACCTCAGCCCATCTTGACACCTCAAGGCCTCCACTGCAGAGCCGGAGCAGCCTCAGCCTCGTCCTGCCAGCTCCAGTGCCTGCTGCAGGCCTGGCTCCTGCTCCTTCTCCGGCCCAGGCCCGCCCCCATGGCCTCCTACCTGGTCGCAGGAGTGCATTGGCCACCCCATGGGCTGCTCCTCCCACCCTGAGCCAGCTCTGACCGAGCATGCTCAGGGCAAGGGTTTTAAAAGCTCCCAGCTTAGGGGGAGCTCTCTGCTGGCAGGAAGACTGTGTCTTCAGGCCACCAGGGAGCTTCCCCCCAGGCTGGGAACTTTGCAGGGGTAGTAAGGCAGAATGCACTGGAACACTGCATTCTGGCTGCTGTTTCTATTTTTAGGGGCCCTGGAAAGCTGCATTCTGGTGCATTCCTCTAGTTTTGGGGGGCCTCAGAATGGCATTCTGGTGCATTCTGCCTTACTTTAACCCTGCCCCCCCACACACACATGCACCATACCTACAAATAGTGTAGTGGCTAGCACCTCTGCTTAACATGCAGAAGGTCCTGGGTTTAATTCCCAGGGGGTTGGACTCGATGATCTCACAAGGTCCCTTCCAGCCCTATGATTTGATTGATTGATTGAAATCCAGATGTACTGTTAGTGATCCTGAGTAAATTAGGCTTACTTCCATGTAGATAGCAGCCCTGTAACTGAGAGCATAACTCAGACTACTCTCCCTGGGCTGTTTGCATGCTGCCTTTGGGTTCAGTTGGAGATAAGAACCAGAGCCATAACTATGAGAAAGGTGCTCCCCCCAGCCCCGCTCCGGTCCAGGGCCTGTTCCATCCTGATGGGTAGGGAGGTGCCTCCCCTGCCACTGGGCAAGACCAGCCAGAGACATTCGGGACAGGGTGAGAGAAACTCCCCTAGCCCCTGTCTGGCTCCAGGAGGAATATGCCTAAGGCACATTCCTCTTCTGGACCAAGCAGGGTCTGGCGACCTCCCTTTAAAATTCCTCGCCCAGGTCTTTGCCCCATTTGCCCCAACCTAGTTACAGCTCTGATAAGGACACCGTCTGTATGCACAGAATATGGCTAACAACAGGAATGCACAAAAGGCTGTCTTGTAGGCACAGCCACAGGAACAAGTGCACAGCCTTTAACTTTTCAAAGTGCAATGCGTGAGAGGGGCATCCAGGATGAGTGAACTCAGGTCAGCTATGGGCCAGACAAATTGCAGGTAGTGGTAGCCAGATGAGCCATCCAATACTCTTCAGGAGGGGCAGCATCTAGAAGCTGTAAGCATGTGACTTTCAGAAATAGAAGTTCCTCTCTCTCACACAGAAAAAGGAGTCATAATACTTATTACACAAATGAAAAATCCACTTACTTTATACAGTCCTTCATAGATTTTCAGTCCACAAGGGAACAGTATAATCATCTACACTGACCTTTTGCATAACACGGGCCATAGACTTTCACCTAGTGACTCCTGCATCCAACTCAATAGCCAATCTCTGACTCATTCTTGTGAAGCATATATGTCTTGGGAAGGAGGGGATCAAGGAGGGTAAAGCATTCAATGCAGTAACTAGGTCTCAGTCCACCAAGTGCCTTGCAGATTAGAACCAGGGATTTTGACTAAAGTAACCGTGGGAGCTAAGGGAGTTCATGAATCATGCTTATGTTATGCTTGCATCAGTGTTTGGCACCTCAAGGGGTACTGCTGGGTAGTAGAGCGTCTTCAGCATTTTGCCTAGTAGCTCTGTCCAGCCTAAGGCAGAGTAACCCCTGTAGCTGTCAGAAGCAGGCATCATTATGGTGTTTAGTTGAGAATATAAAATTTCTTGAGCAGGTAATGGTAAAAGCAAGGCAATTCTCCACACTTTGGTACTGCTTGTGTCAGGGGCAAGGAGTACGTAGGTGTCTAGCAGGATCCTGAAGGTTTGCGCCACCTTAGCAATAAGTATTCTACTGCCCTTAGCTGTGGCTGGTATTAGCATATTGTCAGGCATTTTTTTCAGCATATTTTCCCATTCCTACCACCATCACATCTGTTGTTTTTGCACCTACTTCAAGCCAACAGCTGTTCCTCCATCTGCTGATTTCTCCGAGGCACTAGATGATCCTGGTGAGGACAAAGGCTGAAAAGGAGACATATAGCTGAGTGTCATCCTCCTATTATGTGGTATGGGTGCATATACTGTTTAGGTCTCTCCAAGTGGTCTCCTGTAGCTATTAGGGAGTTATTAGACCATGCATAACTAAAACACATAACTTTAAGCTAGGCTGCACATGTTCACAGCTGCTTAATTGAAAAGGTGACCTAGTGTGACAATATCAGGAGCAAAAAGGTTTGTGCAGGTGTGATTTGAAGTGACAGAATTGTTTCCATGACGTCTCATCTGCCAGAAAAGCTTTTCTGGCATATTTAACAACTACTATGAATTTAGTACTTTCTCTAATTGAATGTTTCCTTTTATAGAGAAGAATCCACATGGAAAGCACTAACTAAACAAATTACAGCTCAAAACAAAAGTTAACTCCATAAGAGACGTTCATGTGTGTCTTGTAGATTGAGATTAGACTAGTGACATGTTCAAAAATAAACATCAGTAAAAATCCCACAGACAAATTCTGAAGTGCACCCATTCAGTGGTGCAGTAATATTGCAAGGAAGCCCCCATGTCCCAGTGTACAGTGAAATGTCCTTCCCAATCCACAGCTAGTTACTCATTTACCTATGGAGCAATGGAGTTTCCAAGTACCAAGTGGAGAATTGAGTTCTATTCATTACAGTACTCCTGTTAATACATCCCAGAATGATATTTGCTTTTTCTGCAGCAGTGTTACACTGTTGACTCATATTTAGCTTGTGGTATACTATGACACCCAGATCCCTTTCCACAGCACTCCTTTCTAGACATTCAGTGCCCATTTTATATGTGTGCAACTGACTGTTGTTTCATAAGTGGAGTACTTTGCATTTATCCTTATTAAATTTCATCTTACTTACTTTGGACCATTTCACCTGTTTGTCCAAATCATTTTGAATTGTGATCCTATCCTCCAAAGCATTTGCAACCCGTCCCAGCTTGGTGTCATGGGCAAACTTTAAAGAAGTATTTCCTATGCCATCATCTAAATCACTGATGAAAAATATTGAACAGAACCAAATCCAGAACCGATCCCTGAAGTATCCCACTCATTATGGCCTTCCAGCATGACTGTGATCCACTACTAACTATTCTCCGCGAACAGTTATCCAACCAATTTTTCACCCATCTTATAGCAGCTCCATCCAGGCTGCACTTCTCTAGTTTGTTAATGAGAAAGTGATGTGAGAACATATCAAAAGCCTTACTAAAGTCTAGATAAACCACATTTACCACTTCCCCTCTAACCACAAGGTTTACTACCCTATCACAGAAAACTATCAGGTTGGTTTGACACAATTTGTTCTTGACAAATCCATGCTAACTGTCACCTAGATGCTTGCTAATGGATTCATTAATTATTTGTTCCATTGTTTTTCCTGGTACAGAAGTTAGGTTGACAGGTCTATAATTACATGGGTTTTCCTTATTCCCATTTTTATAGATGAACACTATATTTGCTCTTTTCCAGTGCTCTGCGACCTCTCCAGTCTTCCATGATTTTTCAGAGATAATAGCCAATGGCTCAGATATCTCCTGAGTTAGCTCCTTGAATATTCTAGGGCACATATCATCAGGCCTTGGTGAATTGAAGACATCTAACTCGTCTAGGTAAATTTTGACTTGTTCTTTCCCTATTTTAGCTTCCGATCCTATCCCGTATTTACTGCTCTCCCCTACATCTGGCATCCAGTCACCACCAGCCTTCTCAATGAAGACTGAAACCAGTCTAGATGGAGCTTCTATAAGACGGGTGAAAAAGTGGATAGATAACCGCTCCCAGAGAGTAGTTATTAATAGTTCAGTCATACTGGAAGGGCATAACAAGTGGGGTACCACAGGATAGGTTACAGGTCAGGTTCTGTTCAATATTTTCATCAATGAGACAAATAATAGAAAATACACATATAAAGAGAATACATACATGCACAGAGAATACACAAAGTTTGCAGACGATACCAAGCTGGGAGGGGTTGCAAGTGCTTTGGAGCATAGGATCACAATTCAAAATGATTTGGACAAACTGGTGAAATGGTCTGATTTAAAAAGAATGAAATTCAATAAAGACAAGTGAAAAGTACTCCACTCAATAGAGAATAATCAGTTGCACACATACAAAATAGGCAATGACTGCCGATGAAGGACTACTGAGGAAATGGATCTGGATGTCATAGTGTACCACAAGCTAAATATGATTCAACAATGTAATGCTGTTGCAAATAAAAGCCAACACCATTCTGGGATGTAATAACAAGAGTATTGTAAGTAAGACATGCGAAGTAATTCTTTTGCTCTACTTGGCCCTGATGAAGCCTCAGTTGCAGTATTGTGTCCAGTTCTGGGCACCTCATTTCACGAAAGATGTAGACAAATTGGTGAAAGTCCAGAGAAGAAAAACATGAATGATTAGAGGTCTGGAACGCTTGACTTATGAGGGAAGATTGAAAGAAATGGATTTGTTTAATCTGGAAAAGAGAAGACAGAGTCGACATGGTAACAGTTTTCATGTACCTAAGAGTTTGTCATGAGGAGGGAGAAAAATTGTTCTCCTTAACTGCCAATGATAGGACAAGAAGCAATGGTCTTAAAATACAGCAAGGGAGGTTTAGGTTGGACATTAGGAAAAAATTCCTGTCAGGGTGATTAACCACTGGAATAAGTTGCATAACTAAGTTTTTAAGAGCAGGTTAGAGAAGCACCTGTCAGGGATGGTTTAAAAGGGTACTTGGTCCTGCCATAAGTTCAGGGGACTGTACTAGATGACCTCTCATGGTCTCTTGCGGTTTCTGTCATTCTTTGATTCCCTGCTTTATTAATGAAAAAGCAATGCAAGACCATATCAAACACCTCACTAAATTTTAGATATAACACATCTACTACTTCCCCTCGACACATAAGTCTTGTTACTCTGTCACAGGAAGCTATCAAGTTGATTTGACTTGATTTATTCTTGACAAATCCATGCTGATCATCACTCAACATCTTATTCTCTTCTAGATGTTTAATTATTTGTTCCATTAATTATTATTTCTTCCATTAATTATTCCTTAATTATTTGTTTCATTATCTTTCCTAGTATAGAAGTTAAACTGACTGGTCTGTAAAAACAATGAAAATCCTGTGGCACCTTAAAGACTAATAAATTTCTTTGGTATAAGCTTTTGTGGGCTGCAGCCCATGAAAGCTTATGTCTAAAGAAATTTGTTAATCTTTAAAAGTGCCACAGGACTTTTGTTCTTTTTAGCGCTATACAGACTAACAGTTACCCCTCTGGAACTGATTAGTTTGTAATTCCCTGTGCTGTCCTTATTTCCCTTTTTATAGACAGGTACTATATTTGACCTTTTCCAGCCCCTCTGGGCTCTCTCCAGTCTTCCATGGCTTTTCAAAAATAATAGCCAATGACTCATATCTTCTCAGTCAGCTTCTTGAATATAAAGTCCTGCAGATCCACGGATATCTGCTGCAAATCCGCAGATATCCGCATCCGTGGATGCAGCTGTGGATTAACACCAACCCATTGCTGTGGACTGACCCGTGGATGCACATTCTATTTTAAGTCTGCTCAGGGTGCCATCTATCGATCCATCACTGCAGCTGCTGCTATGATCTGTATCAGCAGCACACAGGGAAACAAGAAAGTGCTCCAGCCAATCCTAGGTCAGCTCAGATTGTGGTCTGCCAGCCAATCAGTCTCAGTCACAGTAGGCTGGGGCTTGGAGAGTCACCTCCAGGCATGGCCAAACTGCAGCTTGGGAGCCACATGCAGCTCTTGAATGAAAAAGTGTGGCGCACAGAAGAACTCAGCTTATACACTGCTCAGAGAGAGGAAAGCAGCCCAAGCCTAGGAGTTTTAAATCTCTAGCCCTTAGCATTCTCAGAACATGCTCAGGGGAAGCCCCAGCCTGTTCCTAGCTGCCAGAGTGTCCAGTTAAGAGGACCCGGGGGGTGGGGTCAGCCCAGGGGAGCCAGCATCAGGGCCTGGGGGTTAGGGAGGGGGTCAGGACAGTGGGGAGGAACAGTGGCATGGTCAGGGATGGCAGGGAGAAGCATGGCATGTTTAGATTCTCATAGGCCCTAATGTGGTTTATTCATTAAAATAAAATCTATTTTTACAAAACCTTCTAAACATGACATCAAATAATAAGAAATGAAAATATGAAGAAGAAAATAGATTGTTTACTGTATAGGCCTAGTTTTCATAGTGACCTTAAGTAATTATTAGAATCTGACATTAGAAGGACCAATTTTTGTTCTCTTTCTATGATAAAATTAAAGTGTGCAAGGAATTTTAAACTTAGTAGTTTTGGAGTAGGTAAAAGTATATGGTTATATGCCTCAGTGCAACTCTCGAAGGTTTAATAACCAACTTGTGTGGCTCTTGAGTTCCATAAGTTTGGCCACCCCTGGTCACCCCTCACTGCCAGTCAGTTAGCATGCTGGCCTTTGATTGGCTCATTCCCTATGACTTCCCTACCCACTTCTTCCTTTTCTTGTTTGCAGTTCGCATGCCATGTTATCAATTAGAGATGTCTTTGGGGGGGTCAAGGAATTCTGATTGACAGCACAGCATGCAAAGCACAAACAAGAAAAGGAAAAAGCGGGTGGGGCCCATGTGGAGAATAAGCCAATCAAAGGTTAAAATGCTAACTGTGAGCCCAACCTCAGTTGCAGATGCTGTTATGAATATAGATAAAACATGGCATGCAGATCACGGACTGGATTGATACTATCACTGAGCAGATGCAGATCCACATTTTCATATCCACTACAAAAAGGACATGGACAAATTAGAGAGAGTCCAGCAGAGGGCAACAAAAATGATCAAAGGGCTGGAGCACAAGCCCTATGAGGAAAGACTGAAGGAACCAGGCTTATTTAGCCTGCAGAAGAGAAAATTGAGGGGGGATTTGATAGCAACCTTCATCTACCTGAAGGGATGCTCCAAGGAAGATGGAACTCAACTGTTCTCAGTAGTAACAGAGGACAGAATGAGGAGCAATGGTTTCAAGTTACAGCTGGGGAGGTCCAGACTGGATATTAGGAAAAACTTTCTTACTAGGCAACTAGTGAAGCATTGGAATAAGCTACCTAGGGAGGTGGTAGAATCTCCATCTTTGGAGGTGTTCAAGGCCCAGCTGAACAAAACCCTGGCTGGGATAATCTAGTGGGAGTGGTCCTGCTTTTTTGGCAGGGGGTTGGACTAGATGACCTCATGGGGTCCCTTCCAACCCTATGATTCTATGATTCTATCCGCGCAGGGCTCTACCTGAGTATTCTAGGGTGCATATCATCAGGCTGTGGTGATTTGAAGACATTTAACTTGCCTAAGTAGTGCCTAACTTGTTCTTTTCCTCTTTTAGCTTCTGATCCTATTCCATTTTTACTATCCTTCACTACATCAGGCATCCATTTGTCACCAACTTTCTTGGTGAAAACTGAAACAAAGAAATCATTTAGTTCCTCTGCCATTTTCACATTTTCTCTTATTGTTTTTCCCTCTTATCCAGCTCTTAACATAGAAGGTGTGTACCGTGGAAGGCTCAGTGCTCAAATGTAGTCCTATTTTTAAGACTAGTGAGCAAGCTGAGTCTGCAGTAGCAAGCATAGCAGGATAGACAAAAGGTCTAAGGATCTGTGTTTTGGCCATAGTCTTCTCTAGAGACTTGACCTTAAATCCCACTTAATTCAGACAGACATCAGCTTGCTACTTTCTTCATGCTCTCCCTTACTTTCTTCATGCTCTCCCTCACCCATGAAATACAAGGTTAAATACAGGAACCACTGGGTGATTTTTATGATTTGTGTGATGCAGGAGATCAACCTAAATGACCATAGTGGTTACTTCCTGCCTTAGAATCTATGAATCATGCAGCTTACCCTCCCTCTAGTCTATTACAAGGATCAGAGAGAGAAAGTTCAGCATCCATCGGCAGTTCAGCACTGGCCTGGATCTTTGGTGATGGCATCAGCAACAGCCAGCCCTGTAGCCAATACAAGTGACAAACACACAAACATTTGCTTACTTTATACCCCACTCTAGGTCCAGAACAAGACTACCAATGAAATTGGACAGCACCATGAATTTCTTCTAGATTCAGCTACTGATCACTCAGAACATGTCAATCATCTGAAGTTGCTGGAACAATTTCACCTTTGCTCCGTTTTATTTCACAGAATGCAAGTATCATGAAAGTACTTGCTATTTAATCAGCTGTATGCAATTTTGAGTTTTCCCTGAGAAAACTCATCTCCATTTCAAAATTACCTTGCATACTGCACCCAGGTGACATGTCCAGTTGAAGTGTTGTAATCTATGTACCGTACTGTGTCATACGAGATTACAGAAGACTCTAATTTGAAGATGCTATTTTTTTCCTCCTTTTTCCAGCAATGTTTTCAGTTTCAAGTTTATACTAATGGTAATGTCATTTCCACAATCCCAGAAACTTTTACTATTAAGCCTAGTCATATGTAATGGGCCGTAACAAAGTATCATGGGAAAAATATGCAAATCACTATGTCCAGTAAATCAAGTTAATAGGCAGACTTAGAATAAACTGCCAAATAACTCAGTTCTTGCTTCTGAATATTGATTTCACTTTGAACAGATGGCATCTTAAGAAGGACAGATCTGCTGCTCACACTAGTGAGTTAACTTACTTAGCCAAGCATCTGTGTGTGGCTACACAGTGCCTCTTTTCCTCTGGACTTTCAGAAGCATCATTAGGGTCACATGCAACATTTGGGAGCAAATGAATTCTATTCATAGTCATTACTTGCCATGACAGTTACTTTTTGTGACCTGAGTTTAGTCTAGAGGGGTGTCAAGATAAAATAATGGAGTAAAAAGAAAGATGGTGTTACAGGTAGCTCACTCCAGTCCCTTTTTCTTCTAGCTTTCTTCCCCTCTTCCAGAAACCAGACTGGAGTTTCCAATGCTTTTGACTACTTGTGCTCATTTATTTATAGTGCTTTACCTTCCTCCCAACAATACACAGCTTGGCTCAACTCCAGTTCACCTTCCCCAGGTTTGCCTGGGGCCTTGGGAGGCTCAGGGTTGTGCCCCTTCTCTCAGGTTTCTGCCAGCAGTGTCTCATTTAGGTTGATCTTCTACATCACACAGATCATAAAAATCACCCAGTGGCTCCTGTATTTAAAAAACAACAAGGAGTTGTGTGGCACTTTAAGACTAACAGATTTATTTTTTGCATGAGCTTTCGTAGGAGAAGATCCCACTTCCTATCGCCTGGGTGAGTGAGAGCATGAAGAAAGTAGCAAGCCGATGACTGTCTGAATTAAGTGGCACTTAAAGACTAACAAATACTTTGAACTAAAAAAAGCATGGCTAGTTTGAACTAAAAGTTAGTTCAAACTAAAAAACACAGTTTAGTTCGAATTAACTTTGAACTACTTAGTTCAGACCACAGGTCTCAAACTCAGATCACAATGACAGCTGCACAAGGACTAGTAGAGGGCTGCATGAGGGCGACCAGTACATTAGCCTGTGGGCAGCACCACTGAAACCTTTTCATACAACAATATTGCAAATATCAGTAATGATAGTCTCATTGCGGGCCACAGGAAATAGCTTTAGAGGCCACGTGTTTGAGACCCCTGGTTCAGACTAACCAAGTCTGAACTAAGAATTTAGGTCTAGACATAGATTTAGTAACTTGCCAGTTCAAACTAGCCGCATTTTTTTTAGTTCAAGGTATTTGTTAGTCTTTAAGTGCCACAGGACTCCTTGTTTGTTTTACTGAACTAGACTAACACTGCTGCCCCTTTGGAATTTACCAAAATAACACTAATTCAAAATTTAAGTTCTAACATCAAATCCATTTGTCATCCCCACTCCTATAAAATCACAGGACATCTAGTCCCTGAATATCCTATGTAACAAATACCAGCATCTACTGCCACACCTATCTCTGTCACCCCTCTTCTGTCCCTTTGCCAGGGCAGGAGCCATAAATGAGTAAGCTCTGCCACCGCTACCTTGTCTTCAGCCATATCCAGCCCTTGGCTCTGGTTCTCTGGCTTGAAGAAGTGAACCAGCAATCCACTCTTGCTGCTCCCCTTGCCTTCAACCTTCCTCCAGGAACCAATGACAGCTTCCTTTTGGGACCTCCTTCAGTCTCCTGGTCTCTGGCAACTCACATCAGCTTCTGACCCTCTTGTTCCCAGGCAGCTCTCACCTGCCTTTTCTGGCCCACTCTGGCCACGCTGACACAACAGGTCTTTCCTCTTCCAATGTCATCTTAAGCCCAGCTAGAGAGCTGATCATAGATGCACCAGCTGTGTTCCTTCTTAAAGCACCAGTGTCATCCTGTGACAAGCCCTTCATGGCCAATCCCCACTTCACTTGTCATCCCTCATTCCCTATCAGCACAGACTCCTACCCTTGATTGGCCCATGATGCCAGCCTCCACCACCCACGTGTTAAATTTCCAAATAATCCTTTTTGTGCTTCCTCCTGCACTGCTCCTCACACTTGGAAGGAGCTCCCGGTAAACAATCACAATTCCACCTCACTGGCCTCCTTAAAACTCCCTATGCTATGATGGCTAACAAAAACTTGACAACAGTTAAGTATCTGGTACCCTGAGATTACTGCCTACCACTCTGACCAATGCTGTCACATTGTCTCCTTGTTTATCTGTCTGCACCTGTTTTTCATATTTATATTGTAAACTCCTTGGCCCAGGAATCATCTTTTCTTCCTGTGTTTTCACAAGGGGGTTCTGGTCCATGATGGGGGGCTGGTAGGCTATACAGCATACAAGTCCACAGTAATAAGAATGTGGATTCTACAAAGTCCCTTTACAGATATATCACAGGTATAAATAGATATTACAGTTTTGTGTACCTTTTCCTCTCCCAAAAGGTAAGGTTTTCTCTGCATATCACATTAGCAAGAAAAGTCTTTCTCTGGTCTCTCTCATTTTTCAGTATATGTAGAAAAACCTCAGATCAATTCAATTTACATAGCCCATTTCAGCAATCTCTGGGCTCTGAGAAATAAATCAACTGCAAAATAGGAGGAGTGATAATAATAAATGTTTATTTATAACACACTTGCAAGAGTCCCAATCCCCTGTCAGGAAGGGGATGCAGCTGTTAAATTTAAAGAATGAAATGCAAAAGCAGATAGCAACCACCCTTTCAGATAGGATTTGATAGCAGAGCCATAAGTTGTTCCTTATCTTCATTATAGGATGAAAAGCACTGCCAATTAATACAAAGTTGACTTGGCCTAATTAAGTATATTTGTGACTCTGAGAAACAGAGAATGTTATTTTAATATCGAATTTTTACTAGGGATTTTCAAAAACATTCTGCACTAGCTTACCTCCGCTCCCATTGAAGTAAGAAGGAGTTACACCATTGACTGCAAAGGGACCAGTTAAGCCAACACTGACCACTTCTGAAAATCCCTTTTTCAATGTGCAGTAGAAATTTAGAAAGATCACTTGCAAAGTCAGATGCAATGTAATCAAATGCACAATCAGTTGCATGAAAGGATTTAAATCTTTTCCAGTCTTAAAAGTTTTGTAATGGAACATCCTGAGCAGTGGTCGAGCTTTGCACAGCCCAGAAGAGGAGAAGGCTAAAGTATTTTTACATTATTTATTTATATCTCCCAGACTTTGGGTATATCTACACTGGAGCCTTAGGTTGACTTAACCTGCCTTAAGTCGACCTAAGGAACTCAATGGCCACATTTAGAATTTATTAAGTCAACTTAATCATGTGCTTAAGTTGACTTAACTCCTGCCCTAAAAGTCAAATTAAGTTTTTAAGTCAACTTTTCAGGGCAGGAAGGATCAAGGCCAGGGCCCAGCTCTTGCCATCACCAGCAAACAGCATGGAGCCTGAGCTGACCTAGAGCCTTGAGCCTCTTGCCTCAAGGGGCTCAGAGCCAGGCTAAGCTGCTGCTGGCAAGCAGTTAGGAGCCAGATGCGACCCCAAGCCTCTTGCTACAAGGGGCAGGCTGCTCGGAGCTGGCCCCGCTTGCCACCAGCAAGTGGTGCAGAGCTGGATCCAGCCCTGAGTCACTTGCCGCAAGCAGCTCAGAGCCCAATCCTGCCCTGAGCTGCTTCCTACCACCAGCAGGCAGCTCAGAGCCCAATCCCGCCCTAAGTTGCAAATGTTACCACTAGGGAAACAGCCCACTCCTGCCCCCCATGACATGCTTCAAACCTCGTGCTCCCACACAGCAATGAGGGAAGAGAAGATCAGATCCATCTGTTACCGTCCTGCCTGGTTCCAACAAACTTCACGTATCTGGGGTCCTGCTACCCTCCACAAGCAGGCAACACCAGTGACCCAGCCTGGTCAATTTTACGTGCTACTCTTGATCAATTTCAATTTGCCAGAACCAGGCAGGACAGTAACAGATGGATCTGATCTCCTCTTCCTCCATTGTTATGTGGGAGAAGCGGGGTTGAAACATAGCATGGGGGGCAGTAGCAGGCTGTCTCCTTGGTGGCAGGGTTTGCAGCTTGGGGCCAGATGGTAAGCAGCTTAGGGCCAGATATGGCTCCGTGCCATTTTCTGGTGGCAGCTGGAGCCAGCTCTGAGCCCCCTGCCCCTTCGGGCATGTGGCTTGGGGCCAGATGGGGCTCCCAGAGCCAGACTGGGACCCAGGGTGGGGCAGGGGGTAGGCTATGACTACACTGCAGACAATGTAGACATACCCTTAAGTTGACTTAGCAAGGTCAACTTTAAGTCGACTTAGAGCTGACCTTGTTAAGCTGACTTAAAAGAGCCCTCCAGTATAGACATAGCCTATGTGACTGCCAGAGCTGGTTTTGACTCAACAACATAAACTAGATTCTAGCCCCATGGGTTCATCTAATTCAGTGGACTTCAACCAGCACTACATATACCCCTGAGGGTACACAGATGTCTCCCAGGGGGGTATATGAACTCATCTAGATGTTTTCCTAGTTTTAATGCAGGTTACATGAAAAACACCAGCAAAAAGTCTTTACACACTAAAATTTCATAGAGAATGTTGCTTGTTTATACTGCTCTATATATTAAACAGTGAAATGTAAGTACTATATTTATATTCCACTTGATTTATTTTATAATTATATGGTAAAAATAAGAAAATAAGCAATTTTTCAGTAATGGTGTGCTAGGACACTATTATTTTTGTCGGATTTTGTAAATAAGTAGTTTTTAAATGAGTTGAAATTTGGGGTATGCAAGATAGATCAGACCTGAAAAGAGTACAGTAGTCTGGAAAGGCTACAAGCCACTACTCTAATTTAAGTCCTATCAGCAACAGTCTCCAAAATTCAGTCTAGCAGCCCAGAATAGCCAGACCACAGAATGATTGGGCCATACCTCCTCCTTCCCTAGACAATCCATTCTTAGCTCAAACAGCCTTTTCAAAAGTGACTTGTGAAACCACTTTCTCAGCCAAACAAGCAAGTGCTTTATTTAATCACATGAGCTTTGGAGAAAACGTTATCCCACAAAAGCTCATGCAATAAATAAATTTGTTAGTCCTTAGGTGCCACAGGACTCCTTGCTTTCTTTTGTATAACTAAACTAACATGGCTGCCCCCTTGGAACTTTCTCAGCCAAGAAGTCCCTTAGTCCAATCCTAGAGGAATCTCAATTCCCACCTCCTGCAGCAGCTTGCTACAAAAGAGAGAAACATATTTGAGAGATGCCCATTTCTTCACTGTGTTCTCACTAATTCAGCAGCAAAGTTGTGTTGTGAGCTTCATTAAGGAGGTTCTCAGTCAGGTACTGACTTAATAGCCTGTCACCCAAAGCCCCATCAACCCAGGTTTATTGGGCTCTAAATAGAAGATCAAGCAATTAACCAGTGAAACCACAGCTGAAGTGCTAATTAGAAGGAAAAGCAACCACAGCAGTTGGAAGCAGAAAAATGGAGAGGAAAGAGGCTGTGGAAGAGGAAAGGAAAATCTGTCCCCCTTCCATCTAAACTAAGAAAAGGAGCTGGTTTGAGACTTGTAAATATGTAAATAGCACTACAAGCAATGGCCTGTTAGAACAGTATAATACATCAAGGTGGTGGTGAAAGTAGCCTGGAGCAAGTGCAGTCTGCAGTTAGAGTGAGAAAGATTCACTGAGACCCACCCCATAACAAGCCAGTCCATCATATCAAATGACTTTCACCAACTTCATATACAGCTATGTGTGTGCACAAGTTTTGATACACAAAGAGATTGTTTACCATCTGAACCTTCTCTGGTTTGAAGTAGAATCATCCTACGTTTCCAGTACACAAAAGCACAGATTCTGCTATCTCCAAATACGAGGGTATTCTGTCTTTGACTGGCTGGGAGTCTAATGAAAGTTTCATTAACAAAGTAATATTCTGTAAAATTTTCATTTGATTTGTCATGTGTCCCTGACAGTATTACAGAAGCACTTCTTGAGACTGAGGACATCATGGTCTTCTCAGATGGCCTCCAACCCACCCTGTCAACTCAGAAGCAACACTGATAGTCTCCATCTATAGTCCTCAATCAGATCAGGGGTAATTTAGTTATGGGACACATAGCTGAGGTAAGAAAAATTTGAAGCAACAGTCTTTCACCAGCATCAGATTAACCAGCCTGGGGTCTGCAGGCTGCCCCCATCACAGATGCCCCCAAGCCTGGGGCCCCACCCCTCCATCATGGGGATGCCCCCCAGGCATGGCACCCTGTGGACAAACTAGCCATCACTGGGGGTGAAGGGGTCTGGGGCTAGAAGGGCCTCCCACTCCCAGCCTGACCTTGCTCCAGGCAATCTGCCCCAGTTGTAGGGCCAGCTTGCATAAGGCATCACCTGTGCTGCAGCCCCCTGGGCCATGGGCCCTGGAAGGCCACACCAGCGAGGAGTCTGTGCTGTACCAGCTGGCCCCTCCCCCCAGGCAGAGTGAACCGGTCCTGGCCCATCTCACCCCACCTTGGGGACAGACCAGCCAGCCCAGGGGGCAAGATGGGAGCACGATGCCTAGCCTCTGGCCCCAGGGTCCCACCCTCCACGGGATGGAGTTGGAACGATTCATTTGTGTGTTATAGGTTTTGCATTGCTAAGAGCTAAAAGAGACTCTCCACTACAAAAAAAACAAAGGAATGACTTTCATGAAGTACTGTAATAAGGCAGAGAGAGGGTAGTCTTATAGTTAAAGAACAGAACTAGGATTTTGGGTCAGGCTTTGCTATAAGATTTTCATATAGTCTTTGGCAAACAAGTGAACTGCAGTGTCCCTCAGTTTCCCCACCCATAAAATGGGATTAATCATATTTATCTACTACACAGCTTTGGCATAAGTTTCAAATTTTAAGAAAGGGTTCTTCAGTCTAGCAGACAAAAGTATAATGTGACCCTAAGGGTGGATGTGGAAGTTAGAAAATTCACACTGGAGATGAGGTGCAAAATTTTAAGTGAGGGTGATTAACTAGGGGACAATTTATCAAAGATTATGATGGATTCTCCATCACTATAAATTTTTAAATTAAGATTGGATGTTTTCCAAAAGACTGGTCAAACGGGTGTTAATACAGGAAGCCAGACTAGATCAGTGGTTCTCACCCATTGTGTCACAGCTCAAAAGTGTGTCGTAAAGAGCCTGGAGGTATGTAACCAAAAACTGGTGTCACACCACTCTGCTCCCAGGCAGAGCCCTACTGCTGCCAGCTTGCCTCTCCGGCTCCCAGACCAGAGCAAGAGAAAAAGCCAGCAGCAGCAGCGTGTCACTTATGTTGGGGGCAGTCCCAACGCCGCAGGGATCTTTGCAGCCTCAGGAAGCTCCCAACCCAAGTACCTGCTGGTTCCCCTTCCCCCACTCAGAAGCAGGGCAAGAGGAGCTGGCAGTGCTGGGGCTTGGGGCAGTCCCGAGGCTGCAAAGAGGAGAAGGGGAGCCAGTGCAGTGCCAAATAGCCTGTTTCAGCAGATTTTATTACCATCCAACCAAAGTAACAAAATCTGCCAAAACAGGAGTTTTCGCACTACACCGGAGCCTGGCCTGCTCAGAAGAGGACACTTAGCTGGGGGAGGGGGGTTCTGGTTTACTGCATACAGCTTGGAAGTCTCCCCACTGTGCTGCAACCTTGAAAAGGTTGAGAACCACTGGATTAGATGACCACAATGGCCCTTATGGCCTATAATCCATTATGACATGACCTAAGCTATTATGCTGACTGTGGACATAAGTTCCTATGCGGATATCAGTATATTCATTACTATTTGTGAAATTGTTCTTAAACCCTTAAATGGAAGGTGCTATAAAAGTTGGAAATATTCAGTATTAAAAATGTTATAATATTTATTGAAAGAGAGTGTGTTAAATGAGAATATTCACAATAGAAAGCACTATACCAGTACAAGATATTTGTAGAATAGTATCTTAATTTACTAACATTAATGAAAACTACAAATAGAGAAGAAAAAGAATAGACAACATTTTATTTAAGTTCTTTAAGTAAGACTGGAAGTTAGAAAGCCAACCAGAGTACTTATTTCTGAGAGTTACAGTTAAAATTTATAAAGGGACTAATTCCTTTGATTCTAGAGCATGACTACACGTACTGTTTGGGAGAAACAGACCCCTTACAATATAATGACACTATTAATGATACATTTAATCTTCCTCTAGGTGATGAACATGAGTTGCTGATTCAGCAGTGGAAGACTGAACAGACTAAGCACAGTTTATTCAGGAGCTTGGAGCTGAGCTGAAAAAAATTACAGCTTTTGTATTTTTGTGCCTTGAATAGTTTGATCTTTGTCATTATTCTGCTCCCTCCAGCTGAATTCCAGACACAGAGGTTTAGAGGTGGGCTGGAGAAAAATTTTAAAACCACATTTGCATTCCTGATCAGAAAACTGAAAACACAACTGGAATCCAAGCTAATTTCTAATGATCAGAATCAGTGAAATTCAATCTGGCTAATATACATATATATATGCATAGGAGGGGGGCATTTTGGAACAGGGTTAAGATCTCATTAAGTACAGGGATTTGGGGCTATCATCTAAAATAGATCTTTTTTATGAAACAGCTATGCAGAATAAGGCTTGATAGGGCAGTAAAGCCATGCTGCATGAAAGCCTTGTCATAGCAATAAAAAAAAAATAGCAGGACTGCTTTTATGACAATGTTCAGCCTTGAATAAGGCCCTAGAGATGCTCAACCACCATGAAAGCTCTGTATCCCATTATGGAGAGAGTGAAAAGTGAACGGACACAGTCAACTGAAGGGTAGATACAAAGAGGAACAATTGAACATCCGCTAAACAAAGGAAGAGAAGCAAGCTAACGAGGTTTTGCTAGTGTCAGCCATTACCAAAGTTCATACAATAATGAGAAGAAGCAAATCAGGGTCATGAAAAAATGTTGTTCAGCTGCCAAGAGACTGGCATTATCAGATGCCATGGCAGTAGAAGCAGTTAGAGAAAGAAGCATGTATTTATTTTTCTTGCAGAATAAAAAAGTGTGACTTTCCATACAGCCAAAAATAAAAGCATCTGGTCTGTTAATTGTAAACTATAGCCCCACACAACTAATAAGCTATGTGTGTCATGAATATAGCCAAGAGCCAAAGGAATATACTGTTTTCCATGACTCATCAGCAATGGGCACAGAGACTCTTGTAACATCATCAAGCTGAGTTTTATTCATTCTGAACTATACTTCTGGGAGTTTAGTGGACGGCTGTTAAAATTCTTCAAGCAGCAGTCTGGAAAATCATGCTAACAAATAACCTACCTTTGTAATTTGCTGTGCATTGAATAGAACAATAAGTCACAACAGGCTGTGCATCCACAGGCATGCTCTGGATGCACTGCAGGGATGGAGGCAGATGGCTGAGTGCCTCCATCCATTCAAGGAGTGCACCAATAGTCTCCTAAGGCACAGTGTGGCCTAGCTGAGTCTTGTGGTAACACAGCTCATAAATTTTAAATTTCACATTTTGGAAAATATTTGGGACATGTCCACACATATCTTTTAAATTGAAATAACACTGGTTATTTTGATTTTAAAAAGATTGGGTCCGCATGATGTTTTCTTGTTTCGAAATTACCAGCTCCGTCATTTCGAAACAAGAGACGTTATTTCAAAATAGCTTAAACCTACTTAATTCAAATTGTCTGTTAAAGTGAAATGGTTATTTTGAAATAACGCCGTTCAAACGTGTTATTTTCAAATAACCCTTATTTCACATTAACACTTTTGCCCTTCTACTTCCCAAGGTGCCTTCCTTTTTCTATATATCGGGTGAGGGCATGGCCCAGGGAGGGGGCCATGTTGCTACACCTCCCATTGTGCCCCTCTCCTGATTCAAAATAGAGAGTCCTGTGTCTGGACTTGCTATTTCAATTTGAGGTTTTTGCTTATTTCGATTTAAGTTAATTCAAAATAATGATTTTATTTCAAATTAGCTTATTTTGAATTAACTTATTTTGAAATAAGAATCTACGTGTGGACATAGCCTTGGAGGGATAACATCAAATCATTCCCCAACAAAAAGTAGTTCCCAACAGAAGGATAACAGAAGTCAACAGAGACGAGATTAAACATACGTTTTGTCTACTATTTTTAATATATGAATTGCCTCGGGGGGTGATTTTCAAAACACAGTTAGCATGGGTACCTAGATGGCCTTTGTTACCACAGTGCTAAAGCCCCTCACCATCTCTAACACAATTATCCTCACAAAACTACATGAGGTAAAAAAGTGCTGTTTTCTCCATTTTACAGATGTGGAACTGAGGCACAGAGACTATGTCTACACTTTAAATGAAATTAATGATGATGAATTCAATTTGAAGTATTGCATGGCTACACTAGCCTTCCTTAATTCAAAATAAGGGCCTCCTTCAACTCGAAATAAGGAAAGGTCATTTTGAAATTATAAAACCTCCCGCAAATTCAAAATTATGGTTAAATCAAACTTATTAGTTCAATTTAACCCTGTGTAGCTATCTTAATTGGAACTAACCATTAGTTCAAATTAACACTTTTTGCTCTTCTCCTTCCCAGGATGCCTTCCTCTTTCTATATATTGGGTGGGGGCACGGCCCTTCTTGGAGGCCATGTTGCCACACCTCGCATGGTGACCTCTCCTAAATCGAACTAGCAAATCCTGTCCATGGACATGCTAGTTAGATCTGGATGTCTAGTGGAGCCATGTTAATTTGATTTAACTTAATTCAACTTAATGACTGTTAGTTCAATTTCATTAGTTTGATTTAAGTTAATTTGATTTAATAATCTAAGTGTAGACATAGCCAGAGAGGCTAAGGGATGTGCCCATGGTCACAAGAGAACCCAGTGATAGAGCAAGCAACTGAACCCAAGTCTCCCACCCCAGGGTGGCATCCTCACAATCCACCTTCTAGGAATGGGAGTTGGGTACTCAAACACCCTGTGAGCCTTTGAAAATCTTCCCTGTCAGTTCTTCCCTACCACCACCATCTCTCCTTTCAAGGTTGCCTGTGCTATTTGGCTCCTGCACCTGCTAAGGTCTTAACCAAGTCAAACACTGTGGCTTTTTATTGTCGAGGTGACCTGTGGAGGAGTTGCAGTGCTTTTCTGCAGAGAGGAAAGCAAAGCTTTGAGACTTTTAAGTTGTTCACTTTTCTCACTATTTGATCTCCAGGAAGTAGCCCAGGTTGAACAGGGGGGTTCTAAAGAGAAAAAGGAGGACAAAAGAGTGAAAATTTGTCCACACTTTAAGGAATGCTGTGTCAGGAAGGAGGGTTCAGGGCAGAAAGTGATAGAAAGGGCTGGAGGTCAGGAAGGGGTCTGCTCCAAGAAGGGTGCCAACATGCCTGGCAAAGAAGAGGCAGCACTCTCAGTTCCCAGAGCATTTTCAGGCTGTTTTTCAGTGTATGGCTTAATATAAAGTGCTTGCAATTGGGCCTTCCTGATTTCCAGCAGCTGCCAATGCTCCAGCAACAGGCCACTCTCTAAAGACATATGCAGATTTGTTGCATGGAAGCACAGCTTCAGTCAATGAACTGTCCATGTCATATTTTCACTGGGGCTGTAGCCTGAGATTTTTGCCATCTCCTTAGTATCACAGCAAAGCAAATAAATAAATAAATAAAAATACTAAGGAAATATAAAAACCCATATGAGTAAGAAATGGTAAGGCAATTTAGCAGAGGTTTTATGGCAAGGCTAGAAAATGGCATAATATGCGGTAATTAAGGGTAAAGAACTCATAAATCAATCATTTAACAGTGTTTTAAAATTAAATAAATAATTAAATAGATAAATAAATAAATAAAAGAGCATTCAGCAAGAAACAAAATGGAGAGATCATAAAGGGAAGTCACATATCTCCACTATCAGATTTAACAGGAAACTCTAAGTAGGTCAAGATGGAGGCAAGCCTCTGAACTTTTGAACTCACTCAGTCCGCCTCCCATCAAGTATCTTAAGGTATCCACCCCTTGTCAGCAGGACTCGTCAAAAGTATTGATTTTTATGATGCAATATGCAGATGAGCAATGAAGTCGCCCTTTTTCAATTGGAGGAACATGAAATCATACCTTTTGGACTGGTCAAGAAGAAACTGGGAGTGGCAGAAATTGCAAATAAAAGGCAGTGCAAAGAGCAACTCTGCGGAGATCTCCCCTGCTCCTTACTGGGTTTCAATAGCCTTTTGGCTGTGTTACCTGCTGCACTAGGAGTCTCACTCACATCCATCCCTACAGAGAGTGACAACGTCTCTAGTGGAAGCCTAAGAGCTAAGTTTTGGACTTAGGCTCTGAGAGCTGAGTTTAACTCAGTTTCTGGGAGCTGAGCGTCTGACTTAGTTTCTGAAAGGCACAGGGTCGTGTCTCTGAGCGGTGACTCAGGACATTCTCCTTGAAGCTGGGTCTCTGTGCCTGGCTTCTAAAGGGCCTCCCATGCTCTCACAACCGAGCAGCTAACTAAGTACTGCCTAGA
>ML681972.1:12153803-12227294 GCA_007922195.1 Podocnemis expansa
CCAGCCAGCCTCCCATGCTCTCACAACCGAGCAGCTAACTAAGTACTACCCAGAGGTTTGTGAGCTCCGCTGCCTTTGAGGCCTCTCCAGCCAGCTTGCCTGCCTGCCTGCCGCTGTTCCAGACCAATCCATAGCACGCCTGAGGCTCCGTTCTCCCAGCCGCCCAGCCTGTCTGCCGCTGACCGATCTACTGCGCGCCTGAGCTCCGCTCGTCTAGCAGCTACCCCTGCCTGCCCTGAGTGTTCCGAAGCCACGGTGCCACGGCAACCAGCCCAGAGCTGTGCGAGGCCCACCGGACTAGCCAGCTCTTTTCCCTGCTGTCCCACCTTTTCCTTTCTTTTGCCTCCTACCTTATCTCCCTTTCCCTGAACTCCTCCTTGCTGTTTCCCTGAGGACCCTACAACCCAGCACAGCCTTTCCAGCCTTTTGGGGTAAGCAAAAAGGGTCCCAGGGAGGGGAGGAATGCCCATAGGGAACAGTATCAGGGGAAGCCAAAGCCCTTTCTAAAGCAATTTTCTAAGGCAATTTATTTAAGTTAAGTAAGACACGTAACCCAGAGTTAGACCTTAAGGAGCAACATTAAGAATTGAGATCTCTCCATCCAGCCAGTGACTGGCCCTCACTTGCTGAATGTTCTTTTAATTACCTCATTGTCTTTGTGTTAGAGTTTAAAGTGTTGCCTTTATGTGTTAGTTGTATCTGCAAACCCTAAATGCCTTATATTGTAGTTATAAGTTAAGCAGTGTCTTTATATTGTAATTTCCTAGAGTAATTTTAATGCCTTTAAGCTTGATGTTAAGTAGAGGTTTTTCTTAAAGAGACAGTAGCGCTTTAGTCAGTGCTTACAATACATGTTACAATAAAGCCGCTTTTGATCAAAACAAATTATTGACTCTGAATCTTTGTTGCTCGTGAGTCTGTGCTTGATCGGTGGGCTGTAGCCGTAATCCCCAACTTGGGACATTTATCCCAGGGTTTGGATATTTGTCCGTTTAAGCGAAATAACCTAATTTGGGTTACCTCCTGAGATTGTAATTACATCCAGACTACTGGATGGTCTGAAAATTGATAAATTGAGTGATTGGATTTTGGGGATCAAATTTTTGGGGTAACAGGGCTTGGAAATAGCTGTGAATGACGGAGGTCCTTTTTAGTACAGGATTGTAGAGAACAGAATGGTCCATAGAAAGTTACATGTAATGGCAAATTTACAAGGGAGATATGTCAAGAAGAGGATGTATCCACCGGGGTCTTGTATAGCCTATTGCCAAGCAAGATATTCTGGAGAACTTCCTCATGCACTGTTTGTTTAAAAGAAGTTTAATACAAATGAGGTAATTATTCTACTTCATTCTGTGTTGGTTAGATCTTGGGTTCAGTTTGGGATACCCTACATAAAAAACTAGAGAGACATTAGAGGTCAACAAAATAAGAGGTAAGAGGAAGCAAATTAATAAAGAAATCTTAAAATTTCTGGGCATGTTCAGTCTCTCTGGAGAGACTACAGAACAAAAACTAGAAGTTATAGCTTTCTACAAATACATCAAAAGATTTTATAAACAGGATTAAGCCGACTACATTCATTAATCATGAGAACTGAAAAAGCAGCAATGGCTTTAAAAATATGGGGTAAATTTTAGCTGAAATATGAGGCAGTTTTATGATGATAACAGTCAGGCAATAAGAAAAGCTATTAGGGGAAATTGAGAGCTTACTATTGTCAGCAACAGATTTTTTAAGAATAATTATTTCAGTCTAGACACAATCAAAATGAGTGGATCAGACTGACATCCCTACTAATCCAAATAATTGTTTACAAGCATTGCTTCTTCACATAGCTCATCTGTTGCAAGAATATTATATTTTGTAAAATGCTGAATACCTCTATGAAAGAAAAATTATATGGTACTTCCAGGTAGGCACATGCCATTTTGTATAACATATACTTCCTACCCATCCCAATATCCTAAACTCAGAAATAAGACTATTTTAAGCAATAAAAAGAGAATTTTACATATGAATTTTCTAAATTCTTTTTCAGTCTACATGTAGATATTATTTACTCAAAATGTCTCCTGTCAATCACAATGTTTCAACCCAAGAGGGACCCAAACCACATGTTTTAGATCTAGACCTGGGTTTCATATATATCAATGCCTCTCTAGAACCAATGTTTGGTTCTCTGATTTTGTTCACATCTGGGCTTGAATTCTGAATCTTCTCAAAATTCAGGGTTGTTTGAATCTGGGGGTTTGGTATGGACACGTTTATAATTTGGCCATTTCACGTGTGCAGAGACAGGGTCATCTCTTCTCTCTTGGGTGCCTGTTCTTTATACAGGGCAAAATGAAACAATTTATTTAACTTTTTGGTACAAGGTCTCAGATTGGAGTAACAGAGCTTGAGAGGAGTTAAGATGCTATAGGTACCACTCAGAATGGGGGAGTCAGACAATGGTGACTGTCTGCCACCTCTGCAGCTCCCAGATTCTACAGCTGGCTGGGAACCAGTTCTGTGTACAGCCTGACTTAAAATGACCAAAGACTATTTTAATTTGCATAAGCTGCACCTGATTCCAAAGAGATATCCAAGAATAGCCAGGGCGCAGAGGAATTCTGGCTATGCCCATTTCTCTAGCCACACCACCTTCACTTTGAGTGTAAGCCACAGAGCTGTCCCCATTCCACTCACAGATTACTTTTCAAGAAAGGAACTCTGAGTTAGCCAGTTACATAAGAGATAATGTGAAGGTGAGGAGCAGAGAGCAGGATCTGGCCCAAAAGATGGAAATAGCTCTACATCCCATTCCCTTTTTTCTCTCCGGCACAACCCCAGACCCTCACCATTTGCTGTTTTCTGTCTAGGTTCCTCCTTTCTTCTCTTCCCAGCCACAACTGTCCAAATTTTCTCTCTCTTTTCCAGTGCTACTCCTATTTCTCCTGCTTGTTTCTGTGACAAAGGAAGAAAACCCTTTGTGTTACTAGCAGCGAGTAGTTTTCACCTTCCTTTAATCTCTCATAAAGGCAGAGAGTAGCATAGTGAAGTGCAACTAGCTGCTGAAGGATCAGTCAGGACATATGTAAGCAGCTTTCTGGTGGCCAGAGAGATGGATCTGAGGACCCAGCATTCCACCTACAGGGCTGGATTCTCTTTATATAAACACCATTTGTTACTTTTGTGTCCCCAAGATTCAGGCCTTATAAATAAAATTTATTGGCTGAAATTGTCATGGTGGAATTGAAAACCATGTTAAGATTCTAAGCTATCGCTTAACAGTTCAGGAGATGTTCCTGCTCCTGCTTGCAAACTAGGGATTCTGTAAGGAAGTGTTTAAACCGAACCTGGCAGCAGTCAGTCAGATAGATAGATTAGACTAAAGTGGGCTGAGTTATGCCTCTCTGTTTTAGGGAGCAGTCTGTTTTTTCACTCTCAGTCTGTTGGATTGTGTGTTATCTCTGTGAATCCTAAGAAACAAAGGAGCATGAAGTTCAACCTTCCAGAAAGTTTTTTTATGTTTTCAGTATAACTTCTGTGTTTATACCACAATCATAACTGAAGTGCTGTGTTGAGGTTGCTGAGTTTACAGTCTCTGGGTCTTGACTTATTGCCTTGCACCTTGTGTACTCATCATGGCCAAACTTAACCACTAAGGCCAAGCTACGCACAAAGAACAAAATAGACAGCAGCAACTGCTGATCCCCTGTTGGAAGGGAATTGCCTACAATCAAATGCAGAACATTTCACCCTAGCCTCTCTTATTTTTATATTATGTATAAAGTTCCCCTTATTTCCTTGGGTAAAGAATGATTAGCATTAAAAGCAGAGTACAAAGCTGAGATGCCTACAGCACCATTTTAGGGCTCCAGCAAAACAAAACACTGCCTTCCAAATCTCAAGTCAAACTGCAGCAGATTCTTTGACTACTTCACCGTTTCAACTCACTGTGCCTAAACCAGTCCAGACATATCACACACCCTTCTATCCCCATGTGGCTTGGCAGTCACTCCATTATTAGTCCCAGCAACTCAGACAGGGCCTCTGATTCTGTGCTCTGGCTGAACTAACCTTGGTACAGCTCAAAGTGATTCCAGCATAACTTTATGTCACTTTTCCGGCCCCTTGGATTCTGGGCCAGGGACCACTTTGATCCCTGGCATAAACTAAAGCAACCAGACAGTGGAATCCTACCGTTCTGGAGGGATTTGTGCCTGGGGGAGCAGGGGAAATGCTCTGGGTGGTGCCGCATACTCTTCAGTTTGGCCTGCCAGATTTACAGGCTGTAAGGCAGTGCAGTTTGTAATAGTAGCATTTACAGGGAGAAGATCATATGCTTCAGCAAGCAGCCTTCTCTTTGTGCTGCATGGACAGAAGTGTGATTCATAGGAGGCCCCTCCTCCATATATTTATGCACAGGCAAGTGGGCCTGGCCGGTCCAAGCCCCTTCTTTCGGATGAACTATGATAACTTGATGAACTGTTTACAGTGGCCTGCTCCAACCTATGCATTGTGAAACTTCAGTGGCCTGGAATTTGGGTAGCAAAAGAATATGAGGTTAAAGCCGGGCTGGAGAACATTACTCCTGAATATGTCCATTTCTCCTAATTATGGCCATCTGTCTAACTCATCCCCTTGGGTACCAAGATCTTCTGAATGTCTTTTAAAATATTCCCTGTAAAATCCCAGGTATATGGCATATGCTTTTGAAATGCTAACAGAGACTATTTCAGGACAAACATTTTGGCATGAAACCACATTTCAGCATAAAACTTTTTCCCAGTATACAAAGCAAGCCTTCCATTCCATTGCAATGAGGCAGAAGAATTTGCCTATAAGTGGATGAGTCACAGGGGTTTATTTCAAAGAGCTGGTCTAACTCCAGAGTTATAAACCAGGCTTTTATGGATATTAGCGCTCAATGCTTCACCAGGCAGCAACTGGAAACTCCAAGATGAACATGTTAGATGACCCCACGACTTCTAGTGCCTATTAAAATGGTGATTCTCTTAAGTCATTCTAAGGGCCCCTTGAATTTTAAAACCTGGCAGTCCTTTCCTTGAATCTAAGGTAAATATGATGTCCTGGTCTTGGTTAGTGGTAACAGTAGCCACTTAACTAATCATAAAAAGCCAGTATTCAGTACGCATGCCCCTGCAACATAAAAAAGGGCAAAAAGATTAGTGGTTATGAAATTTAAAGGCACCAGGGAGTAATATTCATTTGGCTGTTGTTAAGCCATAACTGAGGCCTCCACCAGGAGAAATTTATAACTCTTCCACCAATTAGCCTGTTTTCCTCATAGCTAGAGTAAACCTGCCTACAAATACATGGTTTTGACAAGGTTTTCTAAGAAGAGAGAGCTTTTTGAAAACCAGACGCTGCTGGGTTAGCATTACCGGTCACTCCAGCCTAACATCTGTTGTGGCTTGCCCATCTTAGAAAAAAACAACACTGATGCTGGCACCTTGCCCAGTAAAGGAATATTTGCAGTGCTTTTGAATTGCAGGCTGATTTGTTTAAGAACTCCAGTCAGTACCCAGACTCATAAGGAAAGCATTCTTTCATAAAATGGGAATGTTTCCTGCTCATTTCTCTCTACTTATGTAGCCTTTGAGAGGAATCAAGTCTGGGACCTGTGCCGATGAGCAGTCTTGACCAGGAATGAACTCAGTACCCAATAAATGGATACAGAAAGCAGGCAGGCAAGAAAAAAGGCTCCCAGTCAGAACAGATCCCTGCCTTAATTAAGGCTGTTTGCCTGCAAACTCTAAAATGTGCAGCCCCTCCACCCTCCCTTTCCTACCATTATGCTATTGCCAGGCTACAAACTACTCACATGAATACTGATCCCATTAGGGGTTGGAAGATCAGCCCTAAATCATTAGCTCACTTTTCTTATCTTATATAATTAATCTCTCTTCATGTAGGGAGGTTTCTTCCAGAGCAAAGAGTTTCACTCATAGAAAACCACTTTTTTGTCTGGGTTTTTCCTCGACATAGCCAAAAGGCCAGTTACAGACTACAAGATCCAGAATACAGTCAACTTGCCATAACAAATCACCTTCACTTCGTTTTCAGAAGCCTGGTCCAACCACACTGCCAGTGGCAATGAGGTGGTTTGATTTTATCAGTAATAGGAAAGCATTCTTGAGAACTGGCTCTAGGGAACTGAAGTTATCAGTGGCCAGCGGTGGGTGGCACTTTTTGGTTATATAGCCCACCTCAGAGATAAAATCCCCACGTCAAGCACTGAAAATTAGACACCAGGTCAGGAAGAGACATTTCTTGGCTATGAACTGACAGTGGCAACACAGTGGTCCCCAATTAACCTGGGTACACCAGATAAGCAGTAACCCTGTGGAGCTTTTAGATACCTGTAATAAATCTGTCCAATGCGGCAATGGTCATTTGGCCATGTCCACTCATTGTCTAAGCATGCTGCTGTTTAGCTAAAGTTTAACTGTGGTTACTAAAACAGGGATGACCACAGCTCAACTGCACCCATTATTCCATTCACTGTCAGCAGTAAGTCGTTTTTTTAATGCAGACACAGCTACAGACTGTATCGCTCCGGTATCAGCTGTGTTGGCACCAAGGAAGGTAAAAAGCAATAGAAGCTTCTTTGTCAAAACAATCAGCCATGAAATGCAAAGACCAGACCTGCTGTGTAAAGGCCTGATCCAAAGCCAAATGAAATCAATCTGAGCCTTTTCACTGAAATGAGTGAGCATTGGATCACGTGCTTTCTCATATAATGTACTCATCTAGACGTCAATATTTTCCTGATGGAGCTGTGCCTTGTTTCCAACACAGAATGTAATATATTGTATGGCTGAAACAAATTCTGTATCTCCTGGCAAAATACTTTGAGGACAGATGCCTAGGATGTGCCTTTTCTTTTTAGTATTCTTCCATTTTTGGTTCAACCATGTCCTTTATTTTTATTATGCAGTTTAGAAATTGTGTAAAACATCTTTAAAAATATAAATAAACTTCTAAAATCCCACAATGTTCTAAGATGCAGTTTAATCCTGCAGGGGAAGGTCATTCTCAGTAATTCAATTTATACTGCAGTTTTGCTCTTTCCAGTAAGCTGAATGGCAGCCTTGCTCTGTCCTGCCAGGGCCCAATTACAGACGCGTTTCACTAATACAATTTAAGCTTCCATGCCCCCTTTAACTTTCTCATGCTGGGTATATTATATGCTTTGATAGGTTTGTAATATGCAGTTTTACATGGCTGGAGATTCAAATACTGTGATTGACGTCCCAGGAATCACATAAGGAGCTGTCCTTTAAAAATTCAGCTTCTGTGATTGCCCTGCCAGGAGACACATAGCAGTGTCATGATGTGGAATGCCCTACAATTTTATCATGCTAAGAATTCAACCTATATGTTTATTTTGATGGGGTATGAGGCACACCAGGATGAACTATTTCACTCTGTCTTGTCAGGGTTCCAGAATGTGGTTTCTGTCTAGCTTCATAGTATTAATACCAACTACAGAGCATTTGGGGACATCCTTCAGAAGGGAAGCATAGCATCTCAGAGGATCAAGAGGGGATTCATTTTCTGCCTATCTCAACAGCATGTTATTTATGGGAAGTCCCTTACAATTCCTGAGCCTTCAGGTCCCTGGCCATTCATTCAGTTTGGAATGCTGTATCTCAGACAGAAATACATTTTCCCTCTCCCCTAGTCACAGGAAAAACCACATCAGGTCTGATGAAGTGGGATTTTCTCTCACAAAAGCTCATGTGATAAATAAATTTGTTAGTCCTTAAAAATGCCACAAGACGCCCTGTTTGTTTTGTTGAACTAAAACTATCATGGCTACCCCTTTGGAACTTATCAGGACACATGTTCCACTTCCCTTCCATGTGCCAAGGCAGTCAGATTGCTGTGTCTTTAGAAAAAAAAAACAATCCAACTCCCTTTTATAGCTACCCAGTCTTCTGTCAGCTTTCCCATACTACCCCCTCACAGAACATGACAGCACTACCCCAAACTTCTATAACTAGTAGTCTTAAGTGAGATAATTTACAAAAGGGCTGTGTGAAGAAGAGAAAGTTGAGGGAGACAAAGGTACAGCTGTAGTGCATGGTCTGTTGTGTTTGGTTGTTATGGAAATGGTATGGCTTGTGTGCCTCTGGGGGGAGAATGTATGTAGCATCTGGGGGCTTAACTTTTCATTGCCTTACTTTTGTGGGTTTGAGTCTGGTATGTACACCATATAGCAATTCTTACTGCTTCACAACAAAGATATTTTCTTAATAGTTCTATCTAGTAATCAAGTCACACATCCTAAAATGCCTCAACTGACACAACATGTGGTAGTCAATCTGCTTAAGAACACAATAAATATGGAGTACAGGTCAAGGTCTCAGTTCTGATATTCCAAAAGTGCAACCCTACCTCCCTGAAAAATTATTTCTCCCTCTGAAAGCATAATCTGCCCCTGCAACAGATCTTCTAATGGAACAGTGATAACATAGGTACACGAGAGGGAGTTAAAAAAGGTTGAATATAAAACATTCAGAAAAGTTGGACCTAGACTACGAAACCCACTCCTGCAAGAGCTAAGAACTGCCACAAGCCTTACCACTTTCTTAATTAAATGCAAAATTCATTTCTTCAGTGTAGTTTTTCCTTAATAATCTCTTCATACCCGTTCACACACACAGCCATAAACAAACAATGTGTAAACTAACCAAGTTATCACTCCTAAAGGCAAGAAAAGAAAGGCAAGCAGACTGGAAGCCCAGATCTACAAAGGTTTGCCAGCAAAGCTCTATTAGTCGGCATGTGAGGTGATGTGACTTCCGAGTGATGTAACTGTGCTGGTTAAAGCCCCTAGTGTAGACAATGGTGAAACTGCACTCTTGCAGGTATAGCTTATTTTGCTCACATGGGCTGAAATAAGCTATACCAACAAAAGCACATTTTGTCCATCCACCTGTAGTGGTACAGGCACTATATCAGAATAGCCACACTGACAACATGGTCTTTATGTAGACCTGGCCTGTGTATTATTTTTATTACTGATTTTAAATAATAGAGATGTAGTCAGGTATTATGGTGATAGGGATCATATAACTACATAGATTGATCTACCCATGACAGATCTGATGGAGCCAATCCATCAAACCCATTTGCTCATCTTTCTTATTGCCTTTAGCCTTTGAGAAAAGTCAGTGTTACGTCCAGTTTGTCAATTTATTGATGAGTCACATTCAAAAGCAACCAACAGAGCATGGAATGAAATAATCAGAGATGTTATCTGTGGTGATTTCAATGCCTCCTGCAGCACTAGAAACAAGAGATGCCATTTCATTCTGTTAAAATAACACTCTGAAATTCCTTCCAAAATGCACCGCTATGTAGATTCATCCATCCACAGCTTTGGTTTTCAAACCATGGGTTGGGACTCAGTACTGGGTCACAGATCTCCAGGTACTGGGTCAAAGCACCCCCTGCTGCTGCCATCAAAAGACTGGAATGCATTACTAAAAGATATAATTGTTGGGTTGTGTGCATAAATGATTTTTTTCAACTGGGCCCCCAATAAAGCATTTGAAAACCAGTGATCTACAGTACACACTTGACTGCCCTTGAGAGCTCGGCCATTTGCAAGGACAGCAACATATTTCTCCCAACTGGCCTTCACTGATGCTTTTTCTTTCAGGATCTCCTTTTTGCTGCTCCCCAGTGGAAAGTTTAAACTTTAGTATTAAGAAAAGAAAAGAAAAAGAAAAAGAAAAGAAATTTTGGTACCAAACACTTTGCCTACTGAATTCCAATTGAAGTTTTATTCATAAACACTCTTTTGGCTGAGGAACTCAGTTGAATCAATTGAGGTCACTTCTAGGTATTGTACTGTATATAAGAGGAGAAACTGCTAATCTAATCTTATTTAATGGGGGAATGTGTGTGTGTGTGTGTGTGTGTGTGTGTGTGTGTGTGTAATAAAATGCCTATAAACTGCTATTCAATCCAGATCCTTTTACTTAGCAATGAAATACCATCAGAGACTATACTTCCAGTAATGACATTTCAACCACAATTAATCAAGCCTTTCCTCCAAAGGAGCAGTTCTTCCAGACCTGTCAGAAGGTGTGGAGAAGCACAGGGCTTTACCCCCTGGATAGTGAAAACTTTTCCTTCTCTGCTGAATGAAGGTCATGGGTACTGCTGTTTGGTGGTACTTAAGCTGTGCAGTTATATCATCTCTATGTCAATTGTAATTTGTAAGTATATGACTCTCAGCATTATGATATTGATAATTCTGTTTTAAATATCCTACTCTAAATGAAGCCTCAAAGAATCCATGCTGTTATTAAAAGAAAGAATTTCAGCACAACAGATTACATGCACATGTATGATTATTCGTAAAGAGAACCTATGTAACTGCTTACACCACTGAACATTTACTTTTTGAAATTATTTATCAGTCTGTAGAAGGGATATAGCTCATAATTCTATCCAGTTGTTAAAATGATACAGTATGAGTATTGCTCATACAGGCTATTTCCTCAACATCATTTACCTTGTTTTTTATAATGACCCTAAGAATCCTGAGTGTGAAATCTTTACATGTACCATTGTGTCCTTGCGTCACACAAAACGCTGTTGCTCATTTCTCTACCATATAGATGCTCATGGATTTATTTGGAGGAAAGAAGAACGTAATTTGTTTTGAGAGCTACAACCAAGAATTACATGGACTTTGGAAGATCAGATTTGGGGTGTAACCGATAGAGCTACTTTCAAGGTATTTTATGTAGTAGTAATACAAAAAAAGCTACTGGCCTACGTCCTGTAAGATATTTAGCTTGAGCTGTAAGCATAGGGCATCAAGGACTATTGGCTTTAGCATTAGTGAGTTACCCAACAATGACCCTGAGTTATTGGGGAACTGAAAATATTACATTTAGGGGATTTTTTTATAAAATGATATCAGGTAATCCCAGGAAAATGAACTAGTACTAGACTTTGAATATTTTAGGATGGGAACATCCACAGATCCATAACCACAAACTAGCCTTAGCAACAAATTGACATGTGAGATAATGAGCTGAGATTATTAATATAGCAACCTGTGGAACACCATCTGCCTCACACCTGTATGTTGCCATGAGAGGGAGTATGTGTCAGCATGGTGTTCCATTGTGCAAATAATACTTACGCTCTCCCACATGCTACAGTTGTTTGAGTTGGAACATTTGTGTTTTTACTAACTGTGCTAATAAAAATATTTAAAACTTTGCTTTGCCTTCAGAGTAAGCGCCAGTGCATATTGGGATTCCCAATTAGATAGCAAACTTAATTCTGTTGTGCCTGATTCTGGGACTAGAGCAGGGGTCAGCAACCTTTGCCAACCCCTGTGCCAGCCCTGCCCACCGCACACTCAGTGGGTGCTGGGGGCAGGGCCAAAAGGGAGCAGGGCCAGGCCTCCAGTGCAGGTGTGGGGCTGGCTCTCACCCTAGCCTGCGGGCAGCCTCCGGGTCCCGGCCAGAGCCGCCTATCCCCCCATGGCCTCTGGGTCCAGCCAGAGGTGCCTCTTGCACCCACTGTCCTGCTCCCCTCCAGCCCTGCCCAGGTGGGGGTGCGGACAGCAGGGAGCTGGAAGCCATGCGCCTCAGCTTCCGCACATGGCTCATGCTGCCCAGCCACAGAGCAGTGCCATGTGCCTCTCAGGCTTGGCTCCTATGCCATTTTTGGCACAGGTGCCAGGGATTGCTGACCCCTGGACTAGAGCCTTTTAAAACCCTCAGAAATTTTAATTGATGCCTATTAGGAAATTCTTAAAGTCAATATAATGAGTAACTAATAACTCAGCAAATCAGGGAACAGTGGCCTTCCAGCATTGACATTTCCCTTTAAATTTCATGTTATAGCAAATTCCATACAGATATAGGATAGATTTTATCCACAGCCCTTTACCCAGAACCTCCCCACATGAGAAGTGCCCCATGTCCACTGGAGCTACAATGGAACTACAAAGGAGGAGCTGCGTTTGCCCATAAGGGTCCAATTATGATACTTTACTCATATTGACTAGTTCCTGTAACAGAGGATCTAGAATCAGCCAATAATCTGTGTTTCAGAACAAAGGACAAGGAAATTAACAATAACCTATTTCACAGTAAGAGAAATTAATAAAGGTCATTTTTTAAAAATGCCAGATTGCCTGTGTTCAGTCAAAATGAAGACTAGGTGGATGTAGCTGGAGGTATATGATCAAATATTGCTAAGCAGTTGAAAGGACCACTGTTAGGCACTACAAAAGAGTCTCTATGTACTCAGAGGCCCATCTTTTAGAGTCTATAGGTGGTCTCCCAAAACCTGTTTAGGTAACTTGAGGAAACTAGTTTGGAAGGCAAGTTTGGCTATTTTGGATCCATCGGGTGAAGAGGACTTAGTGAGCTGGCTGAATGAAGAAACATTCACCTCTCTAGACACAGCAAAAGAGGCTGACTAAAAAATATCAGAACAGGGACTAGCTTTTTCAACATACAAGAAAGATCTTTCTTTCTCCATTTCTTTTAGTAAACAGAGGTGCCCTACTTGATCTTATGTGAAGTGTAAATCTACATATAGTGAGCACAAAATTTCCTGTGTTTAATTCTATTTTCTCTATTTTTACAGTTTTTTTTTTCCAGGTTACTGTTCTATTGGTAATTTCGTGCAGATGCTCCTAAGCAGTAAAAAAAAAAACTCTGCTACCTTTAAATAGATGACCTGAAGGGTAATTTGTTTCTGGAACTTAGATGCCTTTCCCAGTCTCAGTGAAGGGCACAGGCAAAGCTGTCTGCTCTTAGTGAGTTCTTTTACCAGGGTGCAGTGGGTGGTCTCAAGAGAAGAAGTCAAAGGTCCAATGAGGAATAAATAATAGTTGCTGTCATTAGACACCATGCCATTGAAGTCAGTGGGATCAGTTGAAGCGCTGGTTTTCAATTTTATTTATTTTTACTACCACACCCCATCTTTTATGAAAGTAAATAAACTCAGGCCACAACTTCCAAAGCACTGGAAACAATATCTACATATATCAGCTGAAATACCCAAACACTAATGTAGACCTTGTCTACACTAGCAAGCTTTGTCAACACAAGTTACAACAAAGGTGAAAAAGTGCTGTAATTACAGTGCTTGTGCCTGTCCACACAGCACTCACTGTGTCATTGAATTACATTCACAGTTGCTCGCATCAGTAGTAAGAGAAGCATTCTACAGGCAGCTACCCTACTGTGCAGCTTGCCATCTTGTGCCACTAGGAGTTGTGGGAAGGTGGTGAAGATCGCATTGCATCATGGATGCAGGCTCAGCATTCCATGATGCAATGATTTCCATCCTATCATTCCATAAGTTTCCATCTGTGTTTTGTGGCATTTTTCAACAGCCTCAGTTTCCTAAGCACCCGCCATATCAATCTAAAAGGAGGGACTCTGCATTGCTCTCCACAGCTGTCAGTGTTCTGAACACATCCTGGCTGGTCATGCAGTGTATCGTGAACTCCCAAATGGAACTTGAATCTGACGCACCTGACCTGCTGTGTTCCATGCAAACAAACAGTGATGGATTACTGTTAACATTGACAAAGCATCTGCAGACCACACGCCACTGTTTATGGGTGCATTAAACAAGCACTGAGTGGTGGACTCACATCATTAGGCACATCTGGGAAGACAAGTAATGGATTCAGAACTTTCAAATGCACAAAGCCACCTTTCTGGAACTCTGTGCAGAGCTTACCTCTGCCCGGCAGCACAAGGACACCAGAATGAGACCTATTTGTTCTCCTTTCCAGTGAAGAAAAAGATGTACACCTCCCATCAACCATACTTCTAAATCCAAAAAGTCTCACATCCTCTAAGTGTCAAAAAAAAAAAAATCTGCTCATTGAAAAACTACCTCCTGTACTCTTTCCGCAAATGGTACTTGATGGATTCAAAGTATCAAATGAATGAAGGTGCTCCAAAGCACAATAGTAATCAATTTTTGTTTAGAAAAGGGTCCTTCACCTGCTCATCCACTAATGTGATTTATGCCATCATGTGCCGGAAATGCCTCCAAGCCTTATACATTGGACAAACAGGACAATCCTTATGCAGAAGAATAAATGCACACAAAACTGATATCAGAAATCACAACACACACAAAAAAACCAGTTGCTGAGCACTTTCATCTTCCTAATCACTCCACTGATTACTTGTTAATGATGGTCGTCAAGAAAATCAATGGGACATCAAGACTTCAAAGAGAAACAGCTGAAATCGAGCTAATATGCAAATTAAATTGTGTGAAAGCAGGGCTGAATCATGACTATGGATTCTTTTCACATTATAACAGGTAATTTGACTTCACCCTCCCTCTGTATGCTCTCTCCTGGAGTTTGAATCCTTACAAATGCTCTGATTTGCTGTTGCAGTATGACCTGATCCCATGTCTTACAATCCCCTGCATTTATTTTCATCTAATTCTGTAAGTTCTCCCTCTTCAAAGCATCTGCAAAGTGAGATATTCTCCCACAAAAGCTCATGCGATAAACAAATCTGTTAGTCTTTAAGTGCCACAAGACTCCTTGCTTTTTTTGCTTTACTAGACTAACACAGCTGCCCCTTTGGAACTTGGTTACTTTCCTAGGAACTGTAAAATACTGCCAGGTTTAGTAGCATACTAGAGTATGTGGCTATCTTTAAAAATGCAAGTTGTCCCATTGAAGTCAATTATTTTACATCAAGGTCTGCTAGAAGTTAAAGATGGATGAGGTAATATCTTTTATTGGAGCAACTTCTGTTCATGAGAGAGACAAGCTTCTAAGCTTACGCAAAGTTCTTCTTCAGGTCTCCTAAACATCTGAAGTCATTTCACAGACTCTTGGGATTGCTTGTATAGTTAAAGTGAGATGTGCTTAAATATCTTATTCAGTTGGTGCTTGAATTTCCTTAAATTTTTCACACATATACATCTTTTCAATTTACACCAAATCCTAGTCTAAATATTTTAATAGATGATTATTAAGATGAATCAGAAAATAATCCTTTGTTTCCCACAAATACTTGTCGGTCATATCACGTGTCATCATTTTCTCTCAAAACTAATCTTGTCTTTCAAATTTTATTTGCCATTTTGTAGCTCTCTCTCTCTCTCTCTCTCTCGCTCCCTAACCCCCCCCCCCACACACACACGCACACACACAAAAGGATTAAATAAAAAAAACACCATAATCTGGATGAAAGATCTTGTATTATAACTTCAAAAAATTTCCGAACGTCTTGAGGATAGATAAGAAAAAAAAGAAAATACACAGAGACTATCCAAATATTAGTGAATGGCCTAAGCCAGACAGGCAATAAGGAATACAATAAGAATAAGCAATAGTTCAATAATACAATAAATAAATAATTATAAAAAGAACCACTGCTAGCACTACTAGTTTGGCTGTCAGGAAAATAGACAACCTGTGTCTGAGACAGTTTTCCCATTTCCAAAGGAAATTTTCCTATTGTAAGTCTGAGAACAAAATAGGCTTGCTATCTTTGTTATAACAAAACAGAAAGGATCAAATTGTTTTCCGATATGAATGGGCAACACTCCACTAAAGTCAACAAAGCTGTGCCCAAATGCCCATCTCTTTCTCCAAAGAATATGAATCTCAATATCAGTGATCATTGCAAAGCTTAAATTCTGCAGGCAAGAGTACAGAAATAGAAGTGTCTGAAAAAATAAATTCAGCCTGAAGCACTAACAGCTTTCTGACTTGCGCAGTTTCAGAAACATCTGGGAAAATATATGCTCTTTTATTATTAAACAAACTATTCCTTTTCTTTCTTTCTTTCTTTCCCCAGAATACCTGCACTGCCTTTTTTCCCCCTTGAGGTAATTCAAAACCAATAAGGCAGTTGAAAAAAGACAATTAATTTAATTCAAGACAAAGTTTTAAGACATTTATTAGGAAGCCTGACAATCACTAACATGAAAAGTAAAGGAGTAAAATTCTCCTGTGAATTCAATAAAGACTGGATAGAATCAAAATGTCATCTCCTTTGGAAATGAAAGTTTCTACGCTGTAACTTAGAAATCCTAGAAAACTATCCAGGTAAAAAAGAATTACTCTTAATCAAAATGCCAAGAAATGTTTTATTACTTTGTTCTTGCAGAACAGATTCTCTGGCAAACTGTATTCCTTTTGCACAGTTCCATTTCTGCAAAAAGATCTGTTTAGTCTATCCAGACAGCTCCCATTTTAGGACTTGGGCCCTTGACTCTCCTACAAGTTAGAAATAATTCTTGGGTGAAACTCAGACCCCACTGAACTCTGTAGCAAAAAATCCTATTGTCTTTGATGAAGAAGGATTTTACCCTTTCTTTTAAAAATATACTGTTAGCGGTACTGAGGGTGTCCAACAATCCAATTTTGTTGCAGTAGAAGAACAGAGATTATTCTGTATTGGTGGGCTGGGACAGAGATGTTGGATATTAAAAGTTATTTATGATTTACTTAAACAAAAAGGCTATAATGTTCTCCAAAATATGAGATAAAAAATTTAAGAATCCTGTAAGATAAGAATGACTCAGCAGCGTTTATATAACTGTTCTACCTTCCTGATCTCTGTGGCAGAATGAGTGGTTAATTGAGACTCATGAGGTTTGTTTGATTATATTTTGCTATCCTCAATAATCTTTAAACAATGTGGATTGCTGAGGCTTTCATAGCAGATTTCATACTAGATCTTGATGTCCTGTTTTTCCCAGAATGTCTGCATGGCTGTTATAGAGGTAAGGGTACATTGTGCTAGCTTATTGCAATGCACTGTATGTTTCATGTTTTGTTTCACATATTGCAACTTCTATAAAAATTACATTGTCGATCCTTGGAAAATAAAATGTATAAATGTTGACCTTTACTGCTGGTGCACACTAGACCAAGAATTTAAATATTTAGTTCAGTCTACTGATGTGCTTTTCATCAGACATATCAATTTAATGTCCTAAAATCACAGAAGTGTAAGGCTGAAAGGCTCTGTCTACACTAGCCAATTAGTCTGGACTAAGCAAGCTTAGTCCAGACTAATTTAGTCTATATCTATGTCTATACTAGGCTTTGCCTAATCCAAATTCCAAAATTTCATAGTTTGAATTAAGCAAACCTTAGTCTGATCTAATAAGTTTGAGTGGTAAGTCCAGACTAAGTCCTTAGTTCAAAATTTAAGTTCAAACAAGGGCATTGTAAACACAGACTAATGGCTTAGTTTGAAATTTTTTAGTTCAAAACTAAGCCATTAGTTTGAACTAGCCACGCTGACTAGTTCAAACTAAAAAGTTAGTTTAAAATTGTAAACATGGCTAGTTTGAACTAAAAAGCCACAGCTAGTTCAAACTAAGCTGCAGTTAGTTCGAACTAACCAAGAACCACTTAGTTCAGACTAAGGAAGTATGAACTAAGCTTTGTGGTGTCAACATAGCCAAAGGTACCTCAAGAAATTATCAAGTTTTGCCCCACAGAGAGACAGAACCAAGTAAACCATTTAAACCATATTTAACTTGTTCACTGTTTCTACCAAACTGCATCATTCTGTGCTTAGAGACATTACTTTCCATGTTTCTAAAAGGATAGTCTCTAAAAAGGGATTCCTAGATTTCCAATTCTTTAAACTTTTATCTTGGATGCTAATTTTAAAGCTATGACCACTTGATATAGAATCATAGAATCATAGGGTTGGAAGGGACCCCACGAGGTCATCTATGTTCTAATAGACTTGTTAATTTTCCAGTTCTGTAGTTTATAAACAGATAACTACTTGAATTCATTTTGAATCCACCAATTTCCGGACCTAATGGCCTCATCATGTCATAAAATGCATAATTGTTCTGGATAAAAATAGCTTAATATTATCCAGAAAATTATACATATAAAATCACTTCCACTCCAGCATTGTATAAATCAAATTGTTACTACTGTACATGATAGTTTCCAAGGATAAATGGAAAATCCCCCAGTAAAAGAAACCCTATAGCATATGTGTCTCTGATGGTTATGACTTATCAGGATTCACCAGTCTTATTCTTATTACTCCTTCATTACTACTCTTACTGTACATAATTCAATAACTATAGTAAATGATCTTTTTTCCTTTGCAAAGAACAAGGAAAACCCAAAGATGATAAAAATATTTGCAGACAAGGTACCGGTAAAAAGGCATCATCTTACAAGCAGTAGAAAATAATTCCTTAACTACCTACTACTTTCTTTCCTTAAATGCCACTAACTTATAGCACAAGAGCAATTGAGTCTTGAATGTACTGTTAACATCTGGCACTAATAACTCATTGTAATAATCTTTTCCCAGACTCTTCCCTGGTATTTATCTCAACCTGCTAACTCCTGTTAGAATTGCTAACTGCCTTGTCTTCACTAGGATTTTACTGCACATCAGTCACTGTATGTTAGCTAACACATAGTTGGCCCACTGACTTTAACTAGGTCACTTGTACAGTAAAGTGCTACTCAAAAAGACTAAAGGAGGCTGAATGTGACCCACAGAACAGTGGTCTTCAACCAGTGGACTGTGAGATCTGTCCAAGTGTGCCGTGAAATATTGTACAAAGGTAATGAAAATAAATGTAAGACAAATATTGTTTCATCTTAAACAATATTCTATTCAACAATAATTACACCTCATAAAACTCATGAATATTAATCATCTAATTAAAAGCAAGGTATCAAGCTTTAGATACTAAAATCTGAAAAAACCAACAAGGAGTCGTGTGGCACTTTGAGACCAACAGATTTATTTTTTCGCATGAGCTTTCGTGGGAGAAAATCCCACTTCCTCAGATGCTTCGAAGATGGGTGAACTTACAGAAAAGAATGAAAATAAATGCAAGGGGGTGTAAAACATAGGAACAGGTCATACAGTAACAGCAAATCAGAGCAGTTGTTAGGTTCAAACCATGGGAAGCCTGAAGTCAAATTACCTTTTGTAATGGGAAAAGAACCCATAGTCTCGATTCAATCCTGCTTTCACAGAATTTAGCTTGCATATTAATTCGAGTTCAGCTGTTTCTCTTTGAAGTCTTGATGTCCCAGCCACATCCCTGATGACAGTCGTTAACAAATCATTCATTGAGTGATTAGAAAGATGGAAGTGCTCAGCAACTGGTTTCTTTGTTCCGTGATTTCTGATATCAGCTCTGTGTTCATTCATCCTTTTACGTAGCGATCATCCTGTTTGTCCAATATATAAGGTGTTGGGGCATTGCTTGCACATGATGGCATAGACCACATTAGTAGATGAGCAGGTAAAATAACCTTTGATGGAGTAGCAGGCTTGATTAGGGCCTATGATGGTATCTGTTGTGCAGATATGTGGGCAGACTTGGCAGCGTGGTTTGTTGTATTCTTCATGGACTCCTCCAGAGGGAACCCTGGACGCCCCATCATCTCAGGCATTGGCACTCATACTGCCGGCCTATCTGGCTATGTGGACTCCTTCCTCAGACCCTATGTTATCAACATCCCCCAGCTATCTTCAAGACACCACGGCCTTCCTGAGGAAAATACAGTCCATTGGAGAACTTCCTGAAAACACCATTCTGGCCACTATGGATGTAGAAGCTCTTTACACCAACATCCCACACAAGGATGGATTACTAGCTTGTGACTGAACTTTGTGACTTTGTGCTCACCCACAACCACTTCAGATTTGAGGATCATTTATATCTCCAAATCAGTGGCACTGCTATGCGCACCCGCATGGCCCCACAATATGCCAACATCTTTATGGGTGACTTAGAACAACATTTCCTCAAGTCTTATCCCAAAACACCTCTTCTTTACCTATGCTACATTGATGACATCTTCATCATCTGGACACATGGCAGGGATGCTCTTGAAGATTTTCACAGAGACGTCAATAATTTCCACGCCACCATCAATTTGAGCCTGGAACTCTCCACACAGGAGATACACTTTCTGGACACTACAGTACAAATCAGGGATAGACGCATCGCCACCACCCTATACTGAAAACCTACTGATCGGTACAGTTAACTACATCCTTCAAGCTTCCATCCTAAACACACCACACGATCCATTGTCTACAGCCAAGCCCTAAGATATGACCGCATCTGCTCTGATCCCTCAGACAGAGACAGACGTCTTGAGGATCTCTGTCAAGCATTCTTGAAACTACAGTACCCAGCTGGGGAAATAAGAAAACAAATTGACAGAGCTAGACAGGTTCCCCGAAGTCATCTACTACAGGAGAGGCCCAAGAAAGAAAACAGAACACCACTAGTCACCACATACAACCCTCAAGTCTGACCTCTGCAACAGATCATTAGGGACCTACAGCCTATTCTAAAAGATGATCTTTCTCTCTCTCAAGCCTTGGGAGATAGACCTCTCCTTGCTTATAGGCAGCCACCCAATCTTAAACAGATACTCACCAGCAACTACAGATTTAACAACAGAAGCATTGAAGCAGGCACACACCCCTGCAACAAACCACGCTGCCAAGTCTGCCCACATATCTGCACAACAGATACCATCATAGGCCCTAATCAAGCCTGCTACTCCATCAAAGGTTCTTTTACCTGCTCATCTACTAATGTGGTCTATGCCATCATGTGCAAGCAATGCCCCAACACCTTATATATTGGACAAACAGGATGATCGCTACGTAAAAGGATGAATGAACACAGAGCTGATATCAGAAATCACGGAACAAAGAAACCAGTTGCTGAGCACTTCCATCTTTCTAATCACTCAGTGAATGATTTGTTAATGACTGTCATCAGGGATGTGGCTGGGACATCAAGACTTCAAAGAGAAACAGCTGAACTCAAATTAATATGCAAGCTAAATTCTGTGAAAGCAGGACTGAATCGAGACTATGGGTTCTTTTCCCATTACAAAAGGTAATTTGACTTCAGGCTTCCCATGGTTTGAACCTAACAACTGCTCTGATTTGCTGTTACTGTATGACCTGTTCCTATGTTTTACACCCCCTTGCATTTATTTTCATTCTTTTCTGTAAGTTCACCCATCTTCGAAGCATCTGAGGAAGTGGGATTTTCTCCCACGAAAGCTCATGCGAAAAAATAAATCTGTTGGTCTCAAAGTGCCACACGACTCCTTGTTGGTTTTTTGCTGGACTAGACTAACACGGCTATCCCTTTGGAATCTAAGATGTGAACATTCTACACGCAAGTAGCCAAAGGTCAAAATTGAGATGATGTGTATTTTTTCTGGTGGATTTGAAACATTAATGCACTGGATCTTTCTTTAGCTTGTTGTATGCACTGTGTTGCAAACCTCTTTAGTAAGAGCATAACTATAGTAAATGTAAGTAAACATGACGTTTACAAGCAATCAATTCAGCTGAAAAAAACATGGGTGTGCAGTGGAAATGTTTTTCTCATTGAAGTGTGTTGTTTTACTGAAAAGAATTGGGAACCACTACCATAGAATATGCAGAGCCAAGAATGCTAGCTGCCTTCTTGCTTTAGCCACCTTATTTTATCGAACTATTAATAGTGTAGCTTCACAATAATTTAGTAAAAAAAGGAACTTGAATATACCCCTTTTCAAATGCAAAAACAACCTTACAGTCAGCTGCTTGTTGTATGGTTATTTAAACAGATAAGCTGCTAACTGATTAATCTCCTGTGACAGTAAAAGCAATAGGTGTACATACAGTATGACTAACGAAAGAATAGTGTTAATGTGACAGAGAAAGGGAACAGATACCAGAAGGGGAACGTTTTCTGAAGCAGATTCATTGTGATTCCTAGTCTCCTGGAGAGCAAAACTCTAAAGTACACAAGAGAATTAAGCAGGCATCAGATAATCTGTTCAGCTGTTGAGCCTCTTGTATGAATTTAGGATCAGGAAGTCACAGAAACAGCAGTCATGTGCAATTGCAGAGAGCTACAGTGACTTGCATATTATCACAGGTTGAACCTCTAAAGCTCTGTGAATAGGTTTTTCCTTGGTCAAGAGCTTTATTACAAAAAGAACCACTGTGCCAGCCCTAATTGGCACAGCCTCCAAATGAATGTAGATAAATGCTTTCTGGAAAAAGGTCTAGATGTTAATAATTTCCCATTATTCATGGATGCTTTACCAGCTGGCAGCAAAGGATTAGGATGTAGTCTCTGCTAACATTCATCTTTTGGATTCTCTGCAGTTGAAACAATGTGATCAGCCATGAATTTCTAATTTATTTGCATCTGAAGTTAATGTATTTCATTCTAGCTACATTGGTATGCTAGGTGCACTTATGGTATTCCTTCATTGTATTTACCACAGTCATTCAAATGCAGAGATTAGAAGGCATCTGTAAAAAAGGCAAGGTTAAAATATAACTAAGAAATTTAACTGGATGATCTCTTTCTTAGATGTTCACAAAACTCCTATGGTTTCTATTAAGATGGCTGAGTATTGTATATGTAAAATGCATGGTGGACTATATAGATGTAATATTTTAAGCATAAAGGCTCTGCCAGACAGTTATGATTTCTCTCTTTCTACTCTACCCTCTGCTCCCCACAAGAATCATGGAAACACATTTCTTTGTAGTGGGAAATAAATACATTCGTCATCTCCCTCATCACCCAAAAATAGCTGAAAAGATTGTTAGAATGTTCAAAAAAAGTTGCTCGGTCTTTTGTTTGCCCATTTGTTTGGGAAATAGGTAATCCACAGGCCAAGATTTGAGGAACTTATTTGTATGGCAAAACAATTACTTACAAGGAAGAGACTATTGCAATCCTATCTGTGGTAATTCTGTCGGTCCTTGTGTAACAAGATATTGATCCTAGGGTACATTTCACTCTCCAGCACCCTATTTCAAGACTACGACTGACCAGGTGAATCAAGTCACCAAGGTCATGCAACAGCTTGAAACTGTGTTTCCTAAAGAAAGGCTCCTCAGATCAGGTCTACCCTGCAAAGTTTTGGCAGCATAGTTGTGTTGGTCAAGGGCACGAAGATCTGGGATCCCTGAGTCAGCTGTACCAGCAAAAGTCCTTACTGCAATCACTGTTATACAACAAAACAGAGCTTTTGCCAGAATATCTTGTTTCACTTGAAAAGGAGGCTGAAATAGAGTATACCAGCAAAATCAGTTTTTCAGTCTCATATACCAATATAACTACACCAGCAAAACTCACCTAATTGAGATATGGCCTACATCAGAGGCAGATGCGAGGTCAGGAGATGATGATGAGATGGGACTTCTATAGCTGTCAGGTAGCAGTTCTGATAGGAGATACAAGCCTTAATGGGAATAGGCTTTAGAAAAGGCAAAGCAGCAAGTCCTTGGTTTCAAGAAGCAGCTACAAACTCTATGAAAGATTTTTGTTGAATTGGATTGACATTAAATTGGTTAAAAAGAAACCACTGAAGAATGGGACTGAAATTCTGCCTCTCTTGGGAATTTTATTTGACATACTGGCCAATGAATTGGCCCACAAGCTTATATATTCTGATAGGCCATTCTTCTGCACTGCAGTCCACTAGCAGATCTTAATGGAAGATCAAGGCCAAAGTTACTTAAAACATTAGTGAGGCCTGTCCAGCCTTCTCTCAAGCACAGTTTTTTGGGGTTTATGGACCTGATCCTCACAGGAACAAAAAGCCCTCTTTTGAGGGCTCAATGGCCTCAGCTGCCAGTAAAGACAATGGGATCTGGCCATAAGTGATGGAGTAGTTAACATGACCAAGAGTAAAATGGTCATTATTCATATAAAAGTATATGAAAACCTTCTAGAAAGCAAGGATGTTCCAATGGTTAGGGTCCTAGGAGATCAGGGAGTCTCTGGTGCTTCCGTCTTTATGTGTGAGATGTTCTATTGAATATACAGACTAACAGCATTAATGTAACATTGTCACTGTTCAGTGTTAAACAGGGTTTAAGTTTTGTCATACAGAGACATCAACCTGCTAAGTACCATGGCAAACACATCATTAAACATGCTTTTAACTTTTTGTAGAAGATTTTTTAAAAGGAAAAATAGTTAAAACATTTGAAATGTAACATATTAAAGGCTTCCTTTTAACAACATCCATTGTTCCTTTTCCATTTAGTTAGAGAATTTTAGAAGGAAAACCCCCTCATCTGACAGTGTCTTAGATGGTAGTAACGGACCTTTCAGGGGGAAGATTAGTTGATTAAAATGGTGTGGAACTGGTGCTGTGAAAGTCTGATCCCATTTAATTCCAATGGATGTTTGGGATTCAGCTGAAGCTAGTAGAAGTGGTGATGTCATTGGAGTCCCTCTCTTAGGTCCCACCTAGCCAGAACATTTCTTAGGATTAAGATGACAAAGGACAAGGAGATAGTGTGAGTAGAAGTGTTGAAGGTAAAATTCACTTCAGCAGTCTCTCTCTTTTCTTATTTTTGTCAAAAAAAAAAGTCTTTCAAGATACAAAAAGGAAGCAGTGAGTGGAAAAGCCCATCCCTGCATTATTTTGTCCACCATCACATAGACCAAATATCCAGCACATCAATTTTGGTTCATTAATTTCCTTGAATTATCTCAACATGGCTTTTTATTTAGCTAATTTAGTCTGTCTGGTGCTCTTGCAGCTGTTAAGAACATTCTTTATTGAAAACACCAACAACCTACTTTCTATGGTAAAATCCTAAACAGGCAAACATTATATAGAACAATTGTCACAACAGATCTCAGGCAGGTCACTTAGGCTATGTCTGCACTAGGCTTTGCCTAGTTCGAACTCAGAAATTTCTTAATTTGAAATAACCAAAGCTTAGTCCAAACTAATAAGCTTGACTGGTTAGTCCTTGCTAAGTGCTTAGTTTGAAATTTAAGTTCAAACTAGCAGGATGTAGACAAAGACTAATGGCTTAGTTTGAACATTTTTTAGTTCAAACTAAGCCATTAGTTCAAACTAGCCGCACTTACTAGTTCGAACTAAAAAGCCGCGGTTAGTCTGAACTAGCTTGAGGCTAGTTTGGACTAACCTTGATCTTTTTTTAATTCAGACTAGGAAGTCCAAACTAAAAAAAGTAGATGCAGACATAGCCATCGATTCTCACACCTCAGTTCAGCCTCTAAACTGGGGATAGCACTTCCAGTCCTCAAAGGATGTTGTGAGGCACTGAAGACTGTGAGGTGTTTAAATAGCTACGGAGGCCATGAAGGCCCTATGATAGATATTACAAAAAAAATAACTAACAGACATGATGAAAAAGTTATCCTATATTACAGGGGTGGCCAAACATATGGAACACAAAAGCCACACAAGTTGGTTATTAAACCTTCGAGAGCCGCATTGAGGCATACAGCCATATGCTTTTACCTACTCCAAAATTACTAAGTTTAAAATTCATTGCACACTTTAATTTTATCATAAAAAGAGGACAAATATTGACCCTACTAATGTCAGATTCTAATAATTACTTAAGGTTACTATGAAAACTAGGCCTATACAGTAAAAACTTAGCTGCTGCTCGATGTAGAAGACTGTAGGCTAGTGGCGAGTTTTTTAAAATCCCAACCATGCCACACTTCTCCCCGCCATCCCCAACCAGGCCACCACTTCTCCCCACTGTCCCAAACCCCTCCTGAACTCCTAGGCTGGGGCTGTTTTCCTAAATTCATTTGCTGACGTTCTTCTGGGAGCCACAATTTTTCATTCAAGAGCCACATGTGGCTCCTGAGCCAAAGTCTGGCCACGCCTGATATATTATATCATCAAATGTTGAAAAATTATCAAATGATATTTATGATGTACATAAATTGGAATGTTTGAAAAAGAACAAAACTTATTAAACCTTAATTTTGTAATCACACCCTCATTAGATGTAAATCTCTAAGGACTATTTTAGACATTAAATTGTATCAAAGCAAAGTACTAGGGGTGTAGCAAGTTAATTAAGCTTTTCACTGCTAAAATACTAATTGGCATAGGATATGTATGAGAATGGAAATATAATTAACTATATCTATCTTGTCATGTAGTAATGGAATATTTTTAAAATTTTTACTAGTATATAGGAATAACACAAAATGAAGTTTATAAAAAACTGACATCTATGGCAGTCACAGCAAGGATTCTGAAGGGTAACCCACAGTCAATGTTTAATTTATGCCAGATTTTGCCAGGGCTGAACTCCAGTACCTCTAGGCTTGGAAGTTCATAGCCCTGGCACTTCTAGGCTTGACAGATCATAGCCTCAGCACCTCCAGGCTTGCAACATCAGTTAGGATTGTGAAAAAAAAAAAATCCTGAGCCCCAGCAGCTAATTGCTTGAGCCCCAGCACCTCTTTCTGTACAAAATAAGCCCTGCACATCGCAATGTAAGCAAATGAGTTATCATTATTTGTAATAGTGAGTAGCATATTTTTATCACCTATTCTGACCCCTTGCAAGTTCAGCTCCTAATTGTGAAAGGTCTTGGTTCCTCATCTAGATTTGCTCCCAACACAGAAGTTCCTACACCTTTCTCCACAGTGCATCTCTCTCTCTCTCTTTTCTTTTTAGGTCTCTGTACAGCCTAGAGGTTACTAATACTTTTACAAATACTAATTCAGTACAGCCAGTGATAAGCAGTATAGAGTGTGTAATAGTAGTGACTGTTACAGTCCATGGAATGAAAAAAAAAGTTTTAAATTCAAAGTTGGTGCAACTATTTGCTAATTTAACTGAAGATTTTTAATACCTTTCTGTCTCCTATTTTAAATAAATTACACATCAAGTTAGTTTGATCTCAAAGCACATAGCAATGATTTTCCCAGTCCAGAAAATTGATGAGGGATTTCTTTTTTTGCAAGATTTTTTCCTTCACTATAAACATACTGAGCAGTTATAGACCAGATTCCTCCCTTGAATAAAACAAACACATTTAGGGCCTGATTTAAACCCACTGAAGTTTATTAAAAAAAAGTCTATTGACTTCAGGGGGGTTTGGTACTGGCCCTTAAATGAATTTAAGACTTTTGTAGGTACAAGTAAATGTATACTCTCTGGAGGCCAGTTCCTGCTCTTCCATTCCTATACTAGAATGAGAGCTCAAGCCTGTTAAATTCAACAGATGTTTATTCTGGCCAGTCTAATCATTCAGCAGTAACGGCATGCCACATGCCAGACACCTATGCACACAAAAGATCAGAAGACCCTTCTGCTCCTAAAGTCAATAGAAGCATTGTCATTGGTTTCAGTGGATGCAGAATCAGGCCCCAGATGTTTTTAATCATCACACAGAAAATGTTCACTTTTGCCATAAAGAAAACACTTGTTCTAAGGGTCTGTTTACCCTCTGGACCAACCACAATTCCTCAGGCCCAACCAGCTTTGAGCTGTGCCCAGAGTCTGAATGTAGTGACATAAACCAGCCTTTTCCAAGCACAGCATTGTTTAATCTCAGAGAAAAATCAAAGCATAACAAGAAAAAGGTTTTTAACCCAACAAATTGTCTATATGCATCTGGCTTATCTAAAGTTTCAGTGGGCATAGCTTGTATAGACAATCCCACCCCTGGGACCGGAGGAATCTTCTACCCCACTATATCCCACCCCTGTCTTTCTCCTCTTGTGGCTTTGGGGCCTGTCCATTTATCAACCCCAAAGCTCTCTGGCTCCATTACTCACTTGGATTTCCCTCTTCTCTATACCAAGCCAGGGCAGGGTATTGAATTCATCATGATCAGAGGGAAACTTCTAGAGGACTGACAGCTGTTTTGTGTCTGTATTTTGGCAAATGGTGCTACTTGAAACTTGTCTCTCTTCCTACCTATACACCAGCCTAACCCAGGCCTGATTTAACCACTTAGTAATCACATAGCAACCAGCACAAACAATCAGACAAAGAAATGAATATAAAAAATTCACAAAATACCGTAGACATCTCACATATCCTTCATGTTTATTATTTATTTTTATTTTGTATAAATTAAAGGTAATAGTTGAATACTAAACATGTGGCAGACAAAACCATCAGTGGCTGAGATGTAGAAAGAATAAAACACTCATTTAAACTCCACACCAAAGAAATTAAATTAATTAAGAGAGCTGGCTGGTGTATGCTCATGAAATCTCCATACATAGACGTAATTGCTGCCTACCGATCAAAACAGATTCAGATACTGATCTGGTATAGAGACAGAGTGACCTTTAATCTTCAGGAAAAAAAAATAGTTCCACCAGGTCCCATTCTCTAGAACAGTGGTTCTCAACCACTGTGTTGGGACACATTACTGTATCACCAGACAGTGGTGCCTCACTCAGGGCCAGGGAAATGGCTGGATTTGATTTGGGGTGGGTGCACTGGTATCTCCTGTAGAGTCACAATATAGAATCATAGAGCTGGAAGAAACCTCATGAGGTCATCTAATCCAACCCCCTCCTAAAAGCAGGACTACTCCCACTAAATCACCCCAGCTAGTGTTTTGTGCAATCAGGTCTTAAAAGTTTCCAAAGATGGAGATTCCACCATCTCCCTAGTCAACCCATTCCACTGCATCGTCACCCTCTTGGCGAGAAAGTTTTTCCTAATATACAACCTCAACCGCCCCAGCTATAACTTGAAACCATTGCTCCTTGTTCTGTCCTCTGTTACTACTAGCTCCCTCCTCTTTGGAGCACCCCTTCAAGTAGTTGAAAGTAGTTATTAAATCCCCCCTCAGTCTGCTCTTCTGCAAGCCTTGTTCCTTTGGTCTCTCCTCGTAAGTCATGTGCCCCAGCCCTCTAATCTTTTCGTTGCCCTCTGCTGGACTTTTACTAATTTGTCCACTTCCTTTTTGTAGTGGGGAGCTCAAAACTGGACACATTACTGCAGATGCAACCTCACCGGTGCTGAATAGGGAGGAGTAATCACATCCCTCAATCTGCTGGCAATGCTCCTACTGATGCAGCCCAATATGCTGTTGGCCTTTTTGGCCACAAGGGCACACTGTTGACTCATATCCAGTTTCCTGTCCACCATAACCCCCAGGTCCTTTTCTACAGAGCTGCTACTTAGTCAGTTAGTCCCCAGCCTATAGTAGTACATGGGATTTTTCCATCGTTAATGCAAGACTCTGCACTTACCCTTATTGAACCTCATGAGATTTCATTCGGCCTAATGCTCCAATTTGGCTAGGTCGCCTATCCCTACCCTCTAGCATATCTACCACTCCCCCCAGTTTGGTGTCATCCACAAATTTACTGAGCACACAATCTATCCCTTCATCCAGATCATTAATAAAGATTTTGAACAAAATGCCACCAAGCGTGTCACAACCTGCAAAAGGTTGAGAACCACTGCCCCAGAGTGAGTAACAGGGCTAGACAGACAATCACAAACTAGATGAAATGACCAGATTTGTTCCTCAGTTCTATTTAGTTTTAAATTACTCCAGCAATGGAGACTTCCACAACTTAATTTTCCTGCTATTGGGCTGCACTTTTCCTTTTCTCAGTTTCATACTACAACTCTGAGCATGATATCTCCACTTCAAGTTAGTATAAATTCCAGTTCAGAGCAACATACCCACAAGTGCTCTGTGCGAGCTAGTACACTAAAAATAGAATAGCAGCAGGGTTAACCAACCCAAGTACATGCCCAGTATCTTGGATGAGCACATGTTCAGGGCAACTAACCATTCCCGGCTCTCATACTGTAGCAACTACACTATCTTGAGCATGCTAGCTCAGTCTCAGCTAGCATGGATATAAATTCTGAAGATGAAATTTATATTTTCAGCCTGAAGCACAGAGAAACCCTAGTGGTGCCCTTGGACCATTTACAATAAATTTGTCTCTCTCCTTGGCACTGACATACTAAATATTTTGTAGACAGTGAAAGGGGGAGATCAGGAATGGCAGGTTCCTTTTGAATGCAGATTTACGTAGGAAGAGACAATATTAGGGTTTTATAAGACATATATTATTATGAAGCTGGCTATAAGTCAACAGTGTGTCCTTATGGCCAAAAAGGCCAAAAGCATATTGGGCTGCATCAGTAGGAGTGGTGCCAGCTGATCGAGGGATGTGATTATTCCCCTCTGTTCAGCATTGGTGAGACTGCATCAGGCATTATATAAGGGTTTGCGTGATTATCATGCCAATACTCAACTTCCTGTGGACATTTTTATCATTAGTCTAGTTAGCGAATTTCAACAGCAAATCCTTGACCACAAGCTGACAGACTTGATGGAAGAAGATACATATTCAGTATTATCAAATATTGAGAGAACAGAGGCATTTCTTAAAGCCCCAGGTCTGGGAGGTACTAGATGAGATGAGAAACAGCTTTTATTTTACTTTAAAAAACATATAGTTCTTACCCTCGTAGTAATGGAGAAAAACTTGAAAATATGTCATGAGTGCATCAGAAAGGTTCAGAAGCCACAAGAAAGATAGAAACAGCCCAACACTTAAATCTCATGATTTTTTGGAGCCTAACTCATATTTATATGGTTGGTGTTAGCAGCACTCAATGTTGCAAGGCCTCATGAATTAATCAAAAGACCTGTGATTTTGGTGCTGGCAAGAGGAGCTCTTGCAGTGGCACGAGACATTCCTCCAATCCCATGATCGTCCAGGCTGAACAAACAGGTACAGCTCTGCCTCAGGCCTGAGAACACAGACCTGCCCTGACACTGAGTCCTGCCTTAACATATGGATTGACTCTCCCTCAGTAATAGCAGAGTGTGTGTCCTGGAAGAGCAGGAAACAGGGAAAAGCTGCTGCAGGCTCTAAGACCCTAAACCTGTCTCCAGTAACCTGGGACTTCTCATCCCTTCATCATAATGGAAAGCAGAGAAGAGGAAAGTCCTTACTGAGGCTGGGGCAGGAGAAAGAAAGGATCATTAAAATAAAAAGTTATATTTCTAGACAAGTATTTAAAAATATAAGATTTTTCATTCATATTTGTACTCTTAAATCATTTATATTTATATAGTTGATCAACATTATACAAGCAGAATACTTAAAAATCATTTCTGAAATGCTTTGAATGTAAGAATTGGGGAGGACAACTATTTAAAGATTATAAATATATTTGGTGCACAGAGGTACATAAAGCTCCTGGCTTGGGGTTGGGTTTTCTCAGCACCTAGTGAGGATACTGATTTTACAAGTGAAGATCTTTACAGCTCACAAGTCTTTAGTAAAAAATAATTAGAGAACTTGACATCTAGGGAGGGTGCTTTGTGTTTCCTAGATGTTTATGGTTCATTTTTTTCAGTTCTATTTTATAGGCCTACTACAAGAGGGAGGGTTACAAGGAGGATGGAGCTAGGAATGGAAAGTGTCAAGACTAATAGGAAATGGATAGCAGTTACCCTCTCCTCACCTCAAAGACAGGGGAAGTGAAGTCTCCAAGTGAGCAGCCAGGGAGAAGTGTGAATTTGCGCTCATTTATGACTGACTTTTCAAACTCAAATTATTACGTGCACATTGGCAGAGGAGTAGAAAGGAGCTTAAAGTCAAAGGAGACTAAAAAACTTCCAAAATAAAGACTCACGAGTTTCAGGGATGGGGTGGCTCTGATTCATGATTTTGAATCTCTTAGGCCTGGCAATACTGAATATGGCATATTTAATATTCCAGGCATTTCTAATCTCAGTTCATTCTAACATAATACCTTCAGATAGAAGTGTAAATGAAAGCAAAAAAGGAGGGGGGAATAGGAGAAACAGTTACATGACAAAGGAGCAAAACTTCAGATATATGGGGGATATACCTTTCCATGCAAAATGTAATATAACAACTTCATTTGCCTCTTAATTTATGAGGCAATAAACAGTTTCTGCAAGTGTTTGGAGCTGCATCCCCATTCCCCTGGGCTGAGGCCCTGGCATTTATTTGCAGGAACATTTTATTGTCTCATAAAGCAAAAGGCAAGTGAACCACAATAAAAATATTTCTTGCTCGGTAAAGTTGCTATGTTATACATGTATATTTACTTTACTGGAGTCCATTGCGTTTTCATCTCCTTGCAGTGTTTGGTGAGTACTGGTGTTTGGGAAGATGCTCTGTGTTTCAACACCAGAAACCTAATTTCTTCCTCCCTTAACATTATGGGCCGAATCTTCAACAGAAACTGAATGAGCTTTTCAAAACGATCCCATTGGGATCAGCTGGGGCTTGAGCACTTTTGATATTCTGGCCATTTCATTTAGCTGCCTAAATGAGACAAAGCTGACACAGTAAAGAACTTTCAAACCTTCATATGAATTTGAAGACAACACTTTTAATAAGAGAATTTAATTCTAAATTCAAAGGTATGATCAAGCTTCAGAAATGAAGTGTTCTCTAATACAGAGAAGCCAATTTGGACTAATTCTCTCAGAATGTCATTCATACAAAAATCAAGCAAGGATATTAAGCTATAACAACTTCATCAGACCAAAGTTTCATCATCTGATGCTGAGGACATGATATTGTTGCTACAGAAACATCCAGAGGGGTAGTAGTGTTAGTCTGTGTACAGAAAAAACAATAGTCCTGCGGCACCTTATAGAATAATAGATTTCTTTGGGCATAGCTTTTCTGGGCTCCAACCCCTTTCATCAGATTGCATCTGACAAAGTGGGTTGGAGCCCGTGAAAATTTATGCTCAAAGAAATCTGTTAGTCTATAAGCTGTCACAGGACTCTTGCTTTTGTTCCTACAGAACTTTTCCTAGGAAATTTTATCTTTTCCTGGGTATCACTAGATTTGTACATATAAGTGAGTTACATTGCCTTTTTGTAGCCAGCACACAGGAACGACCTACCAACAAGGGGATTGACTTTTAGCTCAAATGGTAATTTGAATATACTTTTGAAACTGAAGGAGCAGGATTCTAGTCCAGGTACCCACCCACTGTGAGTAAGAGAAACAGGTATACGGCAATGCAATCTGTTGTCTATAGCACATGGTTTCATTACAATCAGAGAAAGTGGAAGGGACCATGAGAGATCATTGAATCCAGTCCTCTGCACTCATGGCAGCACCAAGTATCCTCTTAAAGACTTAAACAATCCCTGAGAGGTGCTTATCTAACTTGCTCTTAAACACTTCCAATGATGGAGTTCCCACAACCTGCCTAGGCAGTTGTTAATCACTCTGACAGTTAGTAATTTTTTCCTAAAGGCCAACCTAAGCCTCCCTTGCTGCAATTTAAGTCCATTGCTCCTTGTGCTGTCATCAGCAGTTAAAGAGAACAGTTTTTCTCCCTCCTCCTCATGGCAACCTATTAGGTACTTGAAAACTGTTATCACGTCCCTTCTGAGTCTCCACGTTTCCAGACTAAACAACCCCAGCTCTTTCAATCTTACCTCATAAGTTGAGTGTTCCAGACCTCTAATCATTTGTGTTGCTCTTCTCTGGACTTTCACTGATTTCTCCACATTTTTCCTGAAATAAAGTGCCTGGAAATGGACAAAATACTCCAGCTGAGGCCTAATTAGGGCCAAGTAAAGGAGAATAATTACTTCCTGTGTCTTTCTTACAATACTCCTGTTAATACATCAAAGAACAGTATTTGTTTTTTTCGCACCAGCATTCCACTGTTGATACATATTTAGCTTGTGGTCCACTAGGATACCCAGATCCCTTTCCACAGTACTCCTTCCTAGGCAGTCATTGCCCATTTTGTATACGTGCAATGGACTGTTCTTTCCCAAGTGGAGTACCTTGCACTTGTCTTTCTTGAATTTCATTCTGTTTACGTCAGACCATTTCACCAGTTTGTCCAAATCATTTTGAATGGTGACCCTGTTCTTCGAAGCACCTGCAACCCCTCCCAGCTTGGTATCATCCACAAACTTTGTGTGTGTACTCTATATGCCATCACCTAAATCATTGATGAAAATACTGAACAAAACCAGGCCCAGAACCAATCCCTGCGGTACCTCACTCGTTAAGGCCTTCCATCATGATTGTGAACTATTGATGACTACTCTCTGGGAGTGGCTGTCCGACCAATTTTTCACCCATCTCATAGTAGCTCCATCCAGGCTGTACTTCCCAAGTCAATTAATGAGAAAGTGATGCTAGACCATAACAAAAACCTTACTGAAGTCTAGATACATCACATCTACTGCTTCTCTTATATCCAGAAGGCTTGTTACCTTATCATAGTGTAACACCCACGTGGCCAGATAGAGTCTGCCTTGCAGGCGGCTCTGGCCAGAGAAGGGTGTGCACGAGGACACAGCAAGGAGACCCCCTTTGCCCCAGGGGCACCTGTTCCAAACCCCCAGAGTGCCCACACACACACTGGGATAGCGCAGGGATTATGGGAATGGGGAAGGTTTATTTACAGAGGTGCAAAAGGGAAACCACAGGGGAGATGGGGCAGCAGTAACACAGAGTAACAGCTAACACTGTAAGGCCCAAGAATGCAGCAGGCTGGGGGCAGACATGAGCTGTGTATCTGCACCATGACATCAGGAGTCCCAGCACAGCTCCAGTCTGGTGTTCACTCCAGCAACTCCTAGTCTTCAGCACCAGCACTTTCCCAGCACAAGAAAACCCTCTGATGCCTCTTCTGCTGCGCTCTGCGAACCCAGAGCAACACCGTCCCCACTTAACTAACTACAACCTCCCCCCTGAGTTCCAGGTCCTGTACTCACAGCCCCACAGCTCCAGATGGCCATTCACTGGATCCTGCTCTGTCCTTGGGCAACTCCCCAGCACAGTGTCCTTCTGTGGGTGCTGGCCTGGCATCCCAGGTCAGCCGCTCTGTCTTCCCTGGCTTCAGGCAGAGCCTATCCCTCTACTCCCTTCCCAGGGCCTCTGACAGCAGCCCCCCTCCTCAGCTCCACAAACCTTCTCCCACAGGGCAAAGATTTAAAGGAACCACACTCCTTAAAACCCCAGGGGGATTATACTAGAAAGCTATCAGGTTGTTTGACATTATTTGTTCTTCACAAATCCATGCTGACTGTCACTTAGCACCTTACTCTCTTCTAGATCCTTGCTTATGGATTCCTGAATTATTTGCTCCACTGTTTTTCCTGGTGCAGAGGTTAAGCTGACTGGTCTGTAATTCCCTAGGTTATCCTTATTTCCCTTTAATAGATGGGCACTGTATTTGTTCTTTCCTAGTCCTCTGGGACCTCTCCAGTCTTCCATGATTTTTCAAAGATAATAGCCAATGGCTCAGATATCTCCTGAGTCAGCTCCTTGAGTATCCTAAGATGCATATCATCAGGCCCTGGTGACTTGCAGACACCTAACTCGTCTACATAATTTTTAACTTGTTCTCTCTCTATTTTAGCTTCTGATCTTATAGCGTTTTTACTGTCCTCCCCTATGTCAAGCATCCAGTCACCAACCACCTTCTCAGTGAAGATCAAAAAGAAATCATTTAGTTCCTCTGCCATTTCCATATTTCTGTTACTGTTTTACCTTCTTTGTTGTGTAATTGACCTATGCTGCCTCTGGTCTCTCTCTTTTTCTAATATATTTAAAAAATGGGAGGTTTTTTGTTACCTTTTATGCCTTCAGCTAGTTTGATCTCAGTTTGTGCCTTGGCCTTTCTGACTTTTCCCCTGCCTAACTGTGTTATTTGTTTATAGTCATCCATTGTGATTTGTTCAAGTTTCCACTTTTTGTAGGACTCTTCATTTTTAGATGATTGAAAATCATTTGATGAAGCCAGGGTGGTCTCTTCCCATACTCCCTATCCTTCCTACACATTGGTTCCTATCTTTCCTACACAATAGTTTGTTCTTTTGCTTTTAATACTGTCTCTTTGAAAAACTGCCAGCTATCTTCAGGTGTTTTTCCCCTTAGCTACGCCTCCTGTGGGGTCCTATCTACCAACTCCCTGAGTACTCTTAAGTCTGCCTTCTTGAAATCCATCATCTTTCTTTCGGTGTTCTCTCTCCTACCATTCCTTAGAAGCATGAACTTTACCACTCCATTATCACTTTCACCTAAGCTGCCTTCCACTTTCAAATTCTCAACCAGTTCCTCTCTGTTTGTCAAAATCAAGAACGACTTCTCCCCTAGTAGCTTTCTCCACCTTCTGAAATAAAAAACTGTCTCCAATATAGTCCAAGAACTTGTTGGATAATCCGTGCCATGTATTGTTATTTTCCCAACAGATGTCTCAGTAGCTGAACTCCCCCATCATCACCAAGTCCTGTGCGTTGGATGATTTTGTTAATTGTTGAAAGAAAGCCATATCTACCCCCTCTTCCTGGTTAGCTGTCCTGTAGTAGATCCTTACCATGGCATCACTTTTTTTTTTTTAAACTCTTTTTTTATTTTTACCCAGAGACTTTCAACATGCCTATCACCTATTTCCATCTCCACCTCAGTCTAAGTATATACATTTTTAATATACAAGGCAATACCACCTTCCTTTTTTCCCTGACTATCCTTCCTAAACAAGTTATATTCTGCTATGTTAATATTCCAGTCATGTGTATTATACCACCAAGTTTCTGTGATATGTCATAGTTGTGTTTAGCCACTAGCATTATACATAAGAACATATTTAAGAGGTAAGAAAACATAAAATGGGGATGGAAGGTGACATTAAAACACAACACTGGTAAAGGAAGTATGGGTAATCCTAGAGGACAGATGATGAAGGGGATCCAGATGGAATTAGGGATAGGTGGTCACAATGAGCAAGAAATATCAATACTAAATTATTGAAAATGGGCGAAAACACACAAGATTGTTTGTCCACATGCAGTACTTTGTATTGCAAAATGAGAAACAAGCCAGTCTTGTTTTCAAAGCAATTTAAAACTAACATGATTGTAGTCTTTTGGTCCCTGAATGATGGCAATTTGGTTCTGTCAATTTTAAGACTGGCATCATGATCAAGGAGTCGTGTTAGTCTTAAAGTGCCACACGACTCCTTGGGGGGTTTTTTGGACTAGACTAGCACAGCTATCCCTTTGGAAATTGACATCATGATCAGGACCACTCTATCCTTTTATTTTAAATGCTGGCTAAAACACAATAAAATAATGAAATACACGTGATCCATTCAAATTAGTTAAAAAATATTGACCTATTTTTCATGCTAACACTTTCATTTTTCTTTGGGAAAAACCTTAGGGAGAACTCTGTTAATAAATTCATTGTTGTTGCTGCTTCAGAGTCCCCAGTGAATACCATTATGTTAGACAGTGTACAAACACTCTATAAGAAGCAGTCCCTACCTAAATGAGGTTGCAATCTAAAAAGAGAAGGACAAACAGTGGGTGAGAGAAAATGCTACTGTCCCTAATTTTGCTGTTCTAGGACATGCATTCAAGCATTCCAAGTTTAAGAAATGGCTTTAACTCAAAGTGTGGCACTTTTCAGGATCTTAATGTCAGTAGTCTCTTAATTTATTACTTTTCCCTAAGTCCTATCAAGATATAGAGAATCCTATGGCATGTCAAACCATACACTTTTTTAAAGTATACATAACTCTCCAGAACTGCTTTCATGAGCAGACTTATTAAAAAAAGTAAACATCCATTATACAGAAAAAGAAACAACCATAAAACACAAGAGATGAAATCCTGACGCTATTGAAGCAAAACTCATTGATTTCAAGGTTTTCACCCAGGATCTCAAAGTTCTCCAGTATAATGTTTTAAGATATATCTAACCCTTACACGGCATTTTTCATCAGTAAATCTCATAGGGTGTGTCTACACTTACAGCAGAATTTGAATTGATGACTATTGATTCAAATTCTATTAAGACCCTGGACATGCCCACTTTCATCAATTCAAAGTGAGGCACTCCTCACTTTGAATTGATAAAAGCTGACTACGAATTCATCAAACTTCATTTGACATTGAAGTCAGGGTCAATTCGAACAGAAGAGTTCAAATTGACCCAGTGTGGCCATGTCAGTTTGAACTCACTGACTTCAAACTGACAAGTGATGAACTTCCTTCCAGAGTGCCATGCACCCTGGGAGGAAGGCCATCCCTTCAGCACCTGGGGCAGCAGCCCCAAGGGTGCCTTCACCCCACGCAGCCACATGGGCCTGGACAGGGACCCCAGCCCCCTCCCCAGCCCTGCTGACCAGGTGCCCACAAAAGACACTGGCAGGCAGCTTGTTGCGGGCTGGCCACCCACCGGGAAGAGACCTCGGCGGGTGGCTTCTCCCAGCCTGGCTGCCCACCAGGAAGAGACCCCAGTGGCTGGCTTCTGCCCCACTGGCCACCTGCCAGGAAGAGACCCCACTGGGTGGCTTCTGCCCTGCTGGCCGCCCGCCGGCAAGGCACCCCACTGGTGGCTTCTCCAGTGCTGGCCACCTGCTGGGAATGCAAAGCAACCCAGTGGGTGGCCAGTGCTGGAGAAGCTGTCCACTGGGTGCCTTGCAGGCAGGCAGCTAGGCCACGACAAACCACCCTCTGGGCTCTCTTCCGGGGGGGGGGGGCAGCCAGCGCGGCAGAAGCTGCTCGCTGGGGTCTCTTCACAGCGGGGAGCCAGGCTGGGAGAAGCCACCCATTGGGGTATCTTGCCGGCAGATGGCCAGCGGGACAGAAGCCGCCCACTGGGGTCTCTTTAGAGAGGGCGGTGAGGCTGGAACAAGCCGCCTGCCTGGGGTCTCTTCCTGGCAGGCGGCTCCCTGGGGAGAAGCCTCCCCCCCCTTGCAGAGGAAACTTCTCCTGCCAGGCTCTGGCACTCTGAGCCTGGCATGGGGTAAAGCATCCCCTCCCCAGGTTTGGCCGCACCGTGCCTGGCTCAGAGTGGCAGAGCCTGGCAGGGGATTGGCTGTGGCAGTGGCCATTTTAGATGGCCATCTTGCCACACCTAACATGGTGCCCCCCTCGAATTCGAATTGGCAAGTCCAGTCCCTGGACATGCCAATTCGAATTGAAGTTTCTAGTCTAGCCATGTCAATTCAAATTCACTAAATTTGAACTAATAATTATTAGTTCAAATTGACCAATTCAAACTGAGTAATTCGAACTGACATGGCTAACATAGACATAGCCATAAGCATTTTACAAAGAAGGTCAGTATTTTCATCTCCATTTTACAGATGGGGAAACAGACATGAAGTCACTAAGTAGATGAGAGGCTGAGTCAGAAACAGAACGCAGGTCATGTGAGTCCCACTCCACTGCTCCATGAACTGTAAGCCACATGGTAGCGATCTATGGAGAAATGCTAGTCATGTGACACCAACTCTGTCTCCTGAATTCCACTTAATAAACTGCACTAAAAGGCAGTTAAACACAGTAATGCTCAACATTACTAGTGAGCTCTACCCTGGCTTCCATCTTGCTCTGGGGATGGAGTAAGTGACTGGCCCCTTTTTCGTGGTGCAGTGTAGTGCCCAATACACACACAGTTCAAGTAGCTGGCTGGTGAGTACAACCAGCTGAAACAGTAAAGATTTTTTTTGAGGGAAATAATTGCTTTGTGGGTTTGAACAGAAACACTTTTTCATTTATTCAAATTTTTTGACAAAAAGTTTATTCAAAATTTTCAGTTTAGAAAGTTTGCAATTTGAGCATTTTTCCAGTATTGGGGGATGGGGTATCGTGTCCTCCTCTTTTCTCCGCTTCTGTCTGCTCCTTCATTCTTCCATTTTCCTATTGAAAATCTGGTGAGGAGTAAAAAGGAGGGAATTCAACAGTGGAAACCAGGTAGGGATTTTATCAAGAAAAGAACGTTTAGAAGTAAATGAAATGAACTTTTAAGAAAAAAATAATTTTCATTCAAAACTTTTGACCAGGTCTACTGGCAACTAACAGGGACAAAGCCAACATTCCTCCCACTACTTTATGGAAAGCTGCCAAAGTCTTTTGCTGCACACAAAATCATGTGTGACATTGACAACAAGCACAAGGCATCACAAGGCATTAGTAGCCTCTATGTAAAAGTTTACAGAGAAGAATGCAAGGAAGTGCTAGTACAAGTATTGCCAGAGCTTCAGCTAGAAAAATGTGCTGGGATTGCTGCCATTTAATAGGCATTCTCCTCCCCAGTCATTCTGGCCATAGCCCAGGAAACTTGCTTGGTTCATGGAGGGCCCAGTCAATGGCAACATATAAAATCCAACAAGATATCACCCAGCAAAAGGGTAAGTCTCAGCCCAGCTCTCAAGCTACCCAGCCTTTGCTCTGCATCCAGCTCCTATGTTGTTTCCTCCTCAAGCCTGCTGCTCCTGATTAACTGCAGCCTCTGATCTCAGGGTTTAATCAAATTTATTAAAGATAATTATGGTGACCATACATCTCATTTTTAAACAGATAGTCCCTTATCTTAGCCCTATGTCCCATGTTCCATACTTTTAGTTAAAAACAGACAAATTGTCCCATATTTTGCTATTCCAGCCCCTCAAGCACCTGGGAGCTGGGCCTGGTGAAGCCATTTTAAATCTCCCATGCCTGGGCTGCACTGGATGTGAAACAGAACAAGGCTGCAGGGTCTGTGGATATGTCTACAGTTGAGCGTTAGGTCCACTTAACATCCTTTAAGTCAACCTAAGGAACTCAATGGCCAAACTGGGCTTTGATTAAGTCGACTTGAGCTCTTGCTTAAATCAACTTAACACCTGCTCCTAAGGTTGACTTAAGCTTTAAGTCAACCTAGGAGCAGGATCCCAGGCCGGGACCTGCCCCCTTCCCACCCCCACCTCCAATCCAGCTGCTGGGGTCTGGTCTGACCCCAGCTGCCACCGGAAGATGGTTGGGAGCTAGATCCACCCCAAGTCCCTTGCCAGATCAGGTCCCAAGCTGCTTGCTGACAGCAGAAGGTGGCTTGGAGCCCTACCTGGATCCAAGCTACTTGCACTGCAGGTAGGTGGCTTGGAGCCTATTCAATTTCACAGGCTACGAGCTCCCAGCCCCTTTCTATAGGCTGCAGGAAACAGCTGCCAGCCCCTGCTACTTGCAGAGAGGGGATGGGAGCCCAATTATTCTCCCAGCCCCTTGCTCCCAGCCTGCACCTCCTGCAGCAACGGACTGGGTTATCTTGTGCCCTGGTAAATACCACGCTTTGGTTTTTCTCAATTCTCTTTCAGTAGAAGTGAGCATTAGGTATGTCACTGACAAAGTCTTGGAAACTTCATCTGTGAAAAGCTAACTGGAGTTGGAGTGCCAAGTTGAATGAGACAAAAATGTCTTTGCAGATGATGGGGTGCTGAAAATTAAGAACTGAATATCATAAATAGGCATCATACTGTAGCTTGTTTTACTGAATGGTTTGCCCTAAAAAAGATTAAATGTTAAGTCCACAAAGTAATCAATAAATCTATTCCATTAGGAAAAGGATAGATGATAAGACAGAAAAATATCTTTGGCTCTTTATAAATTGGTATGTCCGTATCTTGACTGCACACATATCTGATCACCACATCTCTAAAAGGATATGTTGGAGTTGAAAAGCTATAGAAAAAGGTAACTAAAATTATTACTGGTATGGAAAAGCTTCTGTATGAGGAGAGATTAATAAGACTTGTTTTTTTCAGCTTGGAAAACATATGACTAAGGGGGGACATGAAAGAGGTCTATAAAATCATGATTTGGTGTGTAGAAAGTAAACAGAGAAATGTTATTTACTCCTCTTAACACAAGAGCCTAAGGGTCACCAAATGAACTTTACAGACAGCAAGTTTAAAAAGACCAGTGGAAGTACTTCTTCACACAACACACAGTCAGCATGTGGAACTCCTTACCACAGAATGTTGTGAGAGCCCAGACTAAAGAGGGATCAAAAAAGAACTAGATAAGTTCATTGAGGATAAGACCATCAGTGGCTATTAGCCAGGATAGGGAGGGATTTCTGTTTGCCAGAGGCTGGGAATGGTTGATGGGATGGCTCAGTAGATGATTACCAATTCTGTTCATTCCCTCTGAAGTACCTGGCATTGGCTGCTGTAGGATGATGAACTAGATGGACCACCAGTCTAACCCTATATAGCTATTCATACATTCTTATTTAGCCTGATCTCCGTCATAACACAGCTCTTTCCTGCATCAAGCCTGTAACTATGTGTTATGCTTTCAGACAGAGAACCCTTGTGGCAAACATTACAATGTGCAATGCAGAAAAAAATCACTAGCTTTGAGTAAGGGATGTACAGAGACAGATGGACAGAGCTGTAAGAGTAAGTATCCATAAGTATCTTCTATATCAGATTTGTTCACTGGAGAATTCAAGGCAAGGTTTATCTAACTGCCAGGACTGCAAGCCCAGCCTAGTACTGTAACAAAAAGAAAACAGAAAAACTAGTTATGTTGTCAATCTGCTTTTGTACATCACCAGCAACAATAAAGGCTCTGGACTGAAACCATAGCTACAATTTTATAGATGATACAGGAAGAAAAGCACAATACAGCCTGTTCTTTTCCCACTATGTTGGCTGTCCAGTACTGACAGCAGCAAAAACTTGTTCTGTCAGCAATGGCTCTAAGTAGATAGGACTCAGAGGACACATTAAAGCATGGGAGATAAAAAGGCATCTTTTTCCACACAACCATGCTTTAATGTGCCATACCTTCTACGCGAGTCAAAAAACCGTTCACACCAGATTTCAAGAAGTGCCTTTCCCATCTACACAAATTAGTCACAAGGAGTCCTATGTGTCCCTGCCAGTCACTAGAATTGTAACAAATAAGCAAGCAGAATTTCACAAGTGAACATAGAACATCTGACCCCAGAAACAGTAAGAACTAAGAGTTCAACAATGTGTCACTTTCTGATTGCAGATTTCCAAATAGCTCCAGAACTTCAACTTGCAGTCATTTTATTTTTTCTTTCTTCTTGTTCAAAGAATCATGCTCAGGCTGCCTTTCTTGTCATGTCACCCATCATGGTATGACAGACACAGCACACGACTCAAGATACCTGTGGAAACACCCTTCTTCAAAGGAACCAAGATTTCTTAAAATAAGATCATTTATTTATTCATTTATATATTATTATGGATCGTGTTAGTTGCTACATGAACAGAATGAGAAATAGTGCCTCAATGCCCCAAATAATTTAGTTTAAAGAGAAAAGACAAAGAGACAACTCATAGGAGGGAAAACACAGGCCCAGAGTTATGAAGTGTCTTGCCTGAGGTCATACAGCAGGTTAGTAGCAGAGCCAAAAATAGAGCTCATTTCTGCTAACTCCTTGTCGAGAGCCCTAGCCACCAGACCACACTACCTTTCAAGACCTTTTAATATTTTTATGTTTTTAATTATTACATTGTACAGACCTAGTATCCATAAAACCTGGGGACAAGATTCACAGATGGAGTAAATCTACATAGCTCCATTGACTGTCCAGTGTTCTTGATTCCACAAATATTAGGGGTGCAGAATTATTGAAGAACTGCTCATGGGTTTTCTAGCCACCCTCTCAAAAGGGCAAACAATGCATCCAGTGAATCCATAGCAAACTATTCACTTAATGAATTCTGCCATAAATTCTTCCTTTTTTATTCTAATTGAGAATGATCCATGAACCAGATGCTGATTTTTTAATGGATTCATAGGGAGTTCATGAAACACTTTATGAAAACACAGTGCAGTTCCTGGGTGTCCCATAACTCTTTGTAGTATGACATTGTTCACAAATAACATGGCATTGTTTTCCTTTCCAAATTAAGGGTGAGGTTTGGGATTGTATATTCCAGTGAATTTCAATCATGCTTCTAGAACATTTAGTCACTTTGGAAAAATCCCACACCAGATGACTGAAACATTACAACTTTTCTGCCAGATGAAGTCAGCTGCAACAAAGTCCAGGTTCAGTTCAGGGCTCCTCTGAACAATACAAAACAGAACCAGTTTGTCCCCCATCCAGTAATCTGGGAAATTTACCACGACCCCAGACTGTTCTAAGGGGTAACACTTCCTTTCTCACAAGGGTGAAGTCTATCTGTAACAGAAGAGAACTTTTATTAAAAGGGAGTAAGGGACCCAGCACTACTTTTGGAAAATACAACAACCACAATCAAAAGCATGTAACTATAAGCAAACTCTCAACACACAGTATTCTGGGCAGTGTCTTTTCCCTCACTTTCCCCACTTTGAAAGTCTGACCAGCAAATGTTCCTTAAAGATGCCACGTGCCTTAACCTCCACTGTACCAATTCAGTTGGCTGTCTTTGGTCAGCAAAGACCCAGAGTTCAAGTGTGTTCACATGCCTTCACCTCCAATACTCACTGCTAATGAAATGTCTTTAGCGTCTTTCACTGCAGCAGTGCCCTCACAGCAGGTCTAAGGCTCAGCCCCTACAAAAACAACAAGGAGTTGTGTGGCACTTAAAGACTAACAGATTTATTTTTTGCATGAGCTTTCGTGGGAGAAGATCCCACTTCCTCAGATGCTTCGAAGATGGGTGAACTTACAGAAAGGAATCAAACTAAATGCCCCTACAGCTGCTCATCAGTGATGTCAGCTCTCATAATCATTGAACAGAAACAAGGACTGAACTGAGTTTAAAGAAGGGTCAAGGGGTGGCTCAAACTCTATAGACAGAGTCCTCCAAGTATGAAATACCTGTCTCCCCTCTCATTTTCACAGGCCCCTACACAGCAAGCAAGCACAATTTAAGGTGCCCCCCCCTCAATCAGAGCTAACTAAGTCCAGTTCTACTGTCCTTTACTCATGCAGTAAGGACAACATTTCATTCCCCCTTCATTCAAATACTAAAGTGATTTGTTGCCCAACACTGGCCAAAATTGATCACTTAGGCAAAGCAGCTCTGTCTGTGGAGCTTTCTGGCAAAGTAGGCATGTCTCTGCAAATTCAGTCTGTTCCTGAAATCCTTCCCCCAGCTCATCAGTTGACATCAGGGAAGAGTTCATTCAGAGGCCGATTACATCATAAAACAGGCAAGCACAAACTGAGAATGTCTAGTCACGTGTCACTACGTTAATCTACATGCAAATCTAGGTAGTCACATGGGCTGAAATTTATCCCTGGCCAAAGTGTCATTAGAAAGTATATGCAACAGTTAAATCCAATTTAAATCATATTTTGAAAGACTCTGCTGGGCTACAGTGCTCCATCTGCCTTGTGCTGGGCCCCTGAATGCTCGTGTTCATTTCTTAAATGTTAGTGTGAATAAAATCCAGAATGTCGATGGACAAGTGAACACAAAAGAATTCAAAAAGGAATGATTCTGAAGTTGCAGTAATACTTTCTCAATAGCATTCCACTAGCAGCTGCTATGTTTTCATGTTTTTTCTGAAGAGATCAGGAAATAGAGGAGAAAATGCAGCTCATAGTGAAATATTACTAAATGGGGAAGTGCGGCGACATATGGCTGACTACCAAACTTCACCCTGCTCTAAAGAAAAAAGTCAAGGGCGTGTACTTACTTGCTAACACAGATAACTAATTCCAGTCCTACGTGCTAACAAGGCTGACTTGCATTTCAGTCAGTAGCTTTAGAAAAGATCAGTCCAAGTACGATGATCAGACGCAAATCTAAACATCTGTACAGTGACGCCCCTGGGTCTTAGGTCCCTATTGGGTTTGGGGACCAGAAAGTATCGGGAATAAAACCCTTTTATCCCGCTCCTGCTTTGGGACCTTTTCTATGGCCCCAAGGGACAGGAGCTTCTCGCACTCGATCTTGAGGAGGCGATCCATTTCCCAGTTTCCAAGGTTTGGTTGAGGGGACAGTTCTCTGACTCGAGGAGTTGAACAAAACTGAATGTGGTACCCTTTTTCTAGCGTCTTGGAGACCCACTGGTTGGTTGTAATATTGGCCCAGTGGTGTGCAAAGTGGTGTAGATGGGTGGTGAAGGTTAGGGTCAAGGCTGTGGGTTTGCTGCCCTCGTGGTAACCGTCAAAAGCGCTGCTTCCTTCCCAACAAGCAATCGGAATTTCATCCATGCCTGGTAGACTGGGAGGCATGGGACTTCCCATTCTTGCTCAAGTGAGCCTTGTCCTTGGCTGTGTCCGCAAGATGATCTTGGGGGTACTAGTTGGAATGAGGAAAGCAAGCTTGCAGCTGGATCTGTTGTTTCAGCTTTTGCAGCTGCTGTTGCAAGAGTTGATGTGGTTTCAGGGACTGCCTAGAAGGTTGCAGGGTGTACATACCCAGAGATCGAAGGGTGGCTGTCGAGTCCTTCATACCATGAAGCTTGGCATCTGTGGACTCAGCAAACAGGTCAGGGCCTTCAAACGGCAGATCTTGGATGATGAGCTGCATTTATGGGGACAAGCCTGAGCCCTCAAGCCAAGCAGAGCGATGCATGACAACAGCGGAGGCCATGATGCATTACACTGTGTCGGACGTGTTCCAAGTAGCCACAAGGGCGTCCTTGGAAACCAATGCCCCTTCTTCAATCATCGCCTCGAAGTCCCATAAGTGATCCTTGGGGATGAGGTCATAGAAGCCTTCCATGGCTTGCCAGAGGTTGAAGGTGTATCTAGTCATAAGGGCTAGATGATAAGAGATGCAAAGCTGTAGAGCTGCCATAGAATAGACCTTCCTGCTCAACAAGTCGAGCTTTCTAGCCTCCTTGTTCTTAGGAGTGGAGCTTGGCTGGCCCTGTCTCTCTTTCTGATTAACTGTGTTGACTACCAGGGGCCCTGGGGTAGGGTGCTGGAAGAGGAAAGCGAACTTGTCCTGGGGTACGTGATATTTATGATCTGCTGCCCTTGACACTGGCAGAATTGAGGAAGGGATCTGCCATCACGACCTTGCAATTCTGTACATCCCTCCGTATAGGGGAACAGGTACCTTGGCAGGTGGGACATTGTCCCCCACATTAAAGAGGGGGTCGATTTCCTCCTGGACTACTGCAAGTTCTATGTTCAGGTTCGCCGCCATGTGGCGGAGCAAATCCTGCTGAGCGCGGGAATCCTCCTTATAGGCTAGAGGCCTGTCAAAGATGTGTTTGTCCAGGGAAGAGGACGACAGGGCCCGAGACCTACTACACTGAGTCGAGTCAGGATCGGGCTCATCATCAGAAAGGTCCGAAGAGTCCAGAGTTCAAGGTGGAGATGGTCCCGAACGGTGCCATGAAGTTGGGCTGTTGTCAGCTGTCATGGCTAGCCAATCATGCGACCAGTCATTGAAGGGAATTCTGGCCGCAGTCCAGTGCAGGGGAGAGTGGCCCCTGCCTAGCTGAAGGGTCTTGGTGGTACCAGAGGAGCTGGGCCTCAGTGAGTGTTGAGGGGCCGATGAAGATGTCTTGCTCCATGGCCAGGGCATTGGAAAACACTTGCAGTGCCATTTGCCGGGCTGTTCTCCATCTCCCGAGGCCGGTTTGCGGGAGACAGAGGGGTGGGTAGAGGCCAGAGATGACGAAGATGAGGAGCTGGACCTCTGTCCTCCGGAGCCCTAGGAGCACGGTACCGAAGTTTTGTGAGATGAGTGGTGAGAGGAGGGCGCCTTGGAGCAGTCATCAGCCCTCTTCTGCAGTGCCAGAGAAGGGCTGGACGGTACCGGCTCGAAGGCAGTGCCGATTCCTGGGTTGACCGCTTCATGGGTGCCAAGGGCTGCGTTATTTTGGCTTGGCCTTTTTCACCGGTACTGGAGCCAGGTCTTGCGGTTGAGCCCCTGTCTTTGCAGGGGCCTGTGGCGTCGATGGTACTGAGGATGGTCCCAATCCAGATTGACTGGAGGGGAGGTTCAGCAATTGAGGTGAGTGGTGCAGTGGCTGTACCAAAGAAGAGGCTGACCCGGTCTTTACAGGGGCTTGTGGTGTTTATGGGACCGAGGATAGCTCTGATCCCGGTTCACCAGATGGAAGGATCGGCAACTGAGTCGAGTGGTGCGGCAACAGTACCGAAGAGGAAGCCAACCAGGGCTTTGGACTCTGAGCCGGATAGCGGTGCTGAGGCTCCGGTGCAGGAGCTGCTCGGGGGCACCAGCGGAGCGCTCATGGCTCAGGCAGCATCAGAGGTGGGTGCGCTGCTCTCTGTAAGAGTGCGTAAGCACCGCTCTCTTTCCTTGTGAGTCCTCCGTTTGAAGGACTAGCAAATGGAGCAGTTTGCAGCGAGGTGCGATACAGCCAGGCATGCGAGGCATTTCTCATGAGGATCATCGAGAGGAAAAGCTTTGGAACAAGCCAGACACTGTTTAAAACCTGGCATTGTAATTTTCACGTGAAAACGACAAGCACTTGCTCGCACAAGTTTTGGTTGATCCAAAACCGTCGTTGAGGGTGAACAACAGGAACTGGGAGGGTCAGGGTCATGGTCACCTATATAGCCACAGCTGCAGCACAGAGGGGGTGTTGGCCATGTGCCCTGGCCTGACAGGCTAAGGCTAAAGACTTTCTGAGCTACTGTGCGCTGCGGCACGTAGACACATGTAACTGAATGATGTGAGCAGCGCTCAAAGAAGAATCAAGCCTTCCCATGGCTGCAGGCAGGGAAGGAACTATTTGCTGATGATGTGGCCAAGTGCAGCATGCTAGGAAAGAGAACTGCAAGAATAGGGTATTCTGGAATAGATCCTGGTGGCCAATAACATCAGATTAAATGGCTCTCTGTCTACACTGACATTAAATCTCGTTATTAAAATTGAACAAAATGCTATGTCTCCTGCAGGGGTGGCATTGTCACACTGACTTACAGCAGCAGTTAATTTGTCTTTACAGCCATGTGTGTATAGATGCAAGCTCTAAAGGATCAATGTAAGCAGCATCATGTCGACCTGAGTTCTCAGTGTAGACCAGACCTTATAAGTGGGGAAATTCAGATCTGGATCTTCATAGTGTTATGCTTGGAAAAGAAAAGACTAGCAAAATCTTATTCAGGGGGACAAGACAGTACACCACATTTATTGTAAATATAATAGCAAAGAGCAGTTTTTCTCTCTCATTCATTCATAACTAAGAAATTCTGCAAGCTGGTGTGACATTACCACCACTACTTTTATGCATTGCTCAAGCTGGTCTAATGGACAACAAGGCTGGGCACGAGGAGGGAGCCAAGTATGTCGGCAGTGAATCCGATGCTCCAAGATGATGATGCAGAATGAGATCCAAAGTTTGCACATTCTTACCCCATCTTTTACACTTACTGACTCTTATATAAATCTGGGGGTCTTGCTGTGACATGCTGCTTCGAGGTTCAGTGTGGTTGTTAATCACCAGATAACTGCACGCATAACTATTCTCTTATTTCTGTACTTTGTCCTTTCACAGGGTAAATTCTTCTGAACCTTTGTATCGTTTTATTTGCACTTTATGGTCATTGATATGCATTCTTCGGGGGTAGAGTGGCAGTTAGTGTCTTTCGTCCCCTCAGGGCCGTCCCTAGTAGGGTGTGGGGCTGCTGTCAATCAGCCTGTATGGATCCCCCCCTTGTGCTGGGGGGGCAGGGTGGGCTGGGCCAGAGGCCAGGCCCCATGCTCCCACCGCTCCCCTTAGCCAGCCACTCTGCCCCCAAAGGTGGGGTGGGCTGGCCCAGGGGCTGGGGTCTGCTCTCCTGCCTGACCTCTGAGCTGGCCCTCCCCACCCTAGAGTGGAACAGCCCATCCAGGGGAGGGCAGGAGAGTGGAGCCCAGCCTTTGGGCTGGCCGACTCCACCCCTGGGCTGGCTGTTTTGCAAGTTGGCAGTTGGGCAAGGGCAGGGGACAGTGAGGCCATGGGAGCACAGCGGCATGGACCTTGTGCTGTCCTGCTCACAATAGGACTGTGGGGGGGCCACAGAACCACCGGGCCTGGGGCAATTGCCTCTCTCACCCCGCCCCCCCAAGTATGGCCCCCACTCCTCTTTCTGTTGTCAGAGCAGTTTAAGATGGCATCTTTTCATGCCCTGCACATACATTACTTACTCATATACACAAAGAGAATTCATCAAGATATTTATTTGCAGAACTTCTGGGGTGGCTCACGGTAGTTGATGCCATTCTAGGCAGCTAAACTAAAAGCCCTTGGATCTAAGCCCACTCATCGATCAGGCCAGAGATCCGGGGCCCAGCCGCCCACGGCCACAGCAGTCCCGTCCCCAGCAGGGGATCTGGGGTCCAGCCATCCATGGCGGTGGCAGCCCTGTCCCCAGCTGGAGATCCAGGGCTCAGGCTGAAGGCAGGGACTGCCACAGCCAGGGACGGGGCCTGGGCCAGTTCCCCGGGGCAGCGACACCACTTCTGAGACCCATTCTAGATCTCAGAGCCTTAAACAAACACATAAGGAAAATAAAGTTCTGCATGCTTTCCCTATCACAGATCATCCCATCTCTGTCTCCCAGGCATTGGTTCACAGCCCTCGATCTCAAAGACGCTTACTTCCATATCGCCATACGTCCCTACCACAGACAGTACCTAAGGTTCGTGGTGGGGGCAAATCACTTCCAATTTACATCGCTCCCCTTCGGGCTCTCTCTGGCCCCCAGGGTATTCACAAAGTGAATGGCACCAGTAGCAGCATTCCTGTGCCAGCGGGGCATAAAGATCTACCACTACTTAGATGATTGGCTAATACACAGGGAATCAAGGTCCCAGGTAAGGCTCCATGTCAGAGCAGTAACCAAGCTCTGCTCCGAGTCTTTGCATAAATCAAAAAAAGTCAAAACTCTGCCCATCCCAAAGTATATAGAGTTCACAGGAGCCCTCTTAGATGCTCACAAAGGGACAGCCTCCCTGCCGCCTTCAAGATTTCAGTACATTTGCATCATCATTATGGAGCTGCAGGACTCTCAGGTAACCACAGCCCATCACTGCTTACAGCTCCTCGGCCACATGGCAGCCTCCACCTCTGTGATTTGGATGGCATGCCTGAGAACGAGGCCCCTCCAGGTCTGGTTCTCCATGGTGTTCCACCCATGGAGGCACTCCCTGACCAAGGTACTGTCAGCTCCCCAAGACATTCTGGGGACATTACAGATTTGGAGTGATCCCTGCTTTGCCATGGGGGGCAGCCTCTTCAAAGAGCTAACGCCCTTGTTGACTCTGATAACCGATGCCTCAGACTCAGGGTGTAGGGCCCACATATCTGGGGGACTCTCCACCCAGGGGCTCTGGTCTCGCACAGTCTCCTCCACATAAATGTGAAGGAACTGCAGGCTATCAGACTGGCTTGCATGACCTTCCTGGACAAAATACAGGGCAGGTCAGCTCAGATTCTAATGGACAATACCGCAGCCATGTTCTACATGAACCGGTGGGGGGGGGGAGGTCCGCTCCTCAGTGCTCTGCAAAGAAGCATGCAAACTTTGGGAGTTAGCCCTAAAACACAGCTTCACCCCAGTGGCAGCACATCTACCGGGGGGACAACAGTGGGCGGACTCCCTCAACAGAAAACCCCTAGTGAACCATGAGAGGTCACTCCATGACATGGTGTTCTCCCGCCTGATACACAAATGGGGTACACCCCAAATAGACTTGTTTGTGACACAACAGAACTGCAAGTGTCAGCAATTTTGCTCCCTCAGTCATCAGGAGGAAGGGTCCCTAAATGATGCCTTCCTCATCAGTTGGTCGGGCCCCCTGATGTATGCCTTCCCACCAGCCCCTTTGCTACACAGGGTCCTTCTGAAGATCAGACTGGACAGAGCAAATATAATACTAATAGCTCCAGACTGGCCCAGACAACGCAGGTTCCCACTCCTACAGGACCTGTCCATAGAGACCCCACTCCACCTTCCCCAGTTGGTGGACCTGCCGACACAGGACTCAGGGAGCCTTTGGCACCCGAACCCAGGCCGCCTGCACTTGACAGCCTGGTACCCCTCTGGCTCAATGAGCAGGAAAAGTTCTGCTCAGACAGGGTTAGGAAGGTCCTGGTTAGTAGTAGGAGACCATCCACCAAGTCCACTTTCATAGCCTAATGGAAGCAATTCTCCATCTGGACCCTGAATGAAGGTATAGACCCTGCACTAGCTCCATTACACCAAATCCTCGACTATCTGCTAGACCTCAGAGATAAAGGCCTCTTGCTTTCCTCGCTGAGAGTCCACCTAGCAGCGATCTCTGCCCTCCACAAGAAGGTGGATGGGATCTCCGTCTCCACAAGGCTCCTGAAAGGGTTTGAAAGATTCTTCCCACAACCCTGTCACCCCACCCCTCCCTGTGACCTAAATGTGGTGCTCCGGGTGTTAGCAGAACTGCCGTACGAACCATTAGACTCATGCACCCTACTGGTCCTCTCTTGGAAGGTGGCTTTCTTAGTAGCAATCACCTCTGCCAGATAGGTTTCAGAATTGAGGACCCTCTCCTCAGAACCCCTGTATATGAGGTTCTTCCCTGATAAGGTGGTTCTGCATCACCACCCTTCCTTTCTCCCTAAGGTGGCCACTCCTTTGCATGTTAATCAGGAAAGCTGTTTGCCAGTATTTTACCCAGATCCTCAGTCTCAGAGAGCCAGAGGAGATGGCATACCCTGGATATGAAGAGAGCGTTCCTAATATACTTGGAGTGCATGCAATTGTTTCGCAAGCCTTCCCAACTCTTTGTGGCCGTCGCAGAGCACAAAAGAGGTCTCCCAGCGTCCTCTCAGTGCATGACCAAATGGATAGTGAACTGCATCAAAGACTGCTACAGCAGGTCCAAGACACCCCTTCCTGAGATGATTAAAGCCCATTCTACCAGGGCTCAAGCATCATCAGCGGCCTTCCTTGCTAAGGTCCCTATCCAAGAGATCTGCAGGGCAGCTACATGGTCGTCGGTGAACACTTTCACAATGCACTACGCTATCACCCAACAAGCTAGAGAGGATACCGTGTTGAGCAGAGCTGTACTTAGAGTGGGCAGACTGTAACTCTTCCCACCATCCTTGGGTATGGCTAGCAGTCACCTGTAACTGAGTGATGTGAGCAGCGCTCAAAGAAGAACGGTGGGTTACTTACCAGTAACTGTCCTTCTTTGAGATGGGCTGCTCACATATATTCAGGCCCCTCCCACCATCCCCACTAACAGAGTTGGCAAAGCTGTAAGGGACTGGGACGGTCAGGGTCACAGTCACCTATATAGCCACAGTCACAGCACAAAGGGGGTGTTGGCCGTGTGCCCTGACCTGACAGGCTAAGGCTAAAGACTTTCCGAGCTACCATGCACTGCGGCACATAGACTCCTGTAACTGAATGTATGTGAACAGCCCATTTCAAAGGAGGACAGTTACTGGTAAGTAACCCACTGATTCCATTTCCTGCTTTGGCATTGTGGAGAGCTTTACAGCCTGCCCAAAATGAGAATTAATTCCCTCAATGGCTTCTAGCAGGGCAGGCTCAGTAATGACACAGGTTTCTGCACTGCAGATTCTGCTGCACTGCTGGAAATACTGTAAAATAAGCTGAGGTGTTTTTGAAACGCTGTCAGTAATACTGAAGAAATGATCAGAGCCCATGCCTGCAGTAGAAAAAATTGGTCCAAAAAAAGTGTTCCGTGTTTGTTTCTTTGTGAGAAGAAGGGAGGGGGAACACCTACCCACACTGCAAACCTTCTACATTAGACTTAACAGCTACCAACGGGCACATAAGCACCCCAAGCAAGGAGTGTGATATGAACATGCTCCTCCGCTTTTATTAATTTGGCATCTCAATGTCAAACTTTAAATCTCACCCAAGCATAGACATGCCCTCAAATTATGTTTGGAGTTGAGGTTTTGGTTGGGACTCATCCCTAGTTTTTAGGGAACAAAAATTTCTAGGCTCAGTCTGTATTCAAGATGCCCACTAAATTTATTGCAAATTCTTCTCATTAAGGACTTTGTTATCTTCCCCCCACAGTTTAGAAAAGAGATTTCAGAGATTTTATTGCACACTTATGACTCTCATTGTAGATTACACTTCATCCAAGACACTTGCAAGAAATCAATCAACTAATAGATAGATTGTTCACAGCGGAGTATGGATTATATGCATTGATTTAGGGTTTGGGTTTTTTTTAAATAAATAGATAATGGATGTATGTAAAAACCTTTACATATCGGCTGTATCCATGCTGCCCACTCTTCTACAAACTACAGAGATAAGATCTTACAATGTAAGATCTTTAGGGCAGGGACTGTAAGTAAAATCCTGGTTTGACTGAAATCAATGGCCAAATTCCCACTGATTTCTATGGATTTCTCTCTGAATTTCCTGTGTGTGGCTAGTGTCTAATAATTAATAAAAAATAAACATACTGTGTTGAGTGAACTATTTGGGGAAGAGCTATCTTTTTTTCTGATTTTATATAGAGTTTAGAACAATTCAGATGCCTAGGCATTGCCACTTTAATATTGATTAATGAAGAGAATGGCATTTTTATAATGCACTATCATGAAACAAACAAGACCTACAATGCAAAGAGTCTTGTGGCACTTAAAGACTAACAAGTTTATTTATTGCATGAGCTTTCATGGGAGAAAAATCCCACTTCATCAGATTTTCTCCCATGAAAGCTCATGCAATAAATAAATGTTAGTCTTTAAGTCCCACAGGACTCCTGGTTTGCTTTGCTGAACTTAGGCTACCACTGCTACCCCTTTAAGACCTATAATGTCACAGATTACCTTGTGGGAGACAATAACACAACAAATGAGAAAATGCTTGAGTGACCAATACATTTGGGAGATAAATGATCAAGTAGTACATGAGTGAATATGACTAATAATTTTATGTTCTATAACTGTTGTGCCAAGGAGAATCAATTAATTTCTAATATTTTCTTGGACAGATGATAAAAACAAGTCACTTCAGGACCCATCTCAGCAAAAATAAAGAAGGAAACCTGCTGCACAATCAATCTGATGCATATTCACTTAGGATTTATAAACACAACTCAAGTAATTTTTTCTTACCTTATACAGAGCACTTTGAAAGGTACTACAGTTTATTGTGGATAACAATATATCAAAATAAACTCACTCAGAAAACAATGTGAATACAAATGAGGTTTCAGAGGAATAAAAAAAAGAGGAGCAGGGATGAATTTAATTATTCCATGATGGTTTACAGCTGCTGAAGTTTTCAGAATTAAACAAAACATAAATGGAGGGAGGGGAGATTTCTAAAGTCTATGTCCTATTTATCTATTTCAAATGAACATTATGTTTCTAATGTAGAAAAAGAGAAGACAACAAGCAATTTTTAAGTTGTTAATGGGTGAAGAAAAGGCAGTCCTGACTGAGATACTATACTGTGCTGCAACCAGTTGGATTGAATGATTCAGAGTATTACATGCCAAACCTTCAAGGCCTTACTCTGGCACTAGCCACCTTTCCCCTCCTAACTAACCCTGCCATTGGCTTCTGGTTCTTTACCTCATCACCTTAACATCCCCAACCTTTAAAGACCTACATAGTTGCATCTCTGACCTAGGGCTTAATCTTGGGGAGGGGGGGGGTCTGTGCAGTTGGCTCCTTGCCTCACATGGAACTCCAATGTCACTACAACAATCTTGTGGTTTTACTGGGAGTTTCATAGTATTTGTGGGATTTTTAAAATTCCAGATCCCAGATTCATGTGATTACATAAGAATCTCTGCTTTTATTAATTTATTTTAAATGTCAGGGAGTTTTTTTAAGACAGTCTCATGATTTTGGGGGGGCCTGACTCAATATTTGAATGCCCAAGGTTGGCATGACTGCAGATTACTTCAATGAATGCACACATGGGTAAGCAGGGCTTCACTTGGATCCGTGTGCAAGAGCAGGGTCTCACTATCTTACTGCATCTATGCTCTGAAGAATTTTTAATCTAATTGCAGACATGACACACTGAGCCCCCTTCACTCAGTCAGTTATGCCAACTTGTCCACAGTAACCACATCTGTTCCCACTCTCTCCACATGGAACACACCACCTAGTTCTAGTCTGTCAAGCCACAACCCTCTTAGGTCCCATCTTCTCACAATAAGTCAATACACAGTATTTAAATAAACCCAAAACCAATGTTGCTGTAACTCTCATCTTGCTTCATCTTCCCTTATTCATTGTATCATGGAAAAGTCACCAGGTAAATCATGCCCCATTGACTTCAGTGGAGCCAGGATTTCACTCCACCTCATTCTAATTTGTCCTGTCAAGCACATAACACAATTGTGTCTATATACAGCACACATGGCATACTCTCCAAACGATAATTCCCTTCCACAACTATTAGCCTCATTCAAAGCATACAAGAGGCTTAAGAATCTCACCATGTGTGTATCTTGCACCCAGAATAAATTCAGGTTTCATATGTTACAGTCCGAAGCCCTGGTGCCAAAGGTTGTGAAACTTAACAAAAGGAAGAACCAAAAGGAAGATTCTCCTCAAAGTCCATAAAAGGATTTAATAAATCAGTGAGGCATTGCATGGACTAAGAAGAAACCAAATACAAGTGAACAGACTTTTCAGAGAATTCAGAATACTTGCTGAAGTGGTTCAGGAAATCCATCACAGAGGCTACTGAAATCACTGATAGAATATTTATCAACAGTGACTAAATCCACATAAGTAGAATTGTGATATATGGCTACATTTACACAGAGGACTGTCTGGCATTCTGTGATCAAAGTACACACAAAATTTAAAGTTTTTGGGAGAACTATACTGAAAACGATTCAGAATGTACAAATATATTTTACCTGACAATGGACATCAACATCTATTGCTACTGTTCCTTTAGGATTCACTAACAAATCAATTATGACACTTCTATACTGTTTTAATTAATGCAACACTAGACTAGAATTGTCATGCGAATACTATCCATATTGTACTATACATACTATACATCACACTAATACCAATGGAGTTAATTATGACTAGTACTGTTACACTGAGCATTAAAAAAAAATTAAAAACAGTGAGGCACTCCTAATACAGTCATATTGTCAGGAGTATTTTAATGGAGAGGTTTCATCCTAATTAGAACTGGAAAATTATTAGCCACCAATAAAATAATCGAAACCAATTTAGCCATTGTTGTTCACCAGCTATTCATGACCTGATTGTGAAGGAATCTGGTACTCATTAAACAATTGCCATATTTATAGTACACGGGTTCTTCATAAACTGTCCTGGTAGTGGATTAGTGAATTGCCTATGTCACACAGTACTATTTCTGTTCCCTACCTGGTTGATGAGACACCTCATAGGGGTATCCAGGGTTATGAGGCACCTTGACATCACCCACCTTAAGCATAAGGAAGCTTTGGCTGTGCCTGTCAAGAGTCGTCATCTTGACTTTCCCACCCTAAAGCAACACAAGAATTCCCATCAGTCTACACAGGCCCCACTGTCCCTCTGCAGGTTGGCAATAGGCATGCTACAATGCCTGCGGCTTCCAAGCATATTGCTAGAGTCTTGCAAATCTGCAGATATCCACCTTATACCCACATCCACAGATACAACACAGATATCCACAGACCAGTTCTTGTGGATGCAGATCGGATACGGGTCCACATATTTTTATCTACACAGAACTAGAGCCCTGCAAATATGCGGATAGCCGTGGATATCCACATTATATCTGCATCCATGGATACAACATGGATATCTGCGGACCATTTCTTGTGCATGCATGTCAGATACGGATCCACTTATTTGTATCTGTGCAGGGCTCTATGTATCGCTGGAGCGTTCAGCCTTCGTTCCACTGGATACTCATAGAACTCAGATCTACCATTCCACCCAAATCACCCCACTTACATATGTTTAGTGAAAACGAGCATTCATTTATTTAACAAAGAGAGATTTGAGAAGAAGAAAATTAATGTCAACAAGATGTTACATAAGACAAAATTATAATGCACTTTCTAGAGCCTAACCTTAACTAACATGACACTTTCCTGATCTTAAGTTTAGTTCACCCAACATTTCTCTGTCAGCATTAAACAACTAGACTGGCTGTGATCCTCTGTTCATAAGACAAGCCAGCTGGAAATCTGTCCCCTCAATGAAGGGATGTACTTCTATACCCTCAAATGTAATTTCAACAATCCACTGTCTTCACTTACAAACAGTACTACATGCTGCTTGTTTTTTCCTCTCCAGTATCTTCCCTGTAGTCTTCGCAATATGTTGATTAGCATTTTGCTGAGACTGTAAATAAGTGTTCATTTTGAAGTATACAATACTAAGTTTACATTTAGCCAGATAGGTACCAGATAGGTAGAGATAGGTCACCTACCTCAAAAATGTGTTTATTACCTTCTGCTGCCTTGACCAATCTCACAGACAATTTTCTGTATACATACACACATTTCCTTGCATATTATCCATAGACAGTCTCTGCACAGTGAAACACAGGCTTTCTAGTAGAAATCTTACGTGATACCCCTAGGATCCCTTATGCAACTCTGTGCCCTGTTCCAGTGGATACCAAGATGTTAGAGGATCACAGAGGACTATACATTTTATGCAGGAAAACAATTTATGAACCATGGCAATGTCCTTGGCTATTGAATTCCTTCCTTTAAGTAATTGGTACGGTAAAGGATGTGAACACTGAGTCACTTAGCAACCTTCCTTGTTTTAGGCAAAAGTAAATGAAGCAAGTTTTTAAAGAAAACTTGGAAGATCGCATGGGTGGCTATGAGTACACAAGGACAGCGAGGGAATTCCTGGCACAGGAGGCAGCATGGAAATAGAAATGAAGATAGGAACATGACAAGGAGAATTGAGAGGGGATTTGCTGGCAGATAGAATCAACTACTGGGAGGAACAATAAGAAATGGAAGCAGAGATGCGGCACACAAGTTGATTACAGGTTAAGGTGAGCATGAAGCCAGAATTTGATATGGAAGCCAAGGAAAAACCAGTGAAGGGCTTCATAGAGCAAAGTGATATGATCTGAGCAGGAGAGCAAGAAAGATGATTTTAAGGCAGTTTGCAAAGTTCCATCCAGCTCACCTTTATTTCTCCCTGACCTGACAAGTTATATTATTTCAATCACTATCAAAAAGGTGCAGTCATTTCACATGCAGAAATTCATATGTGAAATATAACCAGAATATTATGTCATGTACAACACTGAATATATATAGTTCAATTAACTATTCCTATAAAATACATTTTTAAAATCAATGTAATTTGAGGGTTATCAGATAATTTAGTAGAATGGTTTCAGGAGGAAAATCAGAACATTTCCTTTTATGGGCATTCAAAATGTATCTACTGATTCTGTAGAGAAAGCCATAAATCCTCTTTCAGAAGAGACTTTCTATCTTCAGAATTCTATTACAGCCAGACAGTTATCACACCAATTGCACAGCAGCACCTTATATATAAAAAATCTATTTTAAAAAATCATGAAGAATATTAAATTTTGCTCTTTCCCCCCTTCTGCATTTCCTACACAGAGAAGTAGTCTGACTGTATCCTTTTGCTAGTCACATTTCTGATTAATATTTCCTATGGTATTCAGGACACAAAAGTAGATTTTTCTGTTAGTTGTGAAATATTGCAGTTTCTGACTTCTTATTTTAGGCTTATTATTGCCTTTCCAAATAGTGATATGCAATATAACTAAGCCTACATTGCTTTACTTTTTATTTGCTAAGATATCAAAGGAGCTAAATTTTACACTGTAATCCGAAAACACAGGGCTGATTCTCATTTCACTTACACTAGTAATTCTACTGAGTTAATAGATTATGGGAGTGTAAAGCCAGTATAAGAGATAGTAAAGCCAAGCTCTGTCATCTATTTGTGATTCTGGTACCTTATTCCAGTGGTCTCAAACTCAAATCACCATGAGGGTCACATGAGGACTAGTACTTTAGCCCAAGGGCCGCACCACTGAAAGCTTTTCATACAATGATATTGCAAATATCAGTAATGATCATGCCATAGTGGGCTGCAGGAAATAGCTTTAAGGGCCGCATGCAGCCCACCAGCCGTGTCTTTCTAGACTCCTGCCTTACTCACACTGAGTAGCATCTTACTCTCTGAATGCATCCATTGGTGCTAGTTGTTCAGAGCAAGTTAATACTCTATGTGAATAAAAGTATCAGAATCTGACCCTTAGAGAACACACTGTATAATAAATTATTGATTTGCACTTTCTTGTATAATGTTCTGTTGCATTCTGGGAGATACACTTTTGCAGTTCAATCCCAAACCAGACCATGAGAAAACATAGGAAAGTTTACCCTATTACCACAGGCTTTAGTGTTGGTGACAAATCTGGAGATCAAATCTTGCAGTCCCTGCTCAAGCAAAGCTCTCATTTAGATTAATGATGAACATTGCAGGATTGGACCCTATCACAGGGTTCGTTCACCATTTGTGGCGCCTCCTCCTGACATTCCTGGGGATTAGCTCTGCCAGGCATTACACCACCCCAGGTGGCAACTCTCTTATCGTCCTCTCATCTTGCAGACCCCTCTTACTCTGGGAACCACAGTCTCTTCTTCATGACTTGGCCATCCAGCTGGGTCACCAAATATGCCACATTTCCTACCTCTGGGGAGACACAACAAAGTCTTTCCAGGACTCCCAGGCAATCTGCTGTCCCCTGCCTGGACTGACGATAGCTCCTGTAGCTGACTGGGGATCCCAGGCCTGCCCTCTATTCCAGATTCCAGCCCAGTGGCCCTCCAGTTAACAGCCACTATCTGCACTCCTATTCCTTGCTACAGTTCTCCTGAGCTTTCTCCTACCTGACAGGCATCCCTTTTCTCTGGGTTTCCCAACCTCCAAACTCTCTTCACATAGAGAGTGAGTCTATGGCAGCTACCCAGTTTTATACGGGGCCCCAACTGTTCCTGTCCAGATAAGCATGCTTCTAATTAGCTCCCTGGTCCCTGGCTCCTCCAGGCAGGGCTGTAGCTAGGGCAGGGCGAGTGGTGCAGAGCTCCAGGTGCTGAATTTTAGAGGGTGCAGGGGATGGATCAAGCTCCTTGCGACCCCCAAGGAGCCAGATCCATCCCCAGCCACCAAGAGGAGCTGGATCTGTCCCTTGCATCCTTGAAATTCAGAACAGGGGGCTTCCGGCACCACCGTGGCTTCTGGCTCCACCTGGGGTCACAATTGCCTTCTGGCAGTGGCTGCGGATGAATCCACTTCTCTGCTGCCCCAGCAGCAACAGGGAGCTGGATCTGGCTCCCCGCCACCTTTCAGTAGGGGGTAGGTATGGATCAGGACCTGGATCGGGGGTGCCTTTGGGGCTGCTTGCCCTGGGTACCATAACAGGTAGTTACAGCCCTGCTTCCAGGTATACTCTGTGGAGTTAAATGGCAACCTAACCACCTTGACCCCTTCCAGTCCTTTATGGAGATAGAAACCTCTATTATAAGAAAAACTTTCAGCTGGCAAACAAAGACAAAACAAGATCCAGAGTCTAGAAGGTAAAGCTTAACAAATTCAAACTTGAAATAAAGCAAAAATGATTAACAAAAAAAGATCATTAATATAGGGATGTATTAGATTCTCCATCACTTGAAGACATTAAATCAAACTTGGATGTCTTTCTAAAAGATAAGTTCTGGTTGAAATTGAGAACATATTTGCTTTATGCAAAAACTAGTAGGTTAAATTCTATGCCCTGTGTTACACAGAAATTCAAACTAGATGTTCATAATGGTCCTTACCAGCTTTGAAATCCCTTAACAAGTGAATTGACTTCAGTGGGCACACGAGTAGGCCCAATATAGCCAGCAATGTTAACCAAAGCCCTTAGCAAACAACACAATTAAAAATGCACATAATTTAGTACATAAGTAGCCCCATTGGTTTTAGTGGAATACCTCAAGCTATTATTAATGATATACCTACAGGTCCTATTACCAAATGTTTTCAGAACCCACAGCAATCAAAACTTAACTGTTTCATTCTGAGTGGTTTCAGGAATTGACCAGCAGGAACATAGCACTTCCTACTGATTGGCTATGTCTACACTACAGGGCTCGGTTAAGTCGGCTTAATAAAGTCTGCTTAAAGCAGACTTTATTAAGCCGGCTTAGCACATCCACACTCAAAATGCCAGGAGACTGCTCACGTCCACACTGGCAGCTGCTAGGTCACCCTAGGAGTGGTGCATTGTGGGTACCTGGCCCACAGCACACAACAGCAGAGGTGCCCCTCTCTTCCGGCCATTCCTTTACCACAGGAAGTGAGTGACCACACCACCCTCCATACTGTGTGTGGCAACAGGGAGGCCAGGGAGGCCAGGGAGCCTGATGTAGCCCAGTGATGTGCCAGCGCAGCACTCCACACCCTCCCTGTGTTGCCCTGACTCCTCTGGTTCTGGAACAGGTGCTGCAGCGCAACTGCCAGCACAGGGTGCAACAGTAGTTAAGACTTAAACACCAGGAAACAGCACAGAGAGGAAGGTGAAGTCAAATCATCTGTTATAATGGAGAAAAAATGGAGCTTCCGGGAGGCAGAGGGGAGGCTTTGAATCACCCTCACCCCCTCCCCTCTCTGAGCCAGAGAGGTGGCTGCAGCACATGAGCGGGGAAGGGGCAGCAGCAGTACCGAGGCACAGCAGCCTCTCGCCCTGCACTGCCCGGGGCTGACCCACTCTCCCCGCGCCAGCACCCAGGGCCCAGAGAAAAGATTCAGGGCACAGTGGGGGGAGATTCGGGGCATGGGCCCCGAGTGCCCAGTGCCAGCAACGCCCCTGCTTCTAAGTGCTGGTCTGTTTTTTTAACAACAAAATCAGCCTTTCATGTTGACTAAGTGCTGGAGCAAGGCTTAAATGCACACATCAGCTTTGCCACAATCCTTTCCAAGGAAGCCCATCATTTGACATAATAGAGGGACTGTTAAAAACTATTGCAGTTCTAACTGAGCTTCTAAGGGTTGAGAATCTTATAGAAGAGAATGAGCATACTAGTGCAGAGATCTCTGAGAAGAGTGGGAGAGAATTGCATCCGATTAATAATAAGCTTTTGTTTTGTTTGTGTTCAAAATTTCAGAAATTGAGGGAAAGGTTGAAGAATTAGACTGAACAGGCCAGAAGAAGTGTTATGCATTTAAGAGCATAATCCAAAGAAAGAACAACATGAATTCAGTGGGGTAACTCAGGATCACATTTTCAAAGGAAGGTGTTATGTCCACAAGTTCAATCCTTCAGGATGAATATTGAACATCTATTTAAAATGTTTGTTGAATTGTCTATTAAATATTGAACGTCTAGGTTCATCAACAGCTATTGCCTTGATGGGCATGGATACAAAACCATGTTCTGAAGAGTACCAAGCCTGGGAAGGACAGATCACTTGATGATTACCCTCTGAGGCACTTTGCATTGGCCATTTCAGAAGACAGGATACTGAACGAGATGGACCATTGGTCTGACCTAGTATTGCCGTTCTTATGTTTTTATTTAATGTTGCTCCGACCTCTAAAGAGCAAATGCATCCTTAAAGGTATCTGAGCAAACAAGAATCGTAAATCCTGTTCCCCTCTTTAGTCACACACACAGGACACAGACTTAAGCACCCATAAACCCTTACTAAGCCTTTCCTATGCAGCAGAATCTTTTACATGCACCACTGGTACCAGACACAATACAAATCTTCAATTGAATTACACTCTGCATTCAGCTCATATACAGAGCACACTAAGTATTATCAAAACAGGTTTTCTGCTATGATGATGATGATCTGAGCCATGAAAGAAATATTATTAGTGCTGTCAGTTTCCATCCCAGAGCAGAGAATGAAAATTAACCAGTACTGCCCTCTAGTCTTAGACTTTACAGAACAGTGGAACTCCATAAGATGTTCAATACCTTTGGGAAATGCCTGTTCAATGATACATACAGGAGGCCTGTATCTCACTTACATATCATTTAAAACTCACACAACACAACACAGCCCTACCTTGTGTTTCATGATATTTAAATAAAAAATGCTCATGACCAAAGACTTAACGTTCTGGTAACGTGCGCACTTGAGGATATTAAGAGGTCAACGTCTCTGAATTCTGCTGCTTACAGTTACACATCCTAGTCCTTATTTAGCTCCGACTGAAATCACATTGACTATTCAATGCTCAGTGTAATTAACAGTTCAACATTCCACTGTAGTCTTATTTGTCTGTGTCACATCACCTCTTTAAGGCATGGACATGTAGAGCTACATTCTCAAAGGCACTCATGTGACTGAGTCACATTTTTAGGCCTTACAGAGATTCCCAAAACTACTGTTCAACTGCTGCTTAACCTCACTCAACACCTATATTTCTGGAGTAAAATCTCCCTTGGCACCAAAGATTCTACCTCCAAGCATCTGGACATCAGTCACCCACTAACTGCAAGTACAGTGCATGAACTAGCTGAAGATAGACACTCCTCCGCAGGGCCTGAATCAGTAGGCATGCTCAGAAGTTGCCTAACTCCAGTTTTAACAGAAAGTTTGAGGGAGAAAAGCATCAACACTGAAATATCCCATAGCTCAGGCACTCACTTGAGAGGTCGCAGATTCTGTTCAGATCCTTTTTCCTCTGATCATGTGAATGGAGGACTTGAACAGGGGATCCCACATCCTGGGTGAGAACACAAACTACTGGATTGAAGGTTATGAGGGAAGTCGTCCTCCTATCTCACTTCCTGCAAACAAAAACCACCTTAGGTCCTAATGCTGTGAAGGGTTCACAGCTGAAAACCGCAAGCAGAGGCAGAAGCTTATGTCAGTGAGAGGGAGGGGGCATGGAACTGCACAGTATCACAAGTAGTATTTAAATTTAAGCTATTTCCCTTTTAGCCTTGTAATGCCTTATGAAACTTAAACCCTGATTTAGGGCTTCAGTGACTCCATCATAGGTCAGGTGTCTATTGCAGGAGTGAGTGGGCACTTCTGTCGCCTGCATTGTGCAGGAGGTCAGACTAGATCAGTGGTTCCCAGCGTGTGTTCCAGGGACCAAAACTGGCACTCAAAGGTTTTCAAAGTGGCCCTCAGCTCCCCTCCTGCTGGCTGCAGAATGGAGTCACTGCCTAAGAACCCAGGTAAAGTTTGTTACCACAAGGATAAAAGACCAATGCAAGTTCCTTGCTGCTATAGCAGAGAGCACTGGAAAGCATGATGCCTACGTCCATAGTTGACAGGGTCCTTGCTGGAGCCAGAGGGAGGGGAGAGGAGCACTGATCTTCTATATCCCTGGCTGCAGAAGGTAGTCACTGCCTTGGGATCAAGATAGAGTGCACAGAGCTGCAGGATGCATGTTGTTTCCCTGCTACAGCCAGCGAGATAAAAGATCAGTGAGCAGGGAGACAACCACTCTTTTTTGGGAGGAGGGGGGCCTGGTGGTGGAGGCTGGCTATCCTTCAGGGCTGTAAAAATGATATCTGTGGCCCTCAAGCTAAAAAGGTTAGGAACCATTAGACTAGATGCTCCTATTGGTCCCTTCTGGTCTTAAAACCTATGAATTTATGAAATCACACCATTCATTAACAAGAGACTTGCCAGTTCTCTTTACTTACCAAAATACAAAAATGTTTGTATTGCATTATTAAGCATTTAAAAATCAAGCATAAAAAGGCAATTGTCCTCTATGTCAACTTGAATCATAGAATCATAAAATAATAAGGTTGGAAGGGATCTCATGAGATCATCTAGTCCAACCCCCTGCCAGAAAAAGCAAGACCACTCCCACTAAATTATCCCAGCCAGAGTTTTGTCCAGCTGGGCCTTAAACATCTCTTTAAACGGAGATCCCACCACCTCCCTAGGTAGCCCATTCCAATGCTTTACTACTCACTAGTAAGAAAGTTTTCCTAACATCCAGCCTTGACCTCCCTAGCTGCAACTTGAAACCATTGCTCCTTGTTCTGTCCTCTGTTACTTATGAGGACAGCCAAGCTCCATCCTCCTTGGAGCATCCCTTCAGGTAGTTGAAGGTTGCTATCAAATCCCCCCCCAGTCTTCTCTTCTGCCGGCTAAATAAGCCTAGTTCCTTCAGTCCTTTCATAGGTCTCGTGCTCCAGCCCTTTGATCATTTTTGTTGCCCTATACTGGACTCTAATTTCTCCATGTCCTTTTTGTAGTGGGGAGCCCAAAACTGGACACAGTATTCCAGATGTGGCCTCACCAGTGCCGAATAGAGGGGAACAATCACATCCCTCGATCTGCTGGTAACACTTCTTCTGATACAGCCCAGTATTCCATTGGCCTTTTTGGCAGCAAGAGCACACTGCTGACTCATATCCAGCTTCTCATCCACCATGACCCCCAGGTCCTTTTCTACAGTGTTGCTACTTAGCTGATTGCTCCCCAGCCTGTAGTGGTGCATGGTGTTTTTCTGTCCCAAATGCAGGACTTTGCACTTGTCCTTGCTGAACCTCATGAGATTTCTATTGGCTCACTGCTCTAGTTTGTCAAGGTCTCCCTGAATCCTGTCTCTGCCCTCCAGTGTGTCTACCATTCCCCCCAGTTTGGTGTAATCCACAAACTTCCTAGCATGCAATCTATCCCATCATCCAGATGATTAATGAAAATGTTGAACAGAACTGGCCACAGGACCGACCCCTGCAGCACACCACTTGTTACTGGTTGCCAACTAGACATGGAGCCATTGATTCCTACATGCTGAAACCGTTGATCTAGCCAGTTCTCTATCCACTTTACAATCCACACATCCAACCCATACTTCCTTAACTTGCCAACAAGAATGCTGTGGGAAACCGTATCAAAAGCCTTGCTAAAGTCAAGGTATATCACATCAACGGCTTTTCCCGCATCCAGAAATCCAGTCACTTCATCGTAGAAGGCGATGAGGTTGGTCAGGTATGATTTACCCTTGGTGAATCCATGCTGACTGTTCCTGTTCACTCTGTTTTCCTCCAAGTGTTTCAGGATGGATTAATTGAGAACCTGCTCCACAATTTTTCCAGGGATTGAGGTGAGGCTGACAGGTCTGTAATTCTCCGGATCCTCCTTTTTGCCTTTCTTGAAGATAGGCAGTATATTTGCTTTTTTCCGGTCCTCCAGCACCTCCCCCGTTTGCCATGAGTTGCTACCCTTACAAAATAGTAAACTCTCATTAACATATAACAGAAATCCATGAAAAAGTTTCTCATTTTAGCCAAATACTATTCATTGGTATTTCTAATTTCACTAACTTTTTTTTAATCCCTCTCAGAATATCATCAGCTATGTCTACACAAAGAAATTAGTTCAAATTAAGGAGCCTTAATTTAATTTGAACCCTGTCTACAGTAGGCAAAGTTTAGTTTGAACTAGTTAGTTCAGCTTGTTAGTTCAAACTAACTGCTTAGTTCAAACTTATTTCCACATTTCGTTCAAACTAGCCCAATGTAGATATGCTAGTTCAAACTAAATAAGTTAGAACTAGTGGTTAGTTCAAACTAAATAAGTTAGAACTAGTGGTTAGTTCAAACTAACTTTTAGTTTGAATTAGCTGTGCTTTTTTAGTTCAAAACTAAAAAGTTAGTTTAAACTAAAAAAAAAAGCACAGCTAGTTCAAACTAAGAATTTAGATCAAACTAAAAATACGCAGTTAGTTTGAACTAACTTTGAACTACTTAGTTTGGACTTAGGAAGTCCAAACCAAGGTTTTAGGTGTAAACATAGCCTCCTAGACCAGGGATTTCAAAACTATGGACCACAACACAACCCTGTCAGGTCCACCAGCAGATGCAGAGATGGGGGAGGCATTTAGTAGTGTTGCCCCCTGGGGACTCTCTTGCCAAACCCAAGGCTCTCCTGCCTCATTCCCCCCAAATCTCAGATCCCCCATCTCATCCCTCCCTCTCTCACAGCATGGCTGTCCCACTCCTTCCAAAACACTTTTGTCTCTTCAAATGCCACAGCCCACCTCACTCACTCTATCTCCCCATGACCCATCTCACCAGTGTCCTCCCATCTTGAACCAAACTGGCCTCAGTGTAAGCCCCACTCCCACACCTCTACTCCTGGGCCAAACTGGAGTTCTCTGGGGCTGAAATCCTGCTTTGACTGGGATACCAGCTTATATCTCCTTTATCTCTCCTCCCCCATTCTCAAGGCCATGTTCTCCCCACTGCTTCAGGAGAACTGGAGCCCGCGGCCTGAGTTGGTGCTGTGGCAGTCCCAAGGCTGAAAAGAACATGCCACACCTGCCACCAGTCACTGACAACTGCAAGGGACCTCATCCACCCCCAGCACTGCCCCGGGGAGGGACAGGAACTGGCAGGACCTCAGTTATGGCAAGGGGGGAACATGGAGCTTTGGTTTGATTTGAGGGGGTTTGTTCAGGACAAGGGAAGAGGCTCTGGATATCATGAGGGTGCACTGCCTTTGAGAAGGAGGTTTAGCAGTACCAGCCCTCAGGTAGCAGCACTGAAAGGCCAGAGTCAGGTGGGGAGGGGAAAGAAGCACCCTGTGAGTCCTGGCCCCTGCTGGTACATTTAGTTTATACTCCTGAAATAATTAAAATTATTAACTTTCCTCAAGGAGTTTTTTTTTCATTTTTATATTTATAGAACAATCATTTTTTAGTATGGCACTTTATTCAGTCCTTAACACTGGTTTTACCAAACAAACCAACTGGTAAATAAGTCAGAGATAGTTTTAAGTCACTAAAAAGAAAAATTATCTTATTGTCTTGCACTGTGTAGCTTTAAAATATGTAATTTGGGAAATTATAATGTCCCTATTATTTTTAACAAAGAGAAGAAACATTAAATCTGTCTCTCTTTGCAGGTGCTTAATTAAAAACAATTGATGTCCTTGGAAACAATGCTTTAATAAATCAAAATAGTTTTAACTCCTTAATTCACATTTTGTATGCCTTAAACTTTCCTTCATTGAACATTACATTTTCTGTTTGTCTTTGCAGAAAAGCTATTCACTAATTTCAAGCCTTCATTTAAATATACCCTTTTCAGTCCCACCATAACATGGGCCTAGACTACACTACAAAAAGTTCACCATTATGGGTATGTCTACACTGGCAAATTAGTCTGGTCTACGGAGGTTTAGCATGGACTAATTTTGCCGATGGCCACACTAGGTTTTCCCTAGTTCAAAGTAAGAAATTTCTTAGTTTGAACTAAGGAACACTTAGTTCAGGCTAGTTAGTACCAGCACTTAGTCCAAACTAACAGCCTTACTTCGAACATTAGTCCAAACTAAGTCTGGCCAATACCCAGACTAATGCTTAGTTTGAACTTAAGAAGTTTGAACTAAACCAATTAGTTCGAACTAACCATGTGTTCTAGTTCAAACTAAGCATTAGTTCAGACCAACAAGTCCAAATTAAGTTTGCCTGATGTAGACATAGCCTGTATGTCATACTATGCATGCAGTCTTGCTGTAGTCACATTGGTCCCAGGATATTAGGGCGACAAGGCAGGTGAGGTAATATCTTTTATTGGACTAACTTTAGTTGATGAGAGAATCGAGTTTTTCAGCCAAAGAGCTCTTTTCAGGTCTGGGAAAGGTACTCCCAGAGTTGCAACAAAATGCAGGGTAGAACAGATTGTTTATAGCATAAGTAGTTAGCATATATTGTAAGTCACCATTCAAGATAGAAAAACAAGCAAAGAGTCCTGTGGCACTTAAAGACTAACAAGTTTATTTATCACATGAGCTTTTGTGGGAGAAAACCCCACTTCGTAAGTTCCCCCATCTTCAAAGCATCTGACAAAGTGGGATCTTCTCCCACAAAAGCTCATGAGATAAATAAAATCTGTTAGTCTTTAAGTGCCACATGACTCCTTGCTTTGTTTGCTGAATTAGACTAACATGGCTACCCCTCTGGAACTTAGCATTCAAGACAGAGTGACTCATTAACCTCTCTGGGGTCACAGGACAAAAAGAGAAGGTTAGTTGTTTACAGAAATGTGGTTAGTGATTTACTTTACAATATGTGCTAACTACTTTTGGTAAACAACAATCTGTTCCACTTTGCATTTTGCTGTGACATTGGGAGTAACTTTCCCGAAACTGAAGAAGAGCTCTGTGTGGCTTAAAGACTTGTCCTCTCACCAACAGAAGTTGGTCCAGTAAAAGATATTACCTCATCCCCTGTGCCTCTGTGTCCTATAATGGCATGTTCATATTAGTACATAAACTGTGGCCATGCCGATGCTAGGAAGAGTTTTATTGTCTTAGGAATATGGTACACTATATTGGCAAAACAAACAAGGAGTTCTGTAGCACTTTTAAAGACAAAACACATTTGTTCATCACATGGAGGTTTCATAGGAGAAAATCCCACTTCATCAGAGGCTTGAAGACGGACTCTCAGTGGAGGCAGTCATGCCAACAAAGCTATCTTTGCCTATTATCCTAAAATTAGCCCCTATGAGCAGTAATGGTAAAACTGTCATTTTGCCAGTGTAACTGTATCCATACTAGAACCTTCTGCTGGCACTCCTTTGTTGGTCACACCTCTTCCCACCCAGCTAACAGAGCTATATCAACAGAAAGTTGCAGCATAGACCTGGCAAAAGCAGTGCACACAATTATTTAACTTGTGATTATGCTGGGAGAAGATCTTATTGCCCAGAATCAGTTGCAGTACATGTGGAGAATATTTTTTGGAATGCACATCATGCCCCATATGATGGAATATTAACTCATGTTGATGATTCCCATCCATTACATAGAAACCATATCTATACAGCTGAGTTAGAAAAACAAACAAGGAGTCTTGTGGCATTTTTAAAGATTAACAAATTTATCGCATAAGCTTTCATGGGAGAAAACTGCACATTGTCAGACACTTGAAGACTATAGTAAAGATGCAGGACTTGATTTTGTTTAAACAAAGCACTCTAGCCAGTGGTTTCCAAACCATGGATTGCAACCCAATACTGGATCGCAGACCCTGAGGTACTGAATCATAGCACCTCCTGCTGCCACCGCTGAAAGACTGGAATGCAGTGCTCAAAGATATAGCTGTTGGATCACAGGAGAAGTGATTTTTTTTTTCAATTGAGTCCTGAGAAAATATGTTAAAACCACTGTTCTTGTCAACCTTGAGCTCTTGGACATCCATAGTTATTCTATAGCCAAAGAAAGAGAAAATGTGTGTATATATATTTTAAAGGGTTAAATAATATTACAGAAAAAAAAAACCCACACACTATGGCCTGTTCCACATATCTCCTGATACCCTTCTCATAGGGCACACAGCTTTATGGTTAAGACAGAGAGATGGTTTGATGAAGCCAGCCAAAGAATGATGGATGCTTTTTTCAGTTGTTGAGTTATAGTGAACACATGCCGTTACTGGTCATAAAAATTTGAAGGGCATATGGATAAATAATAAATAATGCTTGAACTTCAATATAAGTAGGTGGCGAAAACCTCTGAGGATAACAGCACAACTTAATATTTATGAAGTTGTGATTTTTCTGTACAACACAACTGTTAATTAGTACCATCAGCCATTATTTATTACTTTGCATTTCAGTCATAATAACAACATTTATTTGTTAACATATGAAAATGAAAAACCTAGACTGCTGGGAAGTAATGCATACAATGGAACTCCAGTAAATTGTACTAATGCATATGAGACCCATTGCAAGTGAATTTTTGAGTGTTCATTTTACTTGCTAATTTACAACATTTGTTCTTTGTTTAGAACCTGAATATAAAATTATGTATGTTATTCACACACTTTTATTACAGTTTACTTTTAACTATTTAAGATTTTACCTTAAAGTATCTGAGTAAGATTTCTTAAGTTTATTCTATAAGTGTAATCAGGTTTCAGTATTATGAGAACTCACTTCTGTGCTGAAATGTTACTTCTCATCTGAGAAATGAGGGTAGTGCTTAAAGACAGGGAAGATGAAGTTAGGAAAAAGAAGTGTGTTACCTTCTAGCATAAGAGGAGGGGACTGTGGAGGTACATAGTTACAAATGTTGCCCGCACAGGTACTGATTTTTGTTTTTGCCAGTGGGTGCTCCTCTCCATCCCCTCCCCTGAGGCATTCTTACTGCCTCCTCCTGCCTTGAGGAGGAGAGACAGGAAAGAAGAAGCAGAGAGGAGCAAGCAGTGGGCAGGGAGGTTCCAGAGGAATGGGTGGAATAAAGGCAGGGTCTTAGGGCATAGGCCTAATAGGAGCAGTGCTGTGCAGTGGTGGAGCGTGATGCATGGGCAGAGCCCTAGTCTGCACATAGTAGGCACCATGCTTTGGGGAGCTTCTAATAGCAGTGCTTCAAAGGCAGTGGGCCAGCAGTACACCTTCAAAGGGAAATGTGGCACATCCAGTATTTCTTGCCTTATTTTGGGAAACTTAGCTTCCCCAAACCTTAAACCCACCATCCATGCTGTGTATCCTGGGTGCTGAGCAACCCCAATTCTTTTTCCAGTGCATGCTTGAAATCCAGAACAGCCACAGCCGGGGACGATGTGCCATCTCCTTGGGGAATAAGATAACGGGAAAATCAGGGGCCAACACAATGGGCCAATCTGTGCAACTTCTGTCTCCCAACTTTCACTGCTAAGCAGTTATTCACCCAAGTAGTCTCAATGGCTATGTCTACACTGGCAAATTAGTCCAGATTAAGGAGACTTAATCCAGACTAATTTAGCCAATGGCCACAGTAGGCTTTCCTTAGTTTGAAGTAAGGAACACTCAGTACCGGCACTTAGTTCTGATTAAACCACGTTAGTTAGTTAGTTAGTACTAACCTTAAACTTCTTAGTTTGGAGTAACAAGTCCAAACTAACTGTAGCTGAGGTAGATATAGCCAATGAATTCAAAGAGTGTGTAACTGTAATTGCTCACTATTAAGAATAAAAGGGTTATACTTTGGCCCAATGGGGCACGTCTACTTTGGAATAAAAGACCTGTGGCATTGCCACAGATGGCTTGGGTCAGCTGACTCAGTTCATGGGACATGGATTGCAGAACTAAAATTGCTGTGTACACATCAGACTCAGGCTAGAACCAGGACTCTGGGAACCTTCTCATTTGAGGCAACCTAAGTTTGGCCTCTAACCAAAACCCGAACATCTAAAGACTAATTTTACAGCCCCACAGCCTGAGCCTTGTGTGCCCAAGCTAGCCAGAAGTGTTTAATTGCTGGGCAGATATACCCAAATGGAGCTCAGAATAGCTAGAAACTGATAGGGAGGGAGGTGTAACCTATGACAATCAGATCCAAAAAGGCCAGATTTGAATAACTGTTGCTATTTGTATCCCTCATATTTAACAGAAAACTATCTATACTGGGCAAGAGTCCAATAAGCACCTGAGCTCACCTGAGATAATCCCTGGTGGGCTGGCAAAAACACAAAGCCAAGTTGTGGAGCTCTTACACTGATTATAAATGAGAGAATAACTGATTTTTTGGCTCAGTAGCTAAACTGAAAAATCTCCCCAAAAAATTCATTCCAGATCAACCCAAAAGAACAATTTTTCAGTTTCTCACCAAAACAAAATACTAAAACAATTGACTTTGGGTCAAATGAAATATTTCAATTAACCTGAAAAGAATTTTTTTTCCATTTTGTTTAATATTGGGGTGGTTTTACCCTTTTTAATTTCTAAACAAAAGAATTTAAAAGATGCCAAAGGGAAACATTTTAACTTTGGCAGGGGGGAAATCCATTCATTTTGGGGCTGAAACTATTTGCCAAATTTGATCCAATTTCATGAATAGTTTCAGTCAACCTAGAAATTCATTTTTCAATGAATAAACTATTCATAAACTATTCATCCTCAAAACAATCATTTTCAAGCTCTCCTGATGAGCATTTATTTATGTAGGCAGTCCTTGGGTATGTCTACACAGGGTTCTTATTTCGAAACAACAGAGGTTGTTTCGAAATAAGAAGTGGCATGGCC
>ML681972.1:12232294-12317950 GCA_007922195.1 Podocnemis expansa
TGGAGCACCCCTTCAAGTAGTTGAAGGTTGCTATCAAATCCCCCCTCAATCTTCTCTTCTGCAGACTAAATAAGCCTAATGCTTTCAGTCTTTCCTCATAGGGCTTGTGCTCCAGCCCTTTAATCATTTTGGTTGCCCTCCTCTGAACTCTCTCTAGCATGTCCCTGTCCTTTTTGTAGTGGGGAGCCCAAAACTGAACACAGTATTCCAGATGTGGCCTCACCAGTGCAGAATAGAGGGGAATGATCACATCCCTTGATCTGCTGGTAATACTTCTTTTGATGCAGCCCAGTATGCCATTGGCCTTTTTGGCAGTAAGAGCACACTGCTGACTCATATCTAGCTTCCCATCCACCATGACCCCCAGGTCTTTTTCTATGCTGCTGATACTCAGCTGAATGTTTCCCAGCCTGTAGCAGTGCATGGTGTTTTTTCGTCCCAAGTGCAGGATTTTACACTTGTCCTTATTGAAGCTCATAAGATTTCTATTGGCCCACTGTTTCAATTTATCTAGGTCTCCCTGAATCCTGTCCTTGCCCTCCAACGTGTCTACTGTTCCCCCCAGCTTGGTGTCATCCACAAACTTACTGAGAGTACAGTCTATTCCATCATCAAGATCATTGATGAAAATGTTGAACAGAACCGGCCCCAGGACCGATCCCTGGGGCACACCACTAGTGACTGGTTGCCAGCTAGACATGGAACCATTGATTCCTACATGCTGAAACCGTTGATCGAGCCAGTTTTCTATCCACCTTACAGTCCACCTATCCAACCCATACTTCCTTAATTTGCCAATGAGAATGCTGTGGGAAACTGTATCAAAAGCCTTGCTAAAATCAAGGTATAGCACATCAACGGTTCTTCCTGCATCCAGAAAACCAGTCATCTGATCATAGAAGGAAATGAGATTGGTCAGGCATGATTTACCCTTGGTAAATCCATGCTGACTGTTCCTGATCACTTTATTCTCCTCTAAGTGTTTGAGGATGGATTCTTTGAGAATCTGCTCCATAATTTTGCCAGGGATTGAGATGAGGCTGACTGGTCTGTAGTTCCCTGGATCCTCCTTTTTCCCTTTCTTGAAAATAGGCACTACATTTGCTTTTTTCCAATCCTCTGGCACCTCCCCCGTTCTCCATGAGTTTTGAAAGATAACAGCCAGAGGTGCTGCTATCTCATCAGCCAATTCCCTCAGCACCCTTGGATGCAGTTCGTCCGGCCCCATGGACTTGTGCACATCCAGCTTCTTTAAGCAGTCCCTGACCTGACCTTCTGTCACCAAGGGCCTCTCTTCTTCTCTCCAATCTGTCATACCCATGGTAGTGGGCTGGGAGCTGACCCTACCTGTGAAAACTGAAGCAAAAAAAGCATTGAGCACTTCAGCTTTTTCTTCATCCTCTGTCACGAGGATGCCTGCCCCATTCAGCAAGGGACCTACACCATCCCTGATCCTCTTCTTATTAACATACTTGTAGAACCCCTTCTTGTTAGCCTTTACATCCCTTGCTAGCCACAGCTCCAATTGTCCTTTGCCCTTTCTGATTTTATCCCTGCAGTCCCTAGCAATATCTTTATATGCCTCCTTGGTCATCTGACCAAGCTTCCACTTCCTGTAAGCTTCCTTTTTATGTTTAAGCTCAGAGCAGAGTTCTCTGCCAAGCCATTCTGGCTGCCTCACATATTTATTCTTTCTTCTAACTGGAATGGCAACTTCCTGTGCCCTTAGCAGGGTTTCTTTAAAACATAACCAGCTTTCTTGGACTCCTTTCCCCTTCAGATTAGCTTCCCAAGGGATCCTGCCCATCAGTTCCCTGAGGGAGCCAAAATCTGCTCTTTTGAAGTCCAGGGTTTTTGTTTTGCTTCTTTCCTTCCTTCCTTTAATCAGCATCCCGAACTCAACCATGTCATGGTCACTACTTCCTAGCTTGCCATTTACCTCTACGTCCCTAATCAATTCTTCCCTGTTTGTGAGCAGCAGGTCAAGAGGTGCAAGGCCCCTAGTTGGTTCCTCAAGCATTTGTACTAGAAAGTTGTCCCCAACACTCTCTAAAAATCTCCTGGATTGCCCATGCACTGCTGTATTGGCCTCCCAGCAGATGTCAGGGTAATTGAAGTCCCCCATCAGCACCAGGAACTGTGATCTAGAAGCTTCCGCTAGTTCTCCATAGAACACCTCATCCACCTCCTGCTTCTGGTCTGGTGGTCTATAGCAGACCCCCACCACAACATCCCCCTTGTTGCTTTCCCCTCTCAATGTAACCCCCAGACTTTCTATTGGCACGCTTCCACTTCCATAATGGAGCTCTGAGCAGTCATAGAGCTCTTTTACATATAGTGCTACTCCTCCCCCTCTTCTTCCCTGCCTGTCTTTCCTGAACAGTTTATACCCATCCATGGCAGAGCTCCAGTCATGCAGACTATCCCACCATGTCTCCGTTATTCCTATAATATCATAGTTCCTTGTCTGCGCTAGTACTTCCAATTCTTCCTGTTTATTTCCCAGGCTCCTCGCATTAGTGTATAGGCACGTAAGGTACCCGCTCAATTGCCCTACTTTGTCAGTTTGGTTTTCAATTCTATAACATGAACCTCCTTGCATTTTTTCTTGGAGTCCTCCTCCCTCACTCTCCTCACATGTTGGGGCCTCAGTGGAACGTTTACGACAATTATTTGATTCCCCCCTCATGTTCCAACTACCTTCTCCTTTATTTCTCGTACTAGAGTCCCAGCACCTCCCAAGTTCCATCCCTTCCCCCAGATCTCCCACATTGCCACTTACCTGTGGGCTTTGGTCCCCCTCCCCCCTCGAACCTAGTTTAAAGCCCTCCTCACTAGGTCAGCCAGTCTGTGCCCAAATACGCTCTTCCCCTTCCTGGACAGGTGAAGGCCATCTCTGCCTATCAATCCTCTATCCTGAAACAGTACTCCACGGTCAAGGAAGCCAAATCCCTCCTGACCACACCATCTTCGCAGACAGGCATTCACCTCTAGGATGCATCTGTCTCTCCTCAGGCCTCTAGTCTTGAATGGAAGGATTGATGAGAACACCACCTGTGCTCCAAACTCCTTCACCTTCGCTCCCAGAGCCCTGAAGTCAGCTTTGATCTGCTGAGGATCAACTCTCGCAGTATCATTGGTACCCACATGGATAAGAAGCATGGGGTAGTAGTCTGAGGGGTGGATGATTTTTGACAGTCCCTCTGTAACATCTCTGATACGGGCACATGGCAGGCAGCATACCTCTCTAGAGGCCTTGTCAGGGCGACAGATGGGTGCCTCCGTTCCTCTCAGGAGGGAGTCCCCAATCACCATAACCCTACGTTTCCTCTTATGTGAGGTGGCTGTGATCTGCCCAGCCTTTGGGGTGGATGGCCTCTCCTCTACCTCCTTCATTGTGTCCAGCACCGCATAACGGTTCCTCACCACAATGGATGGTGGGATGTGGGCAGGCATGGAGCAGTGTCTATGGCCAGAGGTGACCAGCTGCCACTTTCTTCCCTCTGCCATAGGCATCCCATCCTTTACCAGAGCTGTGGCAGTAGCTTTTGGCACTGGGATAGGGACCTCCTCCTTGCAGGTCTCATCGTGGACACTGTCAAGGAACTTTTCCAGGGCATATATACCCCGGAGTCATGACACCTCCTCCTGTAACTCTCCTACCTGTTTCCAGAGAGATGCCACCAGAAGGCACCTATCACATAGGCTCATCTCCCTAGCCTGATCATCAGTGGCAGGAAAATGAAGGCCACAGTCCCTGCAAATCCACACCAGAATCTGGGTGGAGATATCCATCGTCAGACACTCTGTCTGGCTACAAACAGTGGTAAAGGAAACAGCAGGGGCGCTGACACAAGCAGTGCGGCTCCTCCTCACCATCTTGGCCTCACCAAACTCCCTCACAAACTCCCCTGTTTGCAGTCCCCTGTTTGCAAGCTCCCTCTGGTCGCTCTAGCAGTGGCTTTTAAAGGCCTTCTCTGCCTAGGTCAGCCCTTGCTAGTCACACAGGGGGCAGGCCAATCACAAGGCTGCTAGAAGCTGGTGATTAAAGGGGATCAGGGAACAATGGTGCAAACAGCCCCCACCCACTAACACGAGCACAGTCCCACAACTAACAGCAAGCACCCGCAGGGAAAAAGACACAAACAGACAGGCAGCAAAGCACCTAGAGGGAAAAAGACACAATCCAATCACTTACCTAGGATGCACCTGGCACCAACTCCTTCCCTCACAAACTCCCCTGCTTGCAGTCCTCTGGTCGCTCTAGCAGTGGCTTTTTAGAGGGAACAGTGATCAGGGGATGAGCAGATTTAGCACATCCCACATGCAGCGACCTCTAGCAATACTCCTGTGAAGCCACATCCATAATTTAAAGTTGCCTTCCACTGCTGGGATCCACAAGATGGATGGCGATGCAAACACAGACTGCCCGCTCCCAGGGTGAATGTTCTAGTATCTTGTACTTGTCTTGGCCCTGGAATGTTAACAGTAATTGAAGCTGAGAATGCTGAGTCTAGCTTGTATACAGTCACACATTTGAAAATGTTAGTTAAGTTGTGCACTGAGAATTCAGTCAACTGCTATTAAGTCAAGAGCCAAGAAGTATGTCTTCAAATTGTATCTGACCAACCTGACTGCATTCTATGATCATATGACTGGATTTGTGGATGTAGGAATAGCTGTTGACATGATATACCTTGACTTTAGCAAGGCTTTTGATACGGTTTCCCACAGCACTCTTATTGGAAAGTTAAGCAAGTATGGGTTGGATGAGTGGACTGTAAGGTGGATAGAAAACCGGTTAGATCAATGGGCTCAGTGAGTAGGAATCAATGAGTCAATGTCTAGTTGCCAAATAGCAATGAGCGGAGTGCCCCAGGGGCTGGTCCTGGGGCCCGTTCTATTCAACATCTTCGTTAACAATCTTGATGATGGGATAAATCACATGCTCAGTAAGTTCATGGATGACACCAAGCTGGTGTGGAATTGTGAACCTGCTAGAGGGCAGAGGCAGGATTCAGGGAGACTTAGACAAATTGGAGCAGTGGGCCAAAAGAAATCTTATGAGGTTCAACAAGGACAAGTGCAAAGTCCTGCACTTAGGATGGAAAAACCCCATGCACTGCTACAGGCTGGGGACTGATCGGCTAAGCAGCAATACTGTAGAAAATGACCTTGAGGTTATTGTGGATCAGAAGGCGGATATGAGTCAACAGTGTGCTCTTGTAGCCAAAAGGGCTAATGGCATATTGGGCTGTATCAGTAGGAGCATTGCCAGCAGATCGAGGGATGCAATTATTCCCCTCTATTCAGCACTAGTGAGGCTGCATCTAGAATACTGTGTCCAGTTTTGGGCTCCCCACTACAAAAAGGACATGGACAAATTAGAAAGAGTCCAGAGGAGGGCAGCAAAAATGATTAGGGGGCTGGGGCACATGACTTATGAGAGGAGACGGAAGGAATTAGGCTTATTTACCCTGCAGAAGAGACCACTGAAGGTGGATTTGATAGTAACTTCCAAGTAGTTGAAGGGGTGCTCCAGAGAGGAGGGAGCTAGGCTGTTCTCAGTAGTACCAGAGGACAGAAAAAGGAGCAATGGTTTCAAGTTACAGCTGTGAAGATCGAGGCTGGATATTAGGAAAAACTCTCTCACTAGGAGAGAGGTGAAGCATTGGAATGTGTTGCCTAGGGAGGTGGTGGAATCTCCATCTATGGAGATATTTACAGTCTGGTTAGACAATACCCTGGCTGGGATGATTTAGTGAGAGTGGTCTTGCTTTTAGCAAGGAGTTGGACTATATGACTTCATGAGGTCCCTTCCAACCATATGACTCTATGAATTTCCTTTAAATGCTTTAATTTAGCACAGATTAAAATTATTACTTTGATCCTGCAAGCATTTACTACCTAATGGTACTACCGTGAGCAGTGACTTCAATGGAATTTCCTCCCATGGTAGTAAGAACTAAGCTCAGGAGGCATTCTTTTCAGCATCAGGCCTATTTACATGTCGGTAACTTTCACATTTTGAAATACAGTGGACAAACTTGTCACAAACAAGAATACCTAACAGCTAAATAGTTTCAGGTGGTTGTTTTTTGTTTTTTTTATTTCTGACGTGCAGCATAGCATATTATCAAAATACACAGATATAAATTATTAGCAAACTAGCAATAGTGAGAACAAAAAAGAAGATACTGTAGACAAAAACCCATACTACATTTCTAGGTAACATTCTTCTGCTTTTTGCATGCATTTTTATTTCTTTATGTAAAACATATTTGTTTAATCATTTTTGTAAGGAAAAGGAAAAGGGGAGGAGAGGTTCCTTTCTTTTTCTTTTTCTTTTTCATTTTTTAAATATTCCTTTCAGGTATAGAAATCCAAGCAGTCATAGGGTTTTAATGCTATATCAGTGGAATAGCACTGTTAGAGCAACATGACGGAAGAAATAGAATGGTAAGGTAATTAAGAGCCTGACTCTGCTACTCCTACGCATGTTGAATAGGACCTTAATGAGAAATCATATTGATTTGAACAGGACTATTCCCAGAGTAAGATGCTTCAGAATAAGTCAGGGTAGAAGAATTCAGTCCTAAGTAAGCAGATAATAAAAACAATCCTTGTATGCTGGATCAATATGACTCAAGACGGAGGGTGGTGGGGGACTTCTACTGGTATTTCTACACTCCACCTGGGAGCAAGTGTCCTAGCATGGGCAGGTGGATGTGCTAACTACGCTCAAGCTGGTGTGCTAAAAATAGCAGTGTGACTTGGGCGTAATAAGGGCAGCCTAAATATGTACTCACATAGATACACACTCCAGCAGCAAGACAGGGGTAGCATGGGCAGCAACATGGCTACAATAAAAGTCCAATTTTGCCAAGTAAAATGGAAATGCCACAACCTGAACAAAAATGAAGGAAAATACAAAAGTGACATCTACTTCCTGAGCAAATGGAAACAAATCATCATCCCCAAGTTTTCACCCTCTGTAATCCTTTGACCATTACATACAATTCCAAACTAGATAAACAGCTCTGCAGGAGAACCTCATCAAAAATTGGAGAAATTACTGCACTTCACATATTCCAGAAAGTACTACCTCAGACAAGAAATCACCATATCTATCCACTGACCAGAAAGAAGGAGAGGGGGCAGAGGGACAGGTGAAGGAGTTTGGAGCACAGGTGGTGTTCTCCTCGATTCTTCCGGTCAAGGGTAGAGGCCTGAGCAGAGACAGATGCATCCTGGAGATGAACGTTTGGCTGCGAAGATGGTGTCGTCAGGAGGGCTTTGGCTTCCTTGACCATGGGTTGCTGTTTCAGGAAGAAGGACTGCTAGGCAGAGATGGACTCCATCTTTCGAGGAAGGGGAAGAGCGTATTTGGACGCAGACTGGCTGACCTAGTGAGGAGGGCTTTAAACTAGGTCTGAAGGGGGAAGGAGACCAAAGCCCACAGGTAAGTGACTATGTGGGAGACCAGGGGGATGGGATGGAACTTGGGGGGTGCCGGGACTGTAACTCCAGGGATAGAGGAGAGGATAATTGGAACATGCGGGGGGAATCAAATAACTTTCTTAGATGCTCTAATGAAGCCCTAATGCCTGAGGAAGGTGGGGGAGGTCAACACCAAAAGAAAATCCAGGGAGGTAGATACAATAGAATTGAATGTCAAAATGGGAAAGTAGGGCAATCAGCTGGGTATCTTAGGTGCCTATACACAAATGCAAGGAGCCTGGGAAACAAGCAGGAGGAATTGGTAGCACTAGCGCAGACAAAGAACTATGACATGATTGGGATAACAGAGACGTGGTGGAATAGTTTGCATGACTGGAGCTCTGCAATAGATGGGTATAGACTGTTCAGGAAGGACAGGCAGGGAAGGAAAGGGGGAGGAGTAGCACTATATGTAAAAGAGCTCTATGACTGCTCAGAGCTTCATTATGAAAGTGGAAACAAGCCAGTTGAAAGTCTGTGGGTTAAGTTTAGAGGGGAGAGCAACAAGGGGGGTGTTGTGGTAGGTGTCTGCTACAGACCACCAGATCAGAAGGAGGAGGTGGATGAGGCATTCTGTGTACAACTAAAAGAAGTTTCTAGAGCACAGGCCCTGGTTCTCATGGGGGACTTCAATTACCCTGACATCTGCTGGAAGGCCAATACAGCAGTGCACAGGCAATCCAGGAAGTTTCTGGAGAGTGTTGAGGACAACTTCCTGGTACAAATGCTGGAGCAACCAACTAGGGGCCTTGCGCCTCTTGATCTGCTGCTCACAAATAGAGAAGAATTTATCAGGGAAGTAGAAGTCAATGGCAGCCTGGGTTGCAGTGACCATGAAATGATTGAGTTCAAGTTGATGATTAAAGGAAAGAAGGAAAGAAGCAAAACACAGACCCTGGACTTCAGAAAAGCAGATTTTGTCTCCCTCGGGGAACTGATGGGCAGGATCCCTTGGGAGGCTGATCTGAAGGGGAAAGGTGTCCAAGAGAGTTGGGTGCATTTTAAAGAAACCCTGCTAAGGGCACAGGAAGATACAATTCCGATAAGGAGAAAGCACAGCAAATGTGGAAGGCGCCCACTGTGGCTTAACAGAGAGCTCTGCACTCAGCTGAAGCATAAAAAGGACGCTTACAGGAAGTGGAAGCTAGGACAGATGACTAAGGAGGCATATAAAGACATTGCTCGGGACTGCAGGGATAAAATCAGAAAGGCCAAAGGACAAATGGAGTTGCGACTAGCAAGGGATGTGAAGGATAACAGGAAGGGGTTCTACAAGTATATCAATAACAAGAAGAGGATCAGGGATGGTGTAGGTCCCTTACTGAATGGGGCAGGCATCCTCGTGACAGAGGATGAGGAAAAAGCTGAAGTGCTCAATGCTTTTTTTAGTTCAGTTTTCACAAGCAGTGTCAGCTCCCAGCCCACTACACTAGGTATGGTAGACTGGGGAGAAGAAGAGAGGCCCTTGGTGACAGAAGGTCAGGTTAGGGACTGCTTAAAGAAACTAGATGTGCACAAGTCCATGGGGCCGGATGAATTGCATCCGAGGGTGCTGAGGGAGCTGGCTGATGAGATAGCAGTACCGTTGGCCATTATCATTGAAAACTCGTGGCGAACAGGGGAGGTGCCAGAGGACTGGAAAAAAGCAAATATAGTACCTATCTTCAAGAAAGGCAAAAAGGATGATCCTGGGAATTACAGACCTGTCAGCCTCACCTCAATCCCTGGAAAAATCATGGAGCAGCTTCTCAAAGAATCCATCCTGAAACACTTGGAGGAAAATAGAGTAATCAGGAACAGTCAGCATGGATTCACCAAGGGTAAATCATGCCTGACCAACCTCATCGCCTTCTATGATGAGATGACTGGATTTGTGGATGCGGGAAGAGCCGTTGATGTGATATACCTTGACTTTAGCAAGGCTTTTGATACAGTTTCCCACAGCATTCTCATTGGCCAATTAAGGAAGTATGGGTTAGATGTATGGACTGTAAGGTGGATAGAAAACTGGCTAGAACAACGGTTTCAGCGTGTAGGAATCAATGGCTCCATGTCAAGTTGGCAGGCAGTAACAAGTGGTGTGCCCCAGGGGTCGGTCCTGGGGCCAGTTCTGTTCAATGTTTTCATTAATGATCTGGATGATGGGATAGATTGCACACTTAGTAAGTTTGCAGATGATACCAAACTGGGGGGAACAGTAGACACCCTAGAGGGCAGGGACAGGATTCAGGGAGACCTAGACAAATTGGAGCAGTGGGCCAGGAGGAATCTCATGAGGTTCAACAAGGATAAGTGTAAAATCCTGCACTTGGGATGAAAAAACCCCATGTACTGCTACAGGCTGGGAAACATTCAGCTGAGTATCAGCAGCATAGAAAAAGACCTGGGGGTCGTGGTGGATGGGAAGCTAGATATGAGTCAGCAGTGTGCTCTTACTGCCAAAAAGGCCAATGGCATACTGGGCTGCATCAAAAGAAGTATTACCAGCAGATCAAGGGATGTGATCATTCCCCTCTATTCTGCACTGGTGAGGCCACATCTGGAATACTGTGTTCAGTTTTGGGCTCCCCACTACAAAAAGGACATGGACAAATTAGAGAGAGTGCAGAGGAGGGCAACCAAAATGATCAAAGGGCTGGAGCACAAGCCCTATGAAGAAAGACTCAGGAACTAGGCTTATTTAGCCTGCAGAAGAGAAGACTGAGGGGGGATTTGATAGCAACCTTCAACTACTTGAAGGGTTGCTCCAAGGAGGAGGGAGCTCGACTGTTCTCGGTAGTAACAGAGGGCAGAACGAGAAGCAATGGTTTCAAGTTACAGCTGGGGCGGTCCAGGCTGGATATTAGGAAAAACTTCCTTACTAGGCGAGTGGTGAAGCATTGGAATAAGCTGCCTAGGGAGGTGGTGGAATCTCCATCTCTGGAGGTGTTCAAGTCCCAGCTGGACAAAACACTGACTGGGATGATCTAATGGGAGTGGTCCTGCTTTTTTTGGCAGGGGGTTGGACAAGATGACCTCGTGGGGTCCCTTCCAACCCTATGATTCTATGAAAACATAACTGGAAATCATGCAAGAAACACAAAAAACTAATAAAAGACATCTAACACAAAACCAAAATGTTACACTAACAACAATAACCCCACTATCCACAGAACACCACCTCAAGGAGAAACCATGGCACCAGGACACTACACAACATCCCAACATGATTAATTTATCAAGACTATTGTCACATGATGCACATTGGGCTATTATCTGTGTGAGTTTTATTCTCACTCCTACCATGTAATTGTGTAGTTTGATGCAAAATATGCCATGCAAGGTTCCTTTATGAAAACTCATAACATGCTCTACATTATTTTTATGGTGCTGTATTTCCTGCAACATCATATAAATGTGCAGATGTGAGGCATGTTCCCAGGAATTTCACATAGTTCAGGCAGAAGGCAGATAATCAGGGCTACCTCTCAGGGTGGAGGCTTAAGAGGTGCATGACAAAGACAATGCAAACTGAAGTCCTTAGCTCATATGGGACAAAGAGAAACATACAGCAGCAAGGGAGATGGGGAGGTCTCCTGCCCTTTCTGAACAAAGAGGATAAAGGCAGGGTGGAAACAAATATAGACACTTTGAACAGTAAGAAGCTTTTTGCTAGAGAAACTCCATTTGAAATGTCTCCAAGGAAGATCTGGGCCCTGCCTAGGAATAGGCAGAGATTGGCTGCTAAACCGTCTTTCAGCCAAACCTTGGGAGTAATCCTGGTCAGTGATGTTAGGTTAGGATGCATTTTATATTTTTTTATTTGCTTGTGGTAACTTTTGACACCTTTATTAAATGTTTGTGCATTGATTTGCAATATATTCACTTAAAATCTTGTCCTACTCAATAAAATAGTATTTGTTTTATCTGAAACTGTGTGAACTTTAGAGAGTGCGAACAAGCAGACGTGGGGCATTCTCATTTCTTCAGTAAATAGGTGAACTGGAGTTTATGAAGCTACAGAGATTGGGGAAGGGTCCCGATCCTTGTCAGATGGAAGCTCACAGTATGGTTGCTAGGTGATGAGGGTGCTCACTGGGGGACTGTCCCCTGAGTAACTGTACAGTGCGCATCCACAGCCTGGGACTGATTACATGCAGAAGGTTGGCGTGCACTGACCTAGAAGTCGGGGTCTACTTATCAAAGCAGGGCAAGTTGGGGTATGGGAGTGGGCTATAGGGGAGGCAGTGGCACACCAGGCCAGATTCTGGGAGGAGGGAAGGAAGCATCACAACTGCCCTTAACCCTATGTTAATTATCTCTATTCTCTAAAGAACTGAACTTTTGCCCCATCACAGAATCTGATATTATATCAACACATGGAGACTTGGAAGAATTTTTCTGCTAACTGCCTCAAAGGTTTCTTTACAGTGATGATGCCACTCCGTGCTGTCACCTACCACCCCAAACTGGTACACATTCAGGACATCATTAAATAATTTCAACCCATTCTCAATGGGGGCTTGAAAAAAGTCTTTCCTGAACTCCCACTTCCTCCCTTCAGACAAACCCCCAACTGCTCCAAGGCTTGCAAAACTTTTAGACATATCTTCATTGCTACAATGATCAACACCATCCCACAACATGCCTTTCAAAATCCATGGGTCCTACACAGGTTGTGTTAGGCATAACTCATTCCGTGCACTAAATAATGCAACAACTATATGGGTAAAACAAGACAATTACTATGCTTTCAAATGAATTCACACAGAAGAATGATCAAAGACAGAAATATCTGTGAGGGAACACTTCAAAGTGATCACTCTATGTCTGTCCTGTCATCATCAAAACAAACCCCACACAGCACCTTCAAACCATAAGCTTAGGAGCTTACCTTCATAACTTTGCTAGACGCTAAAAAAAGTGGACTGAATAGAGACACTGGTTTTATGGTTTACACAATCTATAACCCAGTAACCTGACCCCTGACCATCAACTAATTGGTCCCTTCCCCTTGAATAGGCCACTTAAATGTGTGTTAACTTCTTTTGCAGAACAATCTGTTCTACTGTCTATTTAGCTATAATACTCTGAGTACCTTCCCCAGACCTGAAGCTTGTCTCTCTCACCAACAGAAGTTGATCCAATATGAGATATTACCTTCCCTACCTTGTTTCCTGCTTTATCAGCGTCTTACAGCTGGGAGACACTTGTATCAATTTGTTGTACGAGAATAAATATGCCTCTGTATCCCACTCAGCACCGTGCAAGATGGACCCCTTGAAAACTGCAGACATTGCCACATATGTTTTTACAAGTCTCCAAGCATGATTTCCACCCAGTGCTCACACTCACACATCACTGTGCCTGGGTTTGTGCATGCAGTTAGGTGTCCTGTGCATAGACTTTTAGATATTTGCATCACTGTGCGCCCCTTTAGCCTTGGACAAGGGAAGTACTCTTGCCCCGATCTACACTTTGGCAGCAAAAAAAAGGAAATACACAAGGTTTTTTAAGTACTTTGGGTATCTCCCTCAGATTGCCTACCTTCTACTTACCACAGGAACCCACAGCATTGATTCAACAGGGAATGCCTTCCCGTCAAATCAGTGCTACACTTCTTGATGGGTACGTCTTACCCAATCGACCTCTAGCTCATTCCGAGTTCAGCTGAACACATCTTTACACACACTCAATCAAACCTGAATAATCGATTCTATGCTGTCAGCGCTGCCGCTAAAAGTATAGCCTTGTCCCTGGAAGCATATAACTCTCCCTAAAAGAAAACAGTCTGTAGCATAGCATATAAACTTACTTAGGTTTGAATCAGCATAGGAAAAGATGAGGCTACTGCAAATTTTTTTTTCTTTCTACTTGCAGAGGCATACCCCTTCTGCACATAGCTTACTCTGGGTATTTCAAATCTGAAGGGGACTAAAATATTTTGACAAAATAAACTAAATACCATGTTAAAAGACAACTGCTTCTAGCAAGGACATTACAGCATCAGCCGCACACCACTTCCTGATAATTTAATATCACTTCCAATGAGGTTCAGTGAAGAAGGACACGAAATAACAGTTCTTGCCAACACAGTTCCGAGATTATTTGATCCCAGTGTTAACATCTATAGTGGTTACTATTAATATGGATATTTGTTCACAGTTACAACACCGTGTTAAGAATTCTGAGATATGGTCATTCTTCTGTGTACTAACAGGAGATAACTAAAGGGTCTCAGATCCCATGATGGATAAATGCTGACTTTGTAATAAAGTGACTAGTATACTTAAGGTGCTTCCCATATCCTTCACAATAGTTTGATTTAAACAGCAAGTCTTAGATACATTTATAAAACAAACATACTTTAACATCATTGCTCTTTGCCTGACTTAGTAATGTTAAGAAAAAACAATGAAACCTCTCTAAGCTTTTATATCCCCTCCTCTTTGGCACACAACTTCAAATTAAAGAGTGCAAGGAAAAATCCCCAAATGCCTTATCAATTTTGTCCTCTACCCAAAGAAGAAGATGCAGCATAGGGAAGCAGGAAAAGATGCTTACGTGTAACATTGTTCCTCAATGACTTAAACCTGGCAGCAATAGCTCAGGATCAGAGTTTCCCCATCAAGCTCAGAGCAAGTCAATTTTCTTGATTCAGATCAGATCACACCATCTGTGGTTCACATTTTCTCCTTCACATTTGTTCTTCTTGTTAGAGATAAAGTAAACTAACCACAGGCTCTTGACACAAGAAATAACTTGAAGGTTAAAATAAATGTGGAATTTAATTTCATTTGAGTAACCAATTTAAAACTGTTTTGAGATAGAACAAGGATGTGACTTATAAAAGTGAAGTATAACGCAAGAAGACAGAGGCAGTCAACTACCTACATGTACCACATCTCTCAAATGAGCTGCTAGATTCACTTCTCTTTTGTGAACAATCCTTCCTTACCAAAACATAAATTCATACCTTATAGCATGTATACAAAGAAGTTAAAGTAAGAGACAGTTGTGTGTAAGTTATTTGTACATTGCTGGAAAAGGATTCTTAAAAACCAGTTCCAAAGCAGTAGCTGTGTTAGTCTAGCCCAGCAAAACAAACAAGGAGTCTGGTGGCACTTTTAAAGGCTAACATTTGTTTATCACTTGATCTTTCATGGAAGCATATCCCACTTTGGCAGCCACTTGAAGATAGAGAAGTTACAGAATAGGAGGAAAAATAAATGAAGGAAAGTGTAACTCATAGGATCAGGTCAGACTATTCAGCAAATCAAAGCAGTTGCTTCCTGCAGCTTTGATAAGGTTTGCTTTAACTGTCATTTAGATTCAAATGGGTGGAACAACATATTAGATGGTGGGCAGGCAGAGTTAGAATTCATATGCAAATCTGATGCAATTAATTTAGGCTGGAACAGAAATTTCAACTTCAATTTCAAATTTCAATTTTCAATTTAATTATAATAAGCGACTTTCCCCTTTCTCCTATCTGCCTACCTTTTAATATGTTGTTCCACCCTGTTTGAATCCAAACAAGGGCTTTGATCTGCTGAAATAGTTTGAACTGATCCTATGACTTACACATCCCTGCATTTAGTTTTCCTCCTGTTCTGTAAGTTCTCCATCTCCAAGCATCTGACGAAGTGGGATTTTCTCCCACAAAAGCTTATACAATGAATGTATTTGTTAGTCTTTCAAAGTGCCACAAGATTCCTTGTTTTATTAATTAAAAATCACTGTTAATTAACTGCCATTTAATAGCAAAATGTTACAAAGCCAGCCCTATGTATGAGTAGTATATTTTCTGATGCAGACCAACATCACTCACAGAGTTTATTCTCATGCACCATAGGAAACAAAAGGTGGAAATGAAACGGAAATTCCTCAGTAGTTCCCATAGCTGTTAATACTGGTGTCAGTATCAATTCCTTCTAAAAGCCCCACACAAAAGAAGACAATTTGCTTTTAAGGTTGTTGACCTCCTTTGTCTAACATTGTTGTGTCACTCACTCTTTATGCAGCATACATAATATGAAGGGACCACATGATTTGTAACTATACATAGCAGGCATGGCCAAACTGCAGCCCGGAAGCTGCATGCAGCTCTTGAATGAAAAAGTGCAGCTTGCAGAAGAAAGCCAGAGGAAAGCAGTCCTAGTCTAGGAGTTTTAAATCTCCTGCCCTGCACATGCTCTGAGCATGCTCAGGGGAAGCCCCAGCCTATGCCTAGCCATCAGAGCAGCCATATTGGAAGCTCAACCTGGGCAGGGCTTAAAGCAAGGGGAGCAAGCCCCAGCCTGTTCCTAGCCACAGGAGCAGCCAGGTAATGGGGCCCTAGGAGTGGGGGGGGGTCAACTTGGAGGAGCCAGTGTCAGGGCCAGGGGGTTAGGGAGGAGGTAAGGACAGCAGGGAGAAGCAGTAGCATGATCAGGATGGTGGGGAGAAGAGGTGACATGATCAGGACAGAAGGAAGGAGCTAAGTTTTTACTGTATAGGTAAGCCTGGTTTTCATGGTAACCTTAAGTAATTATTATAGTCTGACATTAGTAGGATAAATATTTGCCCTCTTTTTATGATAAAATTAAAGTGTGCAATGAATTTTAAACTTAGTAATTTTGGAGTAGGTAAAATATGGCTATATGCTTCAGTACAGCTCTCAAAGGTTTAATAATCAACTTGTGGGGCTCTTGAGTTCCATGAGTTTGGCCACCCTGATATATAGCATGCAAGGCTTAGCTACCTATACACTGCTGCTCTGATTGGGTTCTGAGTGTTTCTGAAATCTAGAAGACAGTTTACCAAAGGGCTCACAAACTATTTAAAAAGGATACCACCCAGTTCATCTATACTACAACCATAGTCAGTAAAAACTCAGGAAACCACCACCACAGCTAACCATTATAATTCCCAAATAAACAGACTGCTCGGCTTCATAGTAAACTCCCAGCTCCAACATATAAACACCACAAATATTTTGTTGAACAGTAACAGCAGTATCACTTTACTTGTGAAGTGTGTTCTGTGTGGAACACACAGACATTACATACTACATATATCAATTGCATTTTAGTTTAAATATGAGCTCACAAGCATTCTTTTAATAAGAATCTAGGAATGAAGCCAAGAGCAAAACTCTCACTGACTTCAATACAATCAGGATTCCACTCCAATTATCCAAATGTTTCAATCAGAAAGATGATTCCTCTAACCCCTTGTTTGAATAAGATGACTCAGCCTTAAATATCTATAATGATGGTGTGCTGTTAGGGATAGTCCATGATGTGAAAAGTTGTTGCAATTCTGAGATTCCCTGAATTCACTCACATAAGAACTTATTGGAGGATCATTCCCTCCAGAAGACACAGTTCTTGATAAGGGAACTTTTTTGACCTGAGACAAGCTTGCCAACAAGTATCAGCAGTTTCCTCTTTGCTTGCAGAAGCCTGCAGTTGTGGTAAGTTGTGTAGAATTTCAATCTTTTCAGTTTAATGACTCCCTTTCCCACTGGCCTGATTCAATATTTGCTACAAATGTCAAGTCTTTCTTAGTGGCATACTAAATTCTTTTGTGTTTAAAAAAAAAAAGGAAAGGAAAGGGAAAAAGCTTGCTCCAGCTTTGAACTTTTTGATTGTGTCCACTTTCAAAATGAAAATATCTGTTCTTGCAATAAAGGCTCTGATAACATTCTGAAGGTTAAGGTGACAAAGACACCATGGAATTCAGACAATTCTCCTTACAACTTATTGAACTGGATTTAACATCATTTGGCTCCCTTCCACAGCTTGCACATGGCTTGTTTAAACCACTCAGCTATAGTTTTAATTAGCAAAGATCCCTAGTCACAAAGGATAGATTAGCTGGATGGATTTTGATCTGAAATTCTCTCAAGCTTGTGGGTGTCTGGATTTAGGATTTTGGTTAAGGTGCATCTCCCCCTCTAATTCCCTCATTGAAATACTGTCACTGCCACATGCCTTTTTGCTGATTACTTCAAAAATTGGCATTAGCCTAAACATGGGCAGCAAAGGGAAAATAACTGGTTTTGAGTATTTTTCTCTCTAGCTTTTGGATAATGAAGTCCAAAAAGCTTTCTACTTTTTTTTTAACTTGTATTTTTACATTAGAAAATCAGGTTTGCTCCTTGCTTTGTACCTTGCTAGCTAGGATCTTTCATCATCTCCGTTTTTATAAGGGGTTACCTAGAAACTCTGAAATTCAAGAGCCAGGATTGTTCATCCCTGGATGTTCATACCTTGGCTTCCCTCCCACTTACCTACACTTGCTTGTGATTTTGGCGTGGCTTTATGGGTAGTATAACTGGGATCCAGTTATAGCTTAGTACAGGCATTAATTAGGGAAGCACTGCCTGGTCCGTTCCAAACTATGGCTGATCCTCTCTCAGGGATAGATAGGAATTTCTCCTTTAATGCTGTGTGGCTATGGCAGCTGCTCCTTCCACAGAACATCTAGTAGCTGCAGTGGTTAAGTGGATCCATGGCACAGCTGAGGTGTTTCCATTTTTATTAAACTAGTGAAGTTAAAACAATGGGGCAGATTTTTGTGCTAATGTGCCATGTTGTAACCACAACTGTATCCCAAAATCAAGCACAAGGCCCAGTCTGAGTGGCCATTAAATTCAGTGAGTGGGCGTTTATATTGAGCATGGATTGTAGGCATCCTTCATTCATATCCAATGCTTCACGCAAAGAAGAAAGTGGCATTTACAAGCTCTTTTCTGTTTATCAGGCTCCATAGAAGGTCCTGCTTTGTTGCTAGGGCCTGCTACGGTGCTAGGCTGATAGAGTAACTGCTTTGAACTACTTGGCATGCTGGATAGATCAGTGGGATTACATTTTCACTGTTATTAGGTAATAAATTATCACCTTCCTAAGACCATTGATTACATGCAGACTTCTTCCTTTAATTGTGTGGCAGTACCAAAGACCATCAGAAAAAGATGGTACAATGAAGTATTATAATCACCTCCCCTACACATTGTCTCTAACTGCTGAGGACACAGCAGTTCCTTGTAGATGCCTGCCAGTTCACGATATGCTGCAAGGTTAAAGGTAAGAACTCTAAACCCACCAGGCTGTCAGCCCAACTGTCCCAAGTCTTAGCAGAGTCTGAATCACTCATCTGCCTTCTAGAGAATGAAGGAGAGATCTTTACTGGAACTCACAGGCTGTAAATAACCTAGATGCAAAACTTCAAGATTAGAAGAGAAAATTTTTGTGGTTCTCAAATCATTCCTAAGACTCTAACAAACAGAGTTGTAATGGTAACCAGGCCCCATGGCTTTTGGTGCAGCTTTTAACCTTGCAAGGCAATTAATACTGGTTGGTAGATCCCTCCAGCAAGAGTGCAAGTCTATTAGCTATGTTTCCATTAGCATCCTCATGAAACATTATCTTCCCATCACACAGCTGTACTGACTCCCTCACCACACCTGTCTTACAGGCAACTTCCGGGTGCCAGTCACAGCCTGCTTTCCTGCTCAGCTTTTCACTTTTTACCAAGCTTGCTTGTCCTGGATGCTGGTGTCTCCTGAAATCTGCCCTCCACTCTTCAGTCAACTCCAAGGTTTCTGCCTGAAGTGTAAATTCTCACATGGTCCTCTTGACTTGCTCCTTGATACCCACATTAGCACTTTCTTTATTGCTTATGTGCTCCTCCCAAAGTGATATGGCCCAATCCTTTCCCTCCACTCATTTGGGGGAGTACAAGATTTTAAAATCAGCTAGTTCAGATTGATTAAGCTATCTACAGATGTTTGGAGTCAACTGCTCTTCATCTGATGGTACCATGGGAGTTAGCTAATAAACTTACTAAGCCACTGAAAATGAGAACATAGAAAGATAAGAAGGTGGGGAACAAATGTGGTATCAGCGATCAGAAAAGAAAAAATGTCCCAATTCATTACCTTCCAGAGTGTCTTAAGTTAAATTGGGGGGACGGGACCATAAACAAAGTTACTTGGGCCATATTTCTATTGACATGAATAGGAATGGTTGTACTGTGCTGGCATGAAAGCAAAGCTCAGAGGTTTTTAGTTAAGGTTGAGTTTGTTGTTTGAATAATAAGTAACTCAAGGTTCATTCTGAGCTGCAACTTGTCTCACTCATTTTCTAGCTCACAGTACATCAAGTTCATATGCACTATACCATTGTTAGCTATAAAATGAGGGATTTTTCTTTAGAGTCAAGGTCTTAGTGTTATATTTGGAAAATGCTTGTTTCAAAGCTCTTAGCAATTTTAAGTATATACTTATACTTGTCATTGCAGTTGCAGGAAGCTCAGGATTTTATTGTTATTGATTTAGGTCTCCAGTGTAATAATTTTGGGTGTCACTCTAAAGTCAGGAGTTCAAGGATGACAAAGAAGCCACAATGGAAAATGTTCATAAAAATGAAACCTAGAAACACAGATAAAGGAATAAAGTGATATTCCTAGCCTTTCCATGTAGTTCAGAATTCAGTGTTGGGAACCAGAGCTTTTGCCACTTAAATCAAAGAATTGGCAGTAAAGGAGGAAAACAAAAGGTGAACATTCAGAGAGTAAAATTACTTGCACAGCAAAAAAGTCCTCTAGAAATCTTTTCACAGTGGTAGATATGAAGATTCTGTAAGCTCCTTTTGCACTGTCAGGGCTATACTGTTTAGGTTATTACCCAGGTATCATTGTGCCTGAATGGGTCACAGTTAAGGATATCAGATTCAGAACAAACTGCAAAGAAGTATGGCAAATGGACACCAGACTGGTACTTATTCTTCCATGAGATAAATCAAGCCATCAGCAGAAGTAATTTTCAGTCTCACCACACTGTTCAATGAGAAGTCAGAATGGTAGACTCCGTAGGTATCTCAGCCTTTGTTTCACCACCAAGTGTATCAAACAAAGGGTTCTTCCAATCCCCAAAGCTCAGTCACACAGGCATGTAAATATACAAGTCAGATCTTATCCAATAATCACTCTGCTGCCATTCCTTTAGTTCATAATATCTAAGGGTTTATGCATAATGAAAATGAAAGAAGACAGGGTTAAAATTATTAAAGAATCACATATATGCAATCAGTTCAGAGTTCTTGAATCAGGTTTGTGGTAGTGTCAGACTAAATTATCGATTTTCAAAATCTCTGTAAGTTACCCAAACACCTTAAGGGTCATCCATCCTTGTTAGAACTCCAGTCTTAAGAAAAAGAGCAGGGGATGAAGATGGAGATGGTATATAAGGCACCTGTACCATTTGGACGAATGCTTTCAGTTTCAGTTCATGGAAAATTACAAGCCCGAAACAGAGTCCAGACTCATGTGAGCAAGCCACAGCTCCTTGCATGCTGTTGAGTCATGTGGGCATCTATTGTCCACATTCTGGGTGAAATGTTCACCAGGAAGCCCATCAAGTGAGGACAGGCAAAGAAGATTTCCACAGAGATTTCAATAATTTCCACTCCAGACTCCGCACAGGAAATCCACTTTCTGAGTACTACAGTACAATTAGAGATGGACACAAACACCACCCTATACAGAAAACCTCCTGATCGGTATAGTTACCTAATCCCCTCAAGCTTTTATGCAAAACACACCACACAATACATTGACTACAGCCAAGCCCTAAGATATAACCCACATTTGCTGCAGTACCACAGACACCTTAAGGACCTCTATCAAGCATTCTTAAAACTACAGTACCCATCTGCAGAAGTAAAGAAACAGATTGACAGACCTAGGCGGGTGCTCCAAAGTCAACTACTACAGAAGAAGCCCAAGAAAGAAAAACAACAGAACGCCACTACTCATCACCTACAACCCCCAAGTCAGACCTCTACAGCATATTATCAAGGATCTACAAGATGATCCCTCACTCTCTCAAGCTTTGGGAGACAGACCTCTCCTCACTTACAGACAGCACCCCAAACCTTAAGCAGATACTCACCAGCAACTACAGAGCTAACAACAGGATCATTAAAGCAGGCACATTTCCCTGCAACAAACCACACTGCCAATTTTGCCTGCATATCTGGACAAAAGACACCATCACAGGACCTAATCAAACCACCTACTCCATCAAGGGCTCATTCACCTGCTCCTCCAATGTGATTTATGCACCATGTGCCAAAAATGCTCCCCCTGCTTTATATATTGGACAAACAGGACAGTCTCTGCACAAAAGAATAAATGGGCACAAATCTGACATCAGAAATCAAAACATTCAAAAACCAGTGGGTGACCACTTCAATCTTCCTGATCACTCCATTGATGATTTGCTAATAGCTGTGCTCAGGCAAATGAACAACAACTCACAGCTTCAAAGAGAAACTACAAAATTTGCATTCATATGCAAATTTGACAGTCTTATTTCAGGGCTAAATAAGGACTTTGGATTTTTTTCTCATTGCAAAAGGTGATTTGACTTTATCTTCCTCCACATGCTGTTCCCCAATGTTCAAATCTTAACAACCTTTTTCCATTTGCTGTCACAGTGTGACCTGATCCTATGACTTACACTTCCCTGCATTTATTTTCCTCCCATTCTGTAAGTTCCCCCATCTTAAAAGCATCTGATGAAGTGGGATATTTCTCGTATGAAAGCTCGTGCAATGTATCAAATTTTTAGTGTTTAGACTAACAGGACTTCTTTTTTGATTTACTCAACTAGACTAACATGGCTACCCCTTTGGAACATGTCAAAGAATGCAGGACACAAACTAGAGAGGACTCTATTCTGGAAAGCAGTGAGTCTGAAAAATATTTGGGGGGGGGGGTCACAATATATAAAATCAACTGAACTTGAGCTACCAATAAAGCACAGTGCCCAAAAGAAGTAATATGATATTTAGATGCAGGGCTTAAAGTAATAGAGGACGCACCGGATCATCGTTCTGGGGCCCACAATTTTTAGCAACCAGCATTCTGAGTCCCCAAAAAATAGAATAATGGGGTGGAATGCAGCCCTGTAGAGTTCCAGTGCATTCCCCCTTACTACTGCTGCACAAACACTTCCCCCGCTTGCTCCACTCCCAGCCAGTCTGGCAGCCCTGCCCCTGCACCATGCACTCTCCGCCCACCACAGCCTTGCAGTTGCTGCTCCTGGCTGTGCTGCTGCTACTGCTTGCACTGTCACTTGGAGAGCCTGAAGGGGAAGCACAAGGTGCTGTGCCAGTGGGAGGAGGTGGTGGGCCATAGACGTGGGATGGAAACTAAGGGGTCAGAGCAGCGCAAGTCACTGGAGTAAGGGGTTGGGATGGAGGGCTGGAGAGGAGTGGAGGGGGCATGGGAACAAGGAGACTGAGTGAGGGCTGGTGGGGGCTAGGTTGTGGTGGAGGGGAGTATGAATGGCTGGAGTGGGGACTGGGTGGGGGGCGGGGAAGGGATGGAGGAGGTTGGGGGGGCTGGAGTGGGGCTAGGAACAAAGGGAGCTGTGGAGGGTGTTCAGAGGGTGGAGTGGGGGAATGGGGACAAGAGGATAGAAGGGGGCTAGGGAGGTGTGGAGGGGGTTAGGGGGGCTGAAGGGGCTGGAGTGAAGACAGGGGAGCTAGGGTGGGGGGGTAAGGAGGGCTGGAATGGGGACTTGGGGGCAGGGAGCTTAGGGAATGAGGATGGAGGCTGAGGAGGACATGGGGAAAGAGGGGTCTGATGTGGGCACTAGTGGATAAGATTGGGGTGATGTGGAGTTGAGGCTGTGCTTCATTTATGAGGGGAAAGCTGGTAAGGCTCAAAAATGCCTACCTGGGCTGGAGCCCTCACATGCATGAAGGGGGCCCAGAGATGTGGAGGGTTCTGGTGTCCATCAAATTATACTTTAACCACTGTTTAGATGTATAAAGAGGGGAATCTTGAACAGGAGTAGAGAGTTATTTTACCTCTGTATTTCACATTGTCACTATGCTTGCTGGAATGCTGAGTCTAGTTCTGTGCCCAGAATTCAAGAAGTCTGTTGATAAATTGCAGGGGATTCAGACAAAAGCTACAAGAATGATTAAGAATTGGAAAACATGTATTATAATGATGGATTTAAGGCACTCAACATGTTTGATTTAACAGAGAGAAAGTTAAGGGGTGACTTGCTCACAGCCTTGAGTACCTACACAGAAAACAGGAATTTGACAGAACTCTTCAGTCTAACAGACAAAGGTATAGCAAGACCAAGGGCTGAAAGGTGGCCATATGTAGACTAAAAATAAGGTGCATATTTTAAGTTAGAGTTACTAACCCTTGGAAAAATGGTTTTGGTGGATTCTGCATCACTGGAAACTTTTTAAATCAAGATTGGAGGTTGTCTAAAAGGTGTACTCTAGTCCCAAAAGGAATAATTTACGGAAGTTTTATGGCCTCTGTTACGCAGATCAGACTAGGTTTTCACAGTGGTCCCTTCTAATCTATGACTCTGGCAGACTAAGACTTCAGCCATGTTCCCAACACATTTTATTAACTGTTCTCCACATCTACCCCCCTACCAGTCCCAACAACTTAGGCACCCTGCAGCATCAGGTCCTTAAACTATTTCTTCTGCAACAAACAACTCCTTGACACCAGAGACACAGATGGATTATAAGCTATTTGTACTTGAAGTGGAAGTACTAATGCTGTCAACGAACCCATTTGTTTTTCCTTATCCTTCAGCTACAACTGCACAGTGCCAGAAACAAAGTAGGTTGTCTTCAGCACTGAGCTCTCTACGAAATGTGACAATGAGTTGCAGAAGTGATTTAACTGAAATGGGAATGTCAAAGAGTGCAAGTATGCACTATTGCTCATCAGAACACATGAAAGATGGTTACTTAGGCCTGTGTTACTATATTCTGCTAAGAGTGTTTCTTAGAGCAGGCATAGCCACATTGATTTTGGAGGGGACTTGGTCAGGAACAAAGTAACAATGCTAAAAAATTAGCACCCTGTAGAACTACGCTTCTCTTAATATTAGCAAACTGTGTTCACCTGTGCAAATATGGGACAAAATATGCCTGTCAAAAACAGAGGGAATGTGGTATGTAGTAGATTAGACAGAGGACAGAGTCAGAAGATTTGAGTTCAAAGCCCAGGTCTGCCACTGATCTTCTGAGAGATCTTGTGCAAGTCATTTCATCTCTCCTCATGCCTGTTTTCTCTTCCATTTGTGTTGCCTATTTAGATAGTTCCTCGCTAAGGGAAAACAAACAAGGAGTCCTGTGGCACTTTTAAAGATTAAGCAATTTATTTATCACATGAGCTTTCATGGGAGAAAATCCCACTTGGTCAGACACTTTGAAGAACTCTAAGGACTTACCATGTCTTTGCTCACTGCCCAGCATGAGACTCTATTCTTGATTCTATGACCTTTAGTTATACACATTAATTATTGTCTTCCTACAAGGTGGAATGAATCTAAATCATTCAAGAGAGCCTTTTAGTATTTCAGGGCAGATCCTCAAAGTATAACTAAATTAAACAACCAAATGTTGTATGAATGTGTTAGTCTGTAAAAGTGGATTTCTGACCATCTGTAAAAGAAGAAAATAAGCCTACTGGGCACAGTTCCTTTCAGATATGAAACTTACTAGTCATTGGTTGTTCTCAGATATCATGAATTTTATCTGGATATAAGAGACTTTAATTAAAAATCTACAAAAGATCAAAAATACCTGCATCTTCACTAAAAGAAAGACTTCAGTGAAGAGAGTTCTCAATATTTACATGGAGGATATTTGCATGTGATGTGATTCTCAGAAATTTTATGGATCATAAATTATTCAGATCAAAGAGTTAAACGTGAAAAAAAGGGCTAGTAGATTGTCACAACCTCCCCTGCTATCGAAGGCTTAGACTCAAGGCTGAGATTAAGTTTAGCTTAGTTCAATATCTGATGCAGTATGCAATCAATTGCAGCTCACCTAGGGTATGTCTATGCTACGGGCTTAAGTCAACTTAAGCAAAGCCCTAGTCACACTGAAGGTATTAAGTTGACTTAAGCATTTGCTTAAGTCATCTTACTAACTCTCACTTGTAAACTCGATTTAACAGGTAATCAGACATTATTAAGTCAACTTAAGCCAGCGTAGCCTGGTATTAGGGTTAAGTTGACTTAATTGGCCTCCAGGCACAAGGAAATCTTCCTGGCAACCAGAACTGCCTGCCATGGCCAATCCCATGGCAGGAGGAAGTCCCAGCTATCCTGCTCCACAGCCAGAGCAACCTAGGACTCCAGCTGTGGCGGAGCTATGTCCCAGGCCAGACTACAGCAGGCTAGGAAGCACGCCCCCTCCTGGATCCACCAAGAAATCGTTGATCTCCTGGCACTCCAGGGGGACAAGACCATGCGCTCCCAGCTCCAGGGGAGCCAAAGGAACCAGGAGCTCTATCAGGCCATATCAGAGGGCCTGGCAGAGAAGGGCCACACCTGCACCACACAGCAAGTAAAGGTGAAGGTCAAGGACCTCCACCACGCCTACTACAGGGCCCAGATGGCCAGGCAGTGCTCGGGGCAGCTGACACCAGCTGCCCCTATTACAATAAGCTGCATGCCTTCTTGGGCCAGGAGGCTGACACAGAGCCAGCCCACACCCTTCACACAGCTGAGCCCCCTTCCATGTGCCATGACCTGGAGGAGAGTTCCATCAATGAGGATGCAGTGCAGAACCACAGGAAGGCCGGCTGGTAGGTACCAGCCACCACTGCGCCTCTGAACACCTCAAGCTCAGAGTTCATCTTGGGCACCACAGAGGAGGAAATCTTACTGCAAAGGACCCTGGAGAGAGGACGGCACAGCAGACTGCTGCTGCACCTGCCAGTGAGTGCTCCCTCCCTGTGGGCATGTTGCAGCGGGCAGGTGGGACAGGGACTGGGAGGCACAGCCTAGGGACAAGCAGGGTCCCAGGCAGGGGCGTGAAGGCACTCCAGTGGGGGCAAAGGGGCAGGGGGCGACCCAGAGCTGAGTGGGTTGAGGACCGAGCAGGACATGGGGTGGGGGCAGTGTCAGTGGGACACACAAGGTCAGGCAGCATGTGCCCAATGCCATTGGCACATGACCTCAGGAGAGACTCCCAGAACAGGCCTGCCTGGGGCTCACTGTCCTGGGCACAGAACCCACTCTGTTCAGCACAGCATAGCAGTGTAGGCTAAGGGGTCCCTGTCCCAAAGGACAGGAGTGGGAAGAAAGAGGATGGGCATGGGGCAGCAGCTATCAGCCTGCACTCCATAGTACCTAATGGAGAGAACCCCTGTTCTTTGCTTCTGTCCTACAGAGCCTGCAACTCTGACACTGGTCACCACTGGGGGCATTTGCCCCTGGTCCAGGCACAAGAGAAGCTGTCACTCCATGGAGGTCATCCTGGAGGAACACCTGCAGGGTCGCATGATGGGCCGAGGAGGATCTCCGCATCTGGCGGGACCAGTGGAGGCAGGAGTAGCTTACCCACCACAGTCAAGCAGGCCCAAATGGACCAGCTCCTGGACCTGGTAGAGCACCAGACCCAGGCCCTGGAGTGCCAGACCTGGGCCATAGCAGAACAGGCTGATGCCCTGGAGCACATGGCCTGGGGCCAGGGCAGGCAGCTGGCTGTGGATCCCCTTGCCTGGAATCCCACTTTCAACTCCCCCATCACCACAGGCCCTGCAAACCCCCTCAGACCCCTCAACCATCACAGCTTTCACAGCTGCACCCCCTTCACTTCCCCCCAACACGTTACACTGTTATCCGGTGTCTCATGCATCACCTTATTGTGTTGAGAACAGGGGGGAAATGGGTGGCAGTGGTGACAGTGCTTAGGAGGCTGAATCATAGGATGGCCCCCACACTCAACCTCAAACTGGTGAGCAAAAAGAGTGGTAGGTGTGCAGGGTTGCCATCTTCCAGAGGGCAATGGACAATGCTTGTCAACAATCAGAGCAGATTGGGGCCAGGTATTGGTGCACTGCTGGGGTAAGCTTGGTGACAGAAGGTGGAGGCTGGTGCTCCTCCTGTCTGTAGGTTCCACAACCAGTGGGCATCATCCCAGGTGGTGAGAGCAATCTGCTGCTACCAGTCACTGCTGGTTTCCTGTGCCCAGTTGTCCAGGTCCACATAGGGTACCCTGTCTGCATGAGCTGCCAGGGAGGGGAAAGGGGTCGGCCTGCTGCGGCCTCACCCTGTGCCAGCAGTTGTCTTGCAACGCCTGGTCCAGGGCTGGAGGGGTCTGGCCACTGCCTGGGGGTTGTGGAGTGCTGTGCTGGCGCATTGCTGGGGCACGTTGGGGTCCCAGACCTCCTCGGGCTCCATGGTGCCATGCACAGTATGGAGGGTGGTGTGGTCACTTACTTTCTTTGGTAAAGGTGTGGCTAGGTGAGGGGGCACCTCTGCTGTGATGCAAGGTGGGCTAGCTACCCACAATGTACCACTTCTAGGGTGACCTAACTACCACCAGTGTGGACATGGGCAGTCTCCTGGCATTTTGAGTGTGGCCTCTCTAAACTGGCTTAAAGTAGACTTTATTCAATCAGCTTAACACAGCTCTGCACTGTAGACATAGCCCTACAGGGGTTCAATAGGGTAAGACAGGTCAAGCCTTCTTAACCCTTTCAAGGATAATCCCCAAAGATACCAGCATTATTTCAAGATTGGATCATCAGATGATGAGTAGTGTGTTTATATAGCAGAGTCTGATTTACTGGGTAAATTGAAAATGTCCATGAAGTAATGACTGCACTTTCCTTTGTGTTTTTAGAACAACACACATTGGGTACGTCTACATTGTAAAAGACAAGTCAACTTTATTAAGTCAACTTAATAAAGTCTACTTAAAGTCGACTGTAAGTAGACAAGTCGACTTAGCGATTCCACACTACATTAAGTTGACTTTATAAAGTCAACTTTAAATAGGTGCCCTGGCTTAAGTCGGACTTTACAAAGTTGAATTAATGGCCCTACTGCACTAAGTCAACTTTATTAAGTCAACTTAGTAAATCCACATTGCCTTAAGTCAACTTAATAAAGTCGACTTAACATTAAAGTCGACTTTATTGCCCTGTAGACAGGGCTCCGTTTAAGTCAACTTAAGGGCCCTTAAGTCAACAAACACACAGTGTAGATGTACCCATTGTGAGCTCGTAAGTATATAATAAACAAAAATGGCTTTTTTCTGCCACTCCTAGAAAGTTCACCATTTACCATATTGCTTCCTGAATCCTGGAAATCCAATGCTTTGTTTTATTTCAGGACTGGCAGTCAAACATTTATGTAACTTCATCCATCACTGTGATATGAGCTCTAAACATGGTTGTGGCATACTGTGCTGGTTAATTCACATACACTTAATTCTCTGGTGAAGATTAAACATTCAAATGCTAGATTATCTCAATTATTTTACAGCCAGCAAATCATTTCTTATCCTGGGTTGAGAGAAATTTTGAATGTCTTTGCTTTTAAATTAAAATTGAATCACAAACACACAGCTATTTGAAGATTAACCAGAACAAACAAGAAGTCCTGTGGCACTTAAAGACTAACAACTTTATTTATTGCATGAGCTTTCATGGGAGAAAATCCCTCTTTGTCAGATGCTCTGAAGATTCATCAGATGATTTTCATCCGGACTACTCATGCCACTTAATGCCCCCCTCCCCCTTTTTTACTCTACTTTTTGCCAACCATTTGACAGAGTGGTAATTAGCAGCATACCCAAAGCAGCAGCTTTATAACTAGTAAAGCCTCCACATTACGGGAAAGTGTTAAATATTCACCAGCACTGTGTTTAAATTAAGCCAGCCACTCAGTTTTGTTTTGCTTCTTCCCAGCCAATCTGAACATCCCCTCTTTTCAAGCAGTTTGGTAAAAACTTTCAGTCAGGCAACTGTAATCCTAGAGAAGGCTTTTTCTCCCCCCCATGAGCCCATTGGTGAGGCAGCCCTAGACACTCCTGGAGTAATCAGCATTCTGTGTTTATAATACTAAAAACTATGTACAGATGTTTCTTGTGTTCATTGGTGCAAGGTGCCTGAAATTTGAGTCTTAATGCCTGTTAGAATCTTTCCTGGGGGAATCCAGAACTGGCTCAAACTGATTCTTCACAAAGAAATACCTAATTCAGACACACTTATGACTATGAATCATCCTGTTTTGAACAGATATAATTAAATACCGAAGAGCCCTAAACGTGTTCTCCATTTGGAAGCAGCTATCATTCCTACCACCCTCAAATTACATTATGGATATCTGAAAATTAGTAAGTGACACCAAATCACTGGGCAGTGTTATGCATGAACTCACACCTGGGATCTAAGGATAAGCATTAACAATTGTAATAGAATCTTAGCTTTTTTGTAGATGGCGTTTCCATGCCAACATTAAAAGTCAAGCTGTACTTTCTAAAAGTTCTGTAAAGTCAAAGAAAGTAGTACAGTACTAACTGGAGCTAATCATTTGTTGTAGGTGCTATTAGCCATGGGTTAAACTCACTGTCTTCATCTCCTAAATGCACCACAGGATATTTGTAACTGTGTCTTACTGGCACTTTGACCATGTATTTTATCCATTTCGGTGGTGAGGGTGGATGAGCAAGAATGATGGATGACCACATATCTGATGGATAATGCTAGTATTTTCCATCCAAAAATCTGTATCCAAGTTTTGTTTCAATATTTTTTCATCTCCAGAGTTCACTGACTGATTTTTCCCCAACTATCACAGTTCTTTCCAATATACGGTGGGCACTATTTATCAAAAGTGACATTTCTAAATAAAAGTAGCTCCAGAATTTAACTAAACAAATTACAGCATTCACTCCAACTCTGTCTTGTCTGGGCCAGGCCTTCTAGGAAGACCCTGGCTGTCACTATAGGTCACTTGATGCCTCAAACTGTACCTCCTGCTTGCATTTCTGTTACCAAAAGTTGTTTATTCTATAGGACTCATCCATGTACAGTGACTGAGGCCAAAAGCTTCAGTGTTTCACTGTCAGTCTGTGAGATGGTTAACTTTCTCCAGCCTTAATATCACAAACTGCATGAAGCTGCACAATGCTAATTTTTGCCCTCTGTTGTACTACACCTCTTTAGACCTTGCAGAGGAGACCAAAGGACATGCAACTTTTCAGCATAATGCTGTCTCTCACAGGGAACCCAAGGAAAAACATATCAGTCACTTGTGTAATTCTTTTTCCTCGAGACAGAGAAGCCAAAATCATCACCATGAAGAACACTGCTGCTGAGTAGGGTATTCTCCTTCTTGTAAATATAGTTCTTTCTTGCTGTGCTGAAACAATTAATGACCATGACTGCCAGGATCCTAACACCTATACTATTATCTGCTTTCCTGTAGGCCCCATGTGCAGCTACAAAAACTGCACTGCACCCTCCACTACACCCTCAGTGCTATACAAGAGAGTTGAATGCCCAGCCAAAAGGAGTATCTGTTCACTACATCGCTGTTTCCTTCTATCTCCAGCAGATACTGCTCAGCTGCTCCTGCAGCTTCCTCTGCACCATGATGCTCCTCCGCTGATCAGCACAGGAGAGGAAGTTACCTCTTCTCCCAGTTCCAGTGAGAAGAGAATGCTGCAGCAGGAATGCAGCAATAGTGGTTGCTTGCCATCCACAGCTCAAACAGAAGGATATGTGGCCCTGTTTCCAGACCCTTCAGGCAGAGAACGGAAGGAATTGATGAGAGGAAACCACTAAATACAGGCCAAAACTATATTTTTTTTCTGTCACTTGGAAAGGAATACCATCCGGTTTCCTCCATCTGTATCGAAACATAAAAGGTCACTAGGCAGGGTAATCTGGCTTCATTTCAATACTTCTCTTATGTTCAGTGGCTGGTGAATTTCCTTGCACTTATCTATGGTATTCCCCCCCGCCTTCTCTCTCTACATAGTGTATAGGAATTCGATAGTGGTGCTTTAGGGCTGGTGAGCCCTAGAGAGTATGTTTCCACTGCAGCCGAGAGGTGCAGTTTCCAGCACTGACAGACGGCCCTTGGCTAGCTCAGACAGCATACTAAAACTCTTAGTGCATACGTGGCAGTACTGGTGGCAGCTCACACTAGCCTCACAGTCTAAGCCTGCCTGACTTTCTGGGCCTGAGGTCAGACAGCTAGCCCCAGCCACAGCCAGTGCCCCTACATCCGCGCTGCTATTTTTAGGGAGCTAACTTGAGTTGAGCTAGCACAGGTCTGTCTGCCCATGCTAGTCTCAGTCCTGTGGCTTCAACTCAAGTTTATCCTTTTATCTGAGCTCTAACTGCTATATTGTTACCTCACTCCATTGCTGGCTGGCTCCTCAGAGCAGGAACAGATCAACAGACATTGTATATGTTGCTATAACTGTACTAAGGGCAACTGAGAGAGGAAACAGTGTTAGTGTGTAATATACTGCCTTTTTATTATTGCCTACTGTACAGTGTTGGTGAGACCCTAAAGGGGGGGGTTGGGAAAAGCCCACAGATGCATAACCAATCTCAGTGCTACTCCTGTTCTGTGAATGGAATATATAGTATCAGCTGGTTACCTTTCATAAGCACTGAAATTTATTTGATTATATTTATATTGCAAACCTCTGGTTTCAGATTTCTTTCAGAAACCAAAATATTTTAGCTAGAAACTGAAAAATGGGCTGGTGAAAATTTTCCATCTAAGTGAATTGCCATGTGCTCAGTCAGTTCCAAATGCTGTAATTTGTGAAGTGGATTATTTCTTAGCTCACTAATATTTCTCATCCTCTGCGTGGCCAGCCGGAAAACATCTCCATCTGACAGCTCAACCAGGGAGAAAGCAAACCCACTGAGCAGAGATCACTGTCATCCTCTTAGCTGTCAACAACCCAAAAAGCAACAGGGAAGTGATGCAGCAGTCGGAGACATTTCTGGAAGAGTGACAGTGCCAGGGGACTCCCAGCACACCTCAGCAATCTCATCTGCACACCTGCCCTGCTAATTGGGTGACTGTTTATTTGATGCTGTAGGCTAGCTAAGACATGTCCTTCTCCTCCACTTTGCACTGTGCAGGGATAATTTTAAGCTTGCATATGCAAGCAGGGTTTTCTTTTTTTCCCTTTGAGGCCTGTAGTTGTTGCCTGCTTTTAGAGTTGTTGGGGCCAAACTCATTCCTGGTTTAATTTCACTGAAGTCAAGAAAATGAAATTAAAAATTGTCAGAAAAAAAATCAATTCCTTTCAAGGAGCACAGCTATTCATCAGAAGTCTACATGTTCTTGTATTGACTCCTGGCAGTTGGATGTGCTTAATACACAGAATACTGCTGTCCACTACTCTCATATTGGTAAAGGCTCAGTGAGATGACTGATCAGTAAAATGCTGAGATACTCTCTCCAGAAGCACGGCTCCTTCCACAAGATCCAGCCTGCATAGCAAATCAGAATCTAACATCTAGCAACATTTCAAAGTGCAGGGATAGATTTGGCATGTCATACATTATATCCTCTAAAACAAGCAAGGTGTTATACAAGTTTGTGGGGAAGCCAGGTAGCAAAGTAGCAAAAAGGTGAAGGAATGCATTTCAGAAAGCAAGAAGATTCTCCTGAAAGAACAAGCTAGCAATCATTGCACAAGAAAATTGACTTGTGAGGGGTATGGTCGTAAATGGAATTTTGTCCTATCAAGAAGGATTCTCTTGGTATTGTATTGTGAACAATACACAAATCTTTCTTCAATAGCTCAAGTTATATATTCCTGTGAATCATTATACAATTTATTTTATTCTCACAATTGGCAAACTATTTTTATTTGCTATTATTTAGCTAAACAAATCAGTTAGACATCTTTAACTCTTCATTGTTTATTTCCTGATATAGTAAATTCTAAGGACAAGTACCTTTGCTCAGCCATCTCCTCTATAGTTCCACCTCCTGCTCCATTCTCATTGGTTCCTTCTTTCCAACTTGCTTCCTAAACCCTTCCCAATACTCTGGACTTTCCAGTGTTCCCTCTAATTTTTCATAGACTGTGTGTGCAAAAAATTTCTTTTGTGCAAATTTTAGAAGCCAGTGTCCAAATTTGTGTGCACTCCAGTGAGTGCAGTCAACCTTGTGAGTGCAATGAAATAAGTGTGTATGATTCAAATAATATCTACATTTTATTTTGATCTGGTGATGGAGATTATTTTTTTAAACTACTAAACCTTATTTGAAGCATGTTACTTGAAATCACCTTCTTAAAAGTGGCATAAAAGTATCAGCACTGTTGAATTTTTTTGTGCATGCTTTATTTTGTTGTGTGCATAGACTTCACAACCCGTGTGTGTACCCACATGTGCACAGCTTAGAGGGAACATAGCTTATTACACCCTTTGTCTTTCTCACTGACTCAGGACCATCTTTTAGCTAGCCTTTGGATGTTTCTACTTCCTCTCCACAATTTCCCCACCACCACCTTGGCCTTCAGTTGCCTCTTTAGCATTCATTTCTTCCAGTCAAGAACTGTTGTTCTTGTGTCATGTCTCATCTCACCATACATGCCCAATGACTTGATTTCACAAGTGTGAGAAGGTCCACCCTGCCTCATCCATGGTCAGGCTGTCCACCTGCCACAGGTGGACCAAGGCAGTTCTTAGTTTTAGTCCCTTCCAGGGAGAGAAAGGGATTTGAGGAGAAAACAGTACACACCAACAAATAATCTATAATGTAGAGATAAGGCACTCCATCAATAGTCCAAGTGTCTTTCACACTGGATGCACAGTTCACAAGTCATTAGGCACAAGGCGGTAAACACGAGGTATCAGATCTTTGCCATCTAGGAGAAGAGGAGACTAGGAGGCGGACACAGGCCCGGCCCACCCCACTCCACTGTGTCCCCAGCCCAGGGCCCAACTAGTGGCCACAGGTTCGACCACAGGGTCAGCAGAGATCCGGCCACAACATGCCAACCCTGGTATGGGGCTCAGGCACAATTCCCCTGGGCTATATACAGCCTTCCCCCTCTCCCTTTAGTACCTGTTTAGCCCCTTTGACTGGGTCCTCTGGGTATTCACTTAGGGGCAAAGAGCAGAGTCAGTCCACTTCATCTGGCAGGGGTAGGTCAGGAAGCTCCAGTGGGATCTGCATCTCCTCTGGTGGGGATAACTCTGGAAGCTCCACTTGGTCTAGTGTGAGGGGCAGTTCCTCCAGGTCCTGCCCCACAGGGAGGTTAGCTACCTGCATCACAAGTGGCAGTTCATCCAAACCACAGGAAGACAGCAGTGGGGCTAAGTCATGGCAGTCTGGGCCTTCCAGGGAAAATTCAGGGTTCCTGGACTCCAGCTGTCCCCCAGTCCACCATCCCTAAGTGGAGTTGGCTCATCCTCAAGGGCACCTGCCATGGGAGGCCTAAGCCAGCCATCCTGGTACTGGAAGGGAGGCCTGCAGGTAGGCAAGTGTTCCCTCTGCTGGAGGAATGTTTGGGGCTGAGGAGCCAGGAGGGAGCCATCCTTTCTCTTCAGCAGCCAGGGCTGGATTGAGCTCCCTGGCCCAGCTTTTACACTTCCTGCTCCACCCCTTGAGCTCTGCTTTGATGGACAGCTGCCTGGTGGCCATGTTGCCTCTCCTGGGGCAGCCATTTTACATCTCCTGGGGGCAGCCATTTCACCTCTCCTAGGAGCGGCCATGTTGTCCCTTTACAACAGGGAATTTTCCTGACTAAAGACTGAGAAAAGCCAAATATAAAGCTACAGAATTTTCCCCACAGAGAGGTGTTGAGTAGAGCTGGGTGAAATTTTTCACATTAAAAATGCAGATTCAGCAGCAAAAACACTTTGTGAATACATGCTGGTTTTGGCAAATTGTTTGCTTGGAAAAAAAATCCAAAAAAGAAAAGAAGAAAAAACAACATACCACATGATACTTTTTTCAGCATTGTAGAAATGTTTCAGGTTTTTTATTTGAACTTATTTCCTTCCAAAACTACCTTTAATTTTATTGTATTTTAAATTCAAAAAACAGTTAAAATGGGTCATTCAAGCCACAACTATTTTTTTAACTAATTGAAATTGCCAGCAATCCCCAAAACATCTGTCATTCACTCATCTTTAGTACTAACTCTACTGAGTACTTCCAACTCTCCCTGGCTTCTGTGGAAATTCACTGTTATATAGTTCACTACACTCATCTCGTGATTTAGATCATTATTATTTCTAATAAACTTCCAGTTAATGGACTCAAACACGCACAACACTTTGCAAGATAAGATCCCAAATCTGTGAGATCCCACTCTTCTTAGACGGCACTGCATGCCCTGAACACCATGTATTTTGTAGTATTGGTATGTCATCAGAAGGAGAAAGGCTGTTAGTCTGACAAATCTCTGTTAGAATTCATAACCTGCTTGTTTTCTTTTGCAATTCCTTAAGCACATGTTCCTTCAAATACTGTTTCTATTTACTGTGTCATTTCATTCATTGTCTAACAAGTACTCAAGGTTCAAACCCCTTTGTGGTGATTTTCTTTCCTCAATCCTCTGCAAGGTTTATTTTAGCAGTTCTCAATGGAATTATGTGGCTGTGTAAATTTTAGCAATATTTCAGTGTTTCATTGGTCAAAACAATTTTTACCTTGAAAACACGCCTGCTGAGATTTTGCTCACTTACACTTTTCAAACATGGGAAGTATAATTAAGTAAAGCCACCAGTCGAGTGTTGCTTGCTATTAAAGAGAACACTCACCTTAATGTTTTAATTTTAAATCTGACCCACAGTATCAGCTAGCTAGCAGCCAAAGAGGGTATGTGGAGGGCACATAATAAGCTATACAGGGAGAAGGGTTTGTTTTTGTTTTTTTTGTGCAAATATGAAGAGCTGGAGGGAGGTCAGAGTCTGCTCCCTTAGGGGAGAAAGTTGAGATGGATATTTTGTGGGAAAGCCATTACTGGGAAATGCAAGGGTACCATTTGAAGGTAGCGTTCATAATCCCATCCAATTACAATTGCTTTTGTGAACAGTTATTTCCCTATATACCCTGAGAGGCAGCGTTCTCCAGTGACTACAACACTAGAACTCAGATCTAGGTTCTTGCTATGTTATACTGTGCAAGTCATTCTTCCTCTTTCCTATATTACGATTTTAAACTGCTGCTCATTTCTTCATTATCTGAGCACCAGCCACATGAAATCAACAGCAACAACAGAGTCCTTAGTAAGCTTCATGAAGTCTATGGCTCTTCTATTTGGGGGTAAAAATTCTGTTGCTGGCAGAAGGTTGATTTTCAGTTTTATTAACATGCTTCTATGGCTTTACTCCTAAGGTTGATTTGTTTCAGAATTTGTTTCCCCTTCCACCTTTTGCTTATCCTGCCTGCTTACATTTCAAAGCCCAGATCTTCAAAGATATTTAGGTGCCTAACTCCCACTGCAATGCTGGTGTGAGAAGGGCTTGCTAAAAAGTTAAATTTTTAATGACTACTGTGTTTATGTAGACTACATTATCAACCTTTCAGTATCTCTCTGTATTAACTTACATTTAGCCTTCCTAGATCTGTTTTATCAGGCTTTGATCCTGTAAAGATTTACACAAATGGAACTTCATTGGAACTTCTCACAGTGTAGAAAACTAACTGCATATGTAAGTCTTCAACACATGAATTTATCTGCTAATGCTTTTGTTCTTTCAAGCTGTTGATTCCTTCTGTTTTTCAGGTCTCATCAGTATTACCAAATAATCAATCTAGAACTGATTAACATATGAAGAAGAAATGCTGAAGTCTAGCTTCATGTTCTGCATTTAATCTAATTCAAAGTGTCTTATAGCCCTGCATTTGACTTTTCAGTTTTCCCCATTTAAGAGTTAAAAGATGTTATCTCTAATCACATGACAAGTTACATCTTCAAAAGAAGATGACAACCAGGAGCGAATTTCGTTTCCGGGCATTTTTAGCAGGACAAGAGGATTTAATTAACTCCAATGTGGTAAAGAGATTCTTCTTACACAGATTCTGCTCCATTTTCAAGGAGTATTATATTTTGTATTTGTTTACTTTATTTTGTGCACTGTAGTTGTACTCTATTAAATAGCTATACTATTTCACTCCTGAGATGGCTTCATTTAAATAATGGTCAAAGCTATCCCTATATGTGCAGTCTCTAAAGAGCTTTTCCATCCTTCCGGGAAAAAACTATTATATAAATGTAAATATAACAGCACTAATGCTTTCGACAAGGTTTTAAAATGTAACATATCTTTTTTTTTTTAATCTCAAAAGCCTTACAGGATTAAGTAATATGGTTACAAAACTAAGATTATAGCAAAGAAAGATGATTCAGGTATTTTCAGAAAAAATGTACAAGCACATGAGAAGCTGATGAGCTGGAGTTATACAGAAGTTGTTCCAGGTACTAGGACTTTTAAACAAGAAAGTGCTTGCAGGAAGAATGGTGATATTCTTGGAAAATAATAGATTCCAGGTGACAGAGACAGCAAGGAAATGGGATCATTTTATTTCTGATTGGTGTGCTTGTGGAAAACGTTCAGATACAACCATTAAACAGCCTTTGTGCTTGAGATCATTATTAGAATAAGATGGGAGAAAGGACATTGGGGCTATATCTATGAACTCATTATTGCCATACTAGGGCAGAAAAGGTGGTAAGGCAAACTGAATTAGACAACAATAGAGAAGAATAGGGGAATCAAAGGTGGAAAGGGGATTAGAAGAAAATGGCATGAGGGTCAACATGCACAATGAAGTCTGTTGTTGAGGAGGAGGAGAGGGAGGAAAGACATCAGAGAGAATGAATAAGAAAACCTGGAAAAGCATAAGGGACTGGTGCTGATAAACTAACAAAGAAATACAGAAGAGAACCACTCAAAAATCGAAGTGGGTTATTTGTAGTCAACTTTTTTGGGTCAATAGGTTAACTGGAGAGAAATGTGGGTATCAAAGTAAGGGAAAGAAGTTGATAGGAATAGGATGAGAATATAGTGGAATGAAGAGAGAAGAAGTGGAATTGAATGGGAGGGGATCGTGAAAATACACAAGGTTGGGGAAAACTACAAAGGTGGCAGGGCAGAGCAGGATCTAAGAAGTTGTAAGTGGGTGGAAACTATCATTGAATAGGGAGATAAACATGTGGTGCAATAATGTGGAGTAGAAGACAAAGAAAGAGCTGGAAGATTGGAAGCTATGAAGGGGGAGGATGATGAAATGTTGATTGACAGAGAAAGAAAGGACCAGTTTTACCTCAGTGATTAGGTAGTCTGAATGCTAACTATTGAAATTTTGGTTTCTGCATATGGCACAGTTAAAATGTTAATGAATATTTCTGTCATGAGAGCAGATGCCATTTTGTGAGGCACAGTTGGTGTAACATGTTACATGGGTAACATACACACATTGTTCTCATACAGCATTCACTTTGGTTCTTTTCCTTACTCTAAAAATGGGCCACTTAGACTATGCCCTGTTTACACTAACACAGAAGTTCAACATAATGGTGTTTACCTTGACCTTCTGGAATGCCTCTCTCCACTGTCAGAGCAGCAAGTTCAAACGAAATGGTACTATAATTCAACATAACACCATCCCTGCAAGTGGCATAACACTGAGGTCAAACTCTACAGTTTGAATTTAGATCTGTGTAGTCAGAGAGTAGCATTTCCTGTTTTTCTAGTCTGCTGCATCATAGCAACATACATCTTTCCTCTGTCTGCAGCCTGGGAAAGTTTCAATTAATTCCTCTCTCTGCGTGCAGCTTTGTCCCTCTCCGTTGTGCCTGCAGCAGAGAAACAGCAAGAAAAGCTTTTCCTGCTTTTTTTCTTTAGAGAACAGGGAAGGGGGAGTGAGCAGAGGAAGACCACCTCCCTACAAGCCCTTGCACCTCTTACCCACAGTTCAGTGCATTTCAGGAAGAAATTGAGCAGTGGGGACAGGAGACACTGGCAAGGAATTTGTTCTGTGATCTCTCATGTTGGTATCCTATAATTTGACAGCTTAAAATCAAATTAGAATCCTGCCCCTAGCATACCAGTGTTGACAAGCCATGTCTCCTCTTTGCACGTGAAAAACAAAACATTTGTATAGAGAGAGAGTGCACACAGATTCAGTAAAGGTGCTATTACTTAACATCAGACACACAAGAAAAAGATAAGTAAATGCTGGACAAACAGGAGAGGATAGAGGAGAATATGGATTAAAAAGGCAGATTAATAGTGTTATGTTCTGGGTGAAACCTTGTTATGGATTGAGTTAAAAACTCATTCAAATGGTTTTGTGAGAGATAGTTAAGAGGCCATACCTAAGCTAAGGAAAGACTAATAGAGTGTCTGCTCACAAACTTGTACCAGGTGGGGAAGAAGGCTCAACTGGCCACTGCAACCAGCTGAATGCGGAGGGAACACACAAAAAAATGAAGACCACAGCCATGGGGATGCAGCCTGAAAGAGCAGCATAAAGCACAGTGGCTGTCTCTGGAGGAAACCTGGGAACAGTTGTTTTGAGTCAAAGGTGCATCCTGAAAAGGGAACATTGGGTGCTATCAGCAAAAGAAACTGTTTCATTTTATTATTTCTGCATTGAGACACATAGGATTTTGTACATTCTTTGTAAATAAACAAAAACTATATCAAAAGGAGATACCAGACTCCGTCAAAGTCCACTTCCCTCTGAACATCCCCAGGACTGCACAATTCAGCTAGCTACTTAATTTGAAAAGAGGCAAAACTACACAGAGCTAATAAAACCCCTCAAAAAATGCTAAATAATTTTTTAAAAAATTACTGGCAAGATACAAGAACAGCCATACTGGCTCAGACCAATAGTCCATCTAATTCTAGCTCATCACTATCTTTCTAGGGCAGGCCATCATCAGATGCTTCAGAGGGAATGAACAGAACAGGTACAATTTCAAGTAATCAATCCCCTATCATCAGGGGTTAAAGTATAATTTGCTGGGTCCCAGAACCCTCTGGCATGGGTGGGCCCCCCTCCAACACAGGTGGGCCCCCCATACCCATCCCCAGAATCCAGCCCCTCTCCCAATACCCACCCCAGACACATACACAAAACCCCAAGTAGGCCCCCCCCCCCCAAAGTGCTTACCCTTGGCTATTTGCAGGCTGCCTGACCAGCTAGAAGCTGCTTCCAGCCACAAGCTGCTCTGCCCTGCAGGGGGAGAGATTCACAAACTCCCAGCCTGCTACAGTTCTCTGGTGACTGGGCTTAAGGTGCAACAGGGCTTAAGGTGGAGCCACCAGAATGCTGTGTTCTGACTGCTCGTGCTACTTTTATGGTGCCCCAGAAAGCAGCATTCCAGTGCAGTCCTCTATTTTTAGGGGCCCCGGAACACTGTCAGCTTAGAAATAGGGGGCCCTGAAACTGTGTTCTGGTATGTTTCCCCTTACTTTAACCTCTGCCTATCAACCAGTCACACTTGCTGGCAGTTGAAGATTTAGGGACACAAAAGGCATGGAGTCCCTGATCATCTGGGCTACTAACCAGTAAGAGACTTTATCCTCCATGAACTTACCTACTTCTTTTCTGAATCCAGCTATACTGTTAGCCTTCAAAACATCTTGTGATAATGAATTCTGCAGGTTGACTGAACATTTCATGAAGAAATACTGCCTTTTTTTTAAAACCTGCTGCTTACTAATTTCATCAGGTGACCAATAGTTCTTGGGTTATGTAATGGGGTAAATAATACTTTCCAATTCAGTTTCTCCATACCATTCATGATTTTAGAAACCTCTGCCATACCCTCCCTTAGTCATCTCTTTTCTAACATTGTGAGTCTATCTAGTTAATATTTCTTCATATGGAAGTTGTTCTATTCCCCTAGTCAGTTCTTTTTCCCTCCTCTTCGCCTTTTCTAGTTCTAATATATCTTTTTTTGAGATGAGGTAACCAGATCTGCATGCAGTAATCAAGATGTGAATATTCCATAGATTTCTGTAGTAGCATCATGGTATTTTCTGTTTTATCATCTAGCCTTTCCTAACAGTTCTTAACACTGTTAGTTTTTGACTGCTGCTGCATCTTGAGTGGACGTTTTCAGAGAATGATCTATGAAGATTCAAAGATTTATCTCTTGGAGTAGAGACAGCTAAATTAGAACACATCATTTTGTTCATATAGTTGTGACTATTTTTCTTCCAAAATGCATTACTTTGCAGTTATCAGGATTTAATTTCATCACTGTTTGCTTCCTAGTCACCCAGTTTTGTGTGATGTCTTTGTAACTCTTCGTAGTTAGCTCTGAACTAGAGTAATTTTAAATTGTCTGCAAATCTTGCCACCTCACTCTTCCCTTTTCCAGATTATTTTTTGAATGTTGAATAACAGGAGGTCCCAGGATTCTTTAGAAACCCTATTTTCTTCTCTCCATTGTGAACACTGACAATTTTCCCTACTCTTTGTTTTCTATCTCCTAAGCAGCCACTGATCCCCAAGAGGACCTTCCTTCTTATCTTCTCACTGCTTAGTTTTCATAAGAGCTTTTGGCAACAGACCTTATCAAAAGCTTTCTAAAAAGTATACTATATCCACTGGATCACCATTGTCCATATGTTTTTGACTCCCTCAAAGAATTCTAATAGATTGGGGAGGCATGATTTCCTATGACAAAACTATGGTGACTCTTCCCCCAATGTACTGTATATTTCTGTGTATCTGATAATTCTGTCCTTTACTATAGTTTCAGTCCATTTGCATGATACTGAAGTTAGGCTTACCAGCCTGTAATTGCCAAAATTGCCTCTCTAGATTTTTCAAAAATAGACTTTACATTAACTATCATACAATCATCTGGTACAGAATATGATTTAAGTGAAGGGCTAGATAACACAATTAAGACATCTGCAATTTCATATTTGATTTCCTTCAGAACTCTTGGACGAATACCATCTGGTCCTGCTCACTTGTTAACATTTAATTTATCAAGTTATTCTGAAACTCTTTTACAGCCACCTCAGTCTGGAATAGTTCCTTGGATCTGTCATGTAAAAAAAGAGCAATTTAGGTTTGGGGACCCTCCTTCACATCCTCTGCAGCAAAGACCAATGCAAAGAATTAATTTAGCTTCACCTTAGCAACCTTATCTTCCATCAGTATGTTTAGCATTTTAATAATCCAGGGGCCCACTCACCATTTGTAAAGCTTCCTACTTTTGAAGGAATTTTTTTTTCAAGTTTTGTTAGTTTATATCAATGCCTCTTGAAACATAAATCAGAAAGATAAACAAGGAATCCTATGGCACTTTTAAAGACTAACAAAATCAGTAAGGATATTTATGCACCCAAAATAGTCTCTTATAGGAATGAAGATATTAAAAAGCTTTGCTAGAAGAAGCACAACTCTAACTGAACAAGTCATTCCAACAATGAACATGGGCAATGAGCAAGTCTGACGGTTACCATAACAAGTCACAGAAGAGTTAATAATGTTTGTTGTTTCCATGTCTGAGAGAAGCAAGCCATGGCTTTTTTTTTTTTTTTAATAAACTGCTGCTCTGTCATTGTGCATTTTAATAGGCCTTTTAAGATTCAACCTCATGAAAATGACACTCTATTTACCCAGACATTTTTTTAAAGCATTGGGTAGTCCCATATGTAAGCTTGTCAGTGCTTTGACTTCTTCAGCAGCAGGACCACATAGCTCCTGTGCAACTTTTTGTCTTGCTGTTTCCTGTCTGGGCTCCACTTCTGAAAATGCAGTTGATCCTTCTGTGCTCTCATTAGTTTTATTTATAGAAATGAGATGTTTGGGGATTTTGCTTTCCAAATGATCTGAGATGCTTAATGTTGTTATTCCATGAGACTGCCTAAATGAGCACAGTCATTTTACGCTACTCTTACATGTCATTTCAGCTGGACTTCAATGAGTTACAGTTGTGATTGCTATCATTTCCTGAAGTACTGAGAGAAAGTTACTGTAGGTAAAACAGCACATAGGCATGACGACAACTTTTCCATACCAAAATGGCTTGAGTCTTCAAGTCAAGTCATATAGGGAATTTACATGTTTTTTTTTTTTTTTGGAAAAGCCAATGACTCAATGGGTTTTAACCCCTTTCTACCACTACCAGGGGAGAAAATGAGAAAAAGTTGTCAAAGGGAGAGCGTGAGTTCAGTCAATCAAAAAAAGTAAGCATGAAAATTATACCAATAAGAGAGACTGACATGAGGAGAACATACCTTCTTCTGTGTGAGAGAGTATGGCTGTGTTCCCACACAGACATTATTTTGATACAAGTTGTGTCAAAACAACTTGTATTGAAATAATGCCTTATTTCAAAATAATTCAAATTAACAGTTTGTTAATTCGAATTAAGGCAAAAAGCTCAAAGCGAAATAGCAGTTTCAGGCAACAGTTTCGAAACAAGTCACTGTTGCTTCAAAACAACATGTTCGAACGGCATTGTTTCGTCCCCACATGGGGTTTAAGTTGTTTCGAAATAATGCCATTGTTTCGAAACAACAGGTGCCATTGTTTTGAAACAACCATGCGTCATGTGAACAGGGTATTTCTTATTTCAAAACGACCTCTTGTTTCGAAATAAGAGTGCTGTGTGAACACAGCCTATGTGTCAGTCCGTACATTTCTTTGTCATACTTCTTAACTTCCATGGCATGTCATTACTTGCTACTACCTCGCTGTATTGCATTATCCTACCCAGGACTGGGTTTAGAGGCCTGCAACACAGGCAGCACAGGTGCAGATTCAGGATTCTGGTTTTGTTGTTAGTGACAAAAGGGAAAATAGAATGTGTGAAGTAAAATGTGTCAGGTATTCCACACGTGGATTCATTTTTCCACTTTAGATGGATTTAAGTCAAAAGTCCCAAATTTCTTATATACAAGTGTGTGATCTTATGTTCATTTATCCATCAGTCTTTCTTAAATACTATATTGATTTCTAGTCATAACTCTCAGGATGTAGAACAGCAGTTCCCATTTTGGACTGTTCACCATTTTGGCATGGCAGTCTTCTCCTAGATGCTATGCATAAAGTCGTTAATCTGGAAGACCACCAGAATCAGTTCTGTGGAGAACTTGGCACTTGAGACACTCTGCTAAAGTGTAAGTACCACAAGGTAATAGTTCACTCTGGTTATATTTTAAGGATCATATTTGGATCTTAGTTTCCCTTCTGTAAGCCCAGAACCATTCCATTAATCTATATAATGTTACTCCACATTTACACAGTGGAAGTGAACTTAGAATTTGTCCTAGACTATAGTAAGATTACTTTTGGGAGCTGGGAGTGGTGGTACTAAAACTGTGATCTGATTAGCTGAAGGAGTCATCTCTACCTACTGTGTCCCACTTTCCCTGCTCCTAGTACAATTATACCCAACTGTCAGTATCCCAGTTTCTTCCTATGCTGTGTCATTGCTAGGGACAGAGCGACTGCTGTTGGCCCCGTCTGGGAGAGCCCAGCACTGGTAGAGCAGCGGAGGGGAGGGGAGCAGGGCAAGCTGCTCCTCCAGGATTGGGGCACTCTTTAATAGATTTGGGGCATATGGGGCTCATGCCCAGCGACAGCACTGCTTTCAGATACAGTATGTGAGGGAATAGCAGCATGGGGAATGCAGCTAATATGGTTCATACAATATTCTAGTATGAATTTCAATGTAATATGAAAAGATCTGCTTACAGAAAGAGAGGTGCCTATAGCTACAACTCACAATAGTTAGGTTCAGTCACCTCTTTGCTCCAGCTGTTCTCGAAATCCCCATGTAATGCATTAGAGGAATTCAAAAAAGATCTTTGAAACATCTGACACTCTGTGAAATCTTAAACAAAGTTCAAATAGATAAATTTGTCTAGCAAGATTTGTATGGATTCTTTCTTCTAGAATTTTTACATTTTTAGGATCAATGTCACATGCTAAAAAAAACACTCCACTGAACCTCAATATTCAATTGCCTGCTTTACTGTGCTATCTTAAACACTCAATACTGGGAGATGCCACTTTTTTTCTAGTTGAAAATCTGATTGTTGATGGGATGCATGCCTATTATCAATGAGATTGTGAGGTTATATAAATTGCATACATGGACATGGATTTGCAGAACTCACTACAAAGAACTTGAGTGCTCATTCTGCACATGACATAATTTAGACAAATCTCTTGCACTGAAGTGGATTTTCTGACATCTGTTAATGAAAATGTGTTAGCTTCTTATCTTTCTTTCATGTGGAATGCTTCAGTTTAAGCAGAACTCCCTCACGCCAAATCTATCATTTCAATGTATTAAAAATTTGGACTTCAGTTTACCCAGTTTGGGACCTAAGGAAAAAACAAAACAAAAAGGGAAAATTTTTCAGAGAGGTCACAGTTCAGAAGCTCAAGGTCGTTGTGCAATATTGTTTGAAATTGGCTACTTGAATTTGCATCATACCAGTACTTTACACATAGGGGTTATTTAGGATTTAAAAAAAAATCTCCACTCTTCAGAGCTTTTTCCAGATTTTATGAAAACTCCCCTGAAATTGCTTATTTTTCAGATCAGTGGAGAGTGATAAAGAAGGGTCTCAGATCATTATTGAACATGAAGAGCCTTACACATTTGAGCATATTGTGAGTGACAGCAGTACAACAAATGAGCCTCAACTATAGTCAGAAACCAGCGTTAAGAAAACAACATCTGCTGGAATTTTTCCTGCTTTAAAGATGTTTTCTGACTCCTATATTGACCTAGTGCTCTGGTATGTTTAGAACATTCAAAAGACCTGTTATATCAGCTCTGGTGCCTATGATATAAATACAGTGACCAGATCATCCCTGAAGATCCAAGAACAAACAGTTCAGACAGTATATGGATGTTTCCTTGACAATCCCATTCTTCCTGTCACTGGACTCAGAGAAAGCCTTTTTGTAGGCTCAAGAATCTGCAGGTAGGGAAAGAATGAAGATAGACGGAATGTGCTTTGGACATAGGTCTTAGAGACCATATCCATCATTCCCCTGTTAAGCACTGATGAATCTGCTACTGCTGAGGTTTTGAGGCTAGTTCTAGGCACAGCAAGAGGCAAGAGTTCTGGCATCACAACATGAAACTGGAAGAAGAAAATGAGGAGCCTAGAGTATGACTGGCCCTAGACTAAATGGAACTCCTGGGGAACACCTTCAGTGCCCTCCTTCATTTGTTAAATTTTTTAATACTCTATTTTATTGCATGTGTAGCTCATTTCATGACTTTAATGCACAATTTGAATGCATGATTTATTTGTCAAATAAGATGATAAATTCACATGCTATGATCTATAAATCTGTATTTATTCCTGCAAATAAAAAAAACAAAATAAAAAAATTCATTTCCTCTAAGATTATAGAAGCTTTAGTTGTAAGAATAACTGAAATGCGCTCACATCAAGAAATTGAACTTTGCATCAACACTAGGTGTACCAGTATTAAATAGTGTTAATGGGTGTACCAGTATTAAGTAGTGTTAACAGCAGATGACAGGCTTGGAATGTTCTAGTTCAATTCAAACGATTGCTTTTCTCACCTTTGCTCTGAGTTTAGTGAATGTAGTTTTCAGAAAATCTGGAAGGTTCCATAAGATTCTATAAAGCTTCAAAACATTTTACGTGGTTAGTGAAAAATGAATCCACATATGGAATACCTGAAACATTTTACTTCAAACATTCTATTTTCCCTTTTGTTGTGAACAACATGAATAGCACCCTGCACCCGAGACCGTCAAGTGCGTCACCTTTCCCTAAATCTGACCCTGCCTTGGAGCACAGCAGAGGTACAACACAATGCATAGATGGCTCAGGCCTCAACATTTCTCACCTGGATTTCAGAGATCTGCAGCTAACTTGCTAATTCTAGTGTTGCCACCTCTCACCATTGTATAGGAAGCATAGTAGCATTTGGTGCCATTATTTTAAAAGCCCCAGCTTCTGGATTCATGTGATTATGTGATAATTTCTATTAAAAGGCTGTTTTTAGCCCTCAGGGTTTCAAAGAAAAGCTTGAAAATGTCATACACAAGCACCCTGCAAAGGCTCTGACTACAGAAGAAATACACAAAGAACTGTGGAGGGTTTGGTTTTGTTCTTTAAAGAATCTCAAGATTTTGGGTGGCCTCCCTCATAATTTTTGGCAACTGGCAATATTGAAAATATACTTCTTATAAAAGTGTGTGGGAAAAATGCCCTTCAGTGAAGTCTTAGGGAGTTTTACACATTCCATAGCTCCTACCCAATTTTTACTACCATGGGAACAGAAGAATGAGCTCACTTTAAATTAGTAACATAATATATTAATCAGAAGAAACAATGGGGTGGATTCATCTGTGACTTACAGTGATGTAGCTTCACTGACTTCAGTGAATATTCTCCCAATTTCCAATAGTACATGTGATGAGACAGTCCCATTATCTATAACAGAGTTTAAGTCTATGGAAAAGACTTACAAATATTGTTTAGGTTTGTCTCAGAAGGTTTAAATCAGAGGCTTTTATTTCACTCTTGAAGGATCAAGCTGAAACACTCACTATATGCTAAGCCTAAAATAAGAACATCCACCAAACAATACTTCTGTATCTTGAGTGAAACTTTGGAAATAAATACAGAATATGTAGCCTGATAAATGGTACATCCAGTACTGTATATGATTACAAGTGCTTATTGTAACCACCTTCAAAGCTGCAACCGTAGACTCACAGTTCTGAATCAGAGAGGAAAGTGGGATGGGGGGGGCACCTACTTGAATGATAGGGGAAAAAACTAACAATTCAACAAAAAAAATATAGTACAGTTATAGAAGAGACAATTGAAAGTTAAGGGCATGTCTATATGATTCCCAATTTGAGGCAATCCAAAGTAAATTTGATTGTATTGCTTCAGGTCTTAAACATGACATTGGATTTTTGTCTCATTACAACAGGTGATCTGACCTCACCTCCCTCTGTATGCTGTTCCCCAGTATTTGAATCTTTACAACTGTTTTGATTTGCTGTTACAGTGTGACCTGTTCCTATGACTTACACTTCCCTGCATTTATTTCCTCCCATTCTGTAAGTTCCCCCATCTTCAAAGCATCTGATGAAGTGGGATTTTCTCCTACAAAAGCTCGTGCAAAAAAATAAACTTGTTAGTCTTTAAGTGCCACAGGATTCCCAGCCTTAGGAACCATGCTCTATCTCTGATGAAGCTAGCACGCTAAAAGTAACATGTAACCACAGTAACACAGGCGGTGGGAGGTGTTAATCACCAAAAAGCATGCACCCATTCAAGATGCTCGGCATGTGCTCAGAGTAGTTAACCCGTCAGGCCACTTGCACGACCATGGCTACACTCTCATTTTAGTATGCTAGTTTGATGTAAGGTGACCAAATGGCACGTGTGAAACATTTGGACAGAGATTGAGGGGTAAATGGGCATCTTATAAAACAAAGCCCTGAATCTCAGGCCTGTCCCTATAAATTCAGGGCATCTGGTCACCCTACCTCAATGTGAGCTAGTGCAGATCTATGTTCTGCAGCTGGGAATTACACCCCCATTTTGAAGTGTTAATATACCCTTTACCTTGGGGGCAAATACTAATGACTTTACAGGAGCTGCTTCACTGAACTTGAGCAGGATTTTGTTTTCAAATACATTTACTATTTTAAGGCAAGAAGAGACCTTCATGATTGTCTAGTCTTACCTCTAAACCTTAGCTCAAGCATTTGTTCTTTCTATATCACATCTCCCTGCTCCCTTCTGTGCCTCCCCACTCACTGACTGCCAGCCTCCCTCATTCTCAAAAAAGCATTAATTCCAGACTTTTAAAATGATCCTTGACATGGTACCCACAACCTTGCAACAGCATAATCCTGTGGGGCATTTCAGTATTGCCAGAGAACAATTTCAAATTCACCAAGCAAGGGAAAAAACAAACAAGGTATCCTGTGGCACGTTTATAGACTAACAAATTTATTTAATTCACCAAGCAAGGGAAGACTGTTTTCATCTGCTGGTATCTCACTGTAACTCACAGAGGCCTCAACCAAAAATGTGCCCTCACTGTGCTAGGCAGCAAACAGATATAGTGTGAGGTAGGCCCTGCCACACAGAGGTTAAAGTAGGCCGGAATGGCCCAGAATTCCATTCCGGGGCCCACTATTTTTAGGAGCGGAGTGTTCCTGGTCCCCGAAAAATAAAAAATAGTGCTGGAACACTGTATTCTGGGGCCCACCTTTGAAAAATAGCAGGACCCAGAACACTGGGTTCCAGCATCATTTTCTGTTTTTAGGAACCTGTACACTGTGCCCCTAAGAATAGCAGGCCCCTCCAAGAGCAGCCTGCAGGGTGCACGCTTCCTTGGCCCAGTGTGCTGTTGGTGAGTACCAAGGTGCCTGCTCACAGTGGGGGGGAGTGAGTATTGGGGGAGGGTATTGGGGGCAGTAGCTGGGATGGGGGCAGGAGCTGGGACATGGGAAGGGGGCCCACCCATGTTGGAGGGGGCCTCACCTGATTAGGAAGGTTGCAGGGCCCACCAAATTATACTTTAACCCTGCTGCCACAAAGAGCTTACAGTTAAAACAGACAAGTTAGAAAGGGTGGGAAAAGGAAACAGTGAAGTGAAATGATTTGCCAGAGGTCACAGAGCAAGTCATGAACAGCCAAGAAAAGACGACAAGCCTCTGGACTCCTCATCTGGTAGCCTTTTCAAAGCCACTATTCCTTTTACCAGAGGTGTTAATCTTTTGCTTACTATTTCTCATGAGCATTTTTATTATGTTACCCTATTTTTCTTGTCTATGATAAAAAAAGAAGTGGGGAAGGACTCATTGGTCTGCTGAAACCAGAATATATTGGCAGAGCCAGCGTGAAGAGGCCACAAAGTAATCACAAGGCCCTGTTCAACCCACCAGGAATAAAACATCCAGCATTGTGATCTCACCAGTAGCCAGCCACCTTGGCAGGATACTGCAGCATAGCATGGCTGAGCCTGGGGCAATCCAACATCCTAGCTCTTCTACAGAGGCCCATAGGAGCTGTTGCCACCAGGACCCAAATGAACAAATCTCCAAAGACACAATGAATCCAGAACCTGTCTTCATTTAGTAAATGCTGCAAAACCTGCTAGTTAGATTAAATTTTTTCCAACACAACCAAAATGACCTTTGCAACATTATCCAACTTCCTATTCTCCACTCCAACTGCTTAAAAATTACTTACCTCAGCCAAGTTTTCTAAAACCCAATAATGGAGAGGAGCCAGAAACTTCACAAACACCCTAGGGACTTTGCTATTGCCAAAAAAATTTACATGGTAGGAGCTCAGATATCAAAGAGATGGATAGTAGAACAAATGCCTAAGAGGACAGCTGTGAGTTGAAGAGCTCCTCAGTGCTAACTTTCAATAGGCTTACAAGAATATCCTTTGAACATTCTGGTTCACAGATTATGATGTGAGGTCTTAAATGAAAGCCAGGATCATGCTGGTCACTAATGTAGTTGTGAAATGTATGTGCCCATACTATATGAGGAGTTATGCATGTATGCTGAAAATATGTTCCTAAAGCCTGAAATCGAGGCAGAGCTGACAAAAAGCTCTTCTGCCAGACAACAGACATTTAGGGCCCAAGACAATAACGGGGGCTCAAGTGGGGCCCAAGTCAGCAAAAAAGGCAGATGTATCTGGCTTGCTCAAGGCTGCTATCTTTGCCAACATGCCCAGAGGTACCCTGCCTGCTGAGGAGGCTGTGCTTCCCGAAGAACTACCAGGGCTGCAGCTGGCCACTTACCCGAGGATGCTCCATGGCCCCTGAATGATTCCACTGGTGATGTGCCCAGAGACACCCTGCTCCTCGAGAGGTCCCTACTTGTTGGGGAACTGCCACTGGCCACATTATCCCATGGACTCAGATACACACCACAGAGGGAAGTAGCCCAGGACAACTGACTGCCATTTGGCTTTTTTGGGCCTGCGCCTCAATCAGCATGTTACAATATCACTCCCCTACTGTTAGGGCCACATGCTGGGATGCAGTACAGTTGGGTGGGCCTGGGACTGTTTGCTGATACAAGAGCCAGGGGTCATAGTCTGCCTGCCCTGCCCAGTGGCCATGAACTACAGACTGCTTGCTTGTCCCTCTCCCCCCCCAGGCCTGGTCTATAGACTGTTGTCCCTACACGGCCTGAGGGCCAGGGCAATAGTGTGCTTATCTACCCCATTCTGCCTGAGGATTGGGGCTATGGACAGTGTGCATTCTCTGCCCCCTTGGAAGGCCAAGAGCAATTAATGGTTAATTGGCTCAGTCAGTCCCCCTGCCAATAGGTGGCAGCTGAGTGAGTTGGTGTGGCCTCTGTCCAGCCTAGAGGGGAAGGAGCAACCTGTACTCCTCTACAGTCCGCAATGTCATATGTAGCATTGTCAGGTGACATATTTTACAATGACATTGACTGGTGTGTTACTAGTTTTCAAATGAAACTTCCAAGGCATATACTGTACAAGAAGTCAATGCAGTATATAGTATGTGAATACAGGAATGCCAAGGATCACAAAGGGGTTATCCTGACTGTGGGTACAGACACAGTAGTGTACTGTGGGGACTCTAGCACCCAGAGGGCGATGCTCACATTTGTGCCTCCCCCCCATGACAACAATGGTGACAGCACCCTGTGGGGGGAGGGAAATCCATGGGTTCATTTTCCATTCTCTCCCAGTTCTCCCCCACCATACTGTGGGAGTGATGGGAAACAGGAGTGACAGGGACAGATGCCCTTGGCAGCCAGGAGGTGAGAGACATGATGGGCTCTGCCTGAAACCTCACCATTAAGTTGGGTGTCTGCTCACTATGCGACTCCCTGGTACAATTGCATCCAGTGTGGGGACAGAGAGGCTGCGAGGATGCTTACTCACACAGCTGGAGCCCTCAGTCTCAGACAGGCCTGAGCTGGGCTTGGCATGGCCACTGCAGATGTCAATGCCTTGCAGCCCCTAACCACCTGCGACAGCAGGGGGCTGCTCCTCCACTAATGGCCTTCAAAGTGCCCCCCCCCCCTTTCCCCAAGTCTGGCACCTGGGGCATGGGACTCCTCCCCCCCACTACTGGTATGCCTCTGTACAGACAGTGAATTCTGGGGGATGCAAGGGGAAGGCTAAGATGACAACCTTTTATCCTGCACCTGGGTTGTAAAACAGACAGTGCATTTAAATTCATGAAAACAATCAGCCTGGCTTGAAACACCACAGAGGACATCTGCAGCGAGAAACTCCTTTGGACAGGAGGTTAGCCTGTTACATTTAGCCTCTGGAAAACATGTTATAATTTTGGTTTATATGTAACCTTCTGTTTCCATTATCCTTACTCTGTAACCATCTTCAATAATAACTGTACTGTTGTTTTCACTAACAATAGATGTCACTGTATGCTATGGTATTTATCAAGCTGGTGTGAGCCTTGTACCCCTGGGGACAGCAGACTTGGTTGGTATTTCTGTGAGTGTTCAGTGAAGAAGGGGCTGGACAGTACAAGGGGATGCTTCAAAAGGGCTCAGAGACTGGAGTGCATCTTTTGTTAACCTGCAATGCAAAGGAAGGGCTGGCATAGCTCAGAGGAATGTTTGGGTGGCCAGCAGATCAGTGTCAGGAAGAGGACACTCTTTAAAACCATCCTCACAGCTGAATAATTAGCCCCATATTGACAATTCCTGTTAGAAAAGTGAACAGAGGCCTCAACTCAGCAAAATATTTAAGTGCATGTTTAACTCTTGGGGAAGATAAGTGCTTTGCCTGAACTGGGGTGGGCTGCTGTCTCAGGGCCAGAGTGCTAATCATAGGGTACTGTGCTCCTGTGCCTTGGAACAGCCCAGTCAGCTGAGTGAGTGGCCTAAACCATCAATAGCACTTGTAAAATAAGTCACTAGGAGGCTGCAGAGTAGACAATACATATAAATATACATAGTGGTCCAAACTTTCCTTTTGCACATAGGTGCATACAAAACAGGTAATTGCATTCCTAAGAGGTGTCTACATTGCATCAGGGAGCATGTGTCCCAACATGGGTAGACAGAATTCAAAGCTAGCACATTTGTCCAACTAGCTTCACAGTATTTGTACCCTAAGTGCCCATTTCAGCACAATTTAATCCCTCCCCCACCCCCTCCAGTGCTGATTAAAGTGTTGACACTGCAGTTTTACTCCAGCACCACCAACAGATGGCAGGGAACATGCACCTCTGCAGGACCTAGGCAGAATATTTTTCCCCACCCTAGATAAGGACCAAGTTGAAACACAACAGTCTTCATGGGAAAGAATTTCCAGAAAAACCCCTTTTGTTCCAAGTCTGCCATTCCCAGTTAGTCGTGCATTTGCCTCCATGTAAAGTAGAGTGAATTTCTTTTGTGCTTCTATAGTAACAAATAGCCTGAAATGAGAGAGCTGTCTGTGGTCCTAAAGGCATACTGTCACATGAATAATCTTCTGGATTTTAAGCTTGACTACCAGATTTGACTTATGATTAGTTCATACATGTATATTGTTTACTCTGTATTATACTAATTCAAAAAAAATAACTTTATATAAAGCCAAAAAGACCACCCTGTATCCACCCACTTTTTATTTTCAAAGACAATTGTTTCACCTGTTTAATCTATCTTAATACAAATGAAAACGTCTGTTTCTATTTTCTTCAAGTTCCTCTCTGTGCATGTAGTTTCCCCCACACCCCTCAAATTGCTGTCCGGGAAGGTGATTAACTGAGAAAGGAGAATTGTGGCACCTAGTGATTGAATACACTTTTTCTCTCAATTTGCTGTCCTCATCTATTTCATGTGACATTTATAAATGCTACTATGATGTTGAATTCATCAGTTTCTACCCAAAGAAAATACCTAGCGATGAAAGATCAATGTGGTTTATCAGGAAATGCTCCATTTCTTTTCAATTTATCATTAGAAAGTATAATGAATACTTCAACATATTTCCCAGATGCAGAAAAGACGACATATTGAATGTGTTGTTCTCAGCCATTATCTATTAAGTTTTGTTGATTTTTATAAAGCTGGTTTTTCCAGCCCTCCTTCACTTGATCCACAGGCGTACATTTCTCTGTTTACTGCTTCAGGGCACAGAAAGGTGGAGTAAAAGTTCACTTTTATGTACTTATTTTAGGGACAAAATATGCTCTGGGGCTCTAGCCTGTAATGAGTGGTATGACACCTTACTTGGCTGTTGCAGGAGCTGCACAGGAAGGGAGATGTGACTCAGGAACACAGAAATCTACTCTTGGCATAGATTTACTCTAGCAATAAAGTACTGTTCCTAGAGCGCTACTTCAATACCATTCAACCATGCAGGCAAGGATAGGCAATGCTAAAGCTTCACTCTGGTGATTCTCTGCTCTACCCATTCCCACCTCCTCTTGTGAGTTGTCTCCCATTGGCATAAAGCAGCTACATGAGAGACCTTACTGCGGCACAGCTATCCCAAGGTCTGCAATATAACCATAAGTGGTTATGATAGAAAGATCAAAAAAATCGTTCTACGAAATTCTTCCACAAAATGCCGCTGCTGTAACAGTGCTAGACACCTGATTAAGATAATGAATCCTAAGATGACAGAGGGCAAGATTTTCAAAAAATGGTTTCCTAGCATCAGGGTTCTAAATCCATGGTTAGGCACCTAAATCAGTAAGAGTTTCCAGGCACTTAGATGTCTTGAAGGAAAAAAAATAAACTACTGATTTGGGACCCTAATTTTGGTCAAAATCACTACTTAAATAATTCCAGCTGGTTTTCTTATTCTTCCATCAAGCTTTGTCCCAGCGTAACTGTTTTGTTGTCCATGTTACCCATTTTAGTATGTGCCCTAGTTTGCTCTGTGTTGGTGACCATGGAATGTTTTTCTAGGTTGTTGTTGTTGAATAAAACCTCCTTTTTCCATTAAGTAAGTTCCCCAGGGCTTCCATGTAGTGTAGCACCTGTGACCCTGCCTGGAACTGGGAATACAGATGTGGAATTATTTGCGGTTACCAGTCTGCTTTTGAATACTGCAGGCACAAATCCCTGGGTGACAACATTCAGTGGATGCAAGAGCAGTTTTGTGAGATGGGAAACAGAATGTTTTGCTGGTGTGCAAGATGCTGTGATAAACATTGCTCTGAGGAGCCTCCCAGAATCTCTGTACTCAGACAGTCCCTAGCAGCAGGTGGGGCTGCAGCAACAATCACATTTGTGTTTGGTCAGGGAGGCAGCAGCAGTTTTCAACAAGCATCAGCCACAATCAAATGGACATTTCAGATAAGAGGGGCACGTACGACACAAGGACATCATTACAAGATAGGAAGAATATACATTTTCCCATCCCACCTGGCCAACAAAATCTCTGAGTGAAGGTTGAACAGCCCCACTCATACCTCTGCTGCAGTCCACTCATAACCACTGCAAGATGGTTTAAAAAGTGCTGCTATTTCATCTCAAATAGCTGCAAGCCCTAGATATGGTTTTACTTGTATAACCTAAAACAGACTAAATACTTTTCTATGCTTCTTTCTCTGGACAAGTTCCCAAAATCCAGAGAGGCAAACATTGGCAGAGGGGGAAGTCAGAAGGTAGGAATATAGACCTGCATGTTTCCTGTCCCCTGTTCCTATGACTATGGCCCCAGCACATTGAACTAAAAGAATTCTCTGGTGCAGGCTGAGGACAAATAGTTCCTGATGAGCACTCCTCTTCTGCAGTTAGACTGTTTAGGAGTATAGTAAATAAAGCTGATGTTCAGCTAGGAAACACACATGAGGGTCTAATTCAAAGTCCACTGAAATTAGTGGAAAGACTCCCACTGATTTCAGTGGGTTTGGATCAGGCTCTGAAATATCCACATGCACCAAAGAAGCTGTAAGATGGAAAAATATGGGGTTTTGTATCAATAAAGACTCACTGCAAGGAAAATATTATTCACATCTTAGCTGCAAGAACACCACTGTATGCACAGGTCCAAATTCTGCTCATTCTCCTCCAGAGGTACATGGCCCATAATGCAGCAGATCAAGAGTAGTTCCACTGCATGGAAGTTGGGGAGGCAAGCTAGAAGAAGCTGGTGCATGGAGGGATGCAAAATATAGGTCATCAATTACACAAACAAATTGGTCAAACTTCCTAGGCCTGATTCTCCACTGCCCTGCAACATTCAGTGCCTTGGGATTGGTGCACATGGGTGTGAAATGCCACCAGAGCGAAACACTAACAATTTACATCCACTTTCTATTGATGGAAATGATGAGGCAAGGTGCAGGGTGCTAGAAAACTCTGACATACCTGGGGGGGGGCTAGATACAATTTATGAGCTGCAGCAGCAGCCACAGAGGGTGTGTAGTTTCTTCAAAAAACTGAATACAGTGTCTCAACATTCAAAGAAATTACCTGCACTTGTGCCTTTTGCCAGGTGAGTGGATTTGGCCTCTGTGCGTACAAAAAAAAAAAAAAACAACCAACTGAACTGCATTTGAGAAACAGTATGATCCTGTTGATAGAGCAATGGTGTGAGGCTCTGAAGACATGAATTCTATTCCCAGCTGAGCAACTTGGGGCAACTTCATTCTTTTTATGCCTCTGCTCCATCAGTCTTGTCTATTTAAATTGCAAGTTTTGAGCAGAGACTATTACTACATATATCTACAGCTCCTAGCACAATGGGTCCTTTATTATAATACTGATAATAGTTCCCCCAAAGTGACTTTATTTTCTTTGAAACTATTAATATCCCTAGTATTGATTGCTTAAGCCAGTCAGGACTCTAGAGCAATGTGCTTCAATATCACAGTACACATGATGGATAATGATTTGATGTTTCAGGACTGTAAATAAAAACAAATGTAGCCAAACCCCTTTTTTGAAACAAACCAGTGGAGTGCTTGTTAGCTAAAAATCAGCGGAAAAACAAGACTGGAATGAAAGCTGTGTTTAACAAACAAGACCAAGGAGATGAGTGAAACAAAACAAAAAGCCAGGGAAGATTTTATCCATGCAGTGAAGTGTATTAAATGTACACACATTTTAGCACAGGCTGCATGTGTGCACAGTTGTAGTCAGTGGGGAGCCATAATCCCATCCACCAGAAAGCACAGAAAGCAGTACTGCACTCTCAGCTACTAGTAAAGCCCAGGAGACATTACTTCCTAGAGACCATTTTCAAGGAGTAGCAGGGGGGTCACCACAACTAAAATACATTTATTGGTTTGTGAAGAAATAAAGCCTTCATCCGGCAAAGCACTCAAGTGTAAGTCAGCCATAAACCTGGATTTGAATTCAGCAGAATTACTCACATTCCTATAATTAAACAATCGCTTACACGCTTTGCTGGACCAGAGCCTATGTGCGTACTCCATTATGATTATTACCACTTTATGAAAAATAGATCTTCTAGGAATATTAAAAGAAGATACTGTCATACTGCTCAGTGTACTGTGTAATTTGTGTCTTATTTATGTTCTGTTGCTCATGTGCTTTTTGAACCTCCTCTGACACACTGTCTCTGTGATGCCACTCAGTGCTGGGAGCCCCATTTGAAGTCAATGGAAAAAGGATTGGCTTCTGTATTTGTATGTAGCATTATTAACTTGGGGAAAAAATAGATGTCAAGTAAATGATTAGTCAACTCTACTGTGAAATTCCTGAGGGGTAGCAGTGTTAGTCTAGTCCAGCAAAACAGACAAGGAGTCTGGTGACACTTTTAAAGACTAAAATTTATTTATCGCATGGGCTTTCACAGGAAAGAATGTGACTATGTCAGATGCTTGAAGATGGGAACTTACAGAATGGGAGCAAAATAAATAGAGGGGAGAGAAAGTCATAGGATCAGCTCCGCAAATCAAAGCTGTTGTTAGGATTCAAACAATGGAATACAGCAATTAGGAAGGAGGTAGGTAAAGAACATGGGTTCTTTTCCCATCACAAAAAGCAATTTTGCTTCTCTTGTCCCCCGCCAACCTCCCTGCTATGTGCTGTACTCCACTGTTTGAATCCTAACAACTGCTTTGATTTGCTGTTACAGTCTGACCAGAGCCCATGACTTACTCTCCCCTGCATTTATTTTGCTACCATTCTCTAAGATCCCCATCTTCAAGCATATGGCATAGTGTGATTCTCTCCCACAAAAGCTCATTCAATAAATAAATTTGTTAGACTTTAAGAGTACCACCGGAATCCTTGTTTGTTCTACTGTGAAACAGATTCAATTTTATTGGCTTTGGAGCAAAAGTAAATGAAAGATGAACCATTGAAGTATGCATCATTTTTAGCTAGAATCAAACTCATAAGAACAATTTTCTCTTCTCTCACACTCATGTAGGATTCTGAAGTTGTTTAGCAAATGTAAAAGCCTTAAATAAAACTCTATAAGGAATTATGTCACTGTGGGTTCCAGTAGTCATTCACAATGCTATACAGAAATTCAGGAATTTAGAAATTCAGCTTAGAATTCCCCACTTAAGGAAAAACATAGGAATGACCACAGGGGATCAGACCCATAGTAGAGTTGTCCAATATCCCATCCCCAACAACAGCCTGCACCAGATGCCTGAAAGGAGTGTGTAAAAAACTTCACAGTGGGCAGAAATGAGGTCATCTGTCCCCCAAGAATATTGCATTCACATTCCCATAGTTAGAGATTGTCTAAAAACTCAAAGCATGAGATTTTAAAAAGGATATAAAACTACAGATTCATGTGGCACTGGGTCCCACACTCTATGTTACACATTTGTGTGAAAAAGTATTTCCTTTTATTGGTTTTTAATTTCCTATCTTTTCTTGTTATTGGTGGGCAGTAAGCAGACATTGGTCATGTGTATATTTCCTCTGGCAACACAATATACCTTCTTTAGTCCATTCACTATTTTATATACTTTTATCATGGCCCCTCCATTATGTTCACAGCATATAAACAGTGAGAAGTTAGATAAAAAACCAAGATACTCTTTTTTCCAGGCAGGTTGCAACTTCACATTACTTAAAACCAAAACCTGTCAACACACATTGTCAACTGCTCACTAAGACAGAAAGGCACAACTCACTCCACCTTACTATAGGCCAACAGCTGCTAAGCCCAGATCACTTTCTTTGCGATACAGCTTCCTAACCTGCAAGGACCAGGAAAAAAAAAACCCAGAATTTGAAATGACACCCTACACTTGCAGTACAATTTCAATACCCCACAACCATTGATATCCTCTCTGAAATAGTTATCCCAGTCTTTGTGGTCTCCCTTCATGTAGAGGTTGTTCCAGGCCCTTGTTCACTCTCATTCCCCTTCTCTGAAGGCTCTGGTTCAGCAATATGCTTTTTGAGACGGGGTAATGCAATATTCTGGATGGGGATACACCACTGAATTTAATAATGATATTTTCAATATTATTCTGTCTAATGACTTGTGCATCCTAACCATCTTGTTTGCTTCTTTGATCACAGCTACAGAAACATTTATTAAGCTGCCCACAATGATTCCCATTTCCTTTTCTGAGCTGATATTGTGAGTTGAGAACCCTGTAAGATGTACAAGTAATTCAGAGTTTTCCATCCAGTGTGCATTTCTTTGCATGTATTTACATTCAGTTTCATCTGTCACCAGCAACAGAAATAAGCAGCTGTATGATGGATAGATGGGAAAGGTCTAGAAGTCCTAGACTTTGCTGATACTACACAGAGCAATACCCCCAGAAAACTACAGATAAAGACAGACAGCCTGATAAAAACAGCTGGCCAACACAGGGCTCAAAATTAGTTATGCTAAAACATATAACCTTGACACCCAGAAGTCAAACAATATCATATCAAACTTTAAAAATATCAAGAAAGTAGAACAATTCATCTATGTGAGCACCACCTTTATTACCCAAGAAGAAAGTGACATCAAGAATAGGAAGGGCATCCACTGTATTTATGAAATTTACTGAGATATGGAAATCAAAACGTACAGGGCACCAAAACAAGACTGAGAATTTTCAGTTCAAACATAGCCTCAATGCTAAATATGACTCAGAGAGCTGGAGATCGACCAAAACATCAGGCAGAAAACTAGATAGCTTTGAAATTAAGTGCTTAGGAAATATTCTGGGCATTATCTGGAAATATTTCATTACTGGTGAAGAGATCCTAGAAATCACCAACCAACTGCATGACTTCATCCAAATCAGAAGGAAGCACTGGACATATTTGGGGCATGCACTGTAGATGGAAACACCAATACTCCCATATAAAGCTGTCAAGGGGAAAACCAAGTGGTCTGAGGAAATGAAGGTACCCGAGAAAAATTTAAGCAGAACCCTTAGGAGGGAGGACAGAATAGTTGCTCACATCCATGTCAGATAGAAACAGCAGCAAATGGCGGAGGGATCAAAGAGACTAGTGCACTAATTTTAGCTTGTGAAGGATGTAATGATCATCATCATCATGTTGTTCATTCAACTTGAGTTCCTCAGTCTCTTCTGCACTTAATCTAAATACTATAGTGTCCCCTGCAAATTGCGCCACCTCACTGCTTACCTTCTTCTCCAGATTATTAATATATTAATGAACATGAGATCTCACTGTTACCCTCTAGCCATGATGAAAATTGACCATTTATTCCTACTCTTTGGGTTTTCTCTGGCAGTTTTTGATCCAGGATAACATTTTGCCTTTCACCCCATGATGACTAAAGTGTCTTATGAGGAATCTTCATCAATGGCCTTTTAAAAGTTATATTAGCCAGTTCTTCTCTTACAAGCACCTTACTGACATATTTAAAGAAGTCCTACAGACTAGTATACAAGCCATCCTTGTTATATTCTTTCTGATCATGCTCTCCCAGGGGTTTTTATAGTTTTTAATTATCTTTTTGAGTAATTTGCAGATTTAAAGCTGACCAGGATGTAATTTCCTGTCCACAAAAAAGTCAAGGCATGAATGAAAAGCACTTTGCTTTTCTCTAACTCCCTAGTAGAAGAAAAAAAAAAAAAAACCATCCAGCTTCTAGAAACATGGAACATGGGCCATCCCACAGTGAGCACTTCAGATGGCATCTCACTTCCCTAACAGACCTGTTATCCTGGGATCAGACTGTCGCTTCCCATGGAAAAAACAACATGGGGATGGGCCAGTGGGAAGAAAAACTAAGAATGGAGTACCACTGAATGCTTCTGTTTATACATCCTGTAACTCTTACTCATAAGGCCTCTAGACAATATCTGGATGACTGCTAATTGTTTAAGAATAAAGCAAGCTGAGCTCTGTTTCTATCTTCTGTGAAATTACTGACTTTAGCCAACAGCTAACTGCTAGGCTGGACCAAGAGGACTACCCCTCCCTTCATTTTATTCCACCAATATCCCTAGTAAGCCATCCATGAATAAAAAGACATTTGACGTTACCATATAAATGCCTGGCCCCAAGTCATCTCAAATGCACTCTTTCAGAAGATGTTTCTTTTAGTATTTGAAGGAATTACTAACACCCAAGAGCTTTTGAGTTGTGCTGGCCAGCCCACAAGGCTTGTCATTTTATTTCAGAATATTATACAAACAAAAACAATATGCTCCCACAATTACAATACCAAATTCTATGTAGAAAACTGGCATTTTGTGACACTTTCATTCATCTCATTTAGAAGTACAAAACTTCAGCATCATCTCCATCTTCTCTTCTAAATAATATTAAATTAGATTTAGGGATCAAAAGGACCTTGTTACCGGACAGATGTAGGCTAATTGCTTATATCTTGACCCCTAGAGGGGTCCATAGTCAATGCAATGTATAAGGAATCATTATAGTTAATGGGTTGGTTCTAATTGCACCTCATTTCCCAAACACCACATGAAAATGTATCCTAGAGAGACAGAATGTGCTTCTTGGCTATTCATACAAAACATGGACACTAATAGATTGCTGTGGGGACCAGTACATGCAGCTGCAATATGACCCATTTAACTGTGAAGACAGTAAGTACCTGACACAGAAAGCATGTTGCTACAAACTTAGCTTTTCTTTTAACTTTTGCCTTCACCAAAACCACAGATTTTTTTATTGGCATTTTCCTTCATCTTATAAAATAGTCCTTTTTCTGTCCATTGTTCTTCCTGTAAATGACTAATCCCCAAAAGTGTTCAATTATCAGAATGATGTATTCAGAAAGGGATTAGACTTTTTTTCAAGCAGTGGTATTTACATAAAATAGGATTTAGAAGTATAAGAGATAGATAAGATTTAAATATACAAGAAATATAAATCTTCATGCATCAGGGCATAAGCCAACAACTAATAATGCAGGCTGTGAAAGAACTCTCCCCTGTGGGCAAGCAATTACATCAGTAACCACTGGAGGGTTTCTTGCACCTTTCCCTAAAGCAAGGGTCTCAAAAACTCAAATCACCAAGAGGGCCCCATGAGGACTAGTTCGTTAGCCCAAGGGCCACATCACTGAAGACATTTCATACAACAATATTGCAAATATTGATAGTGATAATGTTGCTGTGGGCCACAAGAAAGAACTTTAGGGGTCACGTGCAGCCCTTGGGCCACAAGTTTGAGACCCTGCCCTGAAGCCTTTAATAAAGACAGGACACTTGTCAAGCTGGACCATTGGCCTTGTCAGGCAAGGTGATTCCTATCTTTGCTGGCATCTGCTTCATAACCTGATGATTTATTTTCTAGCATCATGTGAGTAAACCCCAGGGACCATATTTCATCCCTGATGAAAACTCATGAGTTACACCAGACATGGTTTTTTTAACCCATTGGGACTAACTCATACGAGTCAAGGCTTCAGGGTTGAAGCCTGTTTCTTCTTTCCTTTCCACAGTTTTTTCCACATATTAAAGGAATGGGAATGTGAAGCACACTTAATAGCTATGGTGGCTTTTACTGATGAAGTTTGAAGGGTCACTTGAACTTCAGTGGAGCTCCCCAAAGGATCAATGCTCATGGAGATGGATCTGGGTGAAGATCTTACCTGGCTGAAAGATGCCTCGCACACTTTTTGGGGCACTACAGGTAAAAACTTCAAAAGACACCAGAGGGATGTACGAGCCTAAGTCCCCATGACTTTCAGTGGGATTTAGGTACTTTTAAACATCACATTATATTTAAAGAAAAATTAATGGAAGAATTCAATAGCTGGTTTTCTTCTTAATGCGTTTCCTTTTGCCTTGAGGTGACCAAAATATGCTTCTTTTACATCAGGATCAGCTACGGTCTCATACAAGTTGTCTTCATGCATTTGAATAAAAGTATTCATGATAGCAAGACTTGCTTCCTGCCTTTAAGCTTCAGGTCGAATTAAAACACCACAGAGCACAAATGTTCCAGAACACATTTTAGCGTTCAAGCTGCGCTACATACCCTGCTGCCCAAATACGCAGAAGGAGCTTAATTTTGCAGGATACTTTTGGTTGTAGGCAAAATGTGTAGGTGATTGGAAAGTAAGTAGTTCATCTATTTTCCACAAATCCTCCTCATATACAGATTTTTTTAAATGGGAAAATTCCATCTTTTCCTATAATAGTTATTTACACCTCTAGCTAAGAGCCAGATGAAAACAGCTCTGAAAATGTGCCCAGAGGCAAAAATGATACTAAATGTGAGATCTTATAGCTCAGTTCTTGCCAGGGGCCTGTCCAGCTTCCATGATCAAGAGATATTTCCTTGTACATTTTGTTGGGTGGCTGTGAAAATACATAGGATGATGAGGAGAGACAATTTCTTTTCCTGAGGCTTATTTCTGCCATTGTGTCTAAAGCAGAAAGCAGTCATCCTATAGGACTTCTCATTAGAAAAGGAGCTGACATTCATGTCACATAGCTATGAGGCTACAGGGCTTTCTTTTTAAACCAGAAATGCTATAAAATTAATACGATTTGTTGCTCAGTAATTTTCACAGGAAAAATTTGATAGTTGACTTGTTTTGCTAACTCATGCAAACTGGGCTCAAATTTAAGACCCATACACCAAGAACAGGAAATTCTGAGTTAACGTTACTTTTAACTCACCCACTTTTCCCTACAACTGTGCTGTGCTGATCTCTCTCTTGTCCAAAGAGTCAAATCAGTAAAGACTATGTGCTCCAATTCCTCGCCACAGTTATGCTTTCGGAATTTTCAAGGCCACTACTCTTCTTCCACTCTTCTTCCACTGTCTGCTACATGGGGTAATAGAGAAGTATGGGGGGGCGGGGAGAAGGCAAGCGGGAAGCAGACTGAAAGCTGCAGTAGTATCTTCCCCTAAGCCCAGAGCAGAGCATTTTCAAAGGGAGTTGCAGGCTACCCTACAGACCATCGTTCCTCAAACATAAAAAAAATCACCAGCAGGTTATAAGGCCTGAGAAGGACGTGAAGGCGATCCCCTAGCTGAAGAAGCAAGGAAGAGAGCGTAGCTTGGGTGAGTGAATTGCTAACTGTGTGTTTGTGTCTGATTAGTTGTCAGTTACTGTGGGAATTGGGACTGTGATTGTCTGAGGGCTGTTTGTACCATTGTTCCCTGCTCACCTTTGATCACCAACTTCAATCAGCCTTGTGATCATCCTTTCCCTGTGTGTTTAACGAGGGGCAAGGACTACCCTAGGCAGAAAAGGCCTTAAAAAGCCAGTGGCTGAGCGACCAGGAGGACTGAAAACAGGCAGGTTTGAGAGGGAGTTTGGGGAGACCACGATGGTGAAGAGGAGCTGCACTGCTTGTGCCAGTGCCCCTTCTGCCTCCTCCACCTGTACTTGCAGCCAGACAGACATCCTGACCATGGATATCTCTACCCAGATCCTGGGGTGGACTTGCAGGGACTGTAACCTGAATTTCCTTGTGTCAGATGATCAGACTGGGGAGATGAATCAATGTGACAGGGGTACCCTGGTGGACTCTCTCAGGAGGCAGGTGGGAGAGTTACAGGAGGAAGTGTCTAGGCTCAGGAGTATCCATACCCTGAAAAAGTTCCTCCACAGCATCCACAAGGAGACATGCAAAGAGGAGGATACTATCCAGGTGCTGAAGACTACTGCCACACCACTGGGGAAGTATGGGATGCCTATGGCAGAAGGAGGACACTGGCAGCTGGTTACCTCTGGCAGCAGACAGTGCTTCACCCCTGCTCCCATCCCACCCTCCATTGTGGCGAAGAACTGTTACATAGCACTACAGACAATGGATGAGGTGGGAGACGCCATGCACCACCGAAGCTAGGAGGATCACATCCACCACAGCTAGGAGGAAACATAGGGTTGTAGTTGTTGGGGACTCACTTCTGAAGGGACGGAGGCACCCATCTGTTACCCTGACAAGGCCTCTTGGGAGGTATGCTGCCTGCCAGGTGCCCGTATCCGAGATGTTATGGAGGGATTGCCAAGAATCATCCACCCCCTGACTACTACCCCATGCTACTCATCCATGTGGGAACCAATGAAACTGCAAGAGGTGATCCTCAGCAGATCAAAGGTGACTACAGGGCTCTGGGAGCACAGGTGAAGGAGTTTGGAGAACAGGTGGTGTTCTCCTTGATCCTTCCAGTCAAGGGTAGGGGCCTGAGCAGAGACGGATGCATCCTGGCGGTGAACGCCTGGATGTGAACATGGTGTCATCAGGAGATGACTGGATTTCTGTATGCGGAAAGAGTCGTTGATGTGATATACCTTGACTTTAGCAAGGCTTTTGATATGGTTTCCCACACCATTCTCATCGGCAAATTAATAAAGTATGGCTTGGATATGTGGACTGTAAGGTGGATAGAGAACTGACTAGATCAATGGTTTCAGCGAGTAGGAATCAATGGTTTCATGTCTAGTAGGCAACCAGTAATGAGTGGAGTGCCCCAGAGGCTGGTCCTGGGACCAGTTCTGTTCAACATTTTCATTAATAATCTTGATCATGGGATAGACTGCACACTCAGTAAGTTTGCAGATGGCACCAGGCTGGGGGGAATGGTAGACATGCTGGAGGGCAGAGACAGGATTCAGGGAGACCTAGACAAACAGGAGCAGTGGGCCAAAAGAAATCTCATGAGGTTCAGCAAGGACAAGTGCAATGTCCTGCACTTGGGATGGAAAAACTCCATTCACTGCTACAGGCTGGGGAGCAATCAGCTAAGTAGCAGCACTGTAGAAAAGGACCTGGGGGTCCCGGTGGATGGGAAACTGGGTATGAGTCAGCAGTGTGCTCTTGCTGCCAAAAAGGCCAATGGCATATTGGGCTGCATCAGAAGTGTTGCCAGCAGATCGAGGGATGTGATCGTTCCCCTCTATTCGGCGCTGGTGAGACTGCATCTGGTATACTGTGTCCAGTTTTGGGCTCCCCGCTACAAAAAGGAAGTGGACAAATTAGAAAGAGTCCAGCGGAGGGCAACAAAAATGATCAAGAGGCTGGAGCACAAGACCTATGAAGAAAGACTGAAAGCATTAGGCTTATTTAGTCTGCAGAAGAAAAGATTGAGGGGGGATTTGATAGCAACCTTCAACTACTTGAAGGGATGATCCAGGAGGATGGAGCTCAGCTATTCTCAGTAATAAAAGAGGACAGAACAAGGAACAACGGTTTCAAGTTGCAACAGGGGAGGTCGAGGTTGGATATTAGGAAAAACTTACTAGGAGAGTGATGAAGCATTGGAATGGGCTACCTAGGGAAGTGGTGGAGTCTCCATCTTTGGGGATATTTAAGGCTCAGCTAGACAAAACCCTGGCTGAGATAATTTAGTGAAATTGGTCCTGCTTTTTTGGCAGGGGTTTGGACTAGATGACCTCATGAGGTCCCTTCTAACCCTATGATTCTATAATTCTATGATCTCACAAACCTTGCCCATGAGAAGTCCAAGTCCCAATGGCTATGCATTCACCTAAACTGTTAGTTCGGACTAACCAAGTCCGAACTAAGTTCGAACTAACTTTCAAAATAAGTACATTTCTTTTTAGTTTGGACTAATTTTCAATTCAAGCTAGCCACAATTTAATTAAAACTAACTTTTTAGTTTTAACTGAAAAAAGCGCAGCTACTTCAAACTAAAAGTTAGTTTGAACTTAAAAAAACACACAGTTCAAACTAGCTGCTAGTTAGAACGTATTTAGTTTGAACTAGCATGTCTCCATTGGGCTAGTTTGAATTAAAAATGCAAATTAGTTCAAACTAAGCAGTTAGTTCAGACTAATCAACCAAACTAAAAAAATTTTAGTTCAACGTAGCCAAAGCCTAGTGTAGACAGCGTTCAAGTTAGTTCAGACTAAGCTTGCTTAGTCCAAACTAATTTGCTAGTATAGATATAGCCAATGACAACAATGAGATTACATGTGTAAGGGCTGCTGTGCAAGCACTTGTGGGATCAGGCTTATGATGCTGGTAGCTTCAGGATTTAGGCATGGGCTGTCAGCCAATGGCAGCACCGCTCACTGAGTAAACCATAGAGCCAGTGGCCTGCATCCACCTATAGCTCAGGATAGCCTGGCAGATAGAAAGCTAATCCCAGTGCCGTCCCAACACTGTATATCTGCATTCTCAGTGGTTATCATATGGCAAGATGGTCTCAACTTCAAGGCCACGGATGTCTCATTTTATCTTTTAATCTCCTGTGTGATTTCCCAGGTAAGGTGTTGGGGGGGGGCACAAAAAGGGGGGCTGAAAGAGACAAGGCAATGGATGAAATTGGGGGTGATGCAAACTTCAGTCAAGAAGGAACTTCTTTTTCTGTCTTTACATTGCAAATTTGTTATTTTAACCCCGTTCCTTCTTTTAAAATGCAGTTTTGTTATTTCCAATTCATTTGCCCCCTACTCAGATGCTATTTAAAATACATAGGTCAAGAGTTTGAACAGGAGGTCTGGGCCCTACTCCTGGCTCTGCCATGAACCAGGTCTGCAAACTTGGGCATGTAACTTTGCTTCTTACCCTTTGTTTATTTAAGGTTGTAAAATCTTCAAGACAGGGGGTTAGCCCTTGCTATGTTATTTGGCGGAAATGTACAACAACTGATTTTGGTGTAGACTCAGTGTCTAAAGAATCTGAAGTTTTCAAAAGTTAGCAACTCTGTCACTTTATAACTCAAAAAACCAGCTTAACAGATCAAAATAATTTTGTATTAAAGGAGATCACATATTTGGACTGACAACTTGTAGATTAAATTTCATCCCAGTGGGATTTAAAGTAACTCTCAGCCTAAAACTCCCAAATCAAGGAATGTTAAAGCTGACAGGCATGATATAGTCAAGCTTTTAGCATCTCCAGGACGATTCGGCAACATCTAGGGGCACTGGGAGACACTATGCTTACTAAACAATGCACTTTTGTCCATCAGCATGCAGGGTTACTATTTATAACAGTTAAGAGATGAAGTAGAACAACTATCTGTGCAACATCTTGACTTTTAAAGCAGGCGCAATGATAATACCATCAAAAGAATGGCAAATCCTTATACAAAACTATTAATCTGATTTCAGTGCCCAGCAGCTGGCTTGCCTAATGTTGTGTTTAATGTAAGTTATACTTCTTGTCAAGAGGGTTGTACTTGGTTTACTTGTGTATTTAATCACAAAGAAAAGGAAGAGTGAATGATTTCATGGCAGCCTAGTTGAAACCCCTTTGACCTTTTGTTCCTGCTCCAATTCAAGCATCTGAAACACATGAGCTGTTGATATTTCCTCCAATTTAAAACCAACTCTAATTAGTTGAGGGTGCTGTGAGAGCCAAGACATTTTCATAATTCTCCATAGCCAAAGAAGGTGCCTCCTCTCTATTTATTTCTTGTCTATAGTCACTAGGTAAAAGAAGTACAAATTGTTGCAAAGATGGGTTACTGAGCTCCTGGATAAAAAGTCTACCCACTTGAAAGATCTGGGTTTTATATTAGTTGTCAGGCTTGAGCCATTTTGCGTAAAATGCCTCTCCAGAGCTAACAGATGTGGAAATAAATTTTATGAAGTTAGGCATCTCTTGTTTACATCTTTGTTCTTGAAGAAACTTTACACAGAGAGATACAGGGCCAAGTTCCACCCTGCTGGGAATAGGTAGAATTCCAGTGACATGACGCCAGGGCTGAATTTGACCAAAGTTCTCCACATATTAAAACTGTTTTGTTGTAGTATCATTAGTCCATTCAAACCTTTCTAGTCTATTTTATAGTTGCCTTTTAGAATTGTAAATCACCCCAGAATAAATCTTCAAATGACAAGGGAAAGAAAATGATCAATACAAAAAGAAAACACTAATCTTCTTTTAGTAGTCACCTGTGGAAAGAACAGGCTGTGACTGAATACCCAGGTATTTCACTGCACTATAGAAATCCTCAGTGCGGCTCTTAAAATCCATCCCCACACTGCCATTTCAAAGAAACTAACTTGGCATATCATAAAATGTTAATTTCCCAGGTGTTTCCTTCCAAGAGAGACATGGCTCTCGTCTTTAAAAGACCTACTAAGGCTTCAAGTCTTTTTTTTTTTAAAGCAAGCCACTGTTTGCTAGGCACTTTTGATTAGACAGATTAGACAGAATGTGAAGCCGAAGCAGTGGTGGGTGACCTCCTCTGTACTAAAACACTAGCCCTCTTGTCAGGAAACAAATAATAAAAGCCTCATGAACTCAGAAAGGGGTAATTAAGCACTTAGAGGAATGATGAAAGGCACAACATAATTTTTCTCGCTGTCTCTGGGGATAAAGTTGATGCCTTATAAATACCGTGCTGCATCATCCAGGATTCAGAGGCACATGGAGCCTTGTTGTTTTTGTAATGCATTGCCAGTGGACTGACACTGTGAAGGGCTGCCTCAGTAACTCAGAAGCCTTCCCCTGTAACCCAGTGCGGAGGGAATGTGTCACTGCAGCCCGTGCACTCACCTTAGTGCTAAGCTGTTCAAAATCAGTAGGAGGGGCAAGCAGTGACAGGGCTCTGGCCTTGCCTTTCCACCAGAATCAGCCAGCCCAGCACATGAAGTAGCACCTACTGCTACGCTTCAAAGGGGGGATAGCAATCATGCTCCATCCGTGCTTTAGGAGCCCACCCAGTGGTGTGCCCCAATGCAGACAGCACCCGAAGACCTGCAATCTAGCCTTAACCATTTAGCAACAGCAAAGTCACACCCTGAAAACACGGTGTGCTGAGTCAGAGCCTCAGCTGAAATCAACATGTATAACTCATTTGGTGCTCCATCCTTGATCACAGATAGCGATAATTGTGCAACAAGAAAGGAGTCCTGTGGCACTTAAAGACTAATAAACCTATTTGTTAGTCTTTAAGCACCACAGGACTCCTTGCTTGTTTTCATCATCATCATCATCATCATCATCATATCATAGGGCTGGAAGGGACCTCGTGTTTTGCAGAACTTGACTAACATGGCTACCCCTTTGGAACTTGCCAATAATTGTATTTAATCTTTCTAATTAATCTCCCTTCAAAAGGTCTCCTCTGCCTTTTCTTTTGGACTAGAAACTGATAGTGGTGAGAGAAAGAAAGAAGCAGGCAGGCAACACTGGAAAATACGGAGGAAGGATGAAGAGCGAAGAGGCATGGGAATCAGCTGCTTGATGATCTAACTGCAGAAAAACAGTTCTAGGAAGCACAGCTCACTATCCTATTTGTATCTTATCACATCCATGTCAAGACTGCTTGATTTATTGCATACTTGACTAGCCATATTTGTGTTCGGCTATGTCTACACTAGCGCTTTTGTCAGTAAAACATTTATGTGAAAAACACCACACCCCGACCAACGCCTGTGTGTAAACTGACACTCATTAAGTGTGGTTTAATTACGTGACAGTAAAGCACTCTCCTGTCAGCCTGGAGCAGCTACATGAGAGACCTTACTGCTGCACAGCTGCAGGGCTACAGCTGTGCCACTGTAAAGTCTGTAGTGTAGACATAGCCTTAGTCACTGGTCAACAGTCAGCTTTGCTTGTTAAATGCAGGCTGTGGTATATCCCCGTACATCAGCACCACCAGCAGCTAGAAGCCAGAAAACAAATTCTGACTCTAGACAGAAGTATCCTTAAGCTCTCTGGGGCCCTAGGCAAAGGCAAATTGGGGACCCCCTACAGGATTCCCACCAGCAGCCCCAGCCCTCCTCACGGCCCCAGCTCTCTTTGGCCACACCCTCCCCACCCAACTTCCCGCAGCCTGTTCCCATGGTCCTGGCCCCCTGCCAGGGGCCCCAGTACTGCCCCACCACCAGCCCTGGCCCCAGCTGCCCACCACATATCCTACAGAATGAGAGCAGACATAGCTTTTGGAGTAAGTGAAGAAGCCCCTTACCGCTTGGGGCCCTAGGCTGGCATCTGCTTTGCCTACCCCAAAAGCTGCCTCTGACTCTGGATTATATAACAGGCCTAATAAAATATACAGCAGAACAAAGATAGCTTGAGTTCATTTTTATTGCCTTTCAAGACAGAACAGCAAACCTGTTTTTGTTATTCATCTGGGCAAGACAGCAAGGACGTCACTAAGGGAATATGAATGGAGCTCTAGAAGACACTATCTTAACTACATGACTTTTTCCTAGAGGAGGTAGTATATATGCTTGTAAAGAACAAAATGTGTTTCATTTCATACAAGAAGGCTACAAAATCTTAGGGTCCGATCCTGCATTCTTTGTGCACGAAGGGAATGGGAGCTTTGAGTGCATAAGTGATGCAGAACCAAGCCCTAAACTTAAACCTAATATCAAAAACTATGCAAAAATTAAATTCCAGTCCTCCTATAGTTTCCTACATTAAAAACACAGCTCTAAATACTCCAGAGATTATTTAACTAAAAGTTAAGATACACCACAGACCAGAAAAACAATCAAGCATTATTCTCCCAGAGACACTGGAAGCCAGCCCATCTTCATTCATGTCAGAAACGTGCCAAGTTATAACGCACTGGAAATTGAGGTCTCTATTTACACTTAAAAGATGACATGCTTTAGGAATTATTTTGAGGGTGATCATAATGGTCCCTTCTGCCCTTAAAATCTGTGAATCTATGAATCAAGGTCCTCCATGCTCCATGTCATTTCTCTTGCACACATGCATGCACGCAAGGGTGTGCTATGGCAGTTTTAAAAATCATTCTTTAATCAATTATTCTAAATATTTCCATTCAGTTATGCTTTTGCTCCACCCACTCAATTTCCACAATATAAATAACTATACACTATATTTATATTGCACTTGCCACATAAACATCTGAAAGCTCTTTGCAGGTATTGATGTTGCCTGTTTAGCACAAGTCGTTATCTAATATTTGGGGCAATGCAAGATTGGTTCCATTAGGATAAGAAACCAGTGATATGAGTTGGATATATTTTTTCCTAGTGTAATCCTGTTTATTTACAAAGGACTTACACACAGAGTCTTCTTACCCTGAACACAGTAGAAACAAACCAAAAAGTTTGCCATGCCAATGGGCTTTGTGCCCAAGAAATTCTGTCCCCTGCTTTCTCTGAGTCACATTCAGAACTCCTCCCTCCCTCCCTTTCTGGTTTTCACTTTCCCCCTGCACTCTCAGAGGCTGGAAACCAATCCTAGCCCCTACAATTAAGATCAAGGAAACCTCTCAGTCTACACAGGTCAACTCTGACCTGCTATGTGGCCAAGTGCCTTGGGCAGTTAGCTCCACAGTTCCCAGCTGTTTTGCTTATCGAAAGTGGCTTGATTGCTCTTTCTGTTCAGCTAGAAAGAGTGTGCGTGCTACAGTCATGGTTTCAAGACTCATCTGCTTTCAGCCATTAGCACCTTCCAAGGTACCATTAATGAACAGAACCTTATGATTCCCTTCTATGACAAAACTACAGAACGTGCCATTTCACAGATAGGAACACTGAGGTAAAAAGTGATTAAACAGCTTACCCAAGTGTCCATAGAGAGTCTCTGACAGAAATAGAACCTACTTATAGATCTCTTGACACTGAGTTCCCAGCCTTAACCACAGAAACATCCTTTTACATTTAAGAAAAATAATACAAGAAACAAAAAGGGCCTGACCACATTTAAACATTCACCAAGGGTGAGGAAAAAGATACGTATCTGTTTTGTTGTACAGCCGTAATCACTGCTATTCAAGAAAGTGTTTTTGCTCCTAGTTAAATGTCTCAAATTTGCCTCTACCTTCAACCAACCACAGCATCTGATTATATGGATGCTGTAATCAATTTCACTGCTGAGGACTGATTGCCATGATTTTAAATGTGTATAAATAAAAATGTCAAACAACACAGTCACTTGGTAGTGAAGGGAAGCTCTTGTATCATCTTCTCATAAGTAGGCTCTCTACGCCCATGGGAGGTGATAGAGATGTCCCCAGTCCAGTTCAGTCCTTGCTTGGACACCTACAACCTAGTTCTGATCTGCATCTGTGTAATTCCCCTGAAATCAGCATAATGACATTGGTGTAAAACCTGTGTACACAAGATCAAAATGAGGCTCAATGGAGTTACAGCAGCATAAAACTTCAGAGAGAGGAGACTCAAGCCTTTAAGGAGAAATTCAACTACCTGGGGCATTTGTTAATCAAAGTGTGCAGACAACTAAAACCAGAAGTCTTTAAGGATTTGCTGCAGTTGTTGCATTTGAAGCACATCAATGGGAGAGTTTTGCCTGCAACTCCAAGGGGGGCAGGGCCCAGAATAGTTTTCACTTTGTACTCACTCTGTTGCAATTTGGGCTGTTTAAGATTTTACAGAGTCACTAGATTAGTGCAAAACACCTCCGACTCTAAAATCACTAATGTGTTATTACTTGAATCATTTTAGCTCTTATATACCTCAGTGCCTCAGGACTCTAGTTGCTTTTGCTGTACACAGACTAACACAGCTATCCCTCTGGATATTTCAGTGGCAACAGGAGCCCACTGTGCTAGGAACTGTATAAATACATGGGGAAAGGCAGTGCCTATCCTAAAGAGGGCACAAGCTTGGCAGAGAAACAACCTGATGACAAGTGGTGGCAGGGAGGTCACCCATGGTGAAGTCTGTGGATGTGCAGGATTCAAACCCTTTTGATCCCTGACTCCAGTGCCTGTAAGCTCATAGTTTGCTGCAAATCTACCATTTGACATAAAACTTCAAATGAGATACAAAGTGCCCCTGTGGAGGAAAATCATCTGCATCTGCTGACTGACTAATGATTTCCACCACACAAACACTCCGCAAAAAAAAAAAAAAAAATCACATGTTAAGTATTTACATGTTACTGCTCCCTAAATACTGGGTTGATCAAAACCTTCCTCAGAAAAAAATTATTCTCAGTGGATGCAACAGCACTGAAGCAAACTTCAGTGCTAGACCTTTAGGCAAGTGAAGGACTCCACCATGTGGCTGGCTGGGCAGATTCTTGCTCACACCACACATGAACATGGAAGAGGAAAACAGGTTCCAGCAGGTTTGGTGTTTCCATTATCATTTCAGGAAACACTGAAATATGTCTCTATATGTTAAAGCTGCCTGATTTCTGTTGGAATTTTCCTTCACAAGGTGTTCAGGATTGTGTCCTTGGAAATGTGACATCATAATCATCAGATCATCATGTGTCATACAGATTACACTGCCAAGGCTAATTTGTACCTCATCTATTGGGAGAGTCCGGGGGGGGGGGGGGAAGCACAGTGTGTGGAGACATCCTCCCACCTCTAAAAATTTGTGTGCAGGGACCAAGGCAAAATTTCAGGGCCTGATTCTCCTCTCCACTGCATAGGTTATAATATAGAGGGCTGGCTGGCTGTTGAAGCCAGTGGGCCAGCATTAAAACAGCATATAAAAGAAAGCAGAGTAAACATCTCAAGCTTTGTGCTCCTGATCTGAAAAGACCAGCAGACCCTAGCACTGAAGGGAGGGAGAGGCCCCCAAGTAGGATTACCAGATGTCCTCCTTTTTACCTTCATGTCCTCCACCCGGCAGGCATTTTAAAAACACACGATTTTGTCTGGCTTTTTACATACAGGGGTTAAAGTATGCTGGAAGACCAAAGAACACCCTATTTTTAGGGAGAAAGTTTCCAGGGCCCCCTAAAAACAAGGTATCACATTAATACTACATTTTCTCCATGTATCCTTTAATGTCCTCCTTTTCGTACTTCTCTGTCCTCCTTTCCATAGTTTGGTATCTGGTAACCCTACCCCCAAGGAACAAGGAGCAGAGGGACAAGATGAAGTCCCTAGCTGAGTTACTAGATGCACGATGGTAATTCGAGCTGTTACAAAGTACAGCAGATACCACTTCTGCCATGCCTTCCCACAGCAACTCTGAAGACAGTTGTCACCTACTAGTGCATGCCTTTTCTGAACCCTCTCCACTGCAGACCACGTTTTAGAGTCACAATCCAGTCCATGAAGTTATATGTTTAGGTATCGGTGACTGAGAGCCTTTTAGTAATATTTGACAAGCCTGGAATTAATGTACTTAATGATTTAAGTCACTACCACTAGGAAACAGTTTTTATTCACTGTTCCTGTATTCATTTATCATCACAGGGAAATTATTTCTCTTCGCATACAGGTGAGTACATCATTATTCCACTTAGCTTTCAACTGTTATGTTAAGCTTTGACAGGTTATATGGTACCTGTTCTGCCCCCAGGACACTTTATTCTCAATTAACTGATCAAAATTAGATCAAAGGTTCACCCCTGGCTTGGCTAGTGCTCTATTTAATCTCCTTATACATAGATGTTACTAGTTATCTGGATCACTTCTTTAGGCCTCACTGCAGCCCTTTTATGATGAGCTGTAAAAGTGAGATTCCTTTCCAGTGTCTTGCGGGCAGAAGACTAATTTACCATGGCACTTTCTGAAAATTCTGCCATGGTTCTTCAATCAGCTTGAACTAGAATCCCTGACCAAAACAGCCCCAGAGTAGGCATATGCAAAGAGTTGGGAAGCCACACTTGGTAGATAAGCCCTTTCTCTATAATTAGGTGGAATCTGAGCCCCAGATCTAACTAAACCCGAACTTCTAGAGGTTCAAAATCCTGACTGGGCTCTAATGCCAAACTTTTCAGCTCTGGTCCTATGAAAACAAAATGCATTCCTTTAATCTTGCCACTATGTATAAGATATTGCAAGATAATTACCAGACTTGCCTATCTGGCTAAGATGCGCAATACCTTTATTTAAGTCACTCATTTGTATGGGGCTTTGAGATAACAAATACCTTTCGGAGCAAAGCTAACATCACATTCCGTTCTATGATCCTAAGCTAAGTAAAAACAGCATAGTCCCCCAAAGCACGGTCTTAAACTAAATTTAATGTTTTCTATTCCTAACAGTTACAGTTCAGTGTTATAAAGCATATTACATTCTTACTGCATACTTCAGTCAAGACACAAATTAGTAGTGATCTACTGGTTAAATATCAAACAAAGTAATCCATTTTCCAAAAATTAAAACTATTGACTTAGAAAGCAATACAAAGAGTTAAACTGTTAACCATTTTTATTGGTGCCCACAGTTTTCTCTGGACCTCTAGATGACTAACAAGTACCCTCTAGAGAGTCAAGATGGTTTCCTCATTTCTGAGGTTACAGTTTACAGATCATAGCAATGATGATTTACTTCTTAGTTCTATAAGTGGATAGATTATTTCTCCAGGAAGGAAGATTCCTTGGTGAGAAACACATTGTTCCATTAACAAAATATTAATTTTAGTAATAAGTAAAACTCAAAATGTGCACAAGAGAAAAATGTTTGGCTGTGAGATATTGCCATCTAGTGGTTATTTGTAAATATTCCACCAGCTGACACACCACTGTTAACAATGTACTACAAAGATATTTTGAACAGTTGATAACATTTAGTAGATGTTCTTATTTTAGTTTCCCCACGCTATTCTCAACCCACTCATGGCTTCCTGTGGAGATCTGCATTCTTTTTAGAGAACAAAGCATCTGATACAATTTGTAAGAAACAGCATTAGAGAGTTTCATATTCAACCCACATACTTCAGGTGGTATCAGAGCAACTCTAGCAAGCCAAAATTGGTCTCAAAACCCATAAACTATGCTAAAATTGGCTTATTCTCTTCAGAATCTTTAACTAATAATGATCCACAAGGAGATACTTAATAAAAAATTAATCTGTGACTCAACAATGAATGAAAGAACAGAAGAACTGGGAATATTTGCACTACCTTTAATTTATTCTGTGATCACAAGCTTGAAAACACAGCAATAATTAATTTACAGAGTTTGTTTTCATCTCCAAAGAGGTAGTAATGCTGCAGAGACTTTCTCAGCCTGTCCCCACTGAAATAAACTGGTTCTAAAATAAACAGTTCCACATTTTTTGTTTCTGCCCATAAGACTTCATTTCCACTCACAGGGGAGGAAGGAAACTGTTAGTTGTGGGAGTGGGGAAGTATTGCCAATAAAGGAATGAATTCCAAAAAAGTGCCGACAAAGAAGATGTCAACTAGTGCTGAAATCAAAATGGAATCAATATAGTAATTGTCTGTAGCTGCTGACTCCATAAAAGCTAGGAGTAACCTGTGGTGTTTGAACACTGAAATATTCAGGTTCCTGTCTTTAGCTAGTAGATCCACAAGTTTCAAATTGTTATGGTATAGAAGTGGGAACATCTTTCCTTGTGTTAGCCCAAAAAGCCAAACTGAGGAAGGAGGGGAGCTCTGGAATTTACCAGCTTTCACAGGAAAAAAAAAAAAGAGGTGTCTTATGCTTGTCAGGGAAGTTGCTTTTTGTTTCCATGATTGGCTGTCTTCCATTATGCCCTGCTGGGAAGTTCTCTCTGCCAAACATGGTAGTTAGAGAATCATTTCACAGAAAAGAGAGATGGCATCAGGGGCTCTGTGGAACTGTGTGGTGTACAAGCAGAAGGCTTCTGGGCATGAGAAGATATGGGAGTGGTCATCCCAAGCTTTAATATATTCAAGTCGTTTGTGCACTCCAGGTCAGTCCTGCCATAAAAAGTTTGATGGCTCTATCTAATAGAAAGTAATCCTTGCTTGTCCATTGTTTTTGCAGAGAAGCAGCAGGGAAATCAATATCAAGAGTCTCTGTTCTTGTCCATACCAGACTGTAAGAGTGTGCCAAAAAGATGTTCAGGTATGTCCAATGGCCCTGGGATGTTACACTGAGAAATTGTCTTAACAGTCTCTTCCCCTATTTCCATTAAGAGAAAAGTTCTTTCATGCTTCACTGGGGGGATCCACAGCAGCCCACCTAATACCACCCACCTCCATCACCATCAAGACAAGTTATTACTTCCCCCATGTCATGAGATTCAGGACAAAAAGGGTATGATGCAACTAATGCATAGGCATAGGGACAAGCAGAAGTAGTAAATACTGATGAGCTATCTTATTCACTGATCACTGTCCAACCCAGGCATTGATCAGGGCAGGAGTCTTGAGAAAAATACAGTGTTCAAGCATGTAATTAAAGACTGCATTCACCACAGTTCAGAGCAACTGCACCTATATTCCACCAACAGCTCCCCCACTCTCGGCTCCCGGCTCCTGTCACTACCTTTCTTGGGCAGAGATCTGTATTTTGCTCCCTCGTAACCACTGTGTCACAGGATGCGCCTTGTGCACCCTGGCTTATGATGCTGTAGGATTTTCCTGTTCACTTGAACATCGTAATTGTATGATTTCTTGCCAGTTACACCAGACAATGTTTCTTTATGGATGCTTGTAACCTAGTCTACGTGATTCATATATCATGTTTCTACAACTTCATGCATGTGCACAGACTTGTAACATGTTTTCCATTGCTAAAGGGGGACAGACAACTTTCTCAGCAGCAGTGAGCAAGCAAATACTTGGAAAAGGCAGCAAAGACATGCTAATTGAGGTGGCTCAGACAAGACAAAGGTATGGCGGGGGGGTGATGAGGAGTTTGGGAACAAAAGAAAAACACTTGGAAAGATTTATGGTTTTTGGCCTTGGACTTCCCCTCTTGAAACAACTCTAAGCAAGACATGGGTCCTGCCTGGTCTCAGGCAGAGACTGTCTATACAAACATCTGACAGCCAAACACCTTAAGCATGAGCTTATGAGGTCAGTTTAAGTAGAGATATTAGGTTAGTATGCATGTTTTACCTTTTATTTCCTTGTGGTCACTCTTGACTCATTTATATTGTGATTCTGCCATGATTGGCTATATTCTCACTTAGAATTATAATTTGATCAATAAACTACTAGTTTTTTATCTAAAGCTGTGTGATCTTTAGAGGGTGTGAGTGAAGAGGGCTTGGCACAATCCATCTCTTCGTTAAATGGATGGATTTGAGTATATGGGGATCAGGAGTGGACCCCAGTCTCTGTAGACAATGGCTCCCACAGTAGTGTCTGGGGATGGGTGTGCTAACTGGAGGACCGTCCTTGAATAGCCAGAGGGCACACACCCACTGCTGGGGACCAGTTGCACACTAGAGGCCAGAGTGGGCTGACTCAGGAGTGAGTGGTCACTTGGCAACGCAGGGTAAATTGGAGTTCAGGAGTGTGAATTTGGGGGGGGGGTCACAGGAGCACACCAGACTGGATCTAGGAGCAGCCTGTCACACAGGGTTTCTTCCAGGCAGTACAGTTCCCAGCAAGTCAGACTATCAAAGGCCAAGATCTGAGCTTTGCTCTCTCACCAGAAGCTCTGAAGAGCTGTAACAGACCACAGTTACAAGTTAGCACATGGCTCTTTATAAGCAAGCACATTATTCTTAAGGTAAAAAGCATTACTGAGAAAATATATTAAGACAAAAGAACCTATTTTTATGCTTACCAGAGATCTCTCCAATTTCAGAAATGGCTCAGGTAGGCATTAATGCTTCACCTCACCATGGGTTTTTTGCTGTGGTTACAAGTTCATAACAGCCTTAGCTCACAATCAACATACCCATGAATATGTTACTATTACCTTTATCCAGCTTGGGCCTTTACTCTTTTGACTCCAGGAACAAGTAATCAGCAATGTTCCCTTTCTTGGGGCATAGTTTTAAATGCCTTTTTTTGCATAGTTGGAAGTGGGGAATTTGGTGGGAAAATGAAGCTAGCTAGCTAATCAGGCTGGGAGGGCTGAACAACATGTTAGTCATCAGCTATGAGATATAAAAGAAGATACAGGAAGGAAGGGAAGAGGGACCACATGGGCAAGTTGAAACCAAGATGCTCCAAGGTCTCAGGGAGGGGTAGACCTCTGTGTCTCTGTAAATACTTCATTGCACAAGGCTGTATTGGTGATGGGAATATAAACAGATAAGAAAAATCACATCAAGTTGCTTTCTACTGAGAAGTCTGAGAGGTTTCTGGGATATCAGTGGATAGGGAGGGAGCATAACCTGTTAGAGGCAGGATGATTTGGAAAGGTGGTGTGCTTAAGTGGCAAAGATTAGAGTCTGCCATTTTAAAAGCCTAATGGAGTCTCTTTTTAGTTGTGCCAGAAGTAACTAGTCACTTTCAAAAGGGATAGCCATGTTAGTCTAGTCCACTAAAAAAAAAAAAACAAGGAGTTGTGTGGCACTTTAAGACTAACAGATTTATTTTTTGCATGAGCTTTCATGGAAGAAGATCCCACTAACACACACTATTTATTATGACTTGACTCTGCCCTTATGTAGGTGTGTGAGACTTCAGTCAACATTAAAGGCACCAGATAAAATTAGTATGGCTTTCTGACTTCCAGACAATACACCTAACAATGGACCACAGGGTATTTTGATAGGAGGGGGTAGATAATGATAATCATCTTCAGTTTTGTCCGTGTCCTATCCAGACATTCAGATCTGTGTGAATGCTTTATAGTGGTGCAGGTGGCTCAGTGGGGTGAGGATGCATGCAGAGAGCAAATGGGCTACTCAGAGAATTCAAGTGGTAATCTCACAAAGTCCATTCTGCACATGCAAATAGCAGTTTTCTGTGGCTTTTAACTGAGTCAAGTCTGTCTGGATTTTCATGAAGAAAAAACACAAGGCATCTCCCTAACCTTGATAATACCCTCCCAGCCAAATTCCCGCTTCCTCCTCCAAACCTTAGGGCAGAGGTCTCAAACACATGGCCCATCAGCCACATGTGGCTCCTAAAGCTATTTCCTGTGTCCTGCAACAACACTATTGTTACTGACATTTGCAATATCAGTGTATGAAAAGGTTTCAGTGGTGTGGTCCTCAGCCTAGTGTACTAGTCTTCATGCAGCCCTTGTGGTGATTTGAGTTTGAGACCCCTGCCTTAGGGTACGTCTACACTGGAGGCTCTGTCAAGTCAACTTAATAAGGTCCACATTGAACACTCCTGTGGACTACCCGCATTCACACTGGCAGGTGCTAGGTTGACCCCTCCTGGTGCCAGAAGCTCTGGGAGAGGGTCTGGTGGACAATTAAGTTGATTTAAGGGCTACTTACCAGGTACACTGGCTTAGACTTAATTAGGTCAATTTAAGCATTAAAGTTGGCCTTAAGAGGTGAGGCTAGAAAGTTGACTTAAGGAAGTGGTTAAGTGGACTTAATAAAAGCCCAGTGTGGCTGTGGGGGTCTGTAGTTTAAGTTGACCTAAGGCTCCAGTGTAGACCCTTAGAGTCTACAGAGCTCCTCAAAAATAGTCCAAAAAATTATCAGCAAAACTACTTCCATTAGCTTTCTTTCCAAAAAGAGCTGCATTGTTTTTGTGGCAACTTTCACACATGCAAAAAGAAAATTCAGTCTCAGAGATCAAATGTAGAAAAATTCAGTCCAGCAGGTAAATTTTGGCAAAGTCATAAGCAATTGGAAATGAGATTATAATGGGAAGTGTTGGATGAACTTAATATGGGGTCACTACCATTTCCCTTTGTAATATTTGAACATATTTTATTTGCTTGTACTTCTTTCTTCAAAGATTCATATCATGTTTTGTGAAAACCTCTGTGACAGTGGCAAAGGATATCAAAAGTGTGATTTTTCAAAAGCATTCAGCAGGGGCCTAACTCTGCTCCCATAGCTTAGGGCATGTCTACACTGATGACAGCTAAGTCGCCACCAGCCTGATCTTTCCAGATTGACTTAGCAGTCAGCTAAGACATGCTAAGTCTATCCAAAAATTGGCATAGTAAAACCACCCCCTTAAGTGATGCAGCACAGTGAAGACACTGCGCCGAAGGGGAGTTAGGAGGCCAATGGGAGCTATGCAAACTACTCTGCATAGCTTGCATGACTCCTGTCAACGACTACCAAATATTCCCAGCAGTGTAGACTGGGCCTTATTGTCCTTCAGTGGGAGCAAAGTTAGGCCAACACTGAGAGCCTTTGAAAACCCCTCTAACAAATGGATGTTTTTACTCTCTAGCAAGACTTAACAGAGGCACTTGTTTTGAGAAGCTGCCAAAATTGCCACCATCTCACATCAGAGTCAGCCCTTGACTATATGGAACAGAGTTCAGCAGTAAGCTTTTACTTCTGATCTTTAGAAATGGTTTTGAATGATAGTGAAAATGAAAGCACTGAAAGAAGGGGATTTCTCTGTGTGACAACTTTAAGGAAAAATCAGTTGAGCTATTTTGAAACTATTTGAGGATGGGGGAATGGAGTGACATTGACCAGATACACAATACTGTGGCTGAAACAATGACAAAAACTGTTTACCTGACATCCTGTAATTCTTGACTATTTGACAAAACTCTTGACATCAGCATTTGGCTCTAAGACTTTTGTGCTCCATCCATGTCCTCCAAGAGACAAACTCTAATTTTTCATCCTTTTGAGGAAACTCTTACAGACAAAAATGTCAAGACTAACTAATCATCAGCTTTTGTAAACACCCAGCAGAAAATCCATTTATAGGGTTTTGGTTTTGTGTGTGTCGCTTTTTGTGTGGAAATCTTTGTTCTAATTTGTTATCCTCCTTGCCCATAATTTGAGTTGCTGGTTTTAATGGAAGAACAGCATTCATCAGAAATAAATTATATAGAAGAAAAGCAAAGTAGCTCTCAATCCTCTTTGGAAAAATGATAGACTATCTGCTTTTCAGTCAAAGATGTATTGAAAAGATTTACACTTAGCACCAGGAAAGACGACAAATGCTGCTCTCCAAAGCCAATTATTCCAGAAAAGATAGCACAGCAAAGGCTAAAAAAATACATGTTATTCTCCCCCTTCATTACAGGCATAATTAATTCTTAGGAAAAGACTTTAACGGGACACAGGCTAGCAAATGGTGAAACTCCACAACCAATTCTGCTGATCTGAAGACAGAGATATATTTATAGCCGATTTTATCTGTACACTTCCTTTTTACCTTTTTTTGGTTTTGTTGTTGTTTCCCAGTACACTGTTTCATTGTAAGTGTTTTTATGGAGATTTGATACATTTTAGTACTGTGAAAGTGATGTCACTCACAATGCCAAAGCTTTTACCCCCAGACCTGGTCCAAAACACATTGTAAACAATGGAAAGATTCCTACCAACTTTACTGGGCTTGGAATCAGCCCCCTAATGTTTCTGAACAGTTTTTCCAGCTGTACTTAAACACTCAGCTGCATTTCCCTTTTTATTTCTGCAAAGAGCTGTTTTCCCTATCAGTTATGACAAAACTGACAATTATGATCATGTGCGCTGGAAATGTTCTTTTTGGACTTTTTGTATTTTTATATAAATACTAAACTAATATCATCCCTATCTGGAAGAAAAATCAAGTTTGGCCTCCATACTACATAAAATGTTTTGTCCTGGATTGTGTTTTTTTGTTTTTTAAGAAGAGTTTTAATACAATCCTAGACATTTAAAAAGACTGATTTCCACAGAAAGACAGAAGGAGAAATTATCTTGTGCCCAACATAACAATGTATTTTGACTCACATAGAGTATCAAATTCACAGCCTTTGTTTCACAGGGAATCCACTTCTTTTTGCCCCACTCACTTTGTCCTACCATTCTCCCCTCCATTCCTTGACTGTTTTGTCTGTACTGCCTGATACATACATTACAAGTTCTGAGTCCTAGAGACCTTTTACTCTATTATTCATCTGCTCACTGGGACCTTAGTCTTTGATTGGGGTTCCAAAATGCTACTAGAGTACAAATAAATAAGCGTTCATCTACACTGACTTAAGGAGACTGAAGTTGGTCTACCGCCCCCCACAGCCACACTGGGCTTTTATGAAGTCAACTAAAGTGCTTCCTTAAGTAGACTTAATAACGCTACCTCTTAAGGTTGACAACACTTAAGATCCAAAGCGGTAGCCATATTAGTCTGGTTCAGTAAAACAAACAAACAAGAAGTCCTGTGGCACTTAAAGACTATCACATTTATTTTTTGCATGAGCTTTGGTGGGAGAAAAATCCCACTTCAAAGCATCTGACGAAGTGGGATTTTCTCCTGCAAGAGCTGATGGAAAAAATAAATTTGATAGTCTTTAAGTACCACAAGACTTGTTTGTTTTAACACTTAAATTAACCTTATTAAGTTGACTTAAGCCAGTGTAGATGGGGAGTAGCCCTTAAGTCAACTTAATTGGGCTCCAGGCCCCCTCCCAGAGTTCCTGGCCACCAGGAAGGGTCGACCTAGCACCTGCCAGTGTGGATGTGGACAGTTGACAGGAGTTTTCAGGGTGGATGCTCTGTGTCAACTTTACAAGGTCGATTTTAAGTCAACTTAGGCTATGTCTACACTTGGGTGCCAACTAATGTCGACATTGAGAAGTCTGCATAACAAAAACCAAAGCTGAATGGCCATACCTCACTCCATGTCCTGGCATTTTGCATCCCCACTGCTCTGTTACTCCTACTTTAGAACCATTGCATTGTGGATAGGAGTCCCACAGTGCAAAGAGCAGCTGGGGTTTGTGGGAAGTCAGCTGTCCTTCCATGATGCAATGCCCCCCTCCCCTCCCTTTTTCACAATGAAACCGGATGTGCTTTTCCTGCCATTTATGTCTGGCAGGAAGAGGAGAGCTGCCAGCCCATGGGACTGCTTCACCTAGTCAAGGCAGAGAAAATTTTAACCCCTCCCTCTCCAGCCCAGGCAGCCCTGTCTGCACTGCAGAATGTAGTGGCCCCAACAGGGAGGGAAAGAGCTGAGTGTGAGTACAGGATCCCTGGTGGTGAGGGGGAAGAAATCACAGAGTTAGGGGGAGGGAAGCCCTGAGCCAGATGCAGGCACAGCGTCCCCCCAGTGGTGGAGGAAGGACCCAGAGCTGGGTGCGGGGGTTGCACAGCAGGGTCCCCTAGGTTCAATAGAGTATTTATGGTCCAGGGTGCAAAGGCAAGCACATATTGCACCCTGCCTCTCCTCCTCGAGTGACAGTGTATGGGACTGGCATCTGAACAGTATTCTTCCTGGAGCTCATACTCATGATCTGCAGCATCTCTTGCCGTGTTTGGAATCCTGCTCCCTTGCTGCTCTTCTGTCCATGATACATGTGGCCTTCTCTCTCTCTCTCTCTCACACACACACACACACACACACACACACACACACACACACACACAC
>ML681972.1:12320110-12373718 GCA_007922195.1 Podocnemis expansa
GTGTGTGTGTGTGTGTGTGTGTGTGTGTGTGTGTGTGTGTGTGTGTGTGTGTGTGTGTGTGTGTGTGTGTGTGAGCGAGCTCCTTGCAAATGCAGGGGTGGGGAGGTGACTGGGTGAAGAAATGAGATGGAAGTGCTGAGACTGGGGAAAGAGAAAAGAGCCAATGCCAGGCTGGAAAGAAAGGTCCTGAAAGATCCTGTCTGCTGCTGAGCCTGTCCAAGTCCCTCCAGGTCCTGTTCCCTTCTCCACTGCCAAATCCCAGGAATTGAAGGAGCTCCTCTGGGTTCCACTTTTGTCTCTGCTCTTCATCTGCTCCCTGAGTCTGCATGAGTTTCCATGAACACACAATTGTCCACAATTATTGTGATTGAAGGGATGCTAGCCCTCTTTGCTTGGTCTGGTGACCCCTGTTACTGTCAGTGTGCATAAGGCACCAACACATTGGGGCTATCTACTCCCCTTCGGATTGGGACCTTGTTATAACCTACGCTGCCTCACAGTTTCACTCTGCCGTAGGGCACAGTAGTTTCCCAGGACTGCAGTGAGACTTGAGGCAGTGGTGAGCTTTAGTGACTACAGACCTCTCTACCTTGTTCCCCAGTAAGGGAAAGTCATCCTCCTACAAGGCCAGGTCTGTGTACAGCTTAAATTTCTCCTTCCAGCAGATACATCCCTGAGTTGGATTTTATTCTGTTACTTATGATTTTTTTCTACAATTAGAAAGCCTACTTTCTAACACAGGCTCCTACTAGAACGGCTTGTTTTTGTCTTGTCTTTTTAAATATCAGTCAAAAAATCTCTGGAAACAGTTTGATTAAAATCTACACGTTATAACTTTTGTTGCAAGCAAGGGAATTCTCCACCCACTAAAACAAAGAGGCAAACCCTAATTTGCAAAATTAACTGCAATCTCCAGATCCCAGAAATGGTGGATTAAGTGGTGTTCAAAGGTTTTTTTTTTTCTTCATTGGGTCTATTAATAACAAACACAAAGGTTGCTTGCCAGTGACCTCTGTCCTTTTGATAGGAATGAGAGAAACCCAAAGAGATACTGAGTCAGAGAGGAGGCATAGAGATTGTTTAAACAACAGTTAGCACCTCATTGTTAATCCTAACTCACATCCCTGGCATTTGTCTCAGTGCTCTCTACTGAAGGCTGATACTATGTTACAATGAGATGAGCAAGAGGTAGCCACCTCCCTCCCTTCCCCCTCCCACATCTCCCCTGCCAGCCACCCAATATCTGCAGGTCTGCGATCCACTACTGGGTCGCAACCCAAACTTTGACAAACACTGAGACCATCTTTACCTTCTCACTTCATTCATCCAGCCTCTGATGAAACTAATATAGCATACAGTACTGTAGAGTCTGACTGATACACAGAAAAGCAGGACCTTCCTCTGTTTTAAATGCCTTCAGATCTAATAGACATATACAAGGATGTCTGCCATAAGAGTTAAAGAGAGGGGAAAAACCCTCCAAGACTGACTATCTTGGTTAAAATGTAGGAAAGCATTTGCAGCAAATACAGTATTTTAGAGAATAAGGACATTTTAAATAGGTTGTTCCTACCTATTAGAGAGAGAGAATGGAAGAATCCTGATAGATCTTTGTTTTTGTTAAACGGTGAGTAATAGTTGCAGAAGTGCAGATCAGAAAGCCTACAAAGGCTGAAAACCCTTATCAAAGAGATTACCCAAACTAAAATGAAAAAGTATGGTTGCCCAGAGAAAAGACTCCCTGGAAATCAGACAGCTGATATGTCTAATTTTAAAGATAAATTCTGAAGCCTAAAATCTGACCACATGGCTTTATGAAGGAAATTAATTTTTGGATGGATGTTTAAGAGGAGCTCATATTATTAGCATTGCCAGCAGGGGCGTCGCCGGCGTCTGGCACGCAGGGCACATGCCCCAAGGTCCAGCACCAGTGCCCCGAATGTCCAGGGCAGCCCTGCCTCTCTCGGTCCCCTCTGCAGCTGGAGATCTGGGGCCTGGCCACCCGCAGCAGCACCTGCCTCTCCCAGCCCCATTCCCGGCCAGGGATCCGGGGCCAGGCTGGTGGCAACAGGAGCTAGAGGCCAGATTGGGCCCAGGCAGGGAATCGGAGTCACAGGGGCAGGGCCCAGGCTGGGACCCATGTCTTTCCCTGGGGCAGCAACACTACTGATTGCCAGCAGTCTTTCAAGTGACTCCAACCACCAGAATGCCCTCAATGGAATCTGAAAAGCTAATGGCCTGTGTTGAATTTTCTATAAGGCAGAGGATAAGGGACTGAGATGTAATCTGTCTCATCCTAACCATAATTAATGCAAAAACCTTTGGCTTCCACAGCATCCCTGGGAGAAGTGCATTAAGTCTACAGATTTCAAGGAGCTTTGTGTAAAAATTGAACTTGGAGACCCCCATTCAACCCTGTCAAAAACCTTCTCCACATCCAGTGTATCCATTGGGACTTGGAGTTCTCTTAAGATCCATTGGAACAAAGATGTACTGAAAGTATCTCACATTGAGCACCAGAGCATGGGATCCACAAAGGTACTTAAGCATCTAAGTCTTTCTTTTGGCTCCACTGTAATCCACAAAACTCCTGCTGAACTTTTTAGGCAGCTAAACTCACTCAACAAGTTTTCAGAGTAAAAGTTGCCTCACCACCTACAGGCATGTACACTGCCGCCTCCCTCTAGGTACTTGGGCACCTGTCTTCTACCTAAAAGTGATCTACGAATGGGGAGAAGGCAGGTGTTCATTCACCTCAAGTTCATGTGAGGCCCAACCCAGTAAATAGCCTCTGAGCATACCTGATGGATCACAGTACCACTCAAAATCCAGCTGGACTGCTGTATACATATTAACCCCATGGATCCACTTGCCTGGAATGTGGAAGACTCAGGTTCAAACTCCCTCCCCCACCCCACCTATCCCCTCTTCCAGAGGCGGGAAAGGATTGAACAGAGGTCTCTCAGAGAGAGAAAGCTCTAACCAATAAGCTTGTGATATTCCAACACTGGACTCCCTCAGTCTCACCTGTTGCACTCTTGAATAAATAAATGAAGAGTGACTAGAGTAGGGGAGACAAATGCAGGGTCTCCATCCTCCTTGCCCTAACCAGTAGACTATGGAGTCATTTTCACCCTCACTCTCTCTGCCCCAACTTTTTAAGTATTTATTCACAGCAGAACAGTCACTGGGCCAACAACAAAGAATGACTATGCCATCCAGTGGTCCAGGCACCCAGCTAGGATGTGGGAGACCCTGGTCTAATTCCCCCTCTCCAGTCCATCTTTCATTATTTATTCACAGTGGAACACCTTCAACAGGAGAGAATGAGGGAGCCCCACATCAGACTGTCTCAGAGTTCAGTGGTTAAAGCATGTGTTTGTGCTGTGGGAGACCCCTGTTCAAATCCTTTTGCCCCCTACCGGCAAGTGAGGGTGGAGGAAACTGCATGTGGGTCTTCCATATCACAGCAAGTGTCCTAATCACTTAGATAAAGACTTATTAGGTGGAAACCAACCCTATCACCACCTCTACCTTTTTTCTCCCCCCTACTCCATTTTATATGGAACTTGGTAAGCACCTAACTCATTCACTCAAAAAAGTTTGTGCCTGAGGCATTTGACTGCATAGAGCACGAACCTGTTCATGAAAGCTAAACTGATATTGATGCTTCCTTGCAGCTTGGAATTAGGCCTCTATCTCTGAGAGGGTCAGGATTTACCACACCCCCTTCTCATCAGCATCTCTTGACTATCTTAGGAAGCAACTTGCCTAGAAAGTTGGCATTCTTAGATTCCTGTCTCTCCCCATTTATTGGTAATGGAGCTTAGGCTCCTACCTCAGCTTCATGCGTTCCAGCATTGTTCCTGCCCTTTTCTGCATGCCTAAAAGTTAGGCACTGTGATGCTCTATGTTAACACCTAAATCTCTTCATGGATCCCCTGCCAAGTGACAGCTTACAACAAAGCCAATATGATTGTTTTTAACCAAAGCCTTGAGGGTAAGAGGCCAATGTATTAGACAGAAATTTAACATCTACATTCAGGAAGGAAATGAGGTCTTAAGAAAAAACAAGAGTACTGTGGCACCTTAAAGACTACCAAATTCCTTTGGGCATGAGCTTTCACAAGCTCCAACCCACTTCGTCAGACATCTGATGAAGTGGGTTGGAGCAGGGCTGGATTTTGGTGTTCGTAGGCCCTAGGCACTTTCACTCCAAAATGTGCAAATAGAGAGGTAAATGCCAATTGAATTACGTCAATTGACATGATGTCCTTTAAACTATTCTAATGCTAAACCACACGTTTTAATTTTTCCCTCCTTTGTAGGCCCTAGGCACTGTGCCTACAGTGACAGTGCCTAATGGGAAATCCAGCATTGGATTGGAGCCCAGAAACCTTATACCTGAAGAAATGTGTTAGTCTTTAAGATGCTGCAGGACTCATTGTTTTTGCTGTATACAGACGAACAAGGCTACGCCTCTGGAACCTGAGGCTTTAAGACACACAGCTGTCAGGGTCCCTTCCCAATTTTGATATTAAAGAAATATTAAATATAAATTAAATGAATAGAGGGTGTAGTCTGACAATGAATGACTGAATACTCAAAGTGAGGCAGGAAACCAAAGACTGCACAATCTATTTAATATAGTTGCTCTAAAACCTATCATGACCTATCATGACAGTGGACAACTTGAACTGGACAATTGCAGAGATAATTCTCTCTAGCTGGAAAAATGTGTTAAGCTGTTTCCTCAGCTCTAAGTTCAAAACTATAATAGTGATACGACTCACAAATTCCTCCATTAAGGTAGAGCAATTATCTGAGTTGAGTAGCAGGATTATTTACTTTTTTGGTTTGCTTTTTAAATAAAAATAACTCTAAAACAGCAGTGTTAATTTTATTATTATCTACAAAACTCTCTCTTTTCACATTCATGGTAAGAATTAATGTAGATACAGCCCATCTCCCTCACTTATTACTTCATGAAATAAAAATCTCTTGCTTACCTGCAGATAATGAATTTTGAGACTTTGAATAAGACAGAGCATTTAAACACCACTATGGAAGCATCTAAATCAGATTTTTCTTCAAACAGTGATGTGAAAAGTTAGCTTAAAGCACTTTTGTGTTATCCTGGAGTTCTACGAAAACAATTAATTGAATGCTTTGCCTATCTGACAAATTTGTCTACAAATTTATAGATCGTTTAGGACAGGTGTTCTCAACAATTTCCAGAAAATCTTTTCTATATCCCAAATCCCCTGTAACCTCTCTTCTGTGTAGCTAGATCTAGTCAGGACAGCTCCTCTTCCAATTCCTGTTTCTCAGTACGGGAAGAGTATGGTGGTTGGAACCCTCAACACCTGTTTGTGACCTTCTCTGAGAGGAGAGGGTCACTCTGATTTAAATACTGAATAAGTTGTGAAATGAAGATCTTTGCCATCTAACATTTCACACCCAAGATCACAGCAGAGCCATGGACTAGAACATATGTCTCCTAAATCCTCTTCTGGTAGCTGAGCCACTGTGCCATGCTGAGATGGATGCTCAGCATAAGTAACTGAGGCTGTGATCCAAACTGAAGTTTACTGCCAGTGTCAGTATCAACCATTTAACAATTAAATCCTGTGGGGAAAAAACTGTTTACCTACGAAAAAGAATAATTTACTAGGAAGAAGAGAAAGGATTACAATACTGCTTTAAATGTAAGAGTCTTCCAATATCCACTAGTGCATGGTCATCAGCAAGCTAATAGAGGGCTCTCATGGGTGTATTTAAAGCTGGAGTATTTGTCCAAAGAAGGTGACACCACACAGTTAAGGTCACTCTGAAAATAATATACCACTGACATGAAAGGACAGACAGCACAAAATCCTGCCAAAAAAATGTTGGCTCAGAACATTTAGGATGAGGGAATAAACTACTGATATATTGTGTATACTGTGTAGACAGCATTGATACAAAGGCCTGAAATAGAAGTGAAATGTTCCCTGAATATACAGCAGTGATCAAACTAAAGCTAATACAATAAACTCTGCATTATTTTGAGACAGAAGAAAGACTTACATCTTTATAACCAAAGAGGCAGTATTTTCTTTCTCAGCAATAAATTAGGGCCTTGATCCTGCAAACACTTATGAATGTGCCTAACTTTAGGCCCATGAGGAGTCCCACTGAAGCCACCTGTCATATTTAAACATGTGCATTGGGGTTTGGAGGATGAGATTAAAGAGCATAGTGATATTGCCTCACCATTAGTGTGGTAAGCACCTTTGTGGAATCAAAACATACTCTAAGTCTTGTCTATACCATTGCTGGACCATACTCCAAAGGTAAAGAGAAAGTAGCAGCAAAATCTAGCATTCATCAATTTTTGGGAAAGCTGCAATGCAGGAATATGTGCCTTTCAACTCTACCAAGGAAAAACAGGATCCTTCCTTGAAATATGCACCAATTTTAGTTGCCCGTGATCGTTAGTGTCTCAATATGCTAACACTGAGTGACAATTATTTAGAATGACACTTTCACAGCTTTCTGTAGTCATGGCACATCAGTTTCAAAGGTTTCCTGTTTATGATGAAGGTAGCAACAGAAGTTAATTGAGGATTTAAATATAATCCTCTGAATTTCCAAAGCATAGGAAACTCAGTGAATCTGGTTAAAGAAATCTCAGGTCCATCATAAAAATGGAGCCCTAGAAGAAAATGGTCATCAGGGAAAAGAGCAGTTAATTGACAATATTCTAAGGAAACATCGTGCCTCTCATGGAATGCTAAACAAGTACATGAGTAAGTAAGAAAATCATGAACAAAGCAGCTATATCAAGAAGGTGCCTATATCTTTAGTCATATTTAAGTTGATCTAGTAAGTTAAATGGTGATGTATAAAAGTATCCTATCTATAGAGGACCTAATCCTACAAACACACAGCTGAGTAACTTTTCACATATATGTGGTCTCATTGACTTCCCTGGGAGTTGCAAGAGTGCTTAGCAGTTTTGAACATCAAGCCATTTATTTCACCACCTCAGTATATAGAGTAAGGAACTTAATTTTAGGTGTAGGCACTCTGGAAATCCTTATCCTGGATTCCTAAATAAGTGGCTTGTGAAAGGTTCCAGAAACAGTGAAAGAAGCAATGAGCATTCAGTACCTCTGAAATACAGGCAACTTAGTTAAGTGCCATTATATATTTCCAATTTTTATACGGCCTAAGGGCTTGCCTTCAGTGATGGTGGCAAATTCAACACCACCAAACCAACCTTGTGGATTGACTAACTGGGTCTACAAAGACCTGCTCGGTCGATTTGGAAGTAAATCCCTGAACACTACTGCGGCAACTGGAATAGTGCTGCATTGACTCAGCACGGTGAACATGCCAGAGATAAAGTTGAAGAGATACACGCAAGTTATTTTAAGTAACTTGTATATCTCCTTTTGACTGCCACCGAAAATGGCAGGCAGAATAGATGTGACCTAAGTCTTGGCACTTCATGGGGAGCAGGGGAGGATATTCAGAACACTTTCTATTACTGACTCAGAATATTTCACGTGGATAAGATACACTGGAAGGTGTCAATTGTCTAAAAAACATTTTCTACAGCTGCAAGTTCCCTACAAATACAGTTTGATAAATACCAGTTCAGTTCTGAAAGAGGTGAAAGGTGACCAGAGCACATATGCAACTCCAGCAGCTGAAAGGAGCTGAGAATCTTTATCTTAATTGCTGTAACAGAGCCTTCCACTCCACATCCACAATTCCACACCAGCTGCTAAGTATGGCTTTACGTAACCCTTAAGAAAAACCTTTTGCAATCCACATGAAGCATGTCAGAACAATAACAGCTGATCCCTTAAACTAAAGACGACGAGAGGCCCAGAGCCTCAAAGATACTTAGGCTAACTTCCATGAAAAGCAATAGAGTTGGGGACCTAAATACCATTGGGGATCTGGGCCAGTCTTCTTTCATATATGGAAAACAATATTCAAATTGTAGAGCCATCACTTTAAGTGCTTGGGGTGCTCCTGGTCCTGCTTGAAGGCTAAAAGACTCTGTAGGAAACCACGTGAGCACTGTCAGTCAGCAGACACAGGATGAGTTGTGCCTTGCTACCTTAAGGAGTAGCCTGTTCCTTCTGTGTGTGTTTTGGATTTGTGAGTATTATCATTCTGAATTCCAAGAAATAAATTAGTGTGACATCATAGCCTTTTTTATCTAATGACACAGTGGCTATGTCCACATGTAACTAGTTATTTTAAAATAAGTTATTCCAAAATAGCTTATTTTGAAATAAAATCCTTATTCCAAAATGAAATAAAAAGATTTTAATTCAAAATAAGGGAACCCCTGAAAGCGAAATGGCATGGCCCCTAGCAGGGCCATGTTGCCAACCAATCCCCTGCCTGGCTCTCCTCTGCCAGGCTGGCAGGGGCTGTGGGCAATGTTCCCTCTAAGGCGCGCGGCTACGCACATAAGAAACCCCTCCCCGCGCAGGGGTTTCCAGTCCCCGCGCACGGGGAGGGGCAGGACTGGCTGGGACAGCCCGACGGAGCGGCTGAGGCTCAGCCAAGAAGCGGAGGAGTGGTGTATCGCTTTAAGACTCCTCCTCTTTGCCCTGCCCTCCTCCCTGCTCCAGGCATTCCAGCTGCAGCGCTACACCTGGTTTTGCTTTGTTGCTTCCGCTCCTCACCCCCGGCTTCTTTCCAGGCTCCAGCTCAGGTCCTCTCCCCTTTCCCCGCACCTGGTTTTGGGGGAGGTTTGATCTTATTTTTTGGTGGGGTTGGGGCTTTTCTTCACCTTGATGGGATCTCTGAAGTGCCCAGAGAGAAACCTGTGATTCCTTCTTTGCTTCCTGCTTCGCTGCCCTGCTTGGCTTAGTTTCTGGGGAGGTTTCTTTCTCTAAGGGCTAGGCTAAGCGAGATCTTTATTCCTGCTAATGAACTTTGGCTTTTGACAACAAATCTTTTGTTTAGAGGGCCAACAAAGTTCACTTTTGGTTGTGAGGAGCTTTGAATCTGTAAGATTTTCCTTTTCCCAGTGTGATTTTTTTTTCAGTTTGTTTCTCCTTTCCAAGAAGAGATTAGTCGTCTATAGATGTGTCCTTAAATTTTAGTAAGATACACAGATGTGCAAGTATTATCCATTCTAAAGTAGCTGCTGGGCTGGGCCTGATCCTATGCTTTAAATGAAGTCAGTGGGAAATTTGATGGAGTAAGGATTGCAATATTTGTCCCTTTGTTAGTTTATCAAATCATAGAAAACAAGCAGCTTGCTTTTGCCTATATACTCTATGGTTATTTTTATTTTGTTATATTTAGGAAAAAACTGATCATTGCATTCAAGAATAGGTGCTGTCCTCTTGGGTGGAGCATTTGATAGTCACAAACTTCTAACTTCATACCCCCCCCCGCCGCCGCAGTTGATGTGTATTTCACATAAAAGCAAACAAAATGTCAATGGTCATAAAATAGATATATATCCATCTGTGGTTTATGGCAGACATAGTAGGATATGCTGTTTCCAGACATTTGCATTTTAGGTAAAAGGTTATGTTTCAGGTAGGTCTGTACATAAAAACCAGCAGATCTCATTTTTTCTCATTTCTCCTTTCCTGAGTGTATAAAATCTAAAGAGCTTGTCTGTGATTTTTTAAAAATACTGCACAGTGAGGCTCAAAACTGAGGCTAGACAGGGATTTCTGTACACTCTGCCTATACCCCCCAGTTGTTGGCTAGTAACAGTGTTAGAGCAAATGAGTGAGCACCCCCTGCACCACACCCCTAATTTCAAGTCATGAGGAGAATACTGCTGACAGAGATTACTTTTCCTTTAGAAGCCAACAACTCAAATTCTGTTAGGCTTCATGTAGTCAAGGGCCCATCCCTCTGTGTGTCAAACAGTGAGTGAATTCTGTGAAGGAACTTAGTGTGTTAAAACTGGTTTTAATCTTGTCCATAATTACTACATTAAATTTATTAGAGGTGTGCTTCCGTTTGCAACTCACAATGTAAAAACATCAGTCTGGATAGGAGTTCTGCAGTGTGATTCTCCTTGCACCTTGATATAAACATTCAATACTTAGTTTTGTGACTCCTTAAAGTGGTTGGCTTTACAGTTACTTTAATGTGAAGAGGAAAAATACTTAAGCCATTCATTTGATATTCTTGAGCCTCTGTTCTTGCAATTAATCTCATGCTGTAACTAGGGGCTAGACAGATTTCCCTGGAGTTGGGTGATCAATGGGGCAAGCATTTGGGGGGGAGCATTGGCTGGGTGGATGAAGGGGGCCCAGGTGGAGTCCCAGATGCATATGTGTCCTCCAACATCCTCCTTTTTGTACTCCCCTGTCCTCCTTTCCATGCTTTGGTATCCGGTAACCCTAGTCTGGCAAAGTGGTTGAGGTTTGGATGAGGGGTGGGGGGGACAGGCCTTAACCATGGCCAAGGATCAACTGGCGGAGGGAGCAGGGTGGGAGAGCAGCTGAAGATGGGCAGGGGGACAGGCCTGAAGCCCCACTGAGGATTGGCTGGTGGGGGGGGGAGTTGCTAGCTATCCAAGGGCTCCTTTTTACCTTCATGTCCTTCCTCCCTCAGGCATTCTAAAAACAGGTGATTGTCCAGCCTTTTACTTCTGATAAGTAGACTGGGGGGGGGCACAGTGCTGGAACCCACCATCCTGATGGTAAGAGTTTGCTGCACACATGGAATAAAGAGCAGTTTGGGGGGGATGGGATCAAGGGGCAGTGGAGTACACAGTTATCCTTTATGCCTAGAAATTTTTATATATGGAATGCCTGTAGCTCAGTTGGTAGAATAACAGATTTGTAATCACAGGGTCAAGCCCTGGGTTGGTTTTTTTTTTTTTTTTACCTTTTGGCCTGTTGCTCCTTAGGGAAGGGTTAAACTGGGGAAAAAAATATATAGCAAACACTAATAAAATGAAGGAATAAAGTATACTGTGATCAAGATTAGTAATAGTGACCAATTAAGTAAAACAAGTAAAGGGTCACATTTGAACTGGCTAGGAACAATTTAGGACCATTTTTTTAAAATTGTAAAATGGGCTGCTGTGCAAAATGAAAAATGAGAGGCAAGTTAATTGCTTTAATTTTAACTTTTTAATGTGTTTATACATTTTGGAAAGCCGACAAAGGCAGACAAACAGGATTGAAGAACTGATGAGACAAAATGTTAAATAAGCATAGAATACATTCAATTATTAATAAAAACAATTTAAATAACATTAATTTTTCATTGTTCTATATTTTTCAATAATTTCCATCATGTGAAGTTGCACAAAAATTTTATTCAGAAAAAGTTTTGCACACGGGTTGAAAATTTTGCACACAAGCCGTCAAACCTTAGAGGGAACATTGGCTGTGGGCAGCAGCTCTGCCCCTGCCCGGGCAGATTTGTGAAACTGACTGCAGGCTACAGAGCCTGCGAGGGGCTGGGGGGGAACTGGCACCCCCCCCTCCCACTGCTTACAAGCAGCCAGGGGCCCCCCAGCAGGCATCTTCCCCAGCCACTTCCAGACACCCAGGGGCTGGTGGAGCGGGGCACCCCTGCCGCCCAGCGGAGCAGCCAGCCAAGTGGGCTGGGGCTCCAGCCACCACCCCCTGCGCCGGGCAAGGAGAAGCAGCCAGCTTCACCCGCTGCTTCCCGTTGCTGGCTGGTGCTGATCAGCTCCCTGGCCAGGGTGCTGAGTAGGGGTGGGACTTCCTCCCAAGGTGCGTGGCACCCTGGGAGATATAACACTGGACCTATCAGTATGTGTTCCATAATCGATATAAGACAGCCAGACGGGGTTATTTGAAATAACCCTCATTTCAATACAAAACTAGGTTTTATTGTGTCAAAATGATTTTCCTTATTTTGAAATAAGGGAGCTCCTTCTTTCAAAATGAGGAAACATCATCTGGGCCTGTCAAGTTTTATTTTGAAACAACGGCTATTGTTTCGAAATAAAACTCTCATGCGGACACAGCTTGTGTGGCTGCTGTGAACATTATAGAAAACCAGTGAGTAATTTTGGTTATAAAGCCACATGTCTCAGGTAAAGAATGCATATCTAGCTGTTGGGAATCAAATGTAGTTGTCACTTGATCAGGTCTGGCCTATATTGCTTCAATATTTCCAGTTTTTATTAAGTTAAACAGTCATTACTGCTATGGATTTGGGTGAAAAATTCATCAGGTTAGACTGCCTCACATCCTCTTATTGTAGGGTTTCTTAAGCTTTCTCCAGAAGCATACAGAGCTGGTTACTAACAAGACGGGACACTGGACCAGATGAACCTCTGGCATGATCCTGCCTGACAATTCATATGTTCCTAAAACAGTGAAACAAGAACAAGCCCACCTACCAGTGGGAAGAAGAAAAGAAAAACAGGTGTTCTGAAGACAGACAACAGAATGCAAAAGTGTTAAAATGAAAGTTCAGTATAAGCAAAGAGCTAGCCTCCTAAAGGTATGGAAGCAGTTGTGGAATAAAGCCACAATTCTTGATTGGAACTGCAGTAGGTTGGAATCTGTGAAAGACTGATCTTAAATTTTAACCTGAAATACACTGTACTTTGTGTCCTTGCTATGCAGGGTCTTGAGTCAACGAGTTCTTAAACTCAGCCTCTATTTTATGGGTAGCTAATGTAGTTATGTCAGGAGATAAGAAATGTACTTTTGCTTCCCTCTGTGACACCTGCACCAGCTACAGCAATGAATTAGCAGAAGTGGGAGCTTGGTATTCTGCATAGCAAGTCAAAATGCAGGGCACTGACTATCCAGTCAAGGACAGATGAAGAAATTTATTCATTTTTTATTATAAATTTCACACTGAGTTCCCAGATCATAATCCAGAGCCCACTGTGGCAAGTGCTCTACTTGCCATGGAAGTACTTGTCTATGAAACTGTTTTTCCCTTCTATTTGCTCCATAGAAGGATACATATTTTAAAACAAACATTGAATTTATCCATGTTTCCATGGTAATAGAAATACTCAGTGTACCTATATTCGGCTCTCATTAGCAGTGAGGCCTAAATTAAAATACTGCATACAAACACACTTGACCTTGAAAAGAGAGTGGCTTAGCACAGTGGTTTTCAAACTTAGGGTCGGGACCTAAGCATCCTCTGCTGCCACTGCCAAAAAACTGTAATGCATCCCTCGAAGATGTAACTGTTAGGTTGTGAGCATACGTGATTTTTTTCAAAACAGGTCCTGAGAAAAAAAAAAGTTTGAAAACCACTGGCTTAGCATCTAGATCCACATTTCTCAGCTGGTCACTGGCTCTATAATGGGAAAAAACAATCCCTGATACAAGTACAAATAACTTTAAGGAATTCGCAATCTAGGTCCAGTTCTCAATCATGCACCTTGGATACATCTTTAGTACTCATGAATATCTTAATAGAAAGAAGAGAGTGCTTCTGAGACTACTAGCAATATGAGTTTATTTAGGTTATCTGGTTATGAGTTATATGCAATCCATATGATATTTTGAAGAGACTTGATGTTAAACAAGATACATACTTTGACCATGAACCTTAAGCCTCAGTCTTGCTCTGCTAGGCCACCAGTGGACTAGCACCCAGCAACATCAAGGACTGTACTTCCCTCCTTGACCTGTCAGCTGCCAAGACAGCTGTGCTTCTTTGGAACAAGACAAATGAACAAGTCCAGGAGGAGGAATGTGAGAGCTGGAGAAAAAGCACAGTTTGAGGAGGCCAGGCTCTGTGGAACAAGCTCCCAGAGGAAATCTGACAACTTCACAGCAGAGCCCTGTTAGGGCATACTGCATGGCTTTCCTTTCTGAGGAAGCACTTCCAATGCAATCTGACATTAAAGATAGAAATCATTTTTAAAAGTTAAGGGAAGGAGGAAATTTCCCATCTTATCTCTCATCTGACACATTTAATACATGCCAAATCTCTTACAGCCATGGAAGAGAGGAAAGAAAACACCATGTGCTTCACCAGGATTTTGTTATTTTGATCTCATATGCCTGAGAACTTATGCCTCAATTCAAGAAAGTCATTAAGCATGTATTTGAAGATACACTTGTTTCTAAAGTACTTTCTGGAATACAGACAAACATTTTCTTAAATGGCTTTCCAAAATCAGGGCCTTTGTTACTAAGGCAATAGGTCTACGATGCAAAGAGAGAGAGAAGCATTATCAGGCAAAAGAAAAACAGGTACCTTCAGTTCAAAGTAAATACTGTAGGCAAACTGGTAGGTTCAGAGTGTGTCCCTCTACATGAGCAGACTTTGAAATGAATTTGCTATTACAAACGATGTAATATAATTAGAAAGTCTCTAGCACCAATCTTGCAACATCACAACAGATATTAAAATCCTCCTATGTCTAAAATGTGGTCAAATTTCATTAGCAGTAAAGTAAATTAGTAAATTCAGTGATAGAAGCAGAGCTGAGTTTAGGTGGCCAATAAACAGTGACTACAACAGTTCCAACTTTTGTCTGGGGATTAGCAGGACTGAGAATAAAAGCTCATAAGTGTGATTGTTTTGCACAAACTGATCTTTAATGTGCTACTGTGTAGACAAAGCAACTGATGCTCTACCAGACAGACAGATGTGCCTTGTGTACATATAAATAACCTCTAATTCAGGGGTGTCAAACTCCAGGCCCACAGGCCAGATCAGGCCCATCAAGGGCACTGATCCGGCCCACGAAGCAGCTGCCTGGGCTGTGCCTGGAAACTGTCTGCAGCAGCGAACTCCAAAGACAGGCTCCTGGAACAGCATGGCATGCTTCTGACTCACTTAACGTGATCCAAGCCACAGCACGAAGGAACAAAGGAAGCACTCAAGCCAATCCCGGCTCAGCTCTCCTGCGGTCTGCCAACCAACCAGAGTCTCAGTCACAGCAGGCTAGGCCAGCTTCCAAGAGCCACCACACTGCCCTCCACCCCAACTGTTTACTGTCAGTCAGCATACTAATTTGATTAACAGCACATTTAATGAATCACAAATAAAAAAAAGGAAAAGTGGCTGTGGCCCACTTGGGAACAAGCCAATCAAAGACCAGCTGGGACTGAGCCAATGGACTTCCTGAGGAAAATACAGTCCATTGGAGAACTTCCAGAAAACACCATTCTGGCCACTATGCATGTAGAAGCTCTTTACACCAACATCCCACACAAGGATGGATTACGAGCTATTAGAAGAACCATCCCAGATGATGCCACAGCATAGCTTGTGACTGAACTTTGCGCTCACCCACAACCACTTCAGATTTGAGGATTATTTATATCTCCAAATCAGTGACACTGCTATGGGCACCTGCACGGCCCCACAATACGCCAACATCTTTATGGTGACTTAGAACAACATTTCCTCAAGTCTCATCCCAAAACACCTCTTCTTTACCTACACTACATTGATGACATCATCATCATCTGGACACATGGCAGGGATGCGCTTGAAAATTTCCACAGAGATTTCAACAATTTCCACTCCACCATCAAACTGAGCCTGGAACACTCCAAACAGAAGATCCACTTTCTGGACACTACAGTACAAATCAGGGATAGACATACCACCACCCTGTACCAAAAACCTACTGATCAGTATAGTTACCTACATCCTTCAAGCTTCCATCCTAAACACACAACACGATCCATTGTCTACAGCCAAGCCCCAAGATATAACCGCATCTGCTCTGATCCCGCAGACAGAGACAGACATCTTGAGCATCTCTCTCTATCAAGCATTCTTGAAACTACAGTACCCACCTGGGGCAGTAAGAAAACAAACTGACAGAGCTAGATGGGCCCAAGAAAGAAAACAGAACACCACTAGTCACCACATACAACACTCAAGTCAGACCTCTGCAACAGATCATTAAGGACCTACCGCCTATTCTAAAAGATGATCCCTCTGTCTCTCAAGCCTTGGGAGACAGACCTCTCCTTGTCTACAGACAACCACCCAATCTTAAACAGATACTCACCAGCAACTACAGATCTAATAACAGAAACATTGAAGCAGGCACACACCCCTGCAAACAAACCATACTGCCAAGTCTGCCCACATATCTGCACAACAGATACCATCATAGGTCCTAATCAAGCCTGCTACTCCAAAGGTTCATTTAACTGCTCATCTACTACTGTGATCTATGCCATCATTTGCAAGAAATGCCCCAACACCTTATACATTGGACAAACAGGACGATCGCCACACAGAAGAATAAATGAACACAGAGCCAATATCAGAAATCACAAAACAAAGAAACAGCACTTCCATCTTTCTAATCACTTGATAAATGATTAGTTAATGACCATCATCAGAGATGTGGCTGGGACATCAAGACTTCAAAGAGAAACAGCTGAACTCAAATTAATATGCAAGCTAAATTCTGTGAAAGCAGGACATAACTTGAGACTATGGGTTCTTTTCCCATTACAAAAGGTAATTTGACTTCAGGCTTCCCATGGTTGGAACCTAACAACTGCTCTGATTTGCTGTTACTGTATGACCTGATCCTACGTTTTACACCCCCTTGCATTTATTTTCATTCCATTCCGTAAGTTCACCCATCTTCAAAGCATCTGACAAAGTGGGATTTTTCTCCCACAAAAGCTCATGCGAAAAATAAATGTTACTCTTAAAGTGCCACATGACTCCTTTTTTTTTTTTGCTGGACTAGACTAACACGGCTATCCCTTTGGAAATTCTGAATGATTAACAATGAGTGGGCCAGGAGAGACAAAGGCAGGAGCCCAGCCTGGCTGCCTGTGCCGAATACTGATTTTTTTTGGCCTGCCACCAGGAGGTTGAGGAAAGGGAAGAGGAAGGAGTGGGGGAGTGGGTCTGGGAACTAGTGTGGGGAAGAGGAATCCACAGGGAAGGTGTTGCAAAGCCTGCAGGGTTGGGGAGGAGAAAGGGGAGCCCAGGCCACCCTGAACTTGGAGGAGGAAATGGTTGGGAAACCTGTTCGGCCACATGGCCTAGGTCAGGTGTCCTGCCTTCCAGTGTGCCTCCCCCCCCACTGAATGAGTTTGACACCTCTGATTATTGCGTGACTTCAGATTGTGATGACTAGGCATTTGTACTACAAAAGACAAACAAGCTAATAACACAATTTTGATAGTCTTGGGCTTGCCAGAATTAATGATGTCTTTGTTAAATCCCTATCTTCCAGTTTTCCCCCATTTAGCCTTCCTACCTGTTTTGCACTCTCCATTCTCCTCCTCTGCTCTTCAGTTCTTCCCCACTGCCTTTCAATTGCTCTCTGCTATTCCAGCCTTAACAATTTTCCCTAGCACACTCAGTTTTGGAGTGTCCCACTAGCTCTTTACCTGTATTGGCAGCCCCAATTACAGAGATATCCTACTCTCACTCTCTATAATAGCAGACTTCACACCACATGCTGCTTTGGTAACACAAAACTGGGATCACCTCCACATCTTTAGTGTCACAGAAGCAAGTTTCACTGAGGAAAAGTAACAGTCTCTTAGGAGACTGTGTAGATAAAGTGACTGAAAATAACTTTTTTTTTTAGATATGTAGGTCACTGATATGAATCCAGCCCAGGTTGTTATGGACCACAGGTCATCATTATCTAGTGGCCGTTTAGTGATCGCTAAGACAGTGGTTCCCAACCAGTCTGTTGGAACACATTACTGTGTCACCACAGAGTAGCAAGTGTGTCATGGACAGGCAGGGAGATAGCTGGATTTGGCCTGAAGGGGGTGGGCTGCTGTGTCCTGTAGACACCAAGTGTGTTGTGACCAGCAAAAGGTTGAGAACCACTGTGCTAAAAAATTAATCAATGCTCTTAGTCTATCACAAAAAACATCATTACAATTGGCACTACTAGTCAGCTTTTGGAATGACCAAAGATTGGATGTACACAGAGGCTGAACTACTTTCTTACTCTTTGTAGTGATATGCTTGTAGAAGGTCGTAAATTTAGAGACAATCCCTCGCATGGGCCATTGGTGTGTGAACTGAGACACATGCCCTAGAGAAGATCTAACATGGCTGCTCCCAGATACATACCTGGACACCTGTCCGCGTGATTAAAGTTCTGTTCCTCCTTCATTCAGTAGTATGGTCTTTAATGAACCCTCAAGATCATTACACTCTTGTTCCTCCTTCACCTCAGGAGGAAGGAAGACAGAGAAAGCAGTACAGTAAAGGCCATACTAATGGTGAGCATGCTGTACTCATTAGATTTCAGGCCCCAGGATTTTAAATCCAGCACCAGTATTTGCACTTCAAAATCTGAAGTAAAAAGATCATTAGCAGGCATAATAGTGCAGAATTCACATACATATGCCAGAGGAAGTCTTTGTAGTAGCTGGCCAGGGCAATCAAGAAGAGACCTATGTTTGCAACCTTCAGATTATTCAGCAAGACTTGCCTCCCCAATAAGGTTTTCCCTAAAGAATCATAAGTTGCAAGAGGCTTGGTGCCTGAATTATTTGTGCTTTTGCAAATCTCCCCTTGAAAATGCAGAGGAAATAGAAGGCACTCATTGGACGCTGAGAATTAGAACTGCACAGCTAATGCTGTTTGCTGGGCTTTTGTGTACAATGCTGCTCATGTGACACTGCCTACTTTGGCAGTCCCCTCACATTTCTCACACATCCTGCAATGTTATGGGGGTAGTTTCTCCTCCAGAGTACTTAGGGTTGCATGGACAGAGGAACTGCAAGAACCAGGCTGCCTCGTTTCCTCCATTGTCTCTGTTCTATCTAGTATGGAATGACTGGATGGAAGAGACAACAGCAGGGGCTCCAGGGCCCCAGTCACAAGTGTAATTATTAGAAGTGCTCAGGGCTGGAGTGCACCAAACCCCATACCAGTTGCATGACAGGCATACTGTGATTCAAAGGCAAGCCCTGTAGCTGCTTTAGCAGCTAGGCCTGTAAACACTACCCATGGTAAGTCCCCAAAGCCACTTAGACACATGTTATAGGAAAAAATATTTTACCAGGCTTGCCAGAAAAGGGAAAGCTTGAAGATACCATGGGTACAGGGGCTCAGACAGCTACAGTTCAACATGAACAATAATAGTTCTTACCTGGGTCCCTAGGGCAGCCCAAATGAGTCAGAGCTCTTCAAGCCTAGTGCCTGGAAATGCCTTTGGCAGTTCAGTCTCTGTTGAAGCAAACAAGAGCTTGCAGGTTTCCAAGCCAGGATCACTTAGTGGTGTCCCAGTCACTGAGGACCCTCTGCAATAACTCCCCCCCCAGGCCCCACAAAAACCTCTACTCAGCTGTAATGTCTGACAATTACATCCTGTTCCACACATCACTGTGTGTATTTCTGGGGGATTCTTTTTTGCACCCAGTTTCCTACAGCTCCTGGCTAGCCATGTGGCCACCACTTCCAATCAAAGGCTGGCCATTTCTAGATTCAGGACCTTGCCCAGCCAGGAAGAAGGGGAGAAGGTGTAGTGAGGAGAAGGCTAATGGAAGTTGTAGCTCTCTGCTTAGCAAATCCATCAAACAAAGGCTGCAGGTGGCCAGTAGGAGTGGTGGTCTGAGTGAAATTGAGAGAATTGGGAGGGTGTAGTAAAGTCATCCAGTGGTTAATTGAGTTATTCAGCAGATTATGGATTGGAGTCACACTCCATCTCTCCCTTCTTGTTTAGTGTGTGCTTTCTCCCTCTCTGTTTGCATGTAGTTGAATAAAGCAGCATCTTCCTAGCCTGCAATTCAGTAGATGAAGTGAGTTTCTTGTGCACTGAGTGGTCTCTTTACAAAAGGGAAAAATGGCACCAGGACTTGTATGCATGGGGCAGGAATAGGATGGGAGCTGGACAGAAGGGTAGAAGCTAGTGCAAAACTAGGGCAAAATGATGGCAGATGCTCCAGGAACTCTAGATCATTCCCCCAGTCTCCATTCACCAAATTTCATCAGGGTGTCTTAGCCTCCTTCCATTTCCTGGTTCATCCCCTGTCCCCTCCCATCCATTTTCACTTGTCAGGCTAGCTCCCTTAGCTGCTCTGGATCTTTCAAACCTCTCTGAATACAAGGTTGTGGGAGAAGGACTGGACATAGGCACCTGCCTTCTCATACCTGCTTGGGGGGCAGGAGTGAATGGGAAAGACTGTAGACTGTGAGGGAGAAATAAGGAGTTGCTGCCACTTAGCAGTTAAGTGCATCCTGATTCATTGTCAGGGAATTAACAGTTAGCCTTTTCCTGAAACTAAACTGATTGGCACAATTGGGCTTTTACACACACGGGCACGCAAGCACACGCACACACTCAGCTAGAGATGCTTATGATGATATATCTACCAAATCCTGGGATAGTCCACATGAAATTATATTTTTTAATTAATTTTACATAATCATTTTTATTTTAAATTCTTCCACTTCTTAGAAGTTAAGCATGCCATGCAGATATTTGCTTTCATTAACAGAGCTTTCATGTACACTGCCGGAAAAAACCCTGTACCCAAGAAAAAACTAGCTGTGGAAAAGCTAAAGTTAACTCTAATGAGCTGGAAAAAAAAGAAAAAAAAAACAGATAGCATCACAACCTTCTGTGTACCATACAAATATATCACTTGAGTGAATGTCTTCCCACCAACGTGTAACAGCATCCATATACCAAAGCTAGTCAAAAGTAGTAAGGAGTCCTGTGGCACTTAAAAACTAATAGATTTATTTATCACGCAAGCTATATTCGGAGAAAATCCCACTTTGTCAGACACTTTCTTCAAGCAGCCAAGTCTGGACTTAGAAGGAGGATCCATACTGATCAGGGCATAAGAGAGCAAACCATATTAATCAGTGCTTGTGCCTTCCTTGAGTAAGGCTAGGACAAATAGAATATTTACCAATAGGATAGATATCTTTACTTTGTTAGGCTCTCTTGTTCTTAGTTTATACTTAATTATTCATAGTCTTAAACTTAGCATTATAGCTCTTAAGCACTACCTAGCTCTCTACTGTCCACTTGAGAAATGATGAGCCTGGACATCTTTCTTACCAGGTCATTCAAGGGTTGAGTATATTAATCCAAGGTGTTCTATATTGATATAGATACAGATACTGTAGGCATTTAGAACAAGACTAAGCCTAATCATCCTCCATTTGATCGTTCACTTGTCTATGCTATCTGAATAAAAATCTGTAAATGATACATACTTGGTATGAGCATTTCTGTACACCCCAGGGGTCCTTGCAGAACTCTGTGTAGCTTAATTCCAGGACTAGAACCCCATTGTCCTCTGATCAGCTCCATTGATGAACCTATAACCACTCAATTGCTAAACAACCCAAATCAGGCAACAGCATAGGACTAGAAATTGAGGAACCTATGGTTATTCTCAATTCTGCCAGTTGATTAGTGTGTGAATTATCACCTAGGCCAAATTTTTTAAATCTGGCCCCTGATTTGGGGTACTTAATTTGACGCACCTATTCTTCTAATCTGTTCTATACAGGCTCATGTAGTGCCTTCATATCATAGTATCTAAGTGTATCCCAGTAACACATTAAGTAATGTGATTAACATCCGCTACACGTGGCTCACTTTCTCTCTCATATTTTCCCCCAGAAGGCAAACTGTGTCTACCATGTAATGTTTTGTTAGGTATGGAGAGGGGTTTTTTTTGGTTTTTGGGTTTTTTTGTTTGTTTTTTTTTGGTAAGGCGGGGGTGGGTGTTTATGACAGAGAAGGCAGGTTGAGGAAGAGTGCCTTGCACTTGAAATAGAATGTGGTGGCTTTTTGCTGGTCCTTGTTTCCATGGGAATTCATTCCACAGCCTCAGACTAGTCCCCAACTGAGTCCTCTCCTGCACGGAGACATTTACCTTTGTGGTAGACAGTTCCGTTGTGTCTGAGGAGTGGATTGTCAGCAATGGTCCTCCTCCTGTAGCTTCAACAGTCTTACGTGAAGAAGCAGGCCACTGAGCACCTTGAAGATAAAGACTAAGACTTCATGCTTGACTCAATATTCTGTAGGAAGCCAGTGCAGAGAGTAGAGGACAGGTTTGATGTCCTCATGGTAGTCCATGTTGGTGAAGAGACCCATTGATGTTTTCTGTAGTGGTTGGCTTATCATAAATGCTAATATCTTCATTCCCAGATATATTACTGTTGTCTAGCCAGAAGGAGACAAAGGGGTATATAACTGAGGCGAGGTCATTGTCTATCAGGACTTCCCCTGTAATCCAACAACTGTGCCCTATATGATTCCATTAACAGTAAGAAACAAGTTGAGATCTTTTCCGTTTCGTGTGAAGAAGGTTGTTAGGATACAGATAATCTGTTATTTATTGGAAAGCCTTGTGTCATTTTTGCTGAAATGCATTTTGATATGGACTTACAGTACTTAAGTTCTGCTTAAACCTGGCTAAAAATTAATTCTAATTAAATAATTAGAACAAAATTAATGTTTTATGAGGCTATATACTAGATATCCAGGAATAATTGTGATTGCATATTACAATAATATCAATACAATAGTAATTTCTTTCTTATTAATATCAGTGGAGATATTCCTTTGGATTTCCAAGGGACCTGAATTTGGCTCCTGTGCAGGAATCACAACAGAATTTCATCCCTTTGAAAACTCTGTATTTGACTATTTTATAATATTAGCTTTAATCCAAATTTTATATATCTGGGTGCAGTTACTGGGTCAACTTCCTCCCTGGTATAATTCTACTGATTTTGATGCCTTTACAGCAGAAATGATTTTTGTCTTACTGCTTCTAAGAAAGACAATTTATTTGGGAGCAGAAAATAACACAGCCTTTTTGTTTTGTACATTTCATTTCAGAGGAGACTTGCATTCCAAGCCAGAAGTTGCATGTTCATCATTCTGCTATACTCTCCAAAGGGAAACATAGGATAAAAAAGATTAGCTCCTAATTAGAGCACTAATTGAATGTCAATGTCATGCAAACATCATTATAGAATGAAACAGAAAAAGATTACCAGAAAGATGTCAAGAACATATCCCCTTATGAAGGATCTTGTCCTTTTGAGTTCTGAAATAGCAAATTCGTTATATTGAATTTTACCAATTATTCACAACATCAGAATGAACATAATTCAAATCATAATGGACTCCTTCAGAAAACTGCTGCTATAATAATTACATCAGTGATTATGAGGGGACAACATGGCCAACTGCAAGTCTCAGGTGTTGACAAAAAGAAGCTATAGTTTTCTGAAGAATTTAATTCTGAACTGAATTTCCATTGCTGATGCTGTGAATGATTGAACACTGCTTAATTTCTAATAACCTGTTACTTATGTGTGGTTTCTTCTGTCCCTTAGAATGCTGTGAAGCCATTCAGAGAAACTCCCTGCCTGACAGCTTAACAATTATCATTGCAAAATATCTCATTGCTTCCAATTACTAACATTCATAATGAAAGCCCAGCCAACTGTTACATTCAGATAAGTCACATAAGTCTGCAAAAACTCAGCAATATTTGAATTAATTCTAAAACAAGCCATCTCTGCAAGGAAGGAAACTATATGTAATCATGCCAAAGTGAAACAACTATGCACTGAGGTTGACCATTTAAAAAGAGATTAGTTAGTGTGCATGTAAATAAGACCATAAAAAACTGCTATCCTAGGTAAGACTAATAGTCCATCTAGATCAATTCCCTAGCTCCAACAGCAGCCAGTAAGAGCGTCAGGGGGGAGCATACACAACAGAGCTCATATAGTGATCCACTCTGATCCTCCCCTCGTGGCTTCTTATAGTCAGAGGTTTAGGGTTACCTCAACCATAGGGTTGCATCACTGACCATTCTGACTAATAACCATGGAAAGATCTATCCTCCATGAACTTAACTAATTCTTTTTTGAACCCAGTTATATTTTTGGCCTTCACAACATATCCTGATAATGAATTCCCTGAGTTGAATGTGTTTTGTGAAAGAGTACTTCCTCTTGTTTGTATTAAACCTGCTACCTAGTAATCTTATTGGTTGATTCCTGGCTTTGGTATTGTGGGAAAGGGATTTTTCCATATCATTCATGATCTTATAAACCACTATCATATTCCCTCATTAGTCATCTTTTTTGCTCAAATGAATAACCCTGATTTTTCTAGTTTCTTCTCATAAGGATTCCATGATTGTATTTGTTGCCTTTCTCTGAACCTATTCTAGTTCCAATATAACCTTTTTAAGATAGGGGTGACCATAACTGGACTCAGTGTTCAAGAAATGGGCACATCATCAATTCATATATTGGTGTTTGAATGTTATCTTATTTTCTTCTGCATCACTGTAATTCATGTTCTTCTATCTTTCTTTCTGAAGCTCTGATCATGCAAACCCTTATGAGTGTGCTCAGTTTTAAGGACATGAGTAATTCGTATTGTGGAAGATACACATAAAGTAGCAAATTTACTCCAAGCAAAGAGGTGCATTTTTTCCTAACTGCAAATTCCAGTGTTGCCAATGCTCAAAACATTGAGTCTCATGATATTTGGTGATTTTCTGCAAAAGCCTGCTCCTGGAGTCATGTTATTATGAGCAAACTATCTGCCATCATTAAAAAAGAATCTAGTCTTTGTGGGTCTGGAGAAAGACAGAAACATGACTCTTAAAAGCTCAAAAGGACAGGAGGCAAATGAAAAAAAACCAAAATAATATTTAAAAAATTTTAAGGTCAATTGTATGATTTGGGAGGACTTCACTAATTATTTTTAAACCCATGGGGTTGGCAGTGCTGAAACTCTACCTTGAATCTGACAGATGAGATAGGTTCTTTCCATTTTATAAAGCAGCACTCAGAATAACAATTCTACAGTCATAGAACATAAGGGGTGAAAGGAACCTCAAAAGGTCTTCTAGTCCAACGCTCTGCTCAAAGCAGGACCAACGCCAACTAAACCAGCTAGACCTTTCTCAAGCTGCACCTTAAAAACCTCTAAGGAAGAGATTCCACCACCTCCAGAGGTAACCCATTCCAATGCTTCACCATCCTCCCAGTGAAAAAGCTTTTCCTAATTTTCAAATAATCTAAACCTACTTAATCATTTTTAACAGAATCCAGAACAGAATAGAATCCAGCTCACTACTGCAGGATGAAAGGAGTAAAAAGTAACTTAAAAAATTAACTACAGACCTCTAATTTAGCTTCCCATCATCTCACATCTCAGTTACCACAACATTCTCTTGTCTGGCCATGAAAAATACAATCTTGCCTTGCTCATATCTATTGCAAACACTGCTGCAAAGATCATTTTCCCCGCTTGTCACTTCACCTGTCATGTCTCTCTCTGTATTCCTCCATTAGCTCCCCCTTCTCTGTTACCTCATACAAAAACTATTTGTCTTCACTTTCAAGGCCAGTTTCCACTCTGTCATAAGCAACTGAGATGTCATATCCTAACTCTGCCAATAATGCCAGTCTCTGTCTCCCAATTGTTAGATTTTGAAATAAGTAGCTTCATGTTTTCTTCCCATCTCTCTTGGGAGGGGTTCTCTATGAACAATCACAAAACTACCTCATTATTCTCCCTCCAATCCTTTCTTGAAACTTTTGCTATGACACCTGCAAAACACACCCAACAGTGGTTAAGCTGTTGTTGTGCTGAAACCACTGCCTACCATGCTGACTAATATTGCCTCATTGTTGGCCTTACTCCCCCATCAGCCTGGTCTGTATTCATCTGTTGGCTTGTCTTATACTTAAGCTGTAAACTCCTTGAAAGGGTGAGTGAGTTTGCATACCTGGTGCCCACTATAACAGACAATCTTTCAGAACACAAAATCCACATTGAAAAGCTACCACAATGCTATCTTGACTGTGCAAGAGGGTCTGACAAAAGCAATTAACTGGCAGAACACACAAAGATCTGTGTGCATCATGCACATGTTATCAGTGCACTTTAACACAGGAGCAAGACATGCACATTTTTCCTGATGAGTACAAGATCCAACAGCTTTTATAAAAGCTGTCTTTGCTGAATTTTTTAAATCTCCTGGAGAGACAGTCACCAACACTGAAGTGTTCAAGCAAGCCAAAATACAAACACTCCAAAAACACAGATGACTCTGCTGTCTTGGGTATGTGGGCTGAATGAATGATGGGTATATACTAAAGAACATCCTTTATGGCAAATTGGCATGGGGGGGACGGACTACAGGACACTCACAATTGTATTTCAAGGATCTGTGCAAGTGAAAATGCAGTGAAATGGACATGGATATGGATAACTGAGATGATCATACTCAGGACTGGAGTCTTTGTAAACAAGAACTCAGTAAAGGTCTCCAAAGCTATGAGAGGCAGCAGTCCAGCTTACAAAGGAGAAAGGTTTGCAGAAGGCAGAGCCCAAAGTGTCAAAACACTCCCTTTAAATGAGCCAATTGGGGCAGAGATTGTCTCTCAAGTGGGTCTCTTCAACCACAGCCATAAAATCACCTGAGAAAATGTTTTACCTCTCAGGGGTGCATGCCCAGGGTCTCGAGACAGAAGAATGCCTACCGTAAACTCCTTAAGGTATGAACCATCTTTTTGCTGTGTGGGTGATGGAGGTTCCTATAACAATTGTACCACAATAATAAGCAGCAGCATCTTGGTTTTGTCGCATCAGACACTGAATGCACGCACAGTAGATGTGCTGAGAAAGTAAGTGTCACTTATAGTCATAATTGTTAGGCATGAACAGTTAGTACCTTATTTTCCAGGGAAAGAAAGGTAAAAATTTGAGGTGCTTCTTTTTACAAATTTCTTTTCTGACTTTAAAGTCACAATTTAGTTGCTGGACCACAGCTTTTTTTCTAACAGAGGCCTCATCCCTAGAGGAAACATATCCAGTGAGCAAGGCAGCCAGCAGTTGCAGAATTAGCCCTTTAAGTAGATGTGCTAGGATGGCAAAATTAATGTATGTGGTGGGAGATGGAGAGCAATATTAAGTCATATGGAGAAGTAGGCAGAACTTAGTGTAAAATTTTGTAAATATATATAAATTTAAGCTATGGGTAAATATGCAAATGTAACTCAGATGGGACCCAGCAATCCAGGCCTGTCTGTTGCTTCATTTTAATTTTTGTTCAGTTAGCTGTTCTTGTTCCCTTGATATGAGAAGTTAACACTTTGTGATGATGTTTATTATCCCCAGCTCAGCTTGTCTGTACTCAGTGGATGTGATTTGCTCCACTGATTCTTTTGATAAGTATTCTTCACTGGTATCTTAGCATTTGTCTTCCCTGTTCATAAGGTGCTCTGGATAACCCTCTTTTCTTCTACTCTTTACCTTCAGTGATTTTTATTTAATTCTGAAACTTAAAGAGTTTTCCTTTTGAAATAAATTTTAGTCAGTTCTATTATTGTTGTTTTGTAGGTTTAGGCATGGTGGAGAATAGCTTTGTATTTACAGCAGTTGATACTGATGCTATTCTACTACACTGAACAGTTGTCTTTCCATATTAATGCCTATTTCATCTCTTGCAGCACCTTTGGGCTTACAGTGCAGAGTCCATTTGAGGAATAAGAAGGGAAAAAAACCACACACCCATAAGGTTTTGTTCTGCAAGTTATACTGAAAATTCCCAGGGAAAACTGCACCAACAAGGAGCCTGCAGGCTTGGTCATACATTGCACTCAGGTGATGAACTCACCCCTGTATATAATGCATGCTCTGCCTGTTGGGTTTTAGCTTGTCTGTTTAGAGACACTGTGGCACTGGACCATAAAAGGCAGGCCATAGCTTTTGAGGACAAAGCTTAAGCAAAAGTGAAGCTGACACTTGATAATTGCAGAGGATTATTTATTGCCTTGTTTTCACTCCCACAATGGATATTATTCCTATTACAGGGCTAAATAAACAGACTGAACAAACAACAACCCTGTTTGTTTTCTGTTCAGGTAAAGGTTTGAGTTTGGTGCAGCTGCTTTTTTCATTATTTCCCATTAACATCACTTTGGGACTGACTCAATATCAGGTGATTGTAAATAACCTTGGGAATTAGCTGTCTTCTTTTATTGTATTGAACATATTCATCACATGTGAAGTGACTGTTCCATCTATGCTCATTTGTTCTACTGGCACTCCTCCCCCCCACCCCAGTTGAACTAAGTGGTGGATCAGAGACAGGCACCCTTGTTAGAAATGTCCATAACGAAATGTGTGGATTCAGAGTGCAGAGGGCAAGATTTACTATTCCCTTGGGACCAGGTGTGCTGGCAGAAAGGAGCTTTAGGACAGGAATAATTCCACTTGAGAGCCTCTCTGTCAGGTATAGAACTGACTGCCATAGGGCTGTTCTAGCCTGTACTGGGAACTGAACTGGCCAGAGCAGTCTCTCAATAGGAGAAATGCAAGCTATTTTACTGCTAGAAGCAGTCCCACCACTCCAAAGCAATGGCACTTGTGTAAGGTGAGGAATCTCACATTTCCTTTGTCTATGTCATAGCTATTTTGTATCACTGTTATTTATCTGGGTTATTGTAAGGCACCCCACTCATGGACCAAGACCCTATTGTGCTAGGCACTGTAGAAACACAGAACAAGGAGAGACCACTACTTCATTATTGCAAGTATCTCTCTGTCAAGGTTTCTCTGTTGTAATTTAGAGACTTCCCCTCTCTCCAGGGCCAGTCCCCCCATAAAAGTGACCTAGGCAGTCACCTAGGGCATGGGCAATAGGGGCCACCAAGGGTGCTCCCCTAGGGCCACCCGGGGGGGGGGGGTGGCACAGAGCCAAAGGCAGTAGGGAAGAGGGTGGACATGGGAACACAAAACCAGCCGCTCCACAGGGCCAGCTTGCCCTGCTCCTATGGCAGGGAACAGCCAGCCCAGGGGCAGAGCAGGCCAGCAGAAGAGGCTGGGCTCCACTCTCTTGCCCCTCCCTTGGGCCAGCTGTTCCACCCTGGGGGCAAGAAGGGCCAGCCTATAGATAGGGTGAGAGGTGGAGCCAAGATCCCAGACCAGCTGTCTCCACACAACCCCGGGCAGGGGGGTGCCAAAATTACAGGCCCCTAGGGTGCCAAAAAATCTCAGGCCAGCCCTGCCTCTCTCCAATCCTAATCATATTTCTTCCAACCACCAGTTCCCTTCTCTTTGGCCCTGGCATTCCCACTGCTCCAGGAATCATTTGCCATTCTAACCATGCCAGCTCAGACACCCTAAACAACATTGCCTCCAACCTTTTACCCCATCCAGTGCTCCTGACAAACATGTCAACACCTGCTCCCTAGCTTTTTTCACTCAGCCTGTCCATTATTTTCTGTTAGGCTTGCTCAGTTGGTCAGCAGTGTTGAACAAATTGTTATTTACCCCTCTGCTTACCTTGAATGTACAAACACAGAGAAAACAATCCTCTTTTTTTCCCCCATGATCATTGAAGAATGTTAATGGCCAAAATAACCATCTAGTGGGGCTAAGTGTACTGGGTGCATTTCTCCATACCACACATACCGCAATCAAATGAGATAACTGTAAGGCAGGCTTAGAAATAACAATGGAAATTCACTGGACCAGTTTCTTGTAGAGATGCAAAACACAAGAACCCAGAAATGGCACCCCTTGGGAAATTTCTCCCATGCAAGGCACATCCTTAGCTAGCATATAGCTATTGCAATGGCTTTAGGCTAAATTCTTCTCCCCCATGTACATACATACTCCTGATCCTAGAATAGGTATGGTGGTAGCTATGAAACCCTGAGCCACCAGAGTGTAAGCTAGAGTGAGCCTAGCTGTTTTAAAGCAAAAGTCCCCAAACTGTAGAGGGCATGGAGGAACATTGGGGAGCATGCAGCAGGGCCCAGGCCAGCCCCTATTGGGGAGGACAGGGGATGGAGCGGAAGCACCACACCGCCTCAAGTTCCACCATCCTGCCTCTCCCCTGGATCCCATTCTGAGCCTCAGCTACCATGCCCTTCTCTTGGCCACAGCCTTGGCAGCCATTCCTCACTTGGCCCCCAGCCCCTGCTTCTTCAACCCTGTGTTTGGGGCCATGGCCTCAGCTGCTGTTCCCAGCTTGGCCCCACTCTCACCCTCAGGCGCTGATCACAACTCCATTCCCAACTGCAGCCCACAACCCACTCCCAGCCCCAGCTGTGGAGGGGCATGGACAGGCATAAGGGAGGGGCATAATCTAAAAAGTGTGAGAATCACCATTTTACAGCATAGTAGGTGGAAATTAATGAGTACTGGCAGAAATTAAAGTTGCATTGTTTTGTTTTTATTTGGACTGTGGAACTGCATATTGAATAGAGGAAATATGTTCAATAAGGAGCATATATTGCTTAGGATTTTTGCATAGATATTGGTGTCTAATGACAACTAACCATTTTCCTGTTTTTAATTGTTTGGTGTAGTGAGACAATTTATAGGATATCCACATAAAGGGTCTCAGGATTACAACTGAATGAGAAACATTTTCCTCCTTTGAAACCAAGTGCACTCACCCATTCCTTGCTTCTGATAACAGAAGCTAGGGATACTTCAGAGCATGGTTTTTCACCTCTGCCCATGCTGGATAACAGCTGTTTATTCACATATCCTCCATGAGCTTATCTAGTTCTTTTTTGAACCCTGCTATTGTCTTGGCCTCCACAAAATCCCCTGGCAAGAACTCCAGTAGAACTGTGCATTGTGTGAAGAAATATTTCCTTTTGTTCATTTTAAGCAAACTACCTACTAATGTCATTGGGCAACCCCTAATTCTTGCGTTATGAGGAGTAGTAAATCACACTTCCCAATTTGGTTTTTTCCAACACCAGTCTTGATTTTGTAGAGCTCTATCTTATCACACTTAGGTCATCTCTTTTGCAAGTTGAAAAGTCCCTGTTCTATTAATTTCTCCTCATTTGGAAGCTGATCTAGATTTCGCTTTTTTTTTTTGTTGCCTTTTTCAGTACCATTTCTAAAAAGAACGTATCTTTTTTGATATGGGGCAACCAGCTCTGCACTCAGTATTCAAAGTGTGGGTGTCATGTATTTATAAAGAGGCAATAAGATATTTTCTGTCTTATTATCTCTTCCCTTTCCTAATGATTCCCACCATTCTATTAACTTCTTTTAACTGTTGTCCTGCCCTCTTATGGGGCTGTATCCCCAGAGCTCCCTTCCCAAGGGCAATATCTTCACTTTCTCTAGGCTCTTCTGGCCTTAGCTTTCCAGCTGATCCACTAAACAGTTCAGGCCCCCTTTTGGGGATATGATAAAAGCCAATATCACTGACCCTCTTAGGATGTTCAGTCTCCTAAACGTAGTTCGACTCCCCTCCTCAGGGATTAAACTCCCCTTGCTGGGGTTAGAGTAGTCCACCTGTGACTGCAGGGCTGGCCATTACTCAACTTTCCAGCCCAGGGACCCTGCAAGCAACAGCCACATCCTCTTTGAATTAGCTGCTGCTGCTGCTTCTTCTTCCTAGGCCACTTCCTAGCAGCCCCATCATTTGCATAAATGCTTCACCCTTACCTCAGAAGAGTCAGCTAGCACATCCCAGCAGCCAACCTACAATGGCTTCTTACTTCCCACCATCAATTTTTCTGCACTACTGCAGTTCCTTGCACCACACAGGAACACTGTTCTTACTCTTGTGCCTCCCAGGTCTTTTTATATGGGCCTGCTGGGCCTCGATTGGCTGCTTCCCTGCAGCCTCTTCCTGACTGGCTGCTTGCTGTGTAGCCACTCTAGGCCACTTGGAGAGTTTACCTCCACTGCTCCCCTCTGGAATGAATGGGATAGGGCAACGAGGCCTCCATGCAGCAGGTAGCCTCCGGACCTGGTGCACCCCTCACACATGGGAAATGGGGTGAAGAGGCTTGGGGAGGCTGAGCCTCCCCAAACAGCTGCCTACCAGAAGCTCCCACTCTCCCTTTCAACCCCTCCCATGCTCCATATCCTGCATCACCACAGGCCCCACGCATGCTTAGCCTCCTCCCCTAAGGTCCCTCCACGCCCTTACCATTCACACTTCTTTGCCCTCTCCCCCAGCCATAGCTTATGTCTCTTTACCTCCTTCCTCACCTGCCTCTTGCACCTCTTCATCAGCGAGTGGGGAGGGCTTCAAGAGAGACAGCAAAGAGATACAAGCAGTAGGCAGGAGGGGGCTAAGAGATCTGAGTGGTGAACAGGGTGGGCCTTGAGGAATTGGGCCAGACCCTGGGCGGGGTGGGGGCACAGTCCACGTGCCAGAACTTCCCCGCTCAACCTCCCTAAAGGCAGAATCATGGGCCACCTATCCTCTCACACAAGATCTTTGGATTTTTTTTTTCCCAAATTCCCATTCTACATCAGTATGAAGCAAGAGAGACAGAAAGCTATGCCCAAACACCCAGGGGCCTGAATACTTAGAACACCAACTGGGATGCAGGAAAAACAGTTTAATATCCAGGCTCTGACTCAGACCTGCTCTACTGACAGATGTGTTTTTAATGACAAACTTGCATGTACATCATCTTATCACAACTGACATAAAGGTTATCATTTTATGGTACCTCACCAATTTTAATGTTTATTTTGAAATTAAATAAATCATAAATCTGAATGTTTCAGATATTTAATATTCACTGTAACCACAGTGTGAACAAGAGAGAAAACATGGCTGTTTGTTGGAAACATATCAGAAGGGAAAAAGCCCATTCTCTAGATAAGTAGCAATTGGCGGAAAACTGCCATGCCATCAGGTTTTACAAAGAACATGCTGGAATGTGCTGGAAGATTAGAATGGAATGGAAGTTGTACAGAGTACAACTATCTGACAGAAGAATGAGAAAAGCACGGTCTGGTGGTCTGCAGAAATGATTCAAATTAATCTCTGTTTTGGCAAAAGAAATGAAGAAACAGAAAGAAAATAAACCATATGATTTATTTATTTCTCTTTGTTTCTCAGTTCACATATGTAATATCTGAGGTGATTTCTCATGTCATCTTGCCTCCAAAAGGAAATAGTTTGTTCTTGGTTATACTGGAAATACACTGCATTGCATGTATGGCTTATTTACTTGTTGAGCTGGTTGATATTAAAGTGTACCTCATGAAGTAAAGTACGGTAATACTCTATATAACTGGGAAAAGAGTTATATGGTGCTGATAAGTAACAGGTAAGGAAGACAATTTTACTGCCTTGTAAAAAGTTAAAAAGTAGAGAACACCGTAGAGCCACAATGAGAATATATCAGTAGATTCTCATTTTCACAAGAATATAAAGCATTAACTTGGAAGCATCCTATCATTCTCTTCCTACTGCACCTCATTTTCTGTAAAGTCAACAAGCAAGGTTCTGTCTTTCAGTATTGTCTCTATAAAGTTCATCCAGCAAATCTTACTGAAACAAAATGAGTTATAAAAACAAATCTGAACTGTCATCAGAAAGTTTCTATTAAAAGGCAAACTGAACATTTGAAGGACTAAGCACCTCACAGTACTTGGGCCATTCTACATGGTACATACTGTATCAGGAACCCTGGCTTAAAGCAAGCAAAGTTTCTATTTAGAAGAACTAACTAGCTATAACTTAAAATATGACAAGATTTATCCTTATGTAATATTTTCAGGCAGTGGTTTTTCAACCTTTTTCATTTGCAGACCCTGAAAAAATTTCAGACAGAAGTTTGGACCCCTTTGGAAATCATAGACATAATCTGTGGACCGTCAGGGTACACAGACCACAGGTTGAAGGCCATTGGTTTAGGGCCTATTAGCTGAAATTACCAGATTTATTAATGTTAGGAGAGTGCTGTAGCAATTAGTAGCAATTACATTCAATACCATAAATGTATGACAATAGATAAACAGCATTCAAACATTTTATTGTGCTGACAGTCACTGTTTCCTTCTCTCACTCACCTCTCCACTGACAACGGAGGTGGCAGCCATGATGGCCACCCCGCCCCACACGTAGCCCTCTGGATTACGCTGCTCTCAAGGAGGAATGTTAAGTATCGATCTCCCTGATGCGCCTCCATCTCTAGGCCATCTAGCACAAGGGGGGAAGAATACTAAGTATCAATCTCCCCTGATGGCCCTCGATCTCCTGTGTGAGTTTCTTCCTCCCTAGCTTTGTGTCAACAAGAAGGGGGGTGAGTTCCTATCCTCCCTGAACAGTTTCTCAGCACCCCCATCACCACGAAGGAGGGGTCATTGTCTGGGGTCTCAGTTCCATCGTTGGTCGTGACCAGAATCCCACTCCCAATTGGCTACTGTTACTCTGGCTGTGCAAAATTCTATTAAAACCCCCTGTCTCAGCTAGCTTGGTGTTCTCCCACCCTTGAATGCTAAAGGGCATGTCGCGACCCAGTCGGACTGATCCCCCAACTGAGACAGGGAGCACCCACCCACAAGACCTTTTTCTTTTTTTGGGATGTACACAGATTGCTGGCCAAACGATTAAGTGCTGAGATGCTGCAGCTGGTCTGCCTCCTCGCTTTGGGTTCTACCGTGGTCCTGGGACAGGTATTATAAATCAATATAGGCCTCCTACCTTCTCTTAATCATTCTACTTGGTACCATTTATATATAGTCTGTGATTGTAGCTATTTTACCTGAGTTTTGCATAGTTTGTGTAGTTGTTATTATTTTCTCTGTATCCTGTATAATCTTTTCATGATATAGTTGTTTATGGTCTAGCATAGTTCTGTGTTGTTAATTTGCCAGGTGTTTTACTGGTCATTTGTATTTTGCATTCTTTTTACTGTATAATTGTTCATCACTCCGCTTCTGTTCTAAACTGCTGGCCCCAAACTTCCCCAGTGTACATTGGGGGAATGTGGGGCTTTATTTTTCTCTCATCTGACTTTTTCATTCTGCCACCTACCCTTCTTGGCTAGCAAGGAGGAATGGCTTTCAGCCATTGGTAAATATGCGTCGGGTGGGCTAGTCAGTGCCTATACCAATGTTGAGGCAGTAAAAGGCCTGAAAAGTCCTTGACTTATTATGGCCACCCTCTTGTAGGTCATTACTCCATACTGTTATTCAACTATAAGTACTTTTGTAGGTTGTAAGTGTTTTGCATAGACTTTCATGCTTTATCCTGTTGTTTGGTTGTAGGTGTTTTACAGGTGCTTTATAGAGACTTTCTTGCTCCACACTGTTACTTGGTTATAAGTGCTTTGCATAGGTTTTTAGCTTTATATTGTCATTTAGTTATACATGTTCATTTAGATTTTGCTTTATGCTGTTAGTTGATTATGTGTCCTATATAGATTTTTGCTTCATATTGTTAGTTGATTACAAGTGTTTTTGCACAGATCTCCTTGTTTTACACTGTTAAGTGGTTAAAGGTGTTTAAGGTGTCACTATAAAAGTAGCTTTTTTGTTTACTTGAACTGGTGTCTGTCTCATTGGTGGGTGTCGCTGGTCCATCCCAGTCACATCACGAACCCGGGGTTCAACATCTACATTGATACAGGGTGAGCAAGGTCCATAGTAAACACAAACCAATTTAATTTCAACATTCCAAATATATGTAGCCCCACACTGTATTACAGTAAGGGTAGAATAGAAGGGTACTGAATCTGGCCAAGAGCTTGTTAGCCAAAAATTCAGAATAAGGTGTTATTATTCTTCCCAAAGAACCATTATTAAAGTGAATACAAGTGTAGATAATTGGTATAGTAATATAATAGATCTGACTGTATTTCAAGTCCCCCTTCATTATAAATCCATTTGGCAGCCATTCTAATTGCCAGGCTACCCTTGCAAACAATTTATCTGAAGCTTCTGTGGATGTCATGTGTGCTTTATGGCACTTCTATTGTAACCCAACATTAATTATATTTCCCATTAATGCACTGCAAAATCCTGCTATATGAAATGCTTAGATTTTGTAAATGAGAAAAATAAGCTCATTTCAGTCTGCTTTGATCACATTTTACCTTTATTAGACTTTGGTGCTGTAATTCTCTTTCTTTTCAGTCCAGTTATTGATATTCTGAACACAAAGAGGGAACCATCTTTCTTATAGAAGATTTACAGTATTATTTCCCTTTTCCAGGATTTCTATCTTTTCCACTAGTATCTTAATATCTTTTACTGCTGTATGATTGATACTGAATTAATAAAGATAAGATACCAGGAACAGGACTGATAGAGCACTATCTGCTGGTCATTAGAGAGGGAGACATTGTAAAGTCATAACAGCAGACTACTGCTGGATGATATATGTGAGGCAGATTGAGCTATATATAAAAACTGAGCCTCAAAACTGTAATCAGAGGAGAAAAAGAAGTTTACTCTTTCTAGGTTGAAAAATCTGAAATTTCCCCCAAATGCTGTGTATAAAAAAAAAAATTGCTTTTCAAAGCTGAGCTGCTGAGCTCCAGCATATAGAGAGGAAGTTATAAGCAACTGCCTGTAGAACACGCATTGTCCTTCCCTGTGCATGGCTGAGCGAATGCATGAGTGGTGTTTTCCAGTGATACCAGTTCCAATTTTTTTGCTAGTTTTTGCATTTTTAATTAATTTTGAGTCCAGACTTTTGTACAATGGCTGATACAATGCCTGTGGACAGACATTATCTCAAATGCCTATAGACAGATCCATGACCTCAAATGCCTGTGGAACGGCTGACTGACTGAATATAGTTCAAGATTTGTGGATGTTCTAAGCTCAATGTTGCTGAAATAGGAAGGTTCTTCATTTACATAAAGCTGATCTAGTCAAACCCATTAGTTGATGCCAGTGACTTCATAAGGAGCATGTCCAATTCTTGTTTGCCCCTGGTGTCCTGAGGAGTAGTTCCAAGGGGGTGGAACCACAGAGACCACCATCTTCAGAAACTGAAGAAAAAGAAGATGCATGTGCTTGCTTGCCTGTTGCCTCTTGGCTGTTGCTGCCTGGCCATGCAATGCCACTAGGTCTGATCAAGACGCTTATGCTACCTCCACCCTCCGCAGGTCACTGAGGGTAGGAGTTTGGCAACATGTAACATCTCAGGTTTGACATCTGCATGCAAATAACCTCTAGTCAGCCAACAAGTCAATATCTGAGTCAATGCAACCACTGGCTAATTTTTTCAGTTGTCTACCCACTTACTAATACTGAATGAAACCATAAAAGTCACCTCAGCCATCCTGCACAGATATCAATCTTTTGGGGTTTCTTTGATTTTTCTATTAATAGAAGATACTTCTATATCAGTGTCTTATGCTTTTGGGGGGGGGGTGACTCCAGCAGATCACTGGCAAGTGTGTGGGGATGCATAGGGTCCAGGATCTATAGAGTAGTTCCTCAAATACTTAAAAATCCCTGGGTTAAATAACTTGCTGTCTCAAAGATCTCACACATGTATTTTATGGAGTAGGAGATGCATTTTAATCCTGAGAAATCATGTTGTTTTCACCTCCATTTGAATATTAAAGGTGACAAGGTCCAAATGGGCAGCTGTGTTTGTCTAGTTCAGCAAAACAAGCAAGGAGTCCTGTGGCACTTAAAGACTAACAAATTTATTTATCACATGAGCTTTCATGGGAGAAAGTGGCTGATGAACTGGGATTTTCTCCCATGAAAGTTCATGTGATAAATAAATTTGTTAGGCTTTAAATGCCACAGGATTCCTTGCTTGAAAGGCAACAAGCTGTGTCATCTTGAATTGTGTAGGAATGTTCCATTTTAATCCAACATGTACGCCTCAAAAAAAACCCCAAAATCAGCTACTTTCACCTCCTCCACCTCCCAATCCCTACTGCAGCATTTATTTGGCAAGTCTCATGGTGTTTATTTTCTCCTATCAGCATTTAGAGAAGGCATGTGGGATAAATAAAAGGAAGGTTGGGGGGGGGGACACCTTAGGAGTTCAGAACTTTCAGTGGATTGTAGACAGTTTTCTCTACTGAAGTGAACATGACTGCAACAGAATAAGAAAATAAAAAGATGACTAGGTCAGGGGCTAAAAGGCCTGAGTTTTTGGGGAGACTTTATAAGGAAACAGCAGGAAACTTTTTAACTCTATATTGAGGTTAAATTGTCTTGACTATTCATTCAGCTGACACTAAAATACCTTAGAAAGGTGAGCCTGACTAACACTGAACCTTTACAGACCTATTATGCTGATTGACAATATTTGGTTGCCAAACAAGGTGGATCTTATAAGCATGTGTTCATGTCTGCATGACGCAGCAAAGTCTTGGTTCTTTTACATGGAGAGGAAGGGTGAAAGCACAAGCCTATTCCTTTTCACAGTTTAGTTTGAGTGACTGCTCCTTCTGCCAGGCCATTTATCTCACTCGCAACTATTATTTCTGGGGCAGAAACTGACAGACACCATCAGAAAAGAGAGAAAGGAAAGAAAGGGGTGGAAAAGAAAACAATAAACTGAAGTGAGCTTCATCTGATAGCCAATCTTCTTTATTCTCCAGGTATCTATCAAGGCATTGGGAAAAGTTTAGCAAATCTAGTTAACACTTCAGGTCTGCATATATCCATTCTTTCTCCAAAAGCAAAGGCAGGCAGTTAAAAACAATTTATTTAAATAGATTATTTTTCCACAAGATCTGTCTAAAGCAATTGAATATGTTGAATAGATTTTTCAATGACTTCATCAGCTTTTAATTATGCTAGTACTCACATATTGCATTCTACATAGAATTTTACCCAATAACACATTGCAGCTCAAATGAGTTTAAAAACCAGGACCATACCCTATAATAATCCTTGGTCATCCAAGTACTTCTGCTGAAATCAATGGCACTAATCACATGGGATGGATAGTTCATAAATCTGACTGTGGATATATATCGGATTAACAAGGTCCGCGCCAGATGTTGGGGAACCAGGACAATCTGACGATAAGTGGGCTACTGGAACAAACCATGCATGGACAAGACAAGAGAACCTGGAATTGATGGAATGCTACTACAACAGCAGACCTAATGAGAGGGGATATATGAAACGTATGAGGGAACTATGGATGGACAAAAGACCTACATCCACACTAACTGAGAAACAGCTAGTTACCCAACGCTTCAACATAGTAAAGAGGCAGCTGCTCTCACAACTGGAGATAGACCAACTGCACGTTACCTCCCACACTCAAGAAGAAGCCCCAGAAGAACAACTAGATGTGCAGCCACCACCTGAAGCTGGAACTTCACTGCCACCCCCTCCATTACAGAACACAGCAGCTGATATGAGGCATAAGATCATGGATAAACTAGCTACAGTCAACCCTCGAGACCGATTACCAAGGCTTGTGGGAGAAGTACCATCAGATAGTATGCTAGAAGATGCCAATAGAGCCCTAATGACAATTCCTACTACCACCATCACTGAAACCAATGAACTGGTATATGCAACAGCCTCTGTAATCCTGGAGATGCTTGGCTACATGATCAAGAAGAACAGCAATACATACCCTCCCTGGAAAATGAGGTTGGAGGATAAGATCAAGGCAAACCGGAGAGAAGTTAGCCGGCTGGTGGAACTACAGAAGGGTGTAGAGATTAAGGATAAGACTCGGCTACTGAGAAAATACAAGGGCCTGACTCCATCTGAAGCCCTAGAGACTGCTAAGCAAAGGCTCACAGCACTGGCCACCAGGCTAAGGAGATACACTAGAAAAGCAGAGGCCAAAAAGATAAATGCCCTGTTCTCCAAAGAACCATCCAAGGTGTACTCCCAACTGCAGTGCAACAACACAATAACAGCAGAGCCACCAACAGCAGAAACTGAACAGTACTGGAAGAACATCTGGGAGAAAGAGAAGACTCATAACACCAGTGCAAAGTGGCTGCAGGACCTGAGAACAGACCACAGCAATCTCCCAGAACAGGAACCAGTCACCATCACAATAGCCGACATCCAACAGCGGGTCAAGAACATGAAGAGCTGGACAGCACCTGGCCCGGACATGATCCACACCTACTGGCTAAAGAAACTAACAGCAGTGCATGAACGCCTAGCAGCACAGATGAACCAGCTGCTAGCAGCAGGCTCCCACCCAGACTGGCTAACACAAGGAAGGACAGTGCTGATCATGAAAGACCCCCAAAAGGGAACAGCACCATCCAACTACCGGCCAATAACCTGCCTCCCCACAACATGGAAACTCCTATCAGGCATCATAGCTGCCAAGCTACAGGACCACGTGGGCCAGTACCTGAGCACAGCTCAGAAGGGCATTGGGAACAACACCAGAGGCTCAAAACACCAGCTGCTCATAGATAGAGCAGTCACCCAAGACTCAAGGTCTAGACAGACCAATCTGAGCACAGCCTGGATTGACTACAGGAAAGCCTACGACTCAATGCCGCACACATGGATCTGTGAATGTCTGGCGCTATACAAAGTCAACAGGACACTAAGGACCTTCCTCAAGAACTCAATGGGACTGTGGAAGACAACACTGGAAGTCAACTCAAGACAGCTTGCACAAGTGGCCATCAAGTGCGGCATATACCAAGGTGATGCGCTGTCCCCGCTGCTGTTCTGCATTGGCTTGAACCCCCTCAGCCAGATAATCACAAGGACTGGATACGGATACAAGTTCAAGAGTGGAACTACCATCAGCCACCTCCTCTACATGGATGACATCAAGCTGTATGCTAAGAATGAACGAGACATCGACTCGCTAATCCACCTGACACGGATCTACAGTGAGGATATTGGGATGTCATTCGGACTGGAGAAGTGTGGCCGGATGGTAGTAAAGAGAGGAAAGGTAGTCAAGACTGATGGGGTGGAACTACCAGCAGGCCACATAGCAGACATACAGACCAGCTACAAGTACCTTGGCATCCCACAGTCACATGGGACTCACGATGAGGAGGCAAGGAAGACAGCAACATCCAAGTACCACCGAAGGATAAGACAGGTCCTGAAGAGCCAGCTCAATGGGAAGAACAAGATCCACGCCATCAACAGGTACGCCCTGCCAGTCATCAGATACCCTGCCGGTATAGTGAGATGGCCAAAGGAGGACATGGAGGCTGCCGATGTGAAGACCCAGAAGCTCCTCACAATGGACGGAGGTTTCCACCCCAAGTCCAACACCCAGAGACTGTACGCCAGCCGGAAAGAAGGCGGGCGGGGTTTGGTGAGTGTCAAAGCCACTGTCCTGGATGAAACCCAGAGCATCCAGGAGTACATCAGTAAGATGGCACCCAAAGATGAGCTGCTGAGAGAATGCCTGAGGCAGCAGCAGACATGGGAGGAAGATCAAGCAGAAGAAGTGCCATGGCAAGACAAGACCCTGCATGGAATGTACCATCGACAGATAGCTGAGGTGGCTGACATTGGGAAATCCTACCAGTGGCTGGAAAAAGCTGGACTAAAAGACAGCACTGAGGCACTGATCATAGCAGCACAAGAACAGGCACTGAGCACCAGATCCATTGAAGCAGGGGTCTACCACACTAGACAGGACGCAAGGTGCAGACTGTGCAGAGAGGCCTCAGAGACAATCCAACACATAGTGGCAGGATGTAAGATGCAGGCAGGAACAGCATACACTGAATGGCACAACCAAGTAGCTGGCATTGTGTACAGGAACATCTGCACAGTGTATGGGCTAGACCCTCCCAAGACCAGATGGGAGACCCCACAGAAGGTCGTGGAGAATAACAGGGCTAAGATTCTGTGGGACTTCCAGATCCAGACAGACAGGCAGGTACTGGCCAATCAACCAGACATTGTGGTAATAGACAAGGACCAGAAGACAGCGGTGGTGATAGATGTAGCAGTGCCAAGTGACAGCAACATCAGGAAGAAGGAGTATGAGAAGCTGGAGAAGTACCAGGGCCTGAAAGAGGAACTAGAACGGATGTGGAAAGTGAAGGCCAAAGTGGTCCCAGTGGTGGTAGGAGCACTCGGGGCTGTGACTCCTAAGCTGGGAGAGTGGCTCCAACAGATCCCAGGAACAACATCAGAGCTCTCTGTACAGAAGAGTGCAGTGCTAGGAACAGCTAAGATACTGCGCAGAACCCTCAAACTCCCAGGCCTCTGGTAGAGGACCCGAGGTTGAGGATGACACATACCACCCATAGGGGTGAGAAGGGAATTTTTTTTTATATATATATCTAAGTTTATAGGCCAGTAGTGTACTATGCAATTAATCAAAACCATGCATTTTTAGAGGGTTAGACTGTGCCCTTGTCTTACCCAGGTGAACAAATAAGACCCCACCTATCCCCAGCCTAGATCTGGATTTATTGTGGACTTCAGCCACCACTCTCAGATACTTCTTGTTTCAAGAAAGTGGACAGCCAGGGGAGGAAGGCTTACTTTTACCCCTTTCTCCATCAGTGGCTGGAATAGCTGGCTTGGGGTAAAAGGGTAAAGTAAACCACACCTTTTCAAGGGCTGATGTAACTTACCACTTGCCTGCAGCAAAAGGGAAGCAGGGGAGGAATTATGCTTTGGTGGGGTGATTTTTAAGAGGATGTGTGTAAACTTTAGGTGCAATCTAGCCCAAAGTACATTTTAACATAATATTTAATAATATTAGAAACATAACTCATATCAATGAGCATGTTCTGATAATTCTTTGAGTTATAGAAATCGGAGGTGAAAAATGCCAAACAGATGAAGCCCATGAACTTGCCTCTGTATAATTGTTCTTTACAACACTTTCTCCATTCTAGTTTTAAATCATGAACATGATGAGAAGCTGTAGAAATCCCTTGGGAAACTTCCACAGTTAGAGGTTAGGAAATGTTTTCTGATATGCACTGTACACATCCCTTTCCTCATTTTCATCCTATTATTCCTACTTATTTCAGCACCTTAATCAATTCCATTCTGTCTATAATAGCATAATTATGGAGACACACACAAACACGCAGTGCATAGTTTCAGTCCTTCATTCCTTATATCACTGCTGTTGCTTTTCCATGAACTTTCACCAGTTTGGCAAAATTTTTCTGATATCTGAGTGTCCTAAATTACAGGCGTAATCCTGGTGCGATTTCCCCACTGTCACACACACAAGGCATGTCACATTGTGGGTCCATGATACAAAATCTCTGAATTTACAGCCCAAAACTGAACTGGAGTATGTGTTACAGACGGTGGGTTACTTATCAGTAACCATCCTTCTTCAAGATGGGCTGCTCACATACATTCAGAATTAGGTCTCTACACTCTGCAGCACATGATCGGTCGGAAACTTTTTGCCCTAGCCTGTCAGAGCAGGGTCAGCGGCCAGCACCCCCTCTGGCCACTCCTGTGGCTATATATATGGCCCTGACCGTGACCCTCACCAGTTACCTTTAAGCTGCCAACTCCAGAAACTGGAGGCATCCTGAATGTATGCGAGTAGCCCATCTCAAAGAAGGAGTTACTGGTAAGTAACCCACCATTCTTCTTCGAGTGCTGCTCGGATACATTCAGTATCAGATGACTACTAGCCATAGCATGGACAGTGAGTGGAATTGGAGTTTTCTGCCTTCAGCACAGTTATCCCCTTAAGGCAAGCTCCAAAGCTGGAGGGACACCTGAAGTAAGCATTTTGCCTACATGGAGGGGATATCTTATAACTCTTCAGAGTCCTGTGACAACGCTAAGTGAGAGGACCCAAGAAAAGCTGTGCGTCGCCCTGAGTTGGGTTGGGATTGCAATGGCAGCTATGCAAGCTAGAAAGTCCCTAACCTTGGGAATTGAGAGAAATTTGATGAGCTAGGGGCTTCTTCGCCCCTAAGTGATAACACCGCTCCTCTCAATTATTCTATGAGCACTACCCAGGAAAAGCATAGAAGGGATGTGAGTCACTTCCTCTGAGGGTTGCCATGGATACTGCCCAGGGTATCCCATGTACAGCATGGTGAAAAGTAGATCAGCCACTACAAAAACTGGGCCCTATCCACTGCTCTAGAGAAGCCTATAGCAAGTATGTATTTAGCACCCGCTGGTGAGACTTGTAAGAGAGACAGAAGTCTGTCAGCCTACATAATAAGTATGTAAAATCCTGACCCAATTAAAGTTTTCAGGCCTTCAGTCTCAAACTGTGGCAGCAGAACTGCGGGTTTTGGGAAGTAGCAAAGATGGGTCATCTATTACACATGGCGAGACTGACCTATATCTCCACTGAGAAGCTTGGGTAGAGGTCTACCCTACAAATCTTAGGGAACATAGGGGTGGTGGGGTAGGGAGGTAGCCCCATTGCCTCTCCGTGTCGCTAAGCTGTGTGGGAAAATACCCCAATGAAAGGATCTATCAGAGTGGTCCTGAGGGGAGAGGGTTCACCTCAGGGTAGTAATAGGGTAACCTTGGAGACAGAGTTTCATGGGCATCAGTCTGGAACTTCCAGACGAGGATGTTCCCCTAGTTCCCCCCGTAAGATGGGGTAGACATAGACTGTACCGGCCTTTGGAATTAAGGTGAGCATTAGGATGGGAAGCTTGCAACCTCTAAGGTAATTTCCCTTAGGGGCCCCATGAGAAAGCATATGATTGATCACTCAGGGCAGACACGGTTCTGGAGTATCGAAATAGGAATCACCAGAAAAGAGCTCCAATAAAAATGGGAAAAGAAGGAATGTGGGGGAGAGGGTCTTTCACCGCTCCACCCCATCATCTTCTCATAGAAGAGTACAAGTGAAATCCAGGATACCATGATCCTGCTTCAATGTATAAAAGGTGAGGGCCCAAAAAAGTAGGGAAGAATACAGCAATTGGCTCGAGGTTGGCCACTGCATGCACCAAGATTCCCTTGCCTCATATGGGAGGAGAGGTACGAGTACATAGGGGAGTGACAGCCTCTTTAGGTCTCTGTGTGAGCACATGGGGCTTGAGATTTGTGAAGGCCTCTATCAGTCAAGATATGAAGTAGTCTGGGGTTGAAGGGACTAAAACTGGGAGACATAAGTCAGCGTACTATATCACTGGCAGAGTCCAGTCACAAAGTGTACAGGGCATCCTGAGAAGTTTCTTAAGGCTTTGGTAGATAACTTTCACATTGGCCCCCTCGTCCCAAACGGAGGAAGAGAAAAGGATCAAGCATCTCCCTAGGTGAAGAACCTTAGAGAGAGAGAAAAACCTCTCTCTCTCCTTAACTGGTTCATATGGGTTGATAATGCCCCACTAGACCTTAGGGGGTGGAGTGGAGGAGAGGAAACCTCAAGGGACCCCCTTGAGCGAGTGAGGAGGGGAGAGGGAGAAGTATGTCCAAGGATGTGGAGGTAACCACATCGAGGTTGCACAGCAGAGGGGTGTAGATTGCAAGCATTTGTGAAACTATTCCCCCATGTTCAAACGCACTTACCCAGAAAGGTATGGGAGAGCGAACAGGACAGGAAGAGTTCTGTTCATGGTAACATTAGTGGGCAGGGATGCCTGTCCACTTCTAGTTGAGGGGAGGACTCTTCCCCAATGTGCCCCTGTGAGTGTGGACCTGGGTAGACAGAAGACTTAAATGGCCACAGGTTTTTGCCTTCTGACTGAAAACCAAGGGCATACCCCCCCCCCCCACTGGAGGGCCAGGGAAGCAGGCCAGGCTTATCCAGAGGGTACATCATAGAAAATTGAAGTGCCATAAAGCTACTCCTACTTAACAAGTTGCAGGGAGAAAGAAGAACCCTGGGGTACTCACAGGAAGATCCCACTGAAAGGAAAGGGTAAGGGGATTCCCTATGTGGAAAAACAAAACAGCACTAGGGTGACCCCTGATCAGTGACCTAATTCAGTCCTTGTTTCCCTAATAACCTGAGGTGATTGCGAGATGGAAAGGAAAGGAAGGGGGGGGGGTGTATATATATTGCGTACCCCAGCCAGGAGAAACAACGCACAGTGCTCACCTAATAACATGATGGAGGGTGGCCCTGTGGATCTGTGAGTTAAGGCTATGCAGGTCACACTTGCAAGAATATTTTCTCGTGATAGCTGGAAGAACATCTAAGTAAGAGGCTTAAGGGTCCCATCATAGGGTTATAGGGCACTATGAGGGCCTCATTGCTTGTGTGATTGAGCCCCACAGGATTGGCCCATGGATTGGCTTCTGTTCTTAACTTGGCCTTCTTGAGTCATGCTAAGCTATGCTCTGGCGAGCGTTGAGGTTCTGAACGATGAGAATAGTTTCTGGGATTCCCGGAAGTTGGAAATGCTAAGTTGTAAGAAGAGAAGGGAGGGTGGTATATAGGGGATCTTGAGAGGTCAACCCTTATACACCCTTGAGGGAAGGCAGAATAAATCCCAGGAGGTAGAGGGGGCGATGTGCCAGGAGCGGACAGAGTAGTTTGCAGGTTCAGCTGTGACACCAGCAAGTCTCATGAAAGTGGGCCCCTCCTCATAGTGATATAAGGATTCCCTGATCGGTCAGCCAGCTAGCATAGGGAGGGAGTATGAGGAAAAAACAGAGAAGGTGTTTTCCCCCCTTTTTGGGTTGTGGACTCCTCTGCTAAATTCTGAGGGATTTCTATGGGAAAAGAAGATGGCAACAAGAGAATAGTGATGTATGCCTGGGGCAGTTATCTCTGGTGGGCTTGGTAGTCTAAGGAGGGGAGCCCTCTGGGAGCAAGAGTTTGGGGTCCCCAAGAGGCTCATCTTATACTCTACCTGGTTGAGAGGGCTGGCATTCCCTATGATGGTGAGGGCTAGGAGGACGACTAGGTGTTTGAGATGGAAGCATAGCCAGAGATCAGGCATCCGATCTGGGGTCCCTAGCACCACTTAACAAGAGGTCTGAGTACTCTGCAGATAAGGACTGTTCCTCAAAGGGAAGATCCTGAATGACCTGTTGGGTGGTTTGAGGCAGGCCTGCCTCCTGAAGCCATGCCATGCGCCTCATAACAACAGCTGAGGCTACCCCTTGGCTTGCTGTGTCTGAGGCATCCCACACGGCTAGAAGTGAGTCCTGGGATGCCAGCAAGCCTTCCTCTATGAGGGACTCAAAATCTTCCCTATGATCCTGAGGAAGTAGGTCTCTAAATCTTTTTAAGGAGTCCCATATATCCAAGGTGTATCTAGCCATCAGCACTTGGTGGTTAGCTACATGTAGCTGGACGGCCAAGTTCAAGTACACTTTCCTGCCTAGAATTTCCAGCTATCTAGCCCCTCTGGATCTTGGCATGGGATCTGGAGGGGGTTGTACTCCATGCCCTAGGGTGGCTTTGATCACCCATGGACTTGGACTCGGGTGACAGGTAAGGAAAGGAAAATCCTCTGGTGGGACCTGGTATTTGTGAGCTGCTATGTCTGACACCAGAGGAATAGAGACGGGGCATTGCCATTGGGATATGGCAATGTGATGCACGCTAGGGTGCAGAGACACCACTGTAGTATCCAGCAGGGATGATACACTGGGGTCAAATAGGGAGTCCTGGTCCCCCTGATAAGTTCAGGCTCTAATCCTGTGTGGGCACATACTCTGCACAGAAGGTCAAAGTGGGCCATGGTGTCCTCCCTATAAGACCCTGACCTGGGGTTCAACTCCCTATCTGGGTTAATAAGCACTGGCTCTTCAGTACCACGGTAAACCATCTGTGAAGGGACCTCTCTTGGCACTGACCATTCATGAGGACAGTACTGATAGGCACTTGGTGCCACTTGTCTGCCCCTTCTAGAAGGGGTAATCTCCTCCAGACTGAGGGAGCGGGAGCTTTCTTGTGGCACAGGAAGTTTGGCGCCAGGCCAAGTAGATGGTACCAGTGAAGTGGAGGCGCTACGGCTCCGGGGAGAAGCGGAGTGCGATCTACAGCACTTTAGAGTTCAGCCTGGGGTGGTACCAGCTGGCGCCCTTGAAAGACCTTCTCCTTGAGGTGCCAGGGAGCAGTGCCATTTGGGAGGAGTCCATTTCCCCGACAAGGAAGCGGGCTTTTCTCTCTGCTTGGGGGGCTTCAGAGGAGTGGGCGTAGGCAAAAGCAACAGAGCCTTTGCCTCCTCGAAGGCCTCTGGGGTGGTTGGGATCTGCACCACTTCGTGCCTGCGGTGCCAGGGAGAGCTGGACCAGTGGAAGCGCTTCAGCACCGATGTCAGTGCCGACCACATCTTCTGCTTCCTAGGGGAGCAGCATGGAGAGGGCTCCAGTGCTGACCTGGCACGCAGTGCCAGCGCCAATGGCAGTCTCGGCTTTTCGGGGATAGGCTCCCACACTTGCTCTAAGGCCAAAGCACAGCACCTTTGCTCCCTGTCTTTCAGCATCCTCAGCTTGAAGGACTGATAGATGGAGCAGTTGGTGGCCTGGTGGGACTCACCCAGGCACCAAAGGCACTCCTCATGGGGATCATCCAGCAGGAAGGCCTTGCCACAAGAAGCGCAGGGTTTGAAGTCTGGCATCTTTGGCGGCTTTTGGGAGCAATCTTCCAGCTCCAAACATGCACATTCTGTGGAAGCGCCAGTTCTTGGTGGAACTATATCCACGAACAGGTCCTCTAATTTAAACGGGCGGCTCACATAAAGAAGTAACAAGAGGCACTTGTATTCCCAAGCACAGGGCTGTTCCAAAACCCTCGTTGAGGGCATAAAAAGGAACTGGGGAGGGTCAGGGTCAGGGTCAGGGCTGTATATATAGCCACAGGAGTGGCCAGAGGGGGCGTCGGCCACCGACCCTGCTCTAACAGGCTAGGGCAAGAAGCTTCCAACTAATCACGCACTGCGGCATGTAGACACCTAATAGTGAATGTATCCGAGCAGCACTTGAAGAAGAATATCACATTACAAACTCTTATCTCATTTGCAGCCCACCATCACCTGTAGGTGTCTTTCCTCTCACTGCTTTCCAAGTACCTTCATTCTCACACTAAACATCTTCATTCCAATTCACACCTATTATATTATCTTGCACTCTCCATCCTGGTTCCCTTTTTATTATATCTTTGCCATCAACAGTCTTTGCAGAACACTTCCCAATTTAGCAGAAACTGTGACGTGAATTTTTGTGCGGCACCATTTATTTCTCTCAAGTTGCTTACATCAAAATTTCAATCTACATATGGACAGATAACATCTTTGTTTAGGCTTCAATTCTACAAATCATGTAAGCATAATTTAAGTTAAAAGCCATTGATGTTATCACTGGTCAGCAAACATTTAAGCACTTGCTTCATTTGAGTAGTCCCTTTGACTACATTGGGATTTAAGTAGGAGTTCAAAGTTAAGCATGTGCTCAAGTGCTTTACCAAACTGTAGCGTGCCTGCTGATGGTAAGACAGAACCAAACCTAGTAGAAATATAATCTGACAGTATTACACTAACCCGTTACAAATTACACCCAAGATATTTGTCCCGATTTAACCTATTCCTTTTTGTGTATGTAAAAATGAACAAAAAAGTATATATAGAAGTGAGACATTTCTGTAACTATTCTCAGGCCCTGCAATACACATCGTACTTCAGATTCGCTTCCAGCTTAGTTCCCCCTAGACACTTTTTAAATTTGGCATCCATTTCCTGGCTCTGAGCTTCAGTGAAAAGGTTTTTCCAATCTCCAACGGCACCTGGAATAAACATACAAACAAAAGATCTTTGATGATGATGAATGTAAGAACTGGTTTAAAAGAAGAATTTCAGATTCTTTTTATTATGTTATTTGTGGCCAATGCACGTTTATACGCCAAAAAATACAACTGACCAGAGAAGTAAAAGTGCATACAGAACCGGATCCACTATTGCCTGCATCTTGTGTAGTCATTTACACCACTACAAGGCTGGTATAAAAAGAGCAGCTATGCTTCTGTTCTGATTTGGTTATTTTTGCAGTGATGTAAAAGACTATACAACATGCAGTGCAAAGGTCCAAAGAATTCATAAGCATCACTTGCAGGTGTAAGGACAGATTGTACCTGTCTTCAGGATTTGCATCCAGAATTTGAACAGCCCCATATATGAGGATGTATGGATCTGGTACATTACTTTGGCCTCTTCCTAAGATAGTTTTCAACCTAGAGAGTGTTCCAATCCAACATTTTGATTCAAGTTCATAATTAATCCCAGTGATTGCCTAAGAAACTCAAGAAGAAAACTATAGAGATTTAATAACCTAAATCAAATTTTAGAACCCATTCCATCTCCCACAGAAGTCACTGGGAATCATTCCATGGCTTTAATGAGGGCTAGTGAAGAGCATTACTAAACCGTACCAGCTGTGCTATGCTTTTAGGAAACATAGTGAACAGAAATGTTATGTTTAATGGTTTTGACCCATCTGGGGGAAAAAAATCAAGTGACTCTCTTAAACAGAGGTCTCCAAATTGTGGGATGTTCCCCTTAACCTAAGACAATGCGGAGGATCATGAGAATGAGGGGGCACAGCAAGGCCCGGACCAGCCCCATGAGTGGTAAGTAAGGAGTGCCACCCAGTACTGCTCTGCCCCAAGTTCTGCTCCAGCTCAAGCCCTGTCCACCCCCTGGTTCCAGCTGCCAGCCACAGTTCCCAGCTCAGCCCCTGGCCCCACTCCCAGCCACGACTATTTCAGCTTCAGCCCTTGGCTACTGTGGCCAACTCCTGGCCTCATCACTTGACTGTGGACCTACTTCCAGCCACAGCCCGAGGCCCCTGTTCCTGACTCAGCCTCTGGCTACTGCAGCCCCACTCCCAAACACAGCTGAGGGCATGCAACAGGACACAGACAAGGACTGGGGGAATGCAACCTAAAAAGTTTAGGGACCATGGTCCTAAAAGTACCATCAGTGTTTCTCAAATAAACCCTAGACAGGACCATCCTTAGGGTAGGGCAAGAGGGGCAGCCGCCCAGGGCCCCATGCTTTGGGGGGTCCCATGGGGCCCACACTGCTGCTCCCCCATGCCAGGAACCGCGCAAGCTGGCCAAAAATGGCGGCCCGATTCAGCAGTGCCAGTCCACCCCCTGCCACGTGCACTGCTTTCAGCTCTGTGCTGGAGCAGCAGGGAGGGGGTGGAAGGCAGCGCAGGGCCCATACCACTACCCCCTCGCCACACCACCTCCTGCCCCCTCCCCACTGCTCTGGCACAGAGCTGAAAGCAGCACGCGTGGGGAGGGGACAAACCAGCAGTGCTGAATCGGGCCGCCGCTTTTTGCCAGCTCACCCAGTCTCCAGTATGGGATGGCTGGAGCAGGAGCCTGCCTCTCCCCGGGCTGGCTGGCTGTCCCCACCCCCCCAGTGCTGAGGGGAGTGAATGGGGGCCCTGCAGAGGGCAATTCGCCCGAGGCCCCCGAACCCCCCTAGAGATGGCCCTTACCCTAGATAACTAGAAAGGCTAATTACCTTCTGTTCCAGAAACAACAAGAGTCCTGTGACACCTTAAAAACTAACAGATTTCTTCAGGCATAAGCTTTTGTGGGCTCCAACCCTGTTCATCAGATGCATGAAGTGGAAACTACAGCTGAGAGGTATACATACACATATGCCAGGTCAGAGGAGGCAAGTGTTAGCAAAGTCAATTCAGTTGGGGCAGATGGGGCCCATTCACACTAATTGATTTGAGGGAAAGAATGTGTGAACACAGACAATTACTGTTTATAATGTGCTAACCATTCCAAGTCCCTATTCCGACCCAGTCTGATTGTGTCAAGCTTGCATATCAGCCGCAGCTCTGCAATTCCACACTCATCTGTCCTTGAAGTTTTTCTGAACTCTGCTTGCACATCGACTCCAGTGATACCATCACAGGTCCCAACCACATCAGCCACACCATCAGGGGCTCATTCACCTGCACATCCACTAATGTGGTATATGCCATCAGGTGCCAGCAATGCCCCTCTGCCAGGTACATTGGCCAAACTGGACTGTCCTTGCATAAAAGGATAAATGGACACAAATCAGACATTAAAAACAGCAACGTCCATAAAACAGTAGAAGAACACTTCAGTCTCCCTGAACACTCAGTGGCAGACTTCAAAGTTACCATACTTCAACAAAAAACTTCAAAAACAGACTTAAGCGTGAAATTGAAGAGCAAGAGCTGTTTTGCAAACTTGACATAATCAGACTGGGTCTTAACAGGGACTTGGAATGGTTAGCACATTAAAAAAATAATTGTCCCTGTTCACACATTCTCTTCCTCAAATCAATTAGTGTGAATGGGCCCCATCTGCCCCAATTGAATTGCCTTTGCTAACACTTGCCCTCCTTCATCCTGGCATGTGTATTTATACCTCCCAAGTGTAGTTTCTACTTCATGCATCTGATGAAGAGGGTTGGAGCCCACAAAAGCTTATGCCTGAAGAAATCTGTTAGTCTATAAGGTGCCATAGGACTCTCGTTGCTTTTGCCATACACAGAGTAACACAACTACTGCTCTGGAAATTTTCTTCTGTTCCAGGCTGCTGTCAGAATTAAATGAAATGTAACCATTGACAATCCTTGGATTGGTTTTAAATAAATTTACCTTTACGGAAAAGAGTTGGACCAACTGAGCCATAGATCTCCTGGGATCTCTCTCTCATTGCTTGGAAGCTCCCTCTCTCCGCAATAGCCTGAATCTGCTCTGACATTGGAGAGAATCCAAAGAATTCAGCTATTCGCTTCACTCCAGAAGCCAGGTTCTGAAAGCAATGAAGGGAAAGAGGTGATATAATATGCATCTTCTGAAAAAAAGGAGTTTCCTTTTTGATAGGTGTGTGACCTTGACCCATTCAAAAATACTTGCATGCACAGTGCATTTTGATATCACCTTGATGCTCATTGCTACAGATTTGTATCCATGTTCAACTTGTTTTAGGCTCAGTCATGTCTCATTCAGGAGCGACGCTGTCCCAGAAAAAGACCCAGGGCTGATTTGGCACCTGGGGTCCAGGGCAGGGCCCAAATCAGACTCCTGCCACCATCAGCCGGCAGTCCAGCCCTGGATCCCCCACGTGGGCCGGGGCCAGATCGGGCTTCTGTTGCTGCAGGGCACTTGGGGCACTGGTGCTGGGACTCGAGGCATGTGCCCCTCTGTGCCTGGTGCCAGCACCACCCTGGTCTCATTGAAGTCACAATAGGCTTTTGCTACTGACATTAATAGGAGCAGGATCAGATAAATCTTGCCTGCAAGCAGGAGTTAAAGTAAGGCAGAACACACCAGAACACAGTTCTGGGGCCCCCTATTTCTAGGTGGGCAGCATTGCAGGCCCCCTAAAAATAGGGGAGCACACACAAATGCAGCATTCCAGGGCCCCCTAAAAAACAGCTACAGCAGCCAGAATGCAGAGTTCTGGGTGGCTCCACCTTAAGCCAAGCCAGCAGAGAGCTCTGGCAGGCTGGCAGTTTGTAAATCTCCCCCCAAAGGGCGGGAGCAGCTTGTGGTCAGGAAGCAGCTCCCAGCCCCCAGCTGAAATGTCTCCAGTCAGCCAGAGTGCAAAAAGCCAAGGTAAGGCCTCACTGGGCCTGGGGTAGCCCCGTAGTGGGGCTGGGGGAAGGGCTTTGGGGGAATGGGAGTGCTGGCCTCTGAGATGGCGGAGGTGCAGAGCTGCTAGGAGACAGGGAATTCTGCTGGGGGGTTGTGTGGGGCAGGGTGTGTGTGTGTGTGTATACACATGTACCTGGGGGTGGGCAGGTGTGGATGTGTAGCTGGGGGTGGATGTGTAGGTGTAGCTGGGGGGTGGGTACCTGGGTGTGTGTGTAGCTGGGGGGTGGATGGAGCGGAGCGATAACCAATGTATGTGGTACTCAGAAGTGGTCGCAAATACCTACCTGGGCTGAGGGGCAGTAGCTGGGGTGGGTGGGCAGGCGTTTGTGGGCCCAGACCTGCGGGATGGGGCCCAGACCTGCGTAAGGGGAGCCTGGAAATTTAGGAGGGTTCCAGGCAATGTTCCCTCTAAGGGGAGAGAGCAGCTGAGCAACTCCTGTTGCTCGCTGCGCTCTT
>ML681972.1:12374118-12500165 GCA_007922195.1 Podocnemis expansa
CCCCCACCCCGCTCCTGCTAGCTCCCCCCCCCGCTCCCAGCAGCACAGCCCCCTGCTACCGCTGCCACTCCCCCCCCAGCCCCCACAGACTACCTCGGGGCTGGACTGGAGGGGCAGGGCCCAGCCCTAACTCCTGGGCCAGAGAAGCTCTACGGAGCATGCCCAGAATTTCTGGGCATGCTCCGTTAGAGCTTCTCTTGGCGGGAGTTTTCAAAACTCCCTGCTCCACAGGAGCTCTAGGCAGGGACTCTGGCTGCCGGCAGCTTTCCCTGCGCTGGCGGCTGCGGTGCGCTGCGCTGCAGCGCGCCAGCGCAGCTTAGAGGGAACATTGGTTCCAGGGCCCCCAAATTATAGTTTAACCCCTGAGCAGCTGGGGTGGGTGAGTGGGGCCTGCCAATTTAGAAGGGTTCTGGGGTCCCCCCCAAATTATATTTCAACCTCTGCCTGCAAGCTTTACCTCTTTCAGGTCTTCATAGGTTATAATCATAACATTTTCATCCTCAAGGTGTTTGTTCCAAGCAACTGCCTGGTCAAAATAGGATCCCCAGCTCACTGAAAAGGAAATAGTAAACAAGTTTCAGCTGGTAGTTTAATAATTATCTCTTTATTTCTCTCTAAAAATCACTTTCTGCTGCCTTCAGGTTATACCCCTGCTGACAAACACCACAGAACATCTATTCAGTTATGCAGTGTTGTACAACTGAGTAGAGATTTCTCTCTCGCTCCTGTAGGCAAGAAGCTTATGACCTGAAGCATGAACTGTTTTATCTTCCATAAGTACATATTTGTGCTGTTATAAGAGATGGTTCTGAGTAGCTCAGTCCAGATCTCTATCTAGATCAAGGGTGTCAAACATATGGCCCGCAAACTTCTTGCATCTGGCCCATGACTGCACTGCACACAACTACACTCTCTCCTTAACAGAGAGCAAGGCAGTGTGGTCTCGCAGTATCACAGAGCACAGTCTCACATACCCAAAGCTCCACAATGTGGTGAGAGTGTACAGGTTTCGAAGCATCACTTAGTATATGAGACTGCACTCTGCGAAACCACACGCTCCCCCCAACAGAGAGAGAGAGAGAGGGAGTGTCTCAGTATCACAGAGCACAGTCTCACATACACAGAGACTTGTAATGCTGCAAGAGTGTAAGCCCTAGTATTTCGATTTATGATATGTACAGCCTGCTTGAAGTACATTTAAGTCAAATCTTTGCTGCCATAGCAAATGAGCTTAACACCCCTAATATGGATCTAAACTTCTCTACATTTTGGGAGTGCTTAGAACTGTGATTTTGGTTTTGCCCCAGATGCAGAAGCTGAAATGTCTTCACTAGCACTTTCAATTCTGATCGTATCTTGCTTGAAGCTATCCCTAATTGGTAGAGGTTTTGCAAAAGACGTTATTAAACTACTATGCAAGTTCATAACCCAAAGAACAACATAAAGGACAGAAGCAGCGCTATCTTAGAACTTCCATTGCATTCTGGAGTTCAATCCATCTTCTTGTGAAGAATAACTATTGGTTAATCTTAGCATTACACAGCTGTTTTCACCATGGCCCATTTAGTTTCTCTTAATTTTTTTCTGAGCCTTAGTCTTTCAGATATGTTCAAAAATGATAATTATACCTCTTCCATTCATGAATTCTGAAAAGAACTGATCCCAGGAGTTATAACGTGGGACATTTGGGGCATTGTTGTGGAAATGGAAAAACGATGCAGCTGTATCTTTAGGATTTCGGAACAACACCAGTATCTGGAGTGGGAGGAAAAGGTTAACCATTTTTAGATCATTTATTTCTCTGAATAACTGCACTAATAGTACAAATAAATGTTCTGTGACCAGTAATGCACAATTAAATATTGTAAAATTAAACATTTTAATTTATGTTTAAGACATTAAATGCTAACTCAAAATGATGGCCATAAAATTCCCGTAAATATTTTTAAAGCTTGATCTTATGGTCAAAAAATCAAAAGAGAGAGAGACTGAATAACCTGTATTACTGTCATTAAATTCTTCTCTGTCCAAGGGACATTGCTCTTTATTGCCACCTTAGACGTGGTGAATTTCCACTACATGTTACAGCCTGTTATCGTGCACAGTGATATTGCTTTCTCCTTCAGGAAACTGCAGATGCATTATCCCCTCTTATTCCCCTTTTCTGTGTTATGGCAACAATTATTTCAATTCTTTGGAATAATAATCACAAATATTTTTGATAACTTGCGATGTGTATCAATTAGAAATTTTAACAACAGATCAACTGCACAATAGTTACAATAGCCATCTTCCTTTGATCACCCAACCCCTTCTGGTTGTAGTTCCTCTCCTTAATGCAGGGGTCTCAAACACGCGGCCCATGGGCCACATGCGGCCCCTAAAGCTATTTCCCACAGCCCGCAATGACACTATCATTATCGATATTTGCAATACCATAGTATGAAAAGGTTTCAGTGGTGCGGCCCTCAGGCTAATGTACTAGTCCTCATGCAGCCTTCATGGTGATTTGAGTTTGAGACCCCTGCCTTAATTTAACATGTGTATTACCTTGTTGGTTTGTAGCAAACTGCTTTGTTGGTTTGTTTGTTTGTTTGTAGCAAACTGCTAAGACTTCAATTGCTTGTCCCTTTGAATATTGGAATCCACAGGTGTTGCTAAACCAGGATACCCATATTCCCTCCCATCCTTCTGGCACAGAGGACAGAAGAGAAGGCAGCTGTAAATCATTGAATCTCAGTAATTTTTGACTAGTGGAACAGCCTCCATTGTTATTGCTGATGTCAGTTAAAACAACCTTAATGGTGCTCTAAGAGTAACACCTGGTATTAACCTGGCCCTAGGACTGAGGATGGAAAAATGGCTTAAAGTCACCTTCCCCTCGCTACCACCACTGGGTCCTGGTCCTAGTGAACAATGTGGGCTCTAAAATGCTGTTCAGATGTTTTACACATGGATATTGACAGACAGACAGCTCACCTTGGCTTTATTCTGGAAGATAGACTTGGGGAGTTTATCATAATGAAGGTGTGTTGCCAAAATCCTTGGAGATGGAAACTGTTTCATCCTCTTTAAACAAAAATAGAACAATGAGGGAGAATAGTTTTATTACATGGGTGCAGCAGCGAACTGCATTGTTGGAACATGTGGAATAGTTCCTCATACTGATCAAAGTGCAGTAGTTATCTAGGTTCTTTCTTCAGGAGAAAACTTGTGCATGCTGAATTAGTTCATATCAATAACTTCTATGTGTTGGCATGAAAGAGGGAAAGAAGTAAGAGACTTTAATTGATCCAGTAGTAGTTCCAGACTAACCTGATATTTTTCTGGATCTCCACATTCAATAAATGGCAGTTCCATGTTTTCATGTTTAGTCTGAGAAGTTGTAAATACCAAGTCATTTAAGAGCTGAATAAGCCAATTAGCACCTAGACAAACAAACAAAAAATACAATGATTCAGAAGCTTATCAGGCTCTCAGAATCTTCTCATTACACTGCCTAATAAAATATAACATGCATTTGTCAATGTAAATTAATATTAGCGAAACTCTCAAATGACTACACAATACAATCTTAAAAACCAAAATTAAACTAAAACCTAAATAGCTACTTGACAGCCTGCACTTTTGCTGTATCTACACTAGGAAAAGTTAGTTTGAATGTGTTAATTCGAACGGATAAGTTCAAGTTTAGTTCGAACTAAACTCACACTTATTAGTTCAAATTAGCAACATGGACTAATTCGAACTAACATTAGTTTGAATTAGTCCACTTTGCTAATTCAAACTGACCGCCCTTAGTTCAAACTTATTTAAGTTTGATCATTAGTTGATCATTAGTTCAAAGAAAAGACGATGTAGACAAGGATTAACCCTTAGTTCAAACTTACCTGTTTCTACTCATTGGAATCACCTCTTCAGAGGTTTCCAGGAATGTTCTGCTCTAAAAGTAATGCTCTAAAGGTGATGCAGCATGATTCTCTGCTGTGGGGAGAACGAATGATGACAATGCATGTTCTTGGTCCACAGCATCATCTCCCTGGTCCTGGTGAAAACCCTCTGGAAGGTTTTCCTTAGATTTCATGGAGATGCTGCTGTGCAGAGTTGGCTGAGCCATAGCTTTCTGTGCATTGAGAAGTCCCTCTGCATGCCAGGAGCAAAACATTCATGATGCCACACAGCTTTAACCTCATGCTTTCTGCGGAAAACTGTTGCCTGAAAGGATGTTATCCTTCCTTACCCACTCTTCTCCCTAATCTCTGCACTCTTCAATCTGTTGTTCTCTTGAATTTTCATATTAGCTTTATGTTGTTAGCCCATTAAGATAGAAAGCTTACCTTTAGATTTACCTGTAAAGCACCAAAAATGCCTGTCCTACTTTTATAAACAATAATCTCTGCCTCAGAGTGATTCTCTGTAAAAGAGGACTCCCAGCATAGCAGGTCCTATTAAGCTAAATCCTAGGTAGGTAAAATTCACTTCTCTGAAAGGTTTTTGCACTACTTAAATACCATGTAAGCACTAGAAGCCAAATAAGTCACTAGGTCACAAGGTGCAAGGTCTCAAGTGGTTCACAAGGCTTGCACTGGCCCTCTATCTAGGGGTGAATTCACCCTACTGTGTGTAAAATGCTTTGAGATTCCCAGACAGAATCATAGAATCATAGGGTCGGAAGGGACCTCATGAGGTCATCTAGTCCAACCCCCTGCCAAAAAAGCAGGACCACTCCCAATAAATTATTCCAGCCAGGGTTTTGTCCAGCCGGGCCATAAACGTCTCCAAAGATGGAGATTCCACCACCTCCCTAGGTAGTCCATTCTAATACTGTAGAAGATGCTGTAGAAGTGCAAAGTATTGTTATTTTTCATTAAAGCTATATTTAGCTCCTTACTTAAATACAGACTAGAATCAGCAACAGCACTCTCTACAAATCTTTGCCCTCACTTTCCCACTACAGTATTAACAATATGCAAAACCAAAATTGAATTCTTAAGGACATTAGTTGATAGGCCTAAAATACCAAATCTCTGGTCTTCCTACTGTCTCTCTAATGTCTGAGCAAATAGCAGAGAGTACTGTCTTCTTACTCTACATTTCCCTTCACCACACATCATAAACATTTTCTACGTCCGTTAACATCCCTTCGTCTGCTATGGGTACCCATGATGTGGGAAGAATTTCACAAGATGAGATGTTCTGTAGTTTAACTGCCATGACCCTGAATAAAGGACAATTAATAGCACAACAGTAAGGCTTTAGAAGATAAAGGGAAGTTTGGATTCATATGTGAGAATTTTCATCAGGTCTAATCCTCTGAGGTGCAGAACATCCAAAATTCCCAGTGAAGTCAATGGAAGTTGTAGGTGCTCAGCTCCTTCGAACACTGGGCTTAATATCAGAGACATTTGAAAAGCTGGCTAAGGAAATAAGAAACCTGATTCTATATATCATAGCCAACTAGCTAGACTCTATTCGTTTATTTAGTAAAGATGCCTGTAAACAGCTGTTTAAACCTGCAGGCCTACCCTGTGGATTTTTAAACTCAGTCCTGCCAGATACTAAGCACCCATTCCAGTTATTATACCAATGAAAAGCAAGGGAACTCAGCACTTCAAAGACAGAGTTTTAAATTGTATCAGCCAATTTCTTGTTTTACTTTTAGTTCTTTTCCCCTCCTCTCTGTAAAACTTGGAATATTAAATGCAAAAAATTCCATTTAACATTTGTTAAGGTTGTGAGATCAAACATTCAAATGTCATGAAATTTATAAAAGGGTTTTGCTGGCAATGGGTAACTCTACCACATTATTCATATCCAGTATTTTCAATTTCTTTCTCCAGTGTGCCGTGTAAGCCTTAACAAATGCTTTTTCACAGATGTTTGCCTGTAGCAGAGATTCAGAATTCTCCTGCTGCCTCATTTTGGTACAGGTGTTGGAATCCTTGAAGGATACTGCAGAGTCTTTCCTGTGGACTCATTAGCAGCAGCGTGTCCCTTGTTAAAATTTCTCAACATTGATTTATCACAAGCTGCATTAATACAAGCAATAGTGGAGAAGTTTTAGAAAACCCACCTAACACAGAGAAAGCTATTGAACATGGTGTGGCTCATTGAATGACACCCTGAATATGGGCTGAAAACAGCATCTTCATTTCTGAATTATCTCCAAACTGCAAAGTGGTATTTAAAATCTAAAGCAAACCAAATAATGTAAATGGCCCCTTATCCTTTTATAGGGCCAGACAAAAAGCGTAGAATCCCACAAATCCCCACATTATGGGATATTTAAAATACAGATCCACATTTTTAGTCCACCTCCCTTTTTGTATTTCTCCCATTTCCACTGCTTTGGCTTCCTGTCTTTCAATGGCTAAGATATTTACTAAAATCACTTCAAACCTGTTTCTTAAAACCTTAATAAAGGCCATACTCCCATCTGAGTCATTAGGAGTCTGAGTTAGAACTGAGTGATGAGTACCCATAATTCCTACTGAAATCAGTGGGAACATTGGGGGACCAGCATATCTCACACTTAGCCCTCAATAAGGTCTTCGGGACCGTGCTCCAATTGGATTGCATCATTCATTCATTCATTGTACTGTCATAAGTTTCTCAACAAAAAATTAAATAAAATTGCACAGGTTCTTTTCTCCATGCCACTTTGGAAGGCAGAGCTTCTCTCTTAGAGCCACATTATCTCCTAAAGCTCTAAATCCCCACTGCTTGGTTCTCAAAACATTTCTTTCTGCAGACCACAAGAAAAAGGAACATGGACTATTGGTGTATTCCATTCTGGTGTGGGCTGTTTCATAGTCACTTTTTAAACCACGCCAGATGTGCAAGAAACAACCTGAAATTTCAAAATATTAAAGGAAAGCTTAAAGTTCTGCAAAAGCAGTTAATATGTCCTGTCATTTCCCCCTTATAATTAATAACAATTATTCTTGTTTTGTTACATGTAATTTATTGAATGGTAGGCTGCACCCATCTTTTCAAATGAAGTGTATCAAATTAGTAGAATTTACTTTAATGTATCTTCTCTAGCACAATGTCACCTGCAGTATTGAATAATTAAATAAATGATCCTTGCAGAAAGGCAAACTGTACTAAAAAGAAGCAATCAGATAAATGCACAATTAAAATGACAAAAGATGAGAAATTATGCTCTTTGTCTATAACAGCAATGACCAATTTAATATCCCTACAAAACATATGCAGAACTAAAACTGTCATTGATGTTATTTTCCTTATGTTTCATATTTTACATTGCAGCAAGTAAGAACATCTATTGTATTCACCGCTTTTGGGGTAAGACACCAACACCATATCATCTCTTCTGGCTTCAAAGTTTTCCAAGGCCTGGAATGTCTCCACACTGCATACAGGGACCGGGTATGGGATTCCCTGATAAAAGAACAACAGATCATCAAGAGAAAACCCTTTAGTCTTCTCCAATGCTTTCTCTAATTCATCAGCTAATTTTTTCTGCTGTTTTGCCATGTTTGTCTCCTTTGCATGAAACTGCTGTGTTAAAGCAAAAAGTCTGTTTAAATGGATATACCTGAAGGGTGGAGTAAAAATCCTGGCACTACTCCCATTTTTTTCCTTGAGAACAAAATACCTCATGTTGTTCTTCACATGCAAACCAAACTAGATACATTTCTCTCCTCCCTTTCCATCCTCCTGGGACTAGAGAAAGGGTCCAATTCAGCAATGTTTAATCTTAAAAGTAAGGCTTATTTGTACAGGTAGCCCAACTGAAGACCTAAAACAGTGGCAGGATTAGGCCCACTGAGACAAAAAAAAAATATAGGAACTGAAACATTTAAGAATAAGAGGCAAAATATTAAATTTAACCTTATATAACTAACAGGAAGCAAGTCTCTCACACCAATATAAAGTTGTTTTTATTTTTGGCAGCAAGTTATTTCCGTAATTAAAGAAAGCTTTTCAGGCCTGTATCACTGATTTAGAAGAAACAGATAGAAAAAAAAAGTCCATGTGTAAAAAATAATATGAAACAGTGCAATAAAAACCATAAGGAGAAAAAAAAAAAAAGCGACCACCAAATTAAATCAAGGAGAGCAATGCTAACATCTTAGCTTTAAAATGGTGGTTAAAATATCATCATAGCTTAAAATTCAAATGCCTACACTGAAAACTATTGTATATTAACGACCTTTTTATGCTAAAGAGACAATAAAAAGCTGAAAACATATTTAGCAGGGCTTCTTTTCCCCCATTGTGCCCTTAAGATTTAGATTCCTTTGTAATACACCGGATTTATGTATATGATCATATTTCCCTTTAGTGGCTGACTCAAACAGAGAATACGGGACTTGCTAGTAGTAGCTAAGGAATTTTTCTTAGTTTAAACAATAGAAATCTGTGTTTAAGTATATTCTTAATTTTATGCTTCACTCACTCCAGTAGAACTACTCACATGTTTAAAGTTAGAACCTTGTTGAAGGGCAAGGTTTCTAGTAGCAGTGTGTGATCTGTATAGTAATTATCTGTTGGCAGCACCTGGAGCCACAGTCACGCTTGGACTGAGCTACTGACAAATTTTGTGAAAAACAACCAAGGCTCCTGTGGGTTCTACACTAAAAGATGAAAGGCCAGGTTCCAAAGGGGCAGCCATGTTAGTCTAGCTCAGCAAAACAAGCAGAGTCCTGTAGCACTTAAAGACTAACAAATTTATTTATCACGTGAGCTTTCATAGGAGAAAATCCCACTTCATCAGATGCTTTGAAGATGGGCCTATCTGAGGAAGGTGAAAGCTCATGTGGTAAATAAATTTGTTAGTCTTTTAAGTGGCCACCAGAGAACGTACAGAGGTGACTTTCACCTTCCCGTTAAGATTAGACAGGAGACCACGGCTACCATCTTGCTTGCACCCTACTGGAAGCAAGGGGAAGCTCACACTGAGAGTGTATGTATGGACAGAAAGCAGCAGGGAATGAGAGAAATAATTGAATGGGAAGAAATAATCATGACTTGCTGTATGTTAAAAAAAACATTAAAACAAAATACAGTTTTTTACGGTTCTTTCCTTGTCCCTTAAGTATGATACTAGTCTAAGCTAGAAGCCCACATATGTGCTCAGTGGCAGATTACTGCACAGGCCTATGGGGCCTGTGTGCCAAGGGGCCCACCACAATGTGGGGCCCTCTCCCTTGCCTGCATGGGGTCAGGGGCGGAGCAGGGCAGGATGGGCCAGCCCAAAGGCCAGGCTCTGCGCTCCTGCCCCACCCCTGGGCTAGCTGGTCTGCCTCCCGGGAGCAGAGTGGGGTGGCACAACTGGTCACTCCATTCTGGGGATGGGGCTCCATGGCATGCAGTATGGCCTTCAGCTCAGCCTTCAGGCCACACCAGAAGCTGTAGTGCACACACCTGTCAGCCCCACTACCTCTAGAGGCCGGCCAACCAGCCAGGCCACGATCAGCCTCAGGCCCCAGGTCGCCCCTAGCGCTGGCCCAGCTGCAGAGGGCCCAGCAGGGCCCTAGGGTGGAAGGGGAGTCGTGGCCCCAGGTGGTGGGCGTTGGGGGTGCCACCAGTGGAGACAAACCTGGGGCCCTAATCCATCTTTGCGTGTGTGCAAATCGGTCTCAGAGTCACACCACCAAGATCTGAAAAGACAGAAAAATAAAGCTGAGTAGCATTAGCACAGAGCAGACGTTATAATCCACACTTACAAACTCTCTTTGTGGCTTCCACAAGAGAGCCCTAAGCAGGTGAACAATTGCCCAGTGCTACTCTCTGTCTAGAATCCTCTTACAAAGAAAAACAGAGCCACTCAAGAGCAACTCCATCTATTCCTGTTCACACTGTCAACCATGTCAACAGCATCTTGTAGTACTAAAGGCCACAGTGAGGAAGAGTTGGAAGTGGAACTCATGAAGAAGTTTGTAAACTGTTGCACTGTATTTTGCTGAAAATGAAGGAGGGAGTATTTGAATTTTTTTCTGTGTTACTGTGCCTGTATTACAGGCCAGTGAAAGTCTTTGGTAATTATTGCAGGACATACCATTTGTGAAATATTAAGATCTTCTTTACAGTACATGACAAGTCTCTGGACCACTGTTTCTGTTGTTCTACTGACTGAAGCAGCTGTCTGTAGGAAAGGAAGTTTGCAACTACCATCACCAGCCCTGGCAGAGGTATTGCCTTTTCATGGCCCAGACAAACCCACAAATGCAGAAAAACAATCCTAGTTCACTTGCACTCTCTATCCTAACCCCCCTCACCAGGTTATAGTTTCAAAGCCTAACTATAGACCTATACAGGTTGTTTGAAGCATAAGTCACTGTTTGAACAAAACAACTGTAGGTCAAAGCAGCAATTCCTATGTATTGTAAGAACTGTGCTTCTTTTGTTGGGTATTCACAGCTCCCATTTCCTGCTATATTTAAAAGCCAGAAAAACCAGTCTGTGGACAATAACCTCCAAAAAAAAAAAAAGAAATAAGTAGTCTTGTAGCTTTTAAAGACTAACAAATTTATTTACTGCATGAGCTTTTGTGGGAGAGAATCCTGCTTCATCAGATGCTTGAAGATGGGGAACTTATACAAGGCAGCACAAGAACAAATAAAGACCTGGGATATTCTATCTACTACCTAAAATCCACAAAAAAGGAAACCCCGGACACCCCATCATCTCAGGCGTTGGCACTCTTACAGCAGGCTTATCTGGCTATATGGACTTCCTCCTCAGACCCTATGCTATCAACCCTCCTAGCTGTCTTCAAGACACGACTGACTTCCTGAGAAAAATCCAGTCCATTGATGAGCTTCCAGGAAACACCATCCTGGCCACGACAGATATACGACCTCTTTACACCAACATCCCACACAAGGATGGATTACAAGCTATTAGAAGAACTACCCCAGAAAATGCCCCAGCACATCTTGTGGCTGAACTTTGTGACTTTGCACTCACCCACAACAACTTCATATTTCAGGATAATTTATACATTCAAGTCAGTGGCACTGCTATGGGTACCCACATGGCCCAGCAATATGTAAACTGTTTTATGCTGACTTAGAACATTGTTTCCTCAAGTCTCATCCCAAAGCACTTCTTTTCTATTTATGCTACACTGATGACATCTTTATCATCTGGACCCATGGCACGGATGCCCTTGAAGATTTCCATAGAGATTTCAACTATTTCCACTCCACTATTAAACTTGGTCTAGAAAAACTCCACACAAGAGATCCACTTTCAGGACATGTAAGTGCCATCCTATATTGAAAACCTACTAACCAGTGCAGTTACCTACATCCCTCAAGCTTTCATCTAAAACACACCAAATGATCCATTGTCTACAGCCTTGGGAGACAGACCTCTCCTCACTTACAGAGAGTGCCCCAGCCTTAAACAGATACTTACCAGCAATGTTCCCTGTAGACTGCACGGGTGGGCAGTCACACAGTGGCCATCTCTCACCTGCGCAGGGAACACTGTCCCCCATGTAGCCAGCAGCCGCAGGCCTGACCTGACCCCAGATACATTCCTTACGGGGCCAGGCAGGGGCTCGGGAGGTTAAAATCTCCCACCCTGAGTATGCTCAAATGTATGCTCAGGGCAGGAGCAGTGTCCACACCAGATGGCAGCTCCCCACATTGGCAGCCAGGTACAGGGCAAGGGGCACCCTTGGGGGGGGGGGGTCGTGAACGAAGAGCCAATGGCAGGAGTCTGCAGGGAAGGCCCAGGGATCAGGGAGCCAGCAGGGGGACAGAGAATGAATCAGGGCCTGGGGGAAGGTGGTGGTCAGGCAGAACAGGGAAGAGGTCGGGTCAGGGGGAGATGGCAAGTGGATTGGGACTGGGGGGAGGGGGTAGCAACTCAGTGGGAAAAGCCCAGCCAGGGCCCAGCAGGGACTTGGCTCTGGCGGGGCAGGGGTTTAGGGAACAGATCAGGGCCTCGGGGGAAGCTGGCAGCCAGACAGAATAGAAAAGGGGTTGGTTCAGGGGGAGATGGCACCTGTCAGGTGGATTGGGACTGGGGGAGGGTAGGTGACTGGTGGGGAAAGCCCAGGGCCTGGCAGGGACTTGGCCCCAGTGGGAGGTCAGGGGGGCATAAAATTGTTGCCTACATGGTGCCATTCCTCACAAATTGGTGCTCAGTGAACACCATAACTTGCTCTGCTGCATCAGCAGCTTAGAGGGAACATTGCTTAGCAGCAGCTACAGACCTAACAACAGAACCATTAAAGAAGACACATATCCCTGCAACAAACCATGCTGCCAACTTTTCCACATATCTGCACAAAAGACTCTGGTACAGGACTTAATAATACAGCTACTCCATCAAAGGCTCATTCATCTGCTTACCTTCCAATGTGATTTATGCTATCATGTGCAAGAAATGCCCCTCTGCCTTATATATTGGACAAACAGGACAGTCTCTGTGCAAAAGAATAAATGAGAACAAATCTGACATCAGAAATCACAACACCCTAAAACTAATGGGTCAGCATTTCAATCTTCATGATTACTCAATTAATGATTTGCTAATTGTGGTGCTCAGACAGGTGAATACTAGATCAAGGCTTCAAAGAGAAGCTGCTGAGATTGAATTTATTTGCAAATTTGGTAGCATTGCCTCAGGACTTAATAAGGACATTGGATTTTTCTCTCACTATAACAGGTGATCTGACCTCATCTTCCTCTGTATGCTATTCCCCAGTGCTTGAATCTTTACAACTGTTTTGATTTCCTGTTACACTATGAACCATTCTCATGACTTACACTCCTCTGTGTTTATTTCCTCCTATTCTGTAAGTTCTTCCATCTTCAAAGCATCTGACAAAGTGGGATCTTCTCCCACAAAAATTCATGCAATAAATAAATTTGTTAGTGTTTAAATGCCAGAGGACTCCTTGTTTGCTTTATAGAATGTTAGTTTTGCTGGACTAAACTAACATGGCTACACCTTTGGAACTTGGCATCATGCAAGATGCAAAAGAAAAGAATCCTTCAGTGCTTGGAAAACAGAGAAGTTATTTAAAAAAAAAAACAAAACAAACAAAAAAAAACATACAAACAAACAAACCAGTGGATCTGATTCTCAGAGGCACTGAGCACCCAAAGCTCTCATTGAAACCAACAGGAATTGCATGTGTTCAGTCCATGGTGAGGACTGTGAAATGCTGGCACTGAAATCTGAAACCTGGCAGAATTGTTATTGCTGGTGATGCTCTGTAAATCTGAAATAGACTGAGGGCTGTGCAGCACACTAGAGGAAACAGCCAGGTAATGGGGAATATTTATACACTGAGACACTACTGCAAAACCCAATCAGACATTATTATAAGAGGTCTATGTCTGTCTGACAGTCACCTCTCTTCATGGTAACCAATACTTCACTGTCTATATCAGGCGTGGCCAAACTGTGGCTTGGGAGCCCCATATGGTTCTTGAATGAAAAGTGCAGCTCACAGAAGAAAGCCAGAGGAAAGTAGCCCTAGCCTAGGAGTTTTAGATCTCCCACCCTGAGCATGCTCAGAGCATGCTCGGGGGGAGCCCCAAGCCTGTGCCTAGCTGCTGGAGTGGCCATATTGGATGTTCAGCCCGCACACGGCTTAAAGCAAGGGGAGCGAACCCCAGCCTGTGTCTAGCCACCAGAGCAGCCAAGAAAGGGGGTCTGGTGGGGGCGACTGGACTGGGGGAGCCAGCGTCATGGCTTGAGGGTTAGGGAGGGGGTCAGGATGGTAAGGCAAAGCATGGTATGGTTGAGACATTGGGGAGAAGCATGGCATGGTCGAAGAGGGCAGGGAGAAGCGGTGGCATGGTTGGGACGACAGGGAGAAGTTAAGTTTTTACTGTACAGGTAAGCCATGGTAACCTTAAGTAATTATTAGAATCTGACATTAGTAGGATCAATGTTTTCCCTCTTTTTACGATAAAATTAAACCATGCAACATATTTCAAACTTAGCTTTTTTGAAATAGGTAAAATATGGCTATATGCCTCAGTGTGGCTCTCGAAGGTTTAATAATCAACTTGTGGGGCTCTTGAGTTCCATCAGTTTGGCCACCCCCTGCTTTAGGTCTTGAGGGCTCATCTATGCGAGCTAGGCTTTGTCAGCACAAGCTTTCTCCAGCCACTAATATAGTCTGTTCACTGTGTGCACACAGAATTCATGTCACCCGCAGAGTTCTTTGCTTTCCTGCAGAAAAATCACTGACAGTCACAAGTGGTCAAGTGCCACTCTCCGGCAACATGGGCATTTCATCTCAGGTACCACAGCAGCAGGAATAAAGACAAGTCTCTGGGGATATTGAGGAATGTGGTAACTGTGATAAAATACAACACAGCTTTACAAAATGCCTGACCAAACTGATCTCCTTTTTTGAGAAGATAACAGATTTTTTGGATAAAGGGAATGCAGTGGACCTAATTTACTTAGATTTCAGCAAGGCATTTGATACAGTTCCACACAGGGAATTATTAGTTAAATTGGAGAAGATGGGGATTTATATGAAAATAGAAAGATGGATAAAGAACTGGTTACAGGGGAATCTACAGACGGTCATAGTGAAAGGTGAACTGTCTAGCTGGAAGGAGGTTACTAGTGGAGTTCCCCAAGGATCAGTCCTGGGACCCATCTTATTCAACCTTTCTATTACTGACCTTGGCACAAACAGTGGGAATGTGCTAATTAAGTTTGCAGACGACACCACGCTGGGAGGTATTGCCAATATGGAGGAGGATTGGGATAGCATACAGAATGATGTGGATGACCTTGTAAAGTGGACCATTAGAAATAGGATGAAATTCAACAATGGGAAGTGCAATGTCGTGCACTTAGGGACAAATAACAGGAATTTCTCTTATAAGTTGGGAATGCATCAGCTGGAAGTGATGGGGGAGGAGAAGGACCTGGGCATACCAGTTGATCACAGAATGACAATAAGTAGCCAATTCGATGTGGCAGTGAAAAATCTAATGCGGCCCTAGGGTGCATCAGAAGGGGTATTTCCAGTAGAGATAGGGAGGTGTTAGTACCATTATACAAGACGTTGGTGTGACCTCACTTGGAGTATTGTGTACAGTTCTGGTCACCCATGTTTAAGAAAGATGAAGTCAAACTGAAACAGGTGCAAAGAAGGGCTACAAGTATGATTCATGGAATGGAAAATCTTCCCTGTGAGAGACAACGTAAAGAGCTTGGTTTGTGTAGTCTTCTTAAAAGAAGGCTGAGAGGAGATATGATTGCTCTTTATAAATACATTAGAGGGATAAATACAAAGGAGGGAGAGGAATTATTTGAATACAGCGCCAATGTGGACACAAGAACAAATGGATAAAACTTTCCTTCTGAAAATTTAGGCTTGAAATCAGATGCAGATTCCTAACCATCGGAGGAGTAAAGTTCTGGAATAGTCTACCAAGGGAAGTGGTGGGAGCAAAAACCTTAGGTGCCTTCAAAGCCGAGCTTGATAAGTTTATGGAGGGAATGATATAATGGACAGTGTAGCTTGGCCATTGTCTGTCTTTTACTACTCGTGATGGGTATGATAGTGACATGGGAAGGGGCATTGGATTGAGTGGGTTCTGAGTTATTACAGAGATGTTCTTCTTGACTGGCTGTTGTGGACTTGCCTTGATGCTCAGGGTTTAACTGATTGCCATATTTGGGGTCAGGAAGGAATTTTCCTTCAGGGCAGATTGGCTTGGGTGCTGGGGTTTATTTGCCTTCCTCTGTAACATTGGGCATGGCTCACTTGCTGGTTGATTCTCTGTGTTATAGTCTTTAAATCATGATTTGAGGACTTTAATAGCTCAGTTATGGGTTTGAGGTTCATGTAGGAGTGGGTCAGTGAGGTTTTGTGGCCAGCACTGTGCAGGAGGTCAGACTAGATGATCATATTGGTCCCTTCTGACCTTAGAGTCTATGAGATATGGGGGTTGGGGTTGCTCTGGCCAGTGGCTCCTACCCTGCCCTGGACTCAGATGCTAGTCCTGGCTAGATTGGCAAGATAGGACTCTCTTCCCCTGTACAGAGCAACCAGAGCTGGGTCAGACGCCAACCCTAGAAACCCCTTGGCTGCAGGAAGTTCCACATCCTTCTCCCTCAACAGGTGGTCACTGTATGGTGAGCTGCTCCCCCATCCACTCAACCCCTGTGCATCCAGACCCCCCAATCCAGAACTCACAGCTGAAGATCACCTCCACCTCACCAAAGCTCACTCCCAACACCTGGGGCCCCCATCTGGACCTCAGCCTGAAACTCACGTCACTCCCCACTGAGTCCATAGTACCCAAACCCCTAAGCATCAACCAACTTCAGCTGGACTGCCCTTGCTTCCACACCCTGAACTCTCCAACAAACTCCAGTGGATGCAGATATTCCCTGCACCTAGCCCCACCTCCCCACCCACACACAACCCTCTCAATCCACACTGGAATTGTTCCACACTAAGATCCTGCTGGGCTAAGCCTGCCTACCCAAAGCTGGTGCAGGGGCCTGAAGTGTTTCTGAGGCAGATGAGGCCACACCCTTATGCTGTGTTAAGGTCCTCCCAACAGTCTGTCCCAGGAGGTGGGGTGTAAGGCAATGCAGAATGACGTCTCACCTCTATGTAGCCAGTGGCCTGTGCTGCTCCTATGCTGCAGCTGTAAGTATATTTATTGACAAATACAATTTGTGGAACTTTAAAATAGTACACAATTCCCTCAGGAGTAATCTCATATGTAAACAACTTCTTTTCCACTACTACAGTCTTTCTGTAACAAGTGCTTAGATGAGTTTTCCTTACCTGAAACTTGGTCTTCCGAGCCAGGGGTCCTAGAGAGGCAGTACTTCCACAGCAGCTTGCTAATCAGATCTCATTTACTAGCGTTCCCAGCCCCACCCCTCATCCACATCAGTGTATATAACAGGGGTGGCCAAATTTGTGGAACTCAAGAGCCGCACACGTTGATTATTGAACTCTCAAGAGCTGCACTGAGGCATATAATCACATACTTTTACCTATTCCAAAAGTACTAAGCTTAAAGTTTATTGTACACTTTAATTTTATCTTAAAAACAGGGCAAATATTGATCCTACTAATGTCAGATTCTAATAATTAAGGTTACCATGAAAACAAGAACTATACAGTAAAAACTTGGCTGTCCCTGGAGGCAGAATACTGCAGGCTAGTTGCAAGTTTTTTAAAATCAGCAGCAACTTGTCAATGCAGCACATAAAACCTCTCACATGTGCTGATCTCTAAGCATTGCACAATGTTTCGATTTAACAAATTTCATTATGGAATACAATGCTTCACAGCAGTAAGTTGTGATTAAAATTGAAAGTAATCTACATTCAGTTTTAAACTTTTCTCATTTGTATTTTCATTTCTTAGTATTGCATATCATGTTTAGGACTTGTAAAACACAATTTTAACAAAGGAGTAAGCTGTGTTAGGGCCTATGAGCAAATCTAAACGTGCCACAGCTTCCCCGAGCATGCCACGCTCCACCCACCCCCCCTCCATTGCTGCATGCCTGCTGTCTCTTACCAGGCCGCTGCTTCTCGGCTGTCCCCGACCATTGCTAACTTCTACTCCTGTCTCCCACCACGCTGCCCTTCCCTGCACTGTTCCCTCTAAGGTGATGATGCAGCTGACCAAGTTCCCTCCCGGTTCCCCAACCCGGTGCCAGGCTCCTGCTCATTGGCTCCCCAAGTGCATCCATAACATGCTCAGCTGCATCATCAGCTTAGAAGGAACATTGCTCCTATCTCCCATGACAACTCAACTGTCCTGGGAAACACTTTCCCACTCCATACACGGCCCAACACTTGTCTTTCAAAACAGGCTTGGTTTTGTGGAATAGGATTCTGCATAAAATAATTCTGAAGGGGGAGGATGCTATGGAAACTAGCTCATCCCTAGTCCCAATACCTCAGGGTCTCTGAAAAGCCTCAACTATCCAGAGCTCCAAAGATGTAGCCATGTTAGTCTAGATCAGAAAAACAAACAAAGAGTCCTTTGGCACATTTAAAGACTAACCCATTTATTTATCGCATGAGCTTTCATGGGAGAAATGTGATAAATAAATGGGTTAATCTTTAAAAGTTCCACAAAACTCCTTGTTTAACTGTCAAGAGCTCGATCTACAGGTTTCTGTAGAGTTGGCAAGAAGGAGTAGGATTCTTCATTGGCTTATTCCTTCTCCCTCTACTACAATGGAAGACTTTTTAACCTGTTTTCCTGACTACTATGGCCTCCATCAGTCAAAACTGACCATGAGTGATGCATCCTAGATGTACTAATCATCTGCTCGGTTGGAACAGCGTCGTTTATGACTGAAAAGACCAATACGAGAATGGCAGTCTCTATTGCAAAAGTCGCATCTATGTGCGGTCTCTGGTCTATTGGATGTGTTGCACTCCTTTCTACGTGCCCGCCTTTCTGTTGCGATGTTCATAAGTTTTTCTTCCCCTGTCTTGAGGTGTTAGGCCAGAATACTTCTCCACCTTGAGCGATCATCTGCAAGGTTCTCCCAGGACTCAGGGTCCATGGCAAGTGCTTTCATGTCTCTCTTGCAGACATCCTTGTAACACAATTGGGGGCGGCCAGTAGTTCTCTTCCCGGATGCCAGCTCTCCATACAGAATGTCTTTTGGGATGCGGCCATCCTCCATGCAATGGACATGTCCCAGCCATCTCAGCCTGCATTGCCTGAGGAGAGTGAACATGCTGGGAAGGCCAACATGAGACAGGACCTCAGCATTAGACACTCTGTCTTGCCAGGATATGCCTTGGATGCAGCGGATGTTTCACAGGTGAAATGTGTTGAGTCTTCTCTCCTGTCTGGCGTACGTGGTCCATGACTCACTTCCATACAACAATGTGCTGATGACGCAGGCTCTATACACTGCCATCTTGGTCTTTACCGTCAGCTTGGAATTGTTCCAAACATGAGTGGTGAGGCGGGCGAGTGTTGTAACTGCCTTCCCGATCCTCTTATCAATTTCTATATCCAGGGAGAGCTTGTCAGCGATGGTAGATCCCAGGTAAGTGAACTGATGGACGACCATGAGTTCATAATCGTCAATATGAATGACTGGCAGTGCATCAGTATTCTGACCCAGAACATTGGTCTTTTTCAGGCTGATAGTCAGCCCAAAATCCTTGCAGGCCTTGAAGAAGTGGTCCATTAGTATCTGAAGTTCACACTGGCTGTGCATTGTAATTGCTGCATCATCTGCAAAGAGCATGTCTCTGATAAGAGCCTCACGTGTCCTTGTCTTAGTTCTAAGACGGGCTAGGTTGAAGAGCCTGCCGTCTGTTCTAGTACGCAGGTAGATCCCCTCTGTCGTAGTGCCAAATGCATGCTTTAGGAGCAGAGAGAAAAAAATCCAGAAGAGTGTTGGAGCAAGAACACAGCCTTGTTTAACACCGCTATAGATGCTGAAGAGCTCAGAGAGGCTGCTGTTAAACTGTACAATACCCCTCATGTCAGTGTGAAAAGATTCGATCATGCTCTGCAGTTTTGGGGGGCAGCCAATCTTTGAAAGAATCTTAAAGAGGCCTTCTCTGCTAACCAGGTCGAATGCCTTAGTGAGGTCAATGAAAGCAATATACAGAGGCATCTGCTGTTCTCTGCACTTCTCCTGAAGTTGATGAAGGGAGAAGATCATATCTATGGTAGATCTTTCGGCTCGGAAGCCACACTGTGACTCTGGGTAAACATGTTCTACCAGCTTCTGTAGGTGGGTCAACAGGACCCGAGCAAAGACTTTGCCGACAATGCTGAGAAGGGAGATGCCTCTATAGTTGTTACAGTCACATCTCTCACCCTTGTTCTTATGGAGGGTGACAATCTTGGCGTCCCTCACATCCTATGGTACAGCTCCTTCTTGCCAACATTGGCAGAGAACTTCATATAGTGGAAGCAGTAGGGTATTCCTGCAATGTTTGATCAAATCGAGTGGAATCCCGTCACTGCCTGGGGCTTTTCTTAGGGCCAAGTTGTTAATGGCCTTACTAAGCTCCCCAATCATCGGCTCGACATCAAGTTCTTCCATAGTCGGCAGGCACTCACAGCCGTAAGGGCTGAGGGGGACACAGTGTTCTTTCTGGAGTAGAGGTTGGAGTAATATTCCACCCATCTCTCCATCTGCTGGCCTTTGTCTGTGATAACTTCCCCAGTGATAGATTTAAGGGGAACTGTCTTATTCTGGACTGGTCCGCATGCACTCTTAATGCCATTGTACATCCCCCTAATATTACCCATATCAGCAGCCAACTGAATGTCTTCGCTGAGCTGAACCCAGTACTCATTGGTGCAACACCTGGGAATTTGCTGAGCCTTGCACCTGGCAGCCCTGAGCATCTGCAGGTTCCTAGCTGTGGGTGACCTTTTGTACTCGGCAAGGGCAGCACGCTTGACTTCAATAACAGGTGTCATCTCGGTCAACGTGGCCTCAAACCAGTCTTGTGACTTTGATGTCTTCTTCCCAAAGACAGTCATTGCTGTGAGGTAGATGGTGTCCTGCAGAGTCCCCGGGTTATAAGTTACCCAGCTCTCTCTCAAAAGTCACTGCGAACTGCTCCACGAGGTCTGGTTGGGACATTTTGCTGACGTCGATGCGGGGGTTCCCTTGATTCTTAGTGTGATAAAACTTCTTTGGGTACAGCCTGGTTTTACAGCACACCAGAGAATGGTCTGTATCACAGTCGGCGCTATGGTAAGAGTGCGTATGAAGAACATTCTTGATGGCGGCGCGCCTCACCACGATGAGGTCCAATTGGTGCCAGTGCTTTGAGCATGGATGTCTCCAGGAAACCTTGTGTTGGGGTTTGGTCTTGAAAAAGGAATTGGTGATACAGAGACCATGGTATGAACATAACTTGAGCAGTTGTTCTCCATTCTCGTTCATTTTTCCCACGCCAAACCACCAAGGCAGGACAGCCACGAGTCTTGGTCAGCGCCCACTCTGGCATTAAAATCGTCCAAGAGAATAAGTTGTTCTGTGTTTGGCGTGCTACTGATGATGAATGTGAGGTTCACATAGAACTCGTCTTTTGCGTCTGGCGTGGCCGACAGTGTTGGGGCATAGACGCTGACGAGGGTAATGGGACCTTCAGTGGTGTTGAGTCGGAGAGTCTGGAGGCGCTCTGAGCTATTGCTGCCTAATTCTACTGAGCTCAGCAGGCTATTCCTCACTGCAAAGCCTACTCCATGTTCTCTGGGCTCATCAGAGCCCCTTCCTTGCCAGTAGAACGTATAGTCTTTCTCCTTCAGTGTGCCCGAGTCTGCCAGCCGCGTTTCCTGGAGGGCAGCGATGTCTACATGCAGTCTCTTGAGCTCATCGTTTATAACAGCTGTCTTTCTGAAATCACTGATGTCCTGAATGTTTTCAGACAGGCCAGTCATCATAGTCCAGACGTTCCAACATCCCAGTTTTAAAACTAATCTTTTTTGTTGCGTTCTTTTGTTGCCTGGTGCAGTGGTTTCAGTCTGCTGTTCCTAATCCCCATGCACCCAATGAGGATAGCAGACCATGGCGAGACAGCACCTTACTGGCTGGGGGCTGCCCAGCTTAAGGCGGGCGGTAGCTGTCCAATGAGATCCAAAGATCCCTCCCACCGTCAGGAGCAACCCCTGCCGTCATGCTCTATGCCAGTCAGGCGATGACTTATAACCGGTAACTGTTACTCCCTGTGTTGTGCCAACGCCACAGGTGAAGCTGGAGTGCCCTCTCCAGGTTGTAGGTGCAGATTAGGATGCAAGTCTGGGCAGTGTAATATGGAGGGCAGGCTGTTGGCCATGTAGCATGTCCCCCCTCTCCACAACGCTGATGGACCCAAAGGAGCAGCGAAGCTGCTACAATTTGGCACCAGCGCCATTGCAGGAGCTGCCAGAACAAGGTTATAAATAACGACGAACCGCCTTAGGGGCTCCAACTCCAGATTTTTCCTTGAGGTTTACTCCTGAAACCTTTTCCAAGACTGGATATAGCCGCAAGGCAGCAGAGGTTTTGAATAAGAGTTTTCCTTCTCCTAGATGGACTGCCTTACCAGGCTAACGAGCTCCTTCTACCCATCTACTTCCTGGCTACCATAATTATAAAGGGAGTACATGAGGTGCCCTAAGTTTGTAAAGTGCTGTGGACAGGACTGAGGCTGCCATGGCATGTGGTACAAGGTAGATACAAAACAAACAAACCAGCCCACCCAAACCAACCAGACACAATGAAAATAAAAAAATACAAGGTACACAAAAATAAAGCAAAGCAAAATAAAATCCACACTGAAATCTATGAAATAGAAAATAATAATTTGTTAGTCTTTAAGTCAGTGGTTCCTGATATTTTCTCTGCCGTGGCACACCTTGCTACCTTTTAATTAATTTGAGACACACCACCATATAGTTTCCAAATGGAACTCATGAATATTCATGAGCCAATGCGCCAATCCAGAGCTCTTTGAGTAAGTTTTCAAAAAATTTTGTGGCACAGCTGCTCAGGCCTTATGGCATACCTGTGTGCCACGGCACACTGGTTGGGAAACACTGCTTTAAGTCCCTATCAGCTTGTCTCCTCCCTGATCCCTTCAGTCACCTCCCTCATTGCCTCCATTCCCTGAAGTGCCTTTCTGTGCTGAGACCCCACCCTGACCCCCATCACTTCCCTGGGCTGCCCAGATGTTCCCGCACCCTTCTCTGAGCAGCGGGGTGGGGGGTGCTGCTCCCTCCTCCCCACTTCTCCAAGCTACCAGCTGCTGCTCCCAGTGTTCCCACCTCCCCGCCCTCCTCCCCTCTGAGCTCTCCGCTGCTGGCTTAAACCCCCTCCCCATCCCCTCCTCAGAGCTGCTGGTCACAGGGCTACTTGACGGGCCAGAGATTTTAACTCCCCCACTCTGAGGCAGCTCCCTGCCCAGGAGCCGCACTTTTTCTTTGAAGAGCCGCATGTGGCTTGCGAGCCACAGTTCGGCCAAGCCTGACCTACAGTGTTAAGCAAATCAACTATCAGCTACGATTCTTTTAAGATCTTACTGGGTTTTATAGTGCCACCCATTACATTAGTATCTGAGCACCTTCCACATAAAAATCAGCAGCAAAATTCTAGTTTTATCTAGAAATGTGACTTATGGTAACAGCTGCAAGGCAGGTCAGAAAGATACTTGTTCCTGTCAAATAGAATGTGAGAGATCTATTGGCAGCCGAGGAGCAGTTTCACTTTAGCTCAGAAAATAGTGATGTAGAACTGAAGAGAAGCTTTGAAAGGAAGGTGGGACTATCCAAAGAATCACCTTATCAAGGGGGGAGGAACAGGCTGCGGGGAAGCAAATCTGTGACTGATGTAGTAGCCCTTAGTTACAAAGTTTTGAGCATGTAGTTTTAAGGAATAACACGGGTTCAAATTCATGTTCTCCTAGAAAACAGATAGTATTTTCAGCTTTCAGGATGGATCTAAGGTTAAACAGCAACCAAATAAGTTGTCTGGAGAAGCATGGTTATTAAGAGATGGGGACATAACAGAATCCTGTAAGGCAGTGTTTTTCAATGCTGTTTGTAAACTGACACCACTTCTTGAGACTTTGACAGTTTAGGAAGGCAGCAAGCCAGTTCCTGGCATTAAAAATGTTGAGAAACACTGCTCTAAGTAAAGACAATGAGAGTCCTTTGGCACCTTAAAGACTAACAAATTTCTTTGGGCATAAACTTTTGTGGGCTCCAACCCACTTCATCAGTTGCATCCGGCGAAGTGGGTTGGAGCCCATGAAAGTTTGTGCCCAAAGAAATCCGTTAGTCTTTAAGGTACCATAGGACTCTCATTTTTGCTGTACACAGACTAACACAGCTACCCCTCTGGAACTGCTCTAAGGGAAGGTCAATGTCTGAACTTTTAATAAACTTAATCCTTCTAAAAACTCTGGGTTCTACAACCTCCGTGCTCTTAGGAGGGAGAACATTTTTATCCCTCCCCTGCAAAAGGAAAAGCTTCACTCTTACAGTTTAGGGTCAAGTGTTCAGTAGGGACTATCAGGCTTTTCTTGCCCATTTCACTGTGGTAGGATCAGTGTTTCAACTTGCAATGAAAAACAGCTCAAATTGCAAAAGACTAAATGAAATTAAATTACATTCTGCTTAATGGCATCTAACGAAAAAAGACTTAAGACAAAGCTGCCTTTAAACCACAGAAACATGCACTCTGTTTGCAATTAATTGTTAATTTTTTGGGGAAATAGCTGTCATTTCTTATTCCCTTACCAGATTTCAGACAGAATGAGCAAGAAGTGGCCCTCCATTCTGAACTGTAAGTTATTTGTTGCCAACTAAAAATTCATTTGAAGAACCTCATGTCTTTTACAGCAGATTATCTTCTAAGTTTGCATTATTATGTTTTTTGGGCACGTGGAGGCTGTAAAATGCTTATTTAGCTATAGACCATTGTAATGATTTTTTGTCCTCAGAATTGGATGAAAATAAATCCAATAAAATTAAACCTAGAAATTCACCTGCACACAATAGGAACAGATGAAATTGAAGCCTCCTATATTTTCATAGTTTATTACAAGTGCAAAGAACATGATGGACATCATGGGATAAGAGAGGCGGACCAACTGAAATGGTCAAGTGAGAAAGATTAGAAGTAAAAACAGAAGCAGTGTAAAACGAAATATGGGATTCATTTTCTTGTCTTTCTCCCTTTGTGTTTCTTTTTCAGGCCTTTGTATTTGAACTGTTTTTTCTTCTTGATAATACTTTTCACATCTCTGTTGTGAAGCCAGCTGTCACGCTCAGCTTCCCACTTGAGCTGTTTGACACCTACAAGTGAATAGAAAGAAGATGACAGATGGAAGGTGGTGAAGGATAGTTGATGTATCTTTTGAACACTGTTTGGAATTTGAAGTAAAAGCTAGTATCTAACCCTCAAATTCATAAAATACTAATATAAGTATGAACTGCTGTATTTTTCACATCATAAGAATTTTTTCCTTATGCAAAATTATACCAGAACTTTTTGGTCCTGTGGCAAAGGCACAGATTTCTTTTAATTGCTTTCTTGTATTCTATGTTACAGTTTGCATTAACAATATCGTTTGAGTAGAAATATGCAACATTTAGGTAGGGTGCCATCAATGTTTTTAGATTATATATTTGCAAATGTTGCAAAGAATTGATACAAAGACTTAATTATAGCATAGGTTTTATCTTTTTGATAGGTAAAATACCTACGGCTCAAAGTGTGATTGTACAGATTTAGATCTGGGGGGAGGAGGGGAACGAATGCACCAAATCAGGGGAATGGTGTGTTTGGCTAAACCTTAGTTATAGCATAATTTTCCATAAAGGATTCATTACTTCAGCATTTATTCAAAGTAAAATTCCCATTAGGGAGAAAGGCAAATACACTAGAAGATTAAAACAAGTGAAACTACATAAGACAATATTAAGTTTTTAATTCAAGTCAAAAGCTACACATTGTGTAAAATGCAAGTGCTGTGACCATGATAGAATACAACCAAACCTAAATTAGGATGAAAATCCTTAAAAACAAGTATAGTTTATACCTAGTATGTTTACACTGGAGCACCCACTCCATCATTTTTCTTTGGGTGGATTTAAGTTAAATGTGGTATATACGCCATTTTAGCTGGAAGGTTTTGGGGTTTAAGTATCAACTGACATAAAATATTTTTAGTATTGTCATCAAAAGGATTGTGCAAAGGTACCTATTCAAAATCTGTAAAGGTATCAATTATTTCTAGAACCTGTGAACCCACTTACTTGCATTATCTTTGTTAGCCATAGCATTCATACCGATGTTGTCAAACTTGGACCCAACATTTTCATCCAGAAGAGAGCCAAACTTTAGAGAGAAACATAATGGTATTTTATTTATGGAAGTGTATAGCCAGACAGAATCTGAGACCAAAACTGTTTTCTGAAATGGTATATACTAATTAAACTTACCTCTTCTGCAGCAGCAGTTAGCATACTGGTGTCTTTGAGTTTTCTTTTCTTTTGCTGCTTTGATCCTTTAACTAGAAAAAAATAACTGAAAATTGTCATCACAACCTAAAATTCTACATTATTCCAGACATGATCAGACAGAATTCATCCTTTAATAGTTCAAAATAACTGGGGTTTCTAGAAAGCTCCTAGAAAAACATCTATGTAATACATCCAAGTATCCAGAATGGAACAAGAAGATAGAGAAATCCTCCCTTGTTTCACTGCAGGAACAGGTACCTCTGAATAGATTACTTAATGCTATAATACAGGCATGGTGAAACTGCGGCTCACGAACCACATGCAGCAATTCAAAGAAAAAGTGCAGCTCATGGGCAGGGAGCTGCTTCAGGCTGGGGGGAGTTAAAGTCTCTGGCCTGTCAAGTAGCCGACAGCTCAGAGGAGGGGCAGGGGCAGGGAGCACTGAGCAGCAGCTGATAGCTCTGAGAAGTAGTGGGGAGGGGGGCGCAGCAGCAGCCCCGGCTCAGAGAAGGGTGGGGAAGGAGCAGCTGGAAGCTCAGGAAAGTATGGGGGGGGAGAGTGTAAGGACAGAAGGGAACTTCAGGGAATGGAACAAGTCAGGGAAGTGACTGAGGGGATCAAGGAGTAAACAAGTTGTAAAGAACTTAAAGACTAACAAATTATTGTTAGTTATTTTCTGTTGCATAGATTTCAGTGTGGATTTTATTTTGCTTTGCTTTATTTATTTTTGTGTACTTTGTATTTTTGTTTTCTTTTGGTCTGGTTGGGTGTTTGTTTTGTATTTACCTTCTACATGCCATGCCACATGCCATGCCAGCTTCAGTCCTGTCCACAGCACTTTACAAACTTAGGGGCACCTCATGCACTCCCTTTACAAGTATGGTAGTCAGGAAAACAGGTTAGCAAGTTTTTCATTGTAGCAAAAGGAGAAGGAATAAGCCAATGAAGAATCCTCCTCCTTCCTGCCAACTCTACAGAAACCTGTAGATCGAGCTCTTGACAGTTAAACAAGGAGTTTTGTGGAACTTTTAAAGACTAACACATTTATTTATCACATTTCTCCCATGAAAGCTCAATCTATAAATAAATGGGCTAGTCTTCAAAAGTGCCACAGGACTCCTTGTTTGTTTTGCTGAACTAGACTAACACGGTTACCTCTTTGGAGCTCTGGACAGTTGAGGCTTTTCAGAGACCCTGAGGAACTGGGACTAGGGATGAGCTGTTTTCCATAGCATCCTCCCCCTTCAGAATTATTTTATGCAGAATCCTATTCCACAAAACCAAGCCTGTTTTGAAAGACAAGTGCTGAGCCATGTATGGAGTAGGAAAGTGTTTCCCAGGGCAGTTAAGTTGTCATAGGAGATAGGAGCAATGTTCCTTTTAAGCTGATGATGCATCTGAGCAAGTTATGGATGCTCTTGGGGAGCCGATGAGCAGGGGCCCGGCACCAGGTCAGGGAACCGGGAGAGAACTTGCTCAGTTGCATCCGAAAGTTGCTGAGCTGCATCATCACCTTAGAGGGAACATTGCAGGGAAGGGCAGCATGGTCAGAGATAGCGGGAGAAGTGAGCAATGGTTGGGGACAGCAGAGAAGCAGTGCAAAAGTAAGAGACAGCACTGAGGTGCAGGGGGGGAAATACAGCATGATCAGGCAAGGCGTGGCATGTTTAGATTTTCTCATAGGCCCTAATACAGCTTACTGCTTTAAAATTGTGTTTTACAAGTCCTAAACATGACATGGAATACTAAGAAACAAAAATACGAAGGAGAACCGTTTAAAACTGAATGTAGATTACTTTTAATTTTTAGCACAACTTACTGCTGTGAAGCATTGTATTCCACAATGAAACCTGTTAAAACATTGCGCAATACTTAGAGATCAGCACCTGTGAGAGGTTTTACGTACTGCATTGGCAAGTTGCTGCCCAGATTTTAAAAAACTTGCCACTAGCCTGCAGTATTCTACATCCAGCGACAGCTAAGTTTTTACTGTATAGGCCTAGTTTTCATGGTAACCTTAAGTGGTTATTAGAATCTGACATTAGTAGCATCAATATTTGCTGTTTTTAAGATAAAATTAAAGTGTGCAATAAATTTTAAGCTTAGTAATTTTCAAATAGGTAAAATTGTGGTTATATGCCTCAGTGTGGCTCTCAAAGGTTTAACAATCAACTTGTGAGGCTCTATAGTTCCATAAGTTTGGCCACCCCTGCTATAATATATATATTGTAGAAGCAACCTGAAGACCCAGTCAAGATACAGGCTCCATAGTGCATGATGTATATACAAAGACTTAGACGTGTACAGCTTCAAAGGGTCAAGGGATAGGGCTACAACCCACAATATACATGTTAAACTTGAATTTTATTATAAATAACTGTCAGCTGTCTTCAGCTGTCCCTCATGCAGTGAAGTGACTGATTTCAAATTAGTGCTGTAGCAGAAATTGGTCTTGAGGAGAAAATAAGAAGCTTTTTTAAGCTGCTGAGAGGAGAATATTGTAATAGCACCAACTAGGACTCAGAAGGAACTGACCACAAAAAGTGATCTGCTTTGGGGGGCAGGGGGCATGTCTAACAAAAAATTGCATTAGAAAGTTTAAAATCTGAACAGCTTAATGGAAAAAAAAAAGGGGGGGGGGGTCAATTCTGTCAGAGATGGCATGTCAGTATGTTTTCATCCCAGAAAGGATTAGCTCTTCAGCAGATCAGGAGTTTGAAGCAGGGGGGAATCACAGAATTTAACATACATTTAGAAAAATTTCAGTCCCTCATTTAAGCTAACATCAACTATATAAAAAGATGGCAAACAAACAGGTTGTCACTATGCCCTGGCTACTGGGGCAAGGAGAATATTTATCTTCTCTTTCTCTTGTTGGAAAAAATCTCAGCTATACATACAAAATCATAAGGGTGTAAATTAGTTATCCTTCAAAAAAAAAAAAAAGGGAATAATGATGGATATTTCTCTGAAAATATCTGCAATCAAAAAGCTCAGATGTTAAATCTGGTAGTAAAAATAAGTAAACTAAGACACTTATTAATCCCTGATATGCTCAACATGTAAAATATTGCATGTTTCTTGGGTCACTTCATCTTCATAAAAAAATTAGAAAAGACATAGAAGGGCAGCAACTATGATTAGGATCATGGAACAACGTCAAAGTAAGTAGACTAAGGAACGGAAGTGCTCATCCTACGGAAGAGAAGGGGGAGCCAGGGCCGGCGCAACCCAGTAAGCATTGCGGGGGGGGGGGGCACGTTTAACAGGCGCCAAAAGGGGACAGCACCATTGCGCTCCCCTGATGACATCACTCATTTGCACCAGCGTTGCTCCGCTGCAGGGGGCGCCACAAACCCATGCGCTGTTCCTGCGAGGAGCAATATATGAGAGGTCTATAGAATCATGAAAAACAGAGAAAGTGAATAACACGACAACTAGAGGCCACCCAATTAAATTAATAGGAAACCAATTTAAAACAAGCTTAAAGAAGTACTTTTTCGCACAATACCTGCTCATCCCATAGCACTCATTGCAAGGTGATACCGTGAAAGCCAAAAATATAATTGGTTTAAAAAACAGAATTAGATAAAGCAAGTATCAATTACGTTTTTTGTGTTCATACTTTAAAAGGGTGTGGTGTTAAAGATTTAACACAGATTTTATCGAAAATATTAGTCAATGTTAGTGTTACAGTCTGATTAAAAATCTCTTCCTCTGTGTGCAGCGTCCATTCTTAGTTTGTGTGATGTTACTTTTCTAGCTTGCCAGTCATCAGTCTACCACAGGACCAGACTTGAATTTTTAATATATACAAACGGATGTCATCTTTATACATCAAAGTAACAAAAAGGGTTTAACTTTTTGCAGATTGCTTTTAAGATTTAAAGCAGTGATACTTAGACCTCAGTGGCTTATCAGCCATCAACATTACCAAAAAGAGCCACAGTAGTGTGAATTCATTATTTCATTTACTGTAGTACTATATATTCATGTTCAAGTAGTATGATAGGCAATATTTAGTTTTTATTTTTATAGTCTCAAAAATGACAAACCAACTACAATTCCTTAATAACATAGTAAACGCATCCTGATTGGTTAATAATTAAATCAGTGTTCTAATATTGTGTTGCAAACTATGCCAGGAGATGCATTAAAGAGCTACTTGTGGCTCTCAAGCTCCTGTCAGAGTATCAGTGATTTCAGCTACAGCACATAGCTGCCTGATCCTACAGGAACCTTTTTCTAGGGCAAGTGGAAAAAGAAAGTGAAGATACCCCACCTACTGATTCCTTCAATTTCCAAGCCTAAAATGCAATTTACAGCTAATTGGTTGTACAGTTTGCATTCTGTTTTCATTAGCAGCAGCAGGCCACAGCTCTAAAAGTCTGAGGAATTCCCTTTTTTAATGAAATCTAGGCTATAACGCCAGAAGGGACAACAGCAAAAAATTGTGCTGCACATAGTATGTCCAGATACTATGCAATCTGCTCCACAAACTTATGCAACTCACTCCTAACAGCCCGTCAGGAGCTGTCAGTAGCACTCAGCATGTACCATAGTGACTGGTTTCCAGAGGAAAAATATCACTGCATGAACTAGTATACTGCAAAGCCCCTCAAAATGTTTCCCACAATGTATATTTGCATTACTTTTTTCTCAAACTTAAAATGCAAATATATTTTCTTACCTTCAAATGATCCTGCAAAATCAATATCTTTCTTCCTCTTGCCTTTCTTAATGACACACTTCACCTGATCTTTACTGTTTACATCTATCAAAGAAAATCAAAGTAACTATAATTTAAACTGTATATACCAGTTTTAAAACATACTAACTACAAACACATCCATTGAGACAATTGTCCCATTACTCTATTGAGCTTGCCCGTAAACATTAAAACCACAGAATTTGGAAAATGCCAATTTTCTGTGCTAGCTTTAAATGCCTGTTTTGCCTATCACAGCACAGAAGATACATTAAATAAAGCACTGATCTCAGCTCAATGAGACATGAAATCCAATTGAATAAGTTCAAAAGGAACACTGCCTTATGTAAAATGTACACATTTTATGAACTATCTGCTATTTATATATTTCAATAACTGAAATTTATAGATAGGCACAGAAAAATCTGCTTGAGAACTCAATTTGATTTAAGGATTATTTATGTTGCATGTTAACAATTTGTGTTGATGATAACAACGCTTTCACTTTTTGAATCCCAACGTCTTCTGTCATTACATAGCTATTATCTCATTCCCCATAATTTCCCACAACTGAAAATTTAAAATTATAACTGCTTAATGCTTCATTTTGTATAGCTGAAAAGTTAAACCAATGGAAAAAACTTTTAAATTAACACAGATATCTATTTGTGGGAAAAAAAAGAAAACTTTAATAGTGCCCGTAGAAAAGACAGATATTAAAATCTATCTGAACAGGTTACCTCAGTCACTGATAATACTTCCATGACCTCAGCAAGGTAATATTATAAAAACTCCCTAAAGCTTATATGTTTCTTAAATGTGTAAAGTGGTTTCCATGAGAATAGTCTCTCTGATAAGGTAAATTACTCATAAGAAGGTTAAGTCAAAGCTGAAAATTCTTATCAGAGAAAAGTAAAATTATTAAACACATGAATTGTTGTGCTAAATGAAATTAACAGGAATGACAATTAGTTACTTTTGAGCCACTAATTTAAAAATATTAACTAGACTCAAATTAAGTAGTGGAAGAATTTAATAAATGTTGATTGAAATCATTCATACCTAAAACTAGAATTTGCCAACCAATGATTGTTTTATTATTTTTCCCTAAGTACCACATAATGATCACTGTGTAAGATATTTATGTAAAAACCTATTTGTACTTTTTGGGGTTTTTTTTTCCTTTTGTTTTTAGAGTGAAAAGAATAATGCATCTAGGTTTGCAAAGTATTTAAGACTAGGTTTTCAAAGCTGTGCATTTAAATCAAGCATCTAATTCCATATTTAGGCCTTTTTGGACAAAGAGTAATTTCAATGGAAGCTGCTGGGAGCTCAGCATCTCTGAAAGCGAGTCCTTGAACTTAAGACCCTAAACACCTAATCTAGGCAATCAAATTTTTAAAAATGTCATCCATACTGTCATGTTATACTTCAATCCTGCTAATGAAAATTACCTCACCTGGACTGTTATCATCATCTGATACATCCATGAATTCACCTCCTTCTTCATCAATGTCTTCTCCAAACTCTTCACCCATACTTCCCAGGGAAACTTCTTCATCATCCATCTCATTGAATTCATCATCAGAATCTTCCAAGTCAACACTGGATTCCTCATCTCCTTGGCGTTTCTTACCACCCTTGGACTTATTTTTTATATTACTAAAATATGCAGCAATAATAGTGACCACTTTCAGCCTCCTTAGATATCTTCAGATAATATCCAACTATTTCAAAGCACTGTACTAGGAAGCTAAGTATCACTACAAAGAATTTAAAAAGGGACATAAGGCTTAACTAATTGGCACTCAGACAATATTAAAAATGTATCAGGCTGAATTTTCAACTTTAGGAGTGGTACTAAAAATCCACCCATGGGTCTTGTGATTAAGGGGCTGCTCCTTGGCAACAGCTAGATGTCCTACTGGTCCCAGTTCATTCTCAAAAATCCTCTTTTCCAGAAAATGGGAAAGACTCATCCAGAATCAAATGGAAAAATGAGGATTTGACTTAGTATAGTAATTCTATGAAATAAAGGAGGGGAAAGGACCCGTCCTGAAATACTATAATGTTGTCTCTTACTTTCAGTGAGGGGAATGGCAGGCCAAGGAGGTGGTAAGACAGAAGATGAGTCTGTCAGGGAGGGAACAAGACCTGGATCAAAGTTTTTCAAGGTTTACTATCAATTATTCCCCTCCTCCCAAATAAGTTTCAGTTTCTTTAGTGACTTTTAAAACTACATTGCAAATCAAATTGCATGTTCTATAATTATTGGTGCCAGAGTGTTTACTGGGAACTATAATATGTAACAATGAACTTCTAACATGGTGTTAGTATCTCAGTTTCCAGATTTCATACAGGCTGTATCATCACGTATCTTTCTAATTTACATACATACTCACTAGCATTTTCTGACTATGAAACCAAAAGACAGTAAAAATAGTGATTCCGCCTGCTCAATCATTCTATGCTACGTATAAAATAGCGTCCCAGTCTCGCACTTTCTGGACCAAGTTGCAAGTGTGAGCCGTAGTGTCACCACATTCAACTGAGGGGAGGTGGTAGAGTGATGCACAATGTTCAGTGGTGACACCTAGTACAAATGACACTGAGCAGGACTGACTTTTTTCCAAAAGTTCTGTCCAGTTGTGGAGTAAAAATCTTTTTTTTAGTGCAGTAACTCTAAATTAGTACAGAAAGAGTGGAATCAAAAATCTTACCCAGCAAAATCAAGATCATCCTTGCTAACAGAATCAAAGTAACTATCACCTTCAAATGAGTCTGGGAAAAAAAAGAAAGGAAATTTTCTTTGCTTCTGCCACATAAAGCCAAGCAAACCTTTTGAATAGATTGAATGCTCATGGCACAATGTCTTATTTTGAAAAAGTCATCCATTTTCCCGAATATACATTGTTTACATTTATTGACTGATCACAGAACAGCCCCAGTACCTGAGTTTTGCTTTGTGCTTCTATGGAAAACTAGTCAATTACCTAACAAACCATTACCCAACACACTGAGTCACAATGCATTTCATAATGCAAAACCAATACCATAGGAAATATTTTAAAAAAGAATTCCTTTGCACTGGGGAAACAGCTTGTGTTTATGAAGTCCTCTTAAAAGTCATTTTATCTATTTTCTAGACAGTATGCAGAGAAATGTAAAAAAATCCTTCCCACACCTCAGCATGATATAAGAAAATACCCCTTATAATTCAGAGTCTGATCTTGGGACGTCCATAACCAAGCTCTACAGAGTACAGGCAGTATTGCAAGCACTGCACATCAGACTCCAGATTAAGAGTATCCATCACAGAGAAGCAAAACAACCTTGGACTTTAAAGGTCATTCTGTCACTTATGGACTTCAGAATCCTACATGTATAAATAAGGGAAGACCAACACCCGCCCCACCCCCCGCAAAAGAATGTATAAAAAAAAACTACAACAGTTCTGTCTCAAGGAGTTAAAAAATGAGGTGGGGAGAGTCATGTAGCCATATGCAGCCACTGGCAGAGATGTATAATCACATTACAAACAAGCTCTGATTATAGAATGTTAATAACGTAAAAAATAAATTGTCTGCAAAGGCTGGTCCCCCTTGGACTAAGCACTAAGAGTACTTCTGTGAAAAACAGATCCTTACCCAATAGTCTTTCAAATTCATCATCATCCACATCTTCCACACTTTCTTCGTCCACTGAACGTTTTCGTTTCTCTTTTTCTTTATCAAGCTTTTTATAAAATCTGAAATATTAAAGTTCTTTGCACTCAGACTCACTACATTACTGATGATGTGGTCTTATGACAATGGTTTTTAATAAAGTCACTATCAGTTAATGGTTTCTAACATAAATCACAATTCAAAGATTTATAGTTGTTTATTTTTCAATTAAAAAGCATAAAATGCTGTTGTAAGATTTAAAGCAATACCTAGATTAGTGGCTTCAGAAATTTAAAAAATATTGTATAGGTCTATAGAATATATGTGATTCAATGAATATTATCAACTTGAAGTCTGCTTGATCGGAAAAAAAAGTTTTAAAGTAGTTTCAAATATTATGCTCTCCAACTGAATTCCTTTGCCAATTTTTGTGGGTTTAGTTTCATTTATCCATCTTAAAAATATTTCCTCTCCTTTGTTGCAGCATGAAAGAATCACATAAAAACAAGGGAAATTGAGTAGATATGAGGAGAGAATGTGAATTTTACTACACAAAGCATTATGTAAAGGGCACAAAGTAAAAAAAAAAAAAATTAACACTCTATTCCCTACTCTTTCCGTTATAATAATCTTAGGCATTACTTAGCATAATAATTCATAATTTTCAGGCAGAACTTTGATTTTTTAGATTGCAGTCCTTTCAATATCAGGACCCATCTAGGAAAAGCATCTTATGCCAATAAAAATTGCTCACTTATTTTTTTTTTTTTTTGCACTAACATGAAAATGACTTGGAATAGTGATTTATCTAGGGAGAGGACAGCAGACCTCCCATAGTTGTGCTAACAGGTGCGTTCTATTTCCATATGCTACTAATTAAAATAAATACCACAGAATTAAACCATAAAAGCCAAATTCAGAGTGAATAGCAACCCTGTAGTCTCTTAGGCTATGTCTACACGGCACTTTTATTTCGAAATAACACTCGTTATTTTGAAATAAAAGAAATTTAGTCTACATGACGTTTTCTTATTTCGAAAGGACAGATCCTGTCCTTTCGAAATAAGAATCGTCCTTTCGAAACAGTTAAACCTGGATTTTTTCGAAATGGCTGTTATTTCGAAATGGTCATTTCGAAATAATGCCATTTGGACCTGTTGTTTCGGAATAAATGGATTCCGAAACAACAGGATTTGAACTTCCTCCCAGGGTGCAAAGCACCCTGGGAGGAAGAGCCTTCCCCTCAGCACCCTGTCCAGGGTGCTGAGGGGAGACAAGCCGTAGGGCACGGGGGGCTGCCCCCAAGACCAGCGGGGAGCCCCGCAGAGGGGTGCCGATGCCCCGCTCTCCCCGCGCTGGGGCTGCTCAGGAGCCCTGCTGCCGGGTGCAGGGGCTCCCCGCTCTCCGCGCTGCCGGGGCTGCTCCCAAACCCCACCATGGGGTCCAGGGGCGCCTGGCTCTCCCTGCCGCCAGGGCTGGTGGCAAACCCCGTGGCAGGGTGCCGGGGCCTGGCTTTTCCCCGCCGCGGGGGCTGCAGCCACGGGGAGCCGGGTCCCGCCGGCCCCTCAGGCCCTGGGCTCAGCGGCGGCAGCGGCTGCGAGCCCCACGGCTCCCCCGCCACCAGCTCGGGGGCCTGCAGCTGCAGGCAGGGTGGCCGCAGCCCAGGCGGCTCACCCCGCGCCCTGTTGCAGGGGCTGCAGCCCCCAGTGGGGTGGCCACAACCAGGGCAGCACACACCGCGCCCTGCTGGGGGCGCTGCGGCCACCCCGCCCCGGCTGCAGCCCCCGAGCTGGTGGTGGGGGAGCCGCGGGGCTCGCAGCCGCTGCCCCCGCTGAGCCCAGGGCCTGAGGGGCTGGCGGGACCCGGCTCCCCATGGCTGCAGCCCTCGCGGCGGGGAAAAGCCGGGGCCCCAGGACCCTGCCACGGGGTTTGCCACCAGCCCTGGCGGCAGGGAGAGCCGGGCGCCCCTGCACCCTGCCGCAGGGCTTCTGAGCAGCCCCAGTGGCGAGGAGAGCGGGGCATCGGCGCCCCTCTGCAGGGCTCCCCACTGGTCTTGGGGGCAGCTCCCCGTGCCCTGCGGCTTGTCTCCCTTCAGCACCCTGGCCAGGGTGCTAAGGGGGTGGCCTTTCCTCCCAGGGTGCTTAGCACCCTGGGAGGAATTTCAAATCATGTTGTTTTTTCGAAATAAAGGTTTTATTTCGAAATGACTTATTTCGGAATTACTTATTTCAAAATAAAACCTTGTGTGTAGACATAGCCTTAAAGAGATGCTGCCAAGTTTAGTTCAAATGTTAGGTTTAGTAAAAACAAATGTTTCCAGAACTTGAGATCCCTAGAAAAGATTCTACAAATTAAGCAAAAAGGCTAATGAAAAGGGATTTAAAAAAAAAGTCATTCCTTATGCAGTGTTTCCATTTCAAACACTGCAGCACTGTGAGCATGTGACTGAAAATGAAAGACCAACAGAAACAAAAAAATGCAAAATGTAAACAAATAGATTTTTTTTTGTAACTGGTCCATTTATTAAGCGCACTTACTACTAGCAGCAATCAGTAACATATTTTAAAATAGGATTCATCAACTTGTACCTATGTACTTTATCACACAGGTTATTCATGATGACCAGTCAGTGCTCACGACCCCATACTGTTAAGTCGGCAAAATGAGGTTAAAAGCAGACTGCAATTTTGAATGACTTTCCTCATAATTTTAAGAATATCACTGCCTTCTAAAATATTTTTGACAACTTTGAAATTCCACAGAACAAGGAAAGTTCCATTATTTCATTATATAAATTACTCATGCTAATCCAAATCCCCACAAGCTTCTTAAAGTGAAAATGTCAGGATAAATGTACAAATTCTAATTCTTTTTCTAAAGAATTACATTTCAGAAACAAAACTTAAGAGTGTTAATAATTTAATTACCTATGGAAAAACACTTCATCCACTGGGATTTTACTTTCATCTTGGGCAAGGAATTCCTTACTGTTGACTGAAAAAATAACAGACCTGACTTTATGCTTTGCTTTATTAAAGGGGTAAGATTCTATAGCAAGTTGATATACATTATATAACATTTAAAGAACTCTTCTGCTTTGTGAAAAAAACACTACACGAAAATTATTACCAGACTAAATGTCTGAAATACGATGTGCTCTCAGTTTCTTAAAACAAGAATTTCATTAGATTTACAATTTGGAATAGTAGCATGTGGGCTGGCATTTCACCCAACCACAATTCAAGAGCATAAGCCCTCATTATCCCCTGGAACCTTGTTTATTTGTGTTAGTAACAACCAAGGATAGCTGCATGTTAAAAAAAAGTTTGGGGTAGGATAGTTTTAGGGGTCCTGTAGCCTTCCCAATTTTCCCACCACAGAAATGAGCCCTTTTCATGCTCCTATGACCCACAACTCTTCAGCAGCTGTTGGGCAGGGGAATAGCACCATAAGCAAGAAGGAAGTAATTGTAACAAAAGCAAATATCCAACTTGTCCAAACTCCAGCATTAATGATGGTAGGGAAAGAAGGGTAAGTACCTGCAACCTCTCCCTTCCACTAAAAAAAATACCAAGGAGTCCTGTGACACTTAGAGACTAACAAGGTACTCAACATGAAGGGCAATGATGTCCCCTCCCCCAGAGATGGCAAAAAGATCTCTGTGACTAGATTAGGAAGACTTATATTCACAACCACATTTCACTCCCTCCTGCCACACAATCCCTTCCGACAATAAATAACTAAATTCAAAGGGAGACCAGGAGAGCCATGTCCCATCTCACGGCGTGCAGAAAACAGCCTGCTCTCTCAGAAAGGGAGAAACGTCACAGAATGTTAAACCATTATCATGGTCTCAGGAATGAAGGCAGGGGAGATGACTTGTCAAATGAAAGTAGGTGATGGAAGTGAGTTTAAGATAATCAAGGTTACAGGGAAAACAACCTACAAAGCAATTCTAGGAAATTAATTGCCCACAATTAATTAGTTATCAATCTGTAATATGACCTAACTGCAATTATAATTAGCTGCATTCCAGCATGGTGATACTGGTTTCTAGAGGCCCAAACCACAACTGCTTTTTACTCCAACTTCTCTACACTCAATGTAATTTTGTAAAACAGCAATCACAAATATGCCCTGACATGTATATTAAAAACATACTATACAAAATAAGGAATTCTGAACAAATGGACAAATTCATTTTTTCAAAAAATGCTCAATCTGCTCCTTGAGCCATAGTAACAAACTAATGCAATAAATGAATCATCCATTTGAATGAATTCTAGGTAAAAATTGCTGCTCCTGTGTTTATACTGCCACAGAAACCAAGTGCCATTAGACACATGGGCAACTCTATATACTAACACTGCACAATACTGCCTACAGTTCTTCAAGGAGTCCAGAACTAGAAGTATAAAAAAAGAGCCTTCAGCAGAAGACATGACAACTATATTCGGCAGCAAAGGGCTAGACAATTTGTTTATTTGTAGAGAAAGGCCTTAACTGCAGCCCATAGATTCAATTTTTTGTTGTTGTGTTCAATTAACTAGAGAGAGGATGTGACGATTAACTACTATAATCTCTCTCCCTTCTCATTTTATTACTATCAGTTTCTGCTGGCAAACTCTGCCCCTAAGCACTGGCGGGAGCAGGGCCAGACAAAAGCTGGCCTATTTTTGGAAAAAAAGAAGAATATTGCCAACATAATAGTGATAAAAATGCTTAGTCCTAACAATAGTTGCAGATTAGGAATTTTATGCAGTAATCACTACTCTTATGGATAGGCCTTAATGCGATTAAAATCATTACATAATCATTCTAGGAGATTTAAATCACCTTTCCTATTTAAATCACTTATGCAGAAGAAATGTGGTAATATGATAAGTTGGGAATGGGAATATGAATTGAAAGCAGAAATCCAGGGTGCAGGCTGGCACACCCAGCTAAGTATTGTTAACCTCTTTTCATTTCAAACCATTTATTAATTGAATGACATAGCTAAAAGAAAGATTTGTAAAGGAGGAAAGTTTCTGCAGCAACCTTAGCTCTAAACCTGTCTCCCAATTCCATCTTTTTGTTGGAGCTATGAGTCTGCTGCTGCACCACTAGCACTTCTGAAATTATTTTAATATTTTACATCACTAACTGCAAGTGAATTTGTAAAAACATCTGAATACCTTTCAGTGATTGCAATTCTACCCCACCCATTTTACATACATTGCACCTAAAGCAGCACATAGCAGAGCAGTTTCTGAAGGGAGCTAAGTAGGGAGCACAGATGAAATACGTACAGTACAAAGAGGCTGAACAAAGCAGACTGGGTTTTCTAGAATGGTGGACGACAGAAGTGCTTTTATACTGTACATAGATAAGAGGCATGAGGTATCTCAGAGTTGTAATTTGCTCTGAATGGGCAAGTAAACTGGAGGATATTTCTTGGAACTGTCAGCAGTGTTAACACAGACAAGGTGCAGTGAAGAGTAAGAATTTCTGGTGGATATTACATATGGTGCTATCAAGGTCACCAGCACATCTGCCACAAAACTAACAGTTTCAAATTTTATTTTTTTAACATGAATACGATAGTCAAATAATGATTAAACATACATTTGTTTTATAACAGCACAATTTTAGCTTTAAAATGTCACCTAAAAGTTCTTTTCAAGTTATCTAATGCACCAATATGGGAACATAATTTTATTTTCATGAGCCCCTTAAGCTGTCATGAATGCAGCTGGCATATCTTACAAATATAGCAAGCTGTGAGGGAAATAAGAGGGGAGAAAGGAAATTCATTGATAGTGAAAGGGGTGAACAAGGGAAAAGATGAATGGATGTGTCAATAACTGCTGAAAAAAGAACAAAGGAGAAAAAAGCAGGATCTCTGGTATTCCTTACTCCCCTACAAGGCCATGATTCGCTAAAGAGAGGCTCACCCTCCTTTCCAATCCTCTTTTCAACTCCTCCAACCCCTTTGTCCTTCCTCATTTATGTGTTTTGTAAGGCCTTATGTGCAACTGGCTTCTCCCTTACGGACAGTGGAGCTCAGAGGGCATGTTCTGGATTTCTTTGATGTACCACTGATGGCAGTTGCTGCACTCATCATTCAATAAAGCATGGCTGTACATTAAATCTCAAGTTACCTTACAGACTCATGGTTGGCAGAGATGTTTGCCACAAGAGCCAATTATTCTGTCATTTTCCATCTTTTTTTCACGGTTCTCTTATTTGAGTAACATCTCTTAAAATAAAATGAGACAGCTTTGTACATCTCTTGAAAACCAGAAAAATAAAGTCCCATTTTCTATAGGCCTACAGCAGGGGTGTCAAACTCAAAATCACCGTGAGGGACACATGAGAACTAGTAAATTAGCCCGAGCGCTGCACCACTGAAACTTTTTCATACAATGATACAAAATATAGTTATAATGAGAAAATTAGTAGTAAAACACACACGCACGCACAAACACACACACACACACACATATATATGGCAAAAGTAAGAATTACAGGGGGGGACCCGTTAACGCGTGACCAGTTTGCGTGTGGATCTGGTTAACGCCCGCTCCGGTCATGTCCCCCAAAGCCACCAAGTTAACACGCGGGACTCAGTAACACGCGGTATGTAAAATCAGAAGTTGGCCTGGGCAGGAGAACACATGGAGTGGCAGTAATAGCGCTAGCATCTCCGGTGCCCCCCTGCAAGTGCAGCAGACACCGGCACAGACGAGTGGAGTCAGAGCGCACCGCAGCAGCATGCTCCTCATTTTGGCACCCCTCAAGCGTCGGTGCCCCCTTCAACGCTTAGCTGGCTTACCAGGTTGCGCTGGCCTTGGGAGTGAGCTACCAACCTAACGAGTCCCACACGCTATCTAACAGTAGAAGTCGGCCTGGGCATGGAAACAGGTGGAATGAGCGTTATTAGTGCTGCACTGTATTTTATTTATTTAGTTATTTATTCGCCGTTGTCCCGTTTACGCGCTGTCCGTTTAATGCACGGTAGCAGCGGCTTGTCCCCCAGCACCTGCGTGTTAACTGGTCCCCACTGTACTTCCATTCAAGATGGCAGTATCATCAGGAAGACAAAGAGTAAACACACTTTAAATTTTGCATTATCAGTTATTTGAGAAATTCTAAGTGTTGTTGAGGCCCACAGGAAATAACGTCAGGGGCCACATGCAGCCTGCGAGTTTGAGACCCCTGGCCTACAGAACCTCTCAGCGCTTCATGGACAGCAAGATCTGCTGTTTCAGTAGTTCTACCCTTTCCTTTGCTAGTGTTCATTTCTGTGTGACGGCTAAACAGAGGACCGCCTGAGGGAAAGAAACTACTTCTGTATAAAAAAAAAGTGACAATGAATGAGTTACAAGCGTAAAGAAAAGATTAAAGAACAGAATAAAGGAGCAACAGGAAATTTGTGAACCAAACCATATGCAGAAGCAAAGGCTAAAGGATTTTCTTATTCATTCATAAAGAAAAAGATAGCTGAAACAGCTGTGATCATTATGCCTGCAACAGATAGGTGTGCACACCTGCTGATAAAGTGGTTCAATAACCCCAAATTTTGAGCTGTGAACACTCCATGAATAGTCATATGTATAAAAAGTAGGGATAGCATATCATTTACTTGCCTCTGAGAACAATTTTCTGCTTGTTGTTATTTTCTTGTGGAAATAGGTATAATGGTGATGGCATGAGTACAGATACATAGTGAAGGCAATAACCACACACAAAAGACATTTATTGCCTCATATATACCACGATGAACATTATTACTCCTTAGCCATCACAATCTTTCAATGGGAAATGTTTCCACTTACCAGCAAGACTACGCACATCATTCATTAACTGTTTCTTCTTTGGCTGCATTACCACACTGCTGGTGTTCTCTGTGATAGAACACAAATCAAGCAAATGTAATAGAAATGTCTTTTTTCTCTTTCCCATGTTACCACTACACATATGAACAAAAAGGGTCAAGTCCTCTAATGTGTAGAAAGGTTCCCACCTTTGCCTTTATGAAGTTTGGGATTTCGGTACACAAAGCGATCTAAAAATCTCATTAGTGTGAAATCCTGTAGAGGGTCACCTGCATACTGAATGTAATCACCCTGAAAGAAAAAGCCAAAAAAAAAAAGAAAAAAAAAGAAAAAGAAGGTCTTAATTTCAAACACCACAAGAAATGAACTCAAATTACATAAAGATATAGCATCCAAACCTGTACACTAAACAAAAATAATACAATATTAAACTAAATCAGAGGATATCTAATTATGTGAACCTGTAAGTTAATACATTTCTTTTTTGTTTCTCAAATTCTGTACTTTATTTTTCTTCTTAGCTTGAGGACATCCACACCACTGTTCACCAGTGGAATAGCTCAATAGCTTCCAAGAGCCATGTTATAGGTTTATCTGACAGGCTTTGAAGCTCTTGATCAATTACAAAACTTTAAAGTTTTTAGATAAGAAGGGCATATTTCATAGTACATACAATTTATGCCCAGCAATAGTTAGCTACATCAGAGTCCAACAAAATCTCTCCATTACTATGGTCTTTAATAATACATTTTTTGTGTGTTCACTACAGCACAGTATCAAACACCATAATGCCATAGAAATTATTTGTTCTCACTAGTCATTTTGTGAAAAGCACTCAAAATTAAAAGCACATTAATATTATTTAAATGTTGCTTTATATGGACACTTCTATCTTCGGTATTTGCGACATGCATTTATTTGACACCCATCACCACTGATGTACATGTCTTAGATTAATATAAAAGCAATTCCCATTTATTGGGAGCTAATCCTCTCTAATCTCTTTATTACTGTAACTTTAAAAGAAAGAGAGGATACTGTCATGAGGTGACATGAAAAAAATTAGAAAAGGCTGGGAAAGAGCTGTTTGCTCTTATGCAGAATTTGCAGGGGTTGCAAAGTAAACCTTTATGTCTAAAAAGGCCCTTTGAAAACACTGCATCACAAAAAATAAATCAAAATGGGAGAGCTGTATACAATTCTAAGTAAACAGCTCTGTATTTTCAATTAACGCAACTTACTTTCGAGTGCCCAAACTGTTCAGCCTGGTTTTCTTAACTTAAAGGATTCATAATAAGAATTACAACAGTTCGATCAGGGATTTGAAACTGAAGTTTAGAGAAGTGGAATTCTTACAGTGCAAGCATGTGGAGGCATCATTATAAAGGGGAAGTGCACAATAACTCTCCAAGAAATTAAAGTAAGGTTTCTCAATGTACCAACAAATCCAGATAGATCATTTTGCAACCAAAATGCTGTCCAAGCAACAGCAGGAAGAGACCCCTAATCCTTGAAGTCTATATGCCAGCACCAATCAGGTTAACTATCTTACAAAGCTACACAGCCCTCTTATTCTGTAAGGAAAGAAATTCCATTAACAGATAAATATAAATTTAGACAACTAAAGAACAACAGTGAAACCCCTATGGCAGAAAAATCCATCTCCATCCAAATCGAAGAAAGCCCAATGAAAAGTCAGTGGGATGAGACACCTACCAACTTTTATAAAGTTCATGCAACCACATCAGACAAAGGTCAGTGCAAACAGTGGAGGATATGGTGCCAGTGTGGAGATGTGCTGAGATCTGGTAAAGAAAAAGCCAGATGCTCCTCCCAAGCAATTTTAATTCAGGCTAAATATTTAAATCCATGAAAACATTCTTTTGCACTTTTATTTAACCATATAATTCATGATGTTGGAGAATTTTTAGCTGACTTCAAGTGCCATTGCATCCCAGAAACCAGACACCCCCTTCAAGGTTTAGATCCAGTAAACCTCAAAGTGGTGGGGACCTAGTTATTCAGTGCATTTTATACTTGTGATTCACCTGTCTCTGTAAGGCCAATACAAAATGGAAACATCATGCTATGGAATGGTAAATAACTCACCTCTAGGATAGTCTTTGCAAAAAGAGCCACAGAAGGATGAAAGTGTTCGGAAAGCTTTAACAAAAAACAAACAGAAACACACATTTGTATACTTCTGCCCAAAAAAGTGTGTGCAGTCAGAAAACAGAAGACTCTCTCATTTAATGATATACATGATGTCTTAGCAAAATCTTGCAATGTCCCCACTGTAAGAGTCTAGAAGATGTTTGTTCAGCTACTTGCTACACAAGTAATAGCCATTATGAATTAAGGAAAGTCTAATTAATGCTGCCTGAAAACAGAGGATGAATTTATTTTAAAATTAAAATTAAAGCTTCTTATAACTACAGATAATATAATCTTATTCAGTACAAAACACTACGCGAATGTAAGACTATGGAAAATATCTGTTGCTGTTTTTCTAATCTCAACCTAAAGGTTGCAATTCCACCCATCGTAATTACAGACATGACGTAATGTATGACGTTAATGCTGAATAAGCGATATCCTTTAATCCAATATTACCCCACCTAAATAAAATTCCACAAAATTCAGTGAGAGACAAGAGTAAGTCTAAACAAAGATAGGTCTATATTCCATGACTTTAAAGCCAAAATTATTTTCTTGCTGAATAGGGTCTTAGCATAAAAATCAAAGTCAAAAGAACACTTCACCTTTTTCAATTCCCAAAGACTTGTGCTATCAGCACCACAGAACAATGGATTTCGGTGCAATGGATCATAGCAAGTTGCATTCTTTCCACCTGAATTAAAAACAAAAGCTTTAAGTTTCTCCAGACAGACGTGCACATAAATATATGGGAACACGACATATTTTAAACAAATTATTTGAAGGTTGACTTAGGCTGACTAATTTAGAGGGTTTTTTGTTTTTTTTTTTAAGTAGTATTTCATTCTTCCATGGAGTTTTAATCAATGTACCAGAAGATAATAACATTACTGAATGTGACTTAGGTTTACCTCCTATGTTTTGGTGGTGCACCCATGAGGCTGCTGAATTTGTATCATCTGCTTTGTTAAAACTTTCCATCATGCTCTTTCTTTCTGCCTCCATTTCTTTGTCTACATCTGTGAACTTTTCTTCAACATCTTCAGCTTCTTCCAAGTCACGAAAGCATTCTTCTTCTTCAGATTCCTATGTAAAACATTTTTTCATTGATCATTTCATTTCTATACAGGAATAATATGGTAACATGAATTCAGTTAGATAAAATTACATTATTCTAGTAAAGGTGACCTACAAAAATATAAACTAACTGAGCTCCATGTTAAAAAAGAATTCAAGTTTTTGAGCCTTATGCAGGAATTTCTGACCGGGTGCAATTCCATAACTTGCACTGTGCATCAAGTCAGACTGAACAATCGTAATTAACTTTGCCGGCCTTAAAAATCTACTAATACTTCAAACAGCAGTAGAGGGGCCTTTGACACATTAGTGCAAGTCTAACATACTTCACTCTTACCACATTTTCTGGAGCATAGTATCCCTGACTCTTAACACCATGAACATAGGAAAACAGGGCACTGTTAAATGTCTTTTCCCTAACATCCTCTCAAACTTATCTTAGAAAGTTTGCTGGAAAAGAAGCTTAGAAAGAAAGCTGCTGCTGGAGGCAAAACCCTACTCAATGCTTATACAAAGCACACTACACAATATACCAGGCATGGCCAAACTGTGGCTCAGGAGCCACATGCGGCTCTTGAATGAAAAACTGTGGCTCCCTGGAAAACGTCAGCAAATCAGTTTAGGAAAGCAGTCCCAGTCTAGGAGTTCAGGAGGGGGTCAGGATGGTGGGGATAAGCGCAGCATGGGTAGGGATGGTGAGGAGAAGTGCAGCATGGTCGGGATTTTCAAAAACTCAGCACTAGCCTGCAATCTTCTGCACTGAGCAGCAGCTAAGATTTTACTGTATAAGGCTAATTTTCATGGGAACCTAAAGTAATTATTAGAATCTGACATTAGTAGGATCAATATTTGTCCTCTCTCTATGATAAAATTAAAGTGCGAAATGAATTTTAAAAACTTAGTGATTTTGGAGTAGGTAAACATCTATGGTTATAAGCCTCAGTACGGCTCTCAAAGGTTTAATAATCAACTTGAGTGGCTCTTGAGTTCCATAGGTTTGGCCACCCCTGCAATATACATTCCACCAGAAACAAGAGTACTTTCTGGTGGAATGTATATTGCAGGAATTCAGAATGGACTGGCCACTTTCAAAACTAGCAGCCATACACAGGGGTAAATCAGAGAAATCTACTGATAACTACGACCATCAGCACGTCACTTTCCTAGTATAGCCAGAACCAAGGGAAATTTTAAGTTGGTAATGACAGCCATCAAAGCACCCTACCAAAGGATGGGGCAGCTTAATGTTGAGGCACAGACAGGAGAAAAGGCAGAACGACATCACATAATAAAGACCAACAGGACTCAGTGGCCCCATTCCTCCAGTCCCAGGTGCAAAAGAAGGCAGATCAATAATCTGGTGTGCCTTCACAGTACTTGTAAAAAACCAGTCTGGCAATATTCAGGAATTATATTCTAAGTATATCCTTGTTTTACATCCTTTCATCAAAGTACATGCAGAACACCTTTTAAGTCACTCCTTAGCAAACCGTAATCCAATGGGAACTTTCAGTTACCAAGTAGTATGAAATAAGCTTGCATAACCTATTCTAAGATGTGGATAAAAGCATTGTAAAGGCTAAATATTTGACATATTGATCCAAGTATGTTGCAGTTATTTCTAGTCAAAATATTAATGCTGGAATATTATATACATTTTGTAAAGCAATATATATTTTAGATAAAATACCTGCCTTGCACAGTTTACAAGTAAAAGGCATAATATTTTACCTACTATAGTAAATAGCAAGATTTCTACTGACTTCAGAGGAAGATAGAATTGGGCCCTAAATTAGAGAAGACAAATATATGGCAAGGAAAAATTGTTCAAGAAATGCAAAAATGTACAGAGATTATTGAAGAGGAGAAAGAAATACAAAACAGATCTGGAAAAAGTTAAGTTTCCAGGAAGAGAGAAGACACAAAGAAGACTATTCTAGGCACATCTGACTGGGAAAGGCTGAATCAAGCAACAAAGGTGAAGATAACAGGACGAGGAGAAACACAGGTTGGGGAGGAAGAAATAAATGAAGCACAAACAGTTGTTTATTTAGATAACACTGCAGGGCAGGATGATGACACAGGATCCCAGAAATAGGTTTGCTCTGTAAAAATACAGAATTTGTGATTTTTACAGAGAAACTTTAGTATTCACATATTCTGAAAAAATAAAAACATTAAAGTTTTACTGGAAGTTAGGGTGACCATATTTCCCAAACTGAAAAGAGAATAAGGTCCTCTGTGCCCTCCTGGAGAAGAGGGGCATCCCACTTTCTGGGCAAAACTGGGCATTTGTCCCATTTGCTCTTGCCAGTTGACATTCAGCTGGCAAAAGCAAACAAGGCAAATGCCAATTTTTCACTCCCGTGGGTGCCCCCCCCCCCGCGGCCTTGCCCCCAACACACACACACAGGACAGCCAAGACAGGGCTTTAAAAATGGGGGGGGATCACAAAACAACCGTTCAGGCCAAAACAGGACATATTGTCACCCAAATTCAATTCATATATATTTGTTAGTAAAGAAACTGAAGTTCAGCATTTCATTTTCATCATAGAAAAACAGATTTTTATATTTTCTTGATCAGTTCTTGTTTTTTTGTTTTTTTGTTTTTTTTAAAACAAGGAAAACTATGATCATTGGTGACTATATAGTACCTAGCACAGTGAGGCCCCTGATCATGACTGGAGTCTCTGGGCACAGCTAGAATACAAATCTGTTTCACAAAGTTTTTCACAACTGTGTAACTGTTTGAGGATATTAAGAAAAAGACCCTAGGATAAATCAACTATTAGTTATTCCTAGCGAGACGTTCATATGCACATTTCATAAAGTCAAAGGAACAAGAATCACCTCTTATGAGAAATAATCTGGTGGGGGAAAAAAACCCCTCTGAGATTTTAGCGTTATCAAAGCTAGCAAGTGGAAGCCCGACACAATATTATAAAAGTTGTTAAAAGTCACACTATACCACATGATCCTGTAGCTGAACACGTAACCCTGGTTTTATTTTCAGAATCTCAGACACAAGATACAGAGCTCCACAAATGAACGGTGGCATTTGTCCACAGGTGACTTGAAGTAATCTTTTCACAAAAGCCTTCACTCGCCGCAACACTACATCTGCCTTCAGAGACTTGTAAACAAGATTAAGAAACATGGACTGCTTTGAACATGCTGCTAACCCTGGATCCAGCAGCTTCCTGTGGAAAACATATGATTATTAGCAATCTTTGCTTCCTTTTATCTATGTATCAAGTTCTTACCACTAGTATTAACATTTACCTGTTCATATTGCAAAGCGGTATTTATTGCTTATATTACAGTATAAGAAAATACTAAATATTGAATTGTTAAATAATGACCTTTGTTGATATAGCAATACAATATTTAGCATGGAGAACACATTTCTGAACTGTCAGGTGACAAAGAAAGTCTGTGTTGAAGAAAACTGTCTCAGTAAAAAGTAAAATTTTAGAATTAGGTTTTAAAATGTCAAAAAGAATAGATTAAACTGATTGATGTAATCTCCCCACACTTTTAAAGAAAAGAAACAACTATCTTTAAAAGTGAAAAGGATCACCCCACTGAAGCACTGCAGAGTCAGCCCAGATGCCTGAGGTCATATCAGTTTCACTGGCTTATTCTTCAGGTCAGAAGCAATGAAATAATCTGTACAGACCATCCATAAATAGCTTCAAAGCATCTGAGGAAGTGGAACTTTCTCCTACGAAAAGCTCATACTATAAATAAATCTTTAAAAGTGCCACAGGACTCCTTGTTTGTTTTGCTGAACTAGACTAACATGGCTGCCTCTTTGGAACTTATAGTTTATTGCACCACAGGGCTCTACTCAAAACCACCCAATATACTAAGGCTGCTGCCGCACATGCTCTCATCCCTTGTTTAATGTGTGCAGCTTATGTGAAATGCCCTAAACTATGGGGCATACACGTGAAGAAACTATGGGGCGAAGGAGCTTTATCTTTTCTAGAACCCCAGTCCTAGCTTGGTCCCTTCTGTCCATGTTGCTTCCCCTATCTGTCCTATGAGCTAGAAAGCATTGCAAAAGCAGCATGTTTTGCACAAGAGAAATATGTGCATGCCCTGGATGACTCAGTGGCTTCCTTTAATCAGTTACAAAGTTGCACCTAAGGACTTTGACAGAAAGTCCAGTCAGTTGCAGAAAGGATGGTTTTATAATGCAGGGACTCTAAGGTAGTCTAGCTCTTGAATTCTCAACATTTTGTCATAACAGAGGATATTAATATCCCTCCCCCACACAACACTGAAGTATGGATGCAAAGTTTAGGCAAAAATGTCGTTAAAACAGATGTTAGACAGCTAGAGAGAGGTTACAGAAGCCAGTGACCGTCAATAAATTTCAAACTTAACTATGGGGTTAAAACGTGCCATTAGAAAATGATGCATGAACAACAGAGTAAGTTTAAATGTTCTGTCTGCATGTTCCATGTGACTGTCACCTCATTACTATCTCTATTTGCACTACAGGAAGGATGGACACATGGGTGTGCATTAAATAACAAAAATCAGAAATCTTACCACAAGATGTCCGAGATACCATTAATGACAAAATAAAGTGCTTCATATGTTCCTAATACCGTATTTTTAGTCATTAGTTATTTCATAAAATGAAATCTAGATCACCAAGTCAGTGAATTTATCAATCACTTACTTGTACAATGCTGCATAATATCTATCTGACACAGTCTGATGAGAGTCCATTACTTGAAAAAGCAGCATCAGGACCTGGACACTGGTGCTGAAGTTGACAAGATGTAGTACCTTAAACAAAGTGTTCATCTGCTCTTTCACTTTCTCATCACCAATCTGAGCATAAGGGTAAGCTCTGTTCACCCCGGTCAGAAGAGCACTAAGCATTTTGGATTCAACTTCTTTTTTCTTGATGCAACTCCGAAAAAAGCAAAAATACAGGGTTATCAGTTTGTTGGCTAGCTCATTTTCCTCATGGCTAAGGACGATCTGATTTAAAAAACAAATGGCATAATATTGAGCTTTTGGACTAATGTTTGTTCGGTATAGAAGCCTCTCCACTTCGTTACACACTACTCCTTTCATGTTTGGATGTTTATGAAGTAAGGTCTCCAGAAGATAAGAGGCTTTGGTGGCTATTTTGTTTTGAGGATCTCCCAGTTTGTTTACCAGCTGCACAAGAAGAGCTTTTTCCTCCTCTGGCTTGTTACAGAGAAGCTGATGAGCAACTGCCAGGGCTCGAGCTTTAGTTGCCATCAAAGAATCGTGGGTCAGTGTTTCTAATGCCTGTACAAACTCTGCCACAAAGTGTTTCAGTTGATGCTCAAAGTACCATAGTATCAACCGCCTATCCTTTGAATCTCTGTTGCCACTTGAAAGCTTCTCCAGTTTGTTGAAGGGATGCTGAGAGAAAGTATGAAGTTTACGATTGTCTGGTAAAAGATCTGAAAGGAGAAGCTCCTTGAAGGTATCCAAAGCCATTAGACTCTGACGCCTGCTGCCCTTTTTTTTGATCAGGTTCACCAAAGTCTCAACAAATTGGAGAGTGTGAACAGCACCATCCTGGATAAGAAGAGTCATGGCTGCCATCCGATCAGCTAGCGTACCAGACGATACAACAGTGTTCATCCAAGCTGAGGACGCCCCCTTCTGTAGATTCGTCTTACTCTTATATAGATCTGTCTCCTGCTGGTACAGTCTTTGGGCCAAAGCTTTATACTTTGATACAACCACCTGATTCTGTTGCTCAAATGTGAATTCATTGGTGTATTCTAGATCATACCATTTGCCCCCTGGTTTGATCAACAGTACTTCCCTAGCATGAAATTCAAAGTCCTGTGCTTGCTTCTCTTTCTTTACCACTGGCACTGTAGGAATGTGGGCTTCGTTACACTGAGCTGGCTTCTTCTTCCCATCTTTGATATTATTTATCTGTGCTTTTCCTTTATTTTCTTTCACTTGATTTTCTCTCTCTCCTTCTACTGAAGAGGCACTGATTTTGTTTTTGCTGATTTTCTCTTTTTTTGCTGGCTTGTCTTTTTCTTCCGTCTCCTCTACCACCATGAATTTTTTGGAATATTTACCCAAGCCTAGCGAATTAATAAATGCTTCTAGTTCACCTTGCCCCAGGTCATCAATCGCTCCTTGTTTGCCACCATCCACCAGTTCCTCTGTCTCATCCAGAGCAGCAAGCATGACATAATCTTGCTGCATAAGACAAAAGCACAGACAAAAAAAAAAAATCACAGTCAAATATTTCCAAACACAAAATGTGATGCTAGGAGCAGGATACACATGACACGTACCAGTAAAACCAAGCTCCAAAGAGAAAGCCGTGTTAGTCTAGTTCAGCAAAACAAACAAGGAGTCTAGTGGTGCAGTTAAAGACTAACACATTTTATTTTATTTTATGTTTCTCCCACAAAACCTCATGCATTAAACAAACGTGTTAACCTTTCAAAGCACCACAGGACTCCTTAGCAGCCAAGCCACAGCCTGAAGTGCCAGGACGGCGGTGGCTTCCCTTCAGGGGTCAGGTCAGGGAGCCGCAGTGAGTGGCCCAGAACGGTGAAGAGTGATCGCGATGGGCTGGTGTGACAGTAGGGTTACCGAATACCAAAGTATGAAAAGGAGGACAGTGGAGAACACATGGAGAAAACTTAGCATTAATGTAACACTCTTCTATTTTCAGGGAGCCTGGGATAATTCCCGCTAGAAAGAGGGTGTTCCGGGGCGCTCCAGCATACTTTTACCCCTGGAAGTAAAAAGCCAGACAAAATCCTGTATTTTTTAAATGCCTCCCGGACAGAGATCGTGAAAGGAAAAAGGAGAACACGTCCTCCTCTTGCCGGACACCTGGTAAGCCTATGCGACACGAAGCCCCAGCTCGGCAGGGCCCGGCCCCCGGCCCCCAAACATCTCCCCACCAGCCGCCTCTCCGCCGCGGGGAGTCACCGGCCGGGCCGCGGGTTCCCGGGACCCCCCCGGGCAGCGACAGCCTCGGCCTTCAACGGCTGGGGGGCGGGGTGGCTGCGCCCATTCCCAGCCCCACGTGCTCACGCGCCTACCCGGCGCCCGCCTCCTCACCTTGGTGCCCCCGAGGCGCAGCACCTCCTCCAGCGTGAAGCCGTCTCCGCCTCCACCATCTTCCTCCTCGCTCTCGTCCGTGTCCCTCAGACCCAGCTCCGCCAACGCCGCCATCACAGCCCGGCAACGCGTTGCCACCGCGCGCATGCGCTCTGCCTACTTCCGGGCATGCCCGCGGGGAAGTGGCGGGTCCTGCACGGTAGCTAAGCGTGTCACGTCAGAGGTTCTAGTCTGAGAGCGGGGAGAGACGTGCCCTAGCTCCGGCTGGAAAAAATCTCCCACCTCCACCCGTCCCTGCTGGCCTGCCTAGCCTCGCTCGGACTCAGCTCCCTGCCCGCATTCGGGGAGGTGGGGCGGCTACGCAGCAGCCAGGACCCGGCGGGTCAGGCCAGAGGTGGGAGGTCAAAGGGCGGGGAGGACTCCCGGCAGACATGACCCGCTTGGCGGCGCCGCGCTCTCTGCTGGCCGCTGCACTGGGCGTCTCCTGGCAACGGCGATTCCTCCGTCACTATGGTAACAGGCCGGCGGTTGTCGCCTCCCGCTTCCTCGCGCGCCGCGCCCGTTGGGGATGGAACCCCCGCGGTAACGGGCGGGCCGCGCGCCCCCCCCCCGCCCCCGCCTTTGCCCGGCCGGCGCCCAACGAACCCCTCGCCCGTTTCTTGCCCTGCAGGGGGACGCCGGGCTGCGAGCTCGGACGGCGGCGGGGTCAGCCCGGTGTTGAAGCATCTTCTCTTCAAAATCAAAGCCACCGGCCCCATCTCCGTCGCCGAGTACATGCGGGAGGCGCTGACCAACCCGGCGCAGGTAGCGGGGCCTTGGCGGGAAGGAGGCGGCGGGTGGCTCGGCGCGTGCCTCTGGCGATCGGCTGCCGTCCCAGCTCCGTGGCCCCCTGGCTCCGGCTTGCCTCACTGTGCTTGGGGAGTTAGAGGGGGGCTTGCAGTGTGGGCGAGAGCCCCTAAATGTGATCGAGTCGGCCAGGCCTTGCCCCCACCCTTTGTGGGGCAGATGTCCCTGCGGCTGCCAACTTCTCTGCACGTCCTTCCTTCCGAGGAATAACGGGATGAGGTCTGCTGGGATCCCACCTTTCCTCTCCGGGAAGCCGCCCCACAAAAATGCGAAGACTCCTTCGGTTGGGTCTCCTACGGAAATATTTGTGACCGACAGATGTTAGGAGCAATGTTCCCTGTAAGGGGAGAGAGCAGCTGAGCAACGCCTGTTGCTCGCTGCGCCCCCCCCCCCCCCGGGCGGGGGGGGCCGGGGCGCCGGGCGGCCCCCCCCCCCCGGCCGCCCCCCCCCCCCGCTCCCACTCAGCCCCCCCCGCATCTCCCCCCTGCTCCCAGCATCGCCCACTCGCTCCCCCCTCCTGCTACTTTCCCGCACTCCCAGCAGCACACCCCCCTGCTCCTGCTCGCCCTCCCCCCCAGCCCCCACAAACTTACCTCGGGGCTGGACTGGAGGCAGGCCCAGCCCTAACTCCTGGGCCAGAGAAGCTCTACGGAGCATGCCCAGATTTTCTGGACATGCTCCGCTAGAGCTTTTCTGGGCGGGAGTTTTCAAAACTCCCTGCTCCACAGAAGCTCCCTCCAAGCAGTCTGGCTGCTGGCGGTGCGCTGCCGGCTGCCTTCCCTGCGCTGGCGGCTGTGGCGGGCTGCGCTAGAGGGAACATTGGTTAGGAGAAGGGCATAAACATTCCCTGCTGGAAGAATGCTGTGATCCTTCAGCGGGGGATGGAAGGAGTGTTTGTTAGTGAGATTTTCCCTCATTCCTGACTAAGTTTGCCATTATAATTTGTGATGTACGCCTCTCATTTGCATCGCACTGCTGTCAGCAACCAAATTGTCTCTTAAAAAAGCACCTGCAATCAATGTTCCTTCTCATTACTCATAGACTGTGTGTGCAAACAGTTTCTCTGTGTGCGCAAAAACATTTCTTCATGAGCACCAATATTAGCACTATTGAATTTTTTTGTGCACACTTTATTTGTTGTGTGCACAGGCTTCATGACTTGTGCGCGCACGCACATGCGCACAGCTTAGAGGGAACAGTGCCTGCAATCAGTAAAACAAGGAGTCTAGTGGCACTTCCAGAGACTAATGAAATTATGTATTGCGTGAGCTTTTGTAGGAGAATTTCCTGTTGCTCCTTTATTCTGTTCTTTAAATCTTTTCTTTACACTTGTATCTCATTCACTGTCACTTTATATTTATTCTGAAGTAGTTTCTTTTCCTCAGGCAGTCCTCTCTTTAGCCAACACACAGAAATGAACAACAGCAATAGATTTTTCTCTCATGAAAGCTCATGCAATAAATAAAGTTGTTAGTCTTTAAAAGTGCTACAGGACTCCTTGTTTGTATTACTGAACTAGACTAAGAGGGCTACCCCTTCGAAACCTGCAGTCAGATTTCTCCTGGCTAGCATCTTAGCTATTTAATATTTCCATAGCTGTGTCCGTGTTCTAGTCAGCTTGGCTCCTCCTTGACTGTGTTAATTCCTGTTGTTATGGCAATGCTCAGTTCTATTGGGATGTGAAGAAGGACTTCTTCGATTGTGTAATCTCCCAAATAATTAATGCAGAGTGCAGTACAAATCAGAATATCCGCTCTCAAATGGAATTGACAACTATGTAATTTTAACACATCCTGATCAGTGAACACAAAACATTAAGCTGTCATACAGAACATTGCTAGGTTCAGGTTTCTCCAGACTCATAAAAAGGAGAAGTAATTAGCTGAGTAATAAAAATCAAAGTTTTAAGTGTTTTAACACAACTCATTTTCCTTTACATTTCTTATTTTTTCCTTGATGTAAAATTTGTTGTTGCAGCAATCAAACTGTCACCCTTTTCCATAGTTGTTTGGAAGGGTATTTTAGATTTGTTTAATTCTTTTCAGCATTAAAATGACTACATTCCTTCAGTAGACTAGAAGAGATTGACTTTTTAAAGCTTAATAGAATGCGAAGAATTAGTAAATGGAAAATAAGTGTCATATGCTTTATTTCTCTCTTTGCTTTCCTTTAGGGTTATTACATGCACCATGACATGCTGGGAGAAAGAGGGGATTTTATTACTTCACCTGAAATAAGTCAAATCTTTGGTGAGGTAATATATAAAATAAATTAATTTTTAAAATATTCCTTTCATCCTCAAAGCATACCGTTACAATACAGTTTATGAATACGTGGTTATAGATGTTACCAATGTCATGTCGATAACGTTTGCTGGGAAGCAAAAATAGACATCTGAAAAATCACTTTGTTTAAAGAAAAAGCATTTGGAGCTTTGCATGTATTGTGTATAAATTATTTTCATACCACATTTATTTGGTTTATAAATAAAAAAAAGTTGTTCTATTTCCACGCTTGAAAATTTCCAAATTTGAAAACAGAGCCTGTGATCTGGAAGTCAAGCTGTGTTTTCACTGATTGATGCATCGTAACCTAGTAATACCGTGCAAGCCAAATTCTGCTGTCAGTGAAAACATACTGTGATCAGTGATAGTTGCCTATGTGTAACTAAGTTGGTGTCCACAAGCGACCTGCATTTGATGCTTAGTTACAAATTTTTTGATGCACAAGCCAGAAAAGAATCCAGCTCAGTCTCCCAAATCTGTTATAGATCTTCAGGACAGACTAATCAGACCTGCTCCCTCTAAAGCAGTGGTTTTCAAACTTTTTTCCCCCAGGACTCAGTTGCAAAAAATCATTTATGCCCACAACCCAACAATTAATTTCAGCAATGCATTCCAGTCTTTTAGCGGCTGCAGTAGGGGGCACCGCAGCCCAGTACCTGAGGGTCTTCAATGCCATAGTTGTTCCTGACGTGTGGTTTGAAAAACATTGTTCTAAAGCACTGGTCATGAAACTTTTTACTCCACATCCCACCTTATCCCTATCTGTCCCCCTGCAGCTGGGGCTGGGGGGCGAGGCACTTAGTAGCATCTGAGCTGGGAGCAGAGAGGAGCTGGGTGGTGTTCCCTCCTTGCCCCCCGTGGGAGTTGTCCCCCCTGAATGTTCTTGTACCCCATAGTTTGGGGAATCTCTGCTTCTAGGGGTTATGGGGTCAGTTGGCTGCTTAGTAAAAGGAGGAGATTTTTACATAGCCACTTTTCAAGGCAAACCCATGCTGTGAGGTGGGTAAAATGATTGATTGAAATGGTCTGGTTTTCATAGGTGAAATGCAAGTGAATATAATAATAATGCTATAGTCTATTAACTTGTGTATTTTCTTCTCTATAGTTAATAGGAATATGGTATGTTAGTGAATGGATGGCCATCGGCAAACCTAAAACTTTCCGGTTGGTGGAACTAGGCCCAGGTAGGGGCACTCTTACAGATGATATTTTGCGGGTAGGTAAAAAGAATATAATATTCTGTGTGTGTTTGGCTTATTAGTTTGGAGCTCTCTTTGGCTCACACAGCTACTGAAACCTGAAATGAAATTCCGTAATCTGTGTTAAGCTTCCTTATCAGCTGAATGCATTTTTTGTTATTTGACTTCAATGCTGAATTTCATCTCAGTATCTCTATCTGTACTCCTAGTGTTTTACTGAACTAACTGGGGGGCTCTGAAGAGAGATAAGAGCACTGGGTACTAGAAGCACAATTATTATGTAGATGAGTGTTTCCTGACTAGGGTGCCATCAGGCCTGAGCAGGTGTGCCACAGAATTTTTTTGAATAGCTTCTCAGAGTTCTGGATTAGCTCATGAATATTCATGAGTTCATTTGGAGGCTATATGCTGGTGTACCACAAAATAATTAAAGGGATCAAGATGTGCTACAACAGAGAAAAGGTTAGGAACCACTGGTGTAGATCCATCACCAATCCCCTGTGGTACACAACTTCAAAGAGCAGTACCTTTCAGCCTTTCCACAGCAGCATGCCCCTTTCCGGAGTCTGATTTGACTTGTATACCTCCCAAGTTTCACTTCATTTAAGCTCTCTGCTTACAAAATCAGATGTAAAAATACAAACAAACCAAAGCACACTTATTGAAAAATTTCTCCCTTTTACCGTAGAACTATAAAATAATTCAATTAGAATATAATTATTTTTATTTCAGCATATAGTATATAAAGCAGCATAAACAAGGCATTGTCCCTATGAAATTTTAGTTTAGCCTAGTTCTTTTTCTGTAACTGTTGTAAAACCCAGCAAATATCTAGAGGAGTTGATGCACCCACTAGAAGATCTCTGCACATGCCCAAGAATACATATGCCCCTGGTAGAGATCCACTGTCATAGAAGGAGAGCGTAGACTATCCTGTTAGAATACACTTACAGAAGAAAGTTACTTAGAGTGGTAAGCAGTTATTTGAACATTGCCATTTGTAATTAGCAGGCCCTCAGGTGAGCTACAGGAACAGGACAATGGTTATAGGGCTGACCTCAGAGGTGTTGAGCATCCTGAAGGAACTAGGTTTATTTAGCCTGCAGAAGAGAAGGCTGAATGGGGATTTGATAGCAGCCTTCAACTACTTGAAGGGATGCTCCAAGGAGGACGGAGCTCAGCTGCTCTCAGTAGTAACAAAGGACAGAACAAGGAGCAATGGTTTCAAGTTGCAGCTGGGGAGGTCAAGGTTGGATATTAGGAAAAACTTTCTCACTAGGAGAGTGGTGAAGCATTGAAATGGATTACCTAGGGAGGTGGTGGAATCTTCATCTTTGGAAACATTTAAGGCCTGGTTAGACAAACCTCTGTCTGGGATGATTTAGTGAGACTGGCCCTGCTTTTAGTAGGGGGCTGGACTAGATGACCTCATGAGGTCCCTTCCAACCCTAGGATTCTATATTCCTGTTTACTCCAGTGAGTGGCAGAGGCGCATCACTTCTGAGGCTGATGCAATTCCCTTTTCTCAGTTCTTCACTTAGAAGTACTAATTAAATTACCAGCCAAAACAAAAGCTGTTACTGAAATTCATTACTTCAGAAGATACTAGGAGCTCCCGCTCCCACTCCCACTGACAAACAACTGTCTAATGTAGCAACGACTGTGGAATGTATAATACACATTGTTCTCACATACCCTACTTTAACTCGGAAATTGCTGAATATGCTGCAAGTTGCAGTGAAATTATTTCTTTATGCCAGGCACCTGTTAATAAGTGCTCACATATTGGTATTTCTTCCTAAGGCGATGGGTCTGCATTTCCATCCTCTAACTTGAGTTGTTTTGTAGAACCATAGGGCTTGGGCCAGCTCCTGTTGAAATCAGTGGTGAAGTTCTCATGATTTCAAAGGGAGCAAAATTGGAGACCCCTCTAGTACAAGAATCCTTGTACAGTACAACAAGAATTATTGGGGGAGTGTTATCATTTAATGATCTGTCAGCCTGGATTGTCTGTCTTTGATGGGAGTGGGGAGAGGGAGAGTGGCCAACTTTCTCGTTTGGGAGAATGAGACATTGCATGTGGGAACCTCTTCTACTTGAGGCCACAACCTCCACTCTCCTCCCCATTGATATTTGCTGTTCTCTCCACCTCCCTTCTCCTGCCAGCTGAGCAGGGCTCTTTGTGGAGAGGTGACAGGCAGGATGTTGGGAGGGAGTACTGCTTTCAGAGGGTGGAGGGAGGTGACTGGGGTGTAGAGGAGGAGCTGTGCTCTGGGGGTTTGGAGCAGGGCCATCCCTAGGAGGCTGTGGGACCCTGGGCAAATTGCCCTCTGCAGGGCCCCTACTCCCCACCCTGGCACTGGGGGGCAGGACCAGCCAGCCCAGGGGAGAGGCAGGCCACTGCTCCAGCCGTCCCATGCCGGAGACCAGGCGAACCAGTAAAAAGCAGCAGCCTCGTTCAGCGCTGCCGGTTTGCCCCCTCCACATGCGTGCTGCTTTCAGCTCTGTGCTGGAGAAACGGGGAGGAGGCGGGAGGCAGCACAGCTGGGGGGGGGGGTAGCGATACCAGCCCCACGCTGGCTCCCACCTCCACCCTGCTACTCCAGCACACGACCGAAAGTGGCGCACGTGGCAGACTGGCAGTGCTGAACTGGGCTGCTGCTTTTGGCCGGCTTGCCTGGTCCCTGGCATGGGGGAGCAGTGATGTGGGCCCCACAGGGCCCCCCAAAGCACAGGGCCCTACCCTAAGGACAGCCCTGGTTTGGAGGGTGAGTGAGGCAGATAGTGGAGCCACCACTACCTGTCCCCTGGCTCCAGTGGTAGCATCTTTCCTCCCACCCCCTGGTGCTGGGAGCCAGTTATTGCATATGACTGGTGCCAATTTCCTTTTTTGACTGGCCTTTCTGGTTGAAAACTGGACACCTGGCAACCCGGGGTGGGGGGGGAGGAGTAACCATTTCATTTGGCTCTCACTTCTCTGATTTTTTCCCGTGTAGCCTCTAGCCTCACTGATATAATTTAATATGAACTATGGGACTAAAGCCCTGCAGCTCCCTGTGGTTGCTGTCGTCTAGTGAGCTGAATCTGCCTGGCTATAATGGTAATGCTCACATAAGTAAGGGTGACAGGATAAGACTAGGCAGCTAGGTACCCTCTTTCCCAGAGAAATTCCGGTCCTGTTGAGATCAGTGAGGCCAGGATTTCATCCTAGTATGCTTCCTTCATTGTCTCCAACAGCACAAATATTTAAAATGAACTCCTGGCACAGATCTACAGCACTGTAGTACAGAGTTGCCTCTGATACAGTTCTTCCTCTTTGATTTTTAGGTCTTCAACCAGCTTGGCTCTTTATTCAATAAATGTGACATTTCTGTTCATCTGGTGGAGGTAAGCCCCAAACTAAGTGAGATCCAAGCCTTGACACTGACAGGAGGAAAGCTACAAGCAGAGCTAGATGGCACTTCCCCTGTCTACATGAAAGGCATTAGTAAGGTTGGAATTCCAGTCTTCTGGTACCAAGAGCTGCAAGATGTACCACAAGGTACTGTGGTTATTGTTTGGGCCTTTTGTTTTTTTATTGTAATGATGGCTTCTTGCGCTCATTTGTGACTTTTGGTGACAGAGAACTAATCTGCAGTGTGGTTATACATCAAAAATCATTCTCTGTGAAATAGCCCCTACTTCTTTTGGAATCCTGGACAAGATTTGGGCCCAGATTTTCTTAAGTGGACACTGATACTGAGGTCCTCAATTTTTGGACACTCATCGTGACACACCTTGTGCCTGTTCTTCAGAGGGTGAGGTCATGCTGATCTGACTGGCGTCAGCTGCACTTGGTGGATGACCAGGACTTCTGAACTATCAGGCTGAGGCTAAGAACCCAAAAATGGAGGCATCCAAAGATAGTGACCACTTTTAAAAATTTGGTCCTTACTGTATCTGTGCCTCAGGTGGAGATAAAATGGTGACAACAATAACTGCATCTCACCGTGATGTCAGCAAGCTTAATCTATTACCGTTGATAAAGTACATTTTGATTCAGCAATGGAAAGTATTACTATTACTATCTCTTTATGTCAGAACATTAACTTTTCTCTTGTTTTATTTTAACCAGGTAACAGCTTTTATTTAGCACATGAATTTTTTGATGCCTTGCCCATACATAAATTTCAGGTACATCTAGAAGCTCACTGTGTGTGAATTTCTGTTTAAGGGATGTGTGTTATGTGGAAACTAACTCTTATTACCGAGACAGACTAGGGCTTGTTCACTAACTCCATTCCTTACAATTTAATGTATATTTCTGTAATTGAATTTGGACTACCTCTGTCCTACTTTAATTGAAGAAAAATTAGGATTGAAAAATTATGTTGTGTGCCAGAATTCTTCATCAGCAATATTATTTTTTGTCAGTAGCATTTAAAGGGTTCCGTTCTGCACAGATAGGAAGGTTTTTGATTTATTTTACATTAATAAAGAGAGGCCAGTAAGCATTGCTATTATTGCATTACTATTGAATACGTGCAGTAATGTTTCATGCTGTATGCAGCATAGAATTAAGACTGTTCTGAAGAGTTTTCATTTGTGTCTGAAATATTAGAGGACATAGTTCATATGAAATGGACAAAAGTGGTAAGTGATGATAAAATGAGGGGCTGTCAGCTGATGTACATAAGTTACAGCCGAGTCTATTTATATAGGAGGGAGCTGAAGGCAGAGTCTGATGAAGTGCCAGTTATTAATCTTACTTCAGCCTGCATTTATTGACCTGCAGAGCATTTTAACAGCCCAGTCTTCCCCTTAAGGCAGTGTGCTGGGGGTTTGGGTGGATATTAGTTCAAGATACATTCTTTTAAAAATGTACACACACCTATGTGTTTCAGTAATCCCTCAGTTAAATCCAATAGATAAATAAGCTAGTGAGTTCTGATTTACTACACGTTGAACATCAAATAAATATTTTTGGTTTATTAAACAGAGAACAGCACAAGGATGGCGTGAAGTGTTGATCGATATAGAGCCAGAAGTTCCTGACCAATTGCGGTTTGTTCTGGCACCATCTGCCACTCCTGCTGCAGAGTGCTTTATACAGGTGAGATTGTCTATTTCAATTACATCAGATTTGGTATGCCCTACTCTATCCACTAGAAATTTCAAGTGAGGAGGACTGTTTGGAAGAGAGTAGGTAGCTGAAGTATTATTTTCAACCTACAGCATCCAGGTATTGGCTCTTCAATTCAGTTTCTGTGATCCCATAATGTTACCAGCTGAGGATACACTTCATAGCATCAGATGGGGTGGGGTTGTGTCCCTCATTATGAACAAGTGCAGAGTTAGAAGTTTTATCATTTCAGGAAAGGTGTTGAGCATTGCTCCTAATGAGTAAAAGCATCTAACAGTTACAAAACCTTGCTGTCCCGTACTACTACTTTTCCAATGTAATGATGGCTATGACAATGCCTGCACAAGACCGGTTGCTCATGTGAATATTCAAGCCGGTACGGCTTTGGGACATCATTAGCAATAACGCTGATGCTTTATTGTTGTTTGCATTACAGCAGCCCTTGGCCCCTTGTGTCAAGTGCAGTATGGAAACCTGCTAAAGACAGCTCTTGCCCTAGGACACTTTATCATCTAAGATCCCGCTGCTGAAAAGTGTTGCACGGGTCCTAGCCTTATGCACTGTGGGTGGGACAACTCGTGCAGCACAAAGTTAATAAACACATGCACCAGTCTTTACTGAACTGCAGCCCAACTAGACAAAGTATCACTTTAGATATGGGGAACTGAAGCAGAGGGCCACAAAATATTAAACATGAAAGCTTTGGCAGAGTTGGCACTTGAGGCCCATGCTAGCACTTTACCATCCAAACCATCTTTCTGTGTCACTGGCTATGATTCAGCAAAGCTCTTAAGCATAGTGTTGGTATCTGTTAGTAAATCTTAATGCTGGTAGTCCTGTTCTTTGAATGTTCATTGTATTTACATGCTAATTGTTCTCCCAAAATCTTTGCTATTAGCAAAGTGTGTGTGTGTGTGTGTGAATAGTAAATCTACAGTGTTTGGTCCATAACCTGTATGCAGGAATATCTGATGCTGGAGTATTAACTATAATCCATCACAGCTGGCACCTCCAAGTCTGTGGGAAAACAGATGTCCAGGAAAGTGAGCCCCTCAAATTACTGAACGGGTCTACAGAGATGTAAGCAGGATGACTTGATTGATCAGGGGCAATTGTTATTGCAGATGCTTTCAGCAGTGATGAAACGAGTCCATTAAAAGATGTGCTTGGGAATGGCTGGTTGTCCCAGCTGCTAGGAATAATGACCAGCATGATTTTGCGTATAAATCATGTAACAAAGATACCATAAAGGAAATTCCATAAATAATGAGGTAAATGAAAACACTGAAACATATGGCAGAATCAATCATGGGAAAGTATTTTTCCATCCACAAAAGGGGTTTCTTTGTCTAACACCCTATGAAAAACAGAAGGTTTGAAAAGTAGGTTGGAGAATGGAAAACTGCTGGCGACAGCATTTACAGAGGGGAGAGAGACAGAGGCCAGCTCTTTACACGAGTAGCAATGTATTTATTCTTTCTGTATTTTGCATGGTGCTGTGCTAATCTGATTAATCTTTTGATTATGGGATCCTGTTATTTGACAGTCTTGAATCATGGTTAAATTCAAACACAACACTACCTTTGAATGGGCTGTTGAATTCAACCTCGATACACCTAACACAATATTTTCAAGTGAGCATAACTGCCTTTTTCTAAACCAGTGTCAGGTTTTAAAAACAAAGCTATGGTTTCTGAGTGAAGCACAACTTCAAATGTAACATTTTTAAGATAGTTTAAGATCATAAAGTGAGCAATTTCAGCTGAGGAGGACCATTTGAGAGAGAGTAGGTAGCTGAAGTATCTTCAACCTCGAAATAGGGCATAGTAATGGTATAACCTGATGCTAGTAGCTTTTCCACTTCTTCTCTGTCACCATGATACAGTTCTCATATGAAATATTAACTGAAGAAAGCATTGTCAAAACCAGCTCAAGAAACTGCTAGGATAACCTAGAACAGCTGAATGTGGTGTATGACTCATGTAGGACAAAACAGTAACTAAGAGAGAAATTTTTCCACTAACTCCAATAGTTACTTTGTATGCACTGATTTAGGCATTTGCTCCTTCAATCCTGCATTAGGAGAAAGAAGCAAGAGATCACGTGGAAGTATGCCCTGATGCTGGCATCCTCATTCAGAGACTTGCCTGTCGTATTCAAGAGAACGGAGGGGCTGCACTGATTGCTGATTATGGCCACGATGGAACTAAGACTGACACTTTCAGGGTAGGTGTAGTAGACAACATGCTCAGTTACCTGTTGCTCCTTTCAATGCCTAAAGAAAGCAGCCAAAGTTCTTAAAAAGGTTCATCACAGGAAGACCCACGATGGAGTATTACAGATCAAAACTAGCAAGCTCTGTACTATGCAGCAATCAGTGAGACGACGTTTGGGTGAAGGACTGACTACATGAGTAAAAGTTGCAGAACTGGGATTTAACTCCAGAGAGACTTCTGTCAGACAGGAAGGGATGGGTGGGGTGAGGTGAGCCTCTATCATCACATTTTTGTTTATGTAATTACAGAAAGTAAGCTTTATAAACAAATTTCCTCAAGTCTTATTTCATTTTAGGCTTAAAGACAGACTGACACCAAGGTGTGCACCGGCTTAAATGATCTTGTAACTTAATTTTTCAGGGTTTCCGCAATCATAAACTTCATGATGTCTTAATAGCTCCAGGCACAGCAGATCTGACAGCAGATGTTGACTTCAACTATCTCCGAACCATGACACAGGGAAGAGTAGCCACCTTGGGGCCCATAAAGCAACAGGAATTCTTAAAGAACATGGGCATTGATGTCCGGCTACAGGTAGGATCCAGTAGTTGCATGTGAACGTAAGCACTAATGCACACTTAATGCTTCTGCTACTTAAAATGAGCATTTATGAAGTTTGTTTTATGTAAAAAAAAAACTTGTGTATTAAGTTGCTGGTTTTAGTAAAATTAAATTTTTTACATATAAACACCATAGATTGCAGATAAGTAGTAACTGTAGGTTATGATGGATTATATTCCATTCAGCATGAGACCCTATTTCAATCTCACTGGTGTAGAACTGGTAAGTGAAAGGAAGATCAGGAACACAATTTGTTTATAGGGCTATTTTGTGGATGAAGAGGAACAGGAGTGGAGGCATGATGAACATTGTTTCTTTCAGGTGCTACTGCAGAATTCAAGTGACCAAGCATTGCGCAAACAGTTGCTTCAGGGCTACGATATGTTAATGAATCCTAAGAAAATGGGGGACCGCTTTAATTTTTTTGCCCTGCTGCCTCATCAGAGACTTGCACATTCTGACAAAGTAAATCTACGCAACTCAAAATCTCCTTCAACACCTGTTGCTGGGTTTGGTGAACTTGTGTGGAAGTAAAGCCCAAAATTAGACATTTTTGTATAATCACTGAGAGCCTGCAATAAAGTCACAGGATAGAAAATAAAGCCTAGATGCACTTCATAGTTCTACATATTTAAGCAAATAAACTTTTCTTGCCCTGGCTGCAATGAATCACATTTATGCAGGCAGGATTATGGGTTATGGACTGCCTTGGTGCTGATGTATTTTATCATTTTTCTGGCCTACAGCTGCTTGGTGCCTCATTTTAAGTATGTACCTATATTCTCCTTGGAATGTGATGCAACATTTAAGGCCCAAACCCTCTGACTTCTCAGTGGTTTCCCTAGTTGCACACGGTTTAGCTACTGCCCTCCCTTATACAACAGCTTGCAGTGACAAATCTGTATGATGCTGATCTCTTGCAGGACCACAGCTCCAGGCCCCATAGTGCAGCCCACCCCAGTCAGGCCTGCACGATGCCAGTGGAGCCTGTAGGGTGCTGAGGGGGGCCCAGCTGGTGTTGGTCTGCCCCCGGGGACGGGGATGGCTGACCCATGGTGCAGCCTCTAGCGCTGTCCATGGTGTCAGAGTCTCTCTAAATCCATTTTTAAGGAGTCAAATGTTTTGACTGATCTGAGTGCCTCCACCCCCGTGACACATCCTGAGCAGCAGCAACAGTTGACTAGAATGCTATTCCCACAGCTGTACTCGTTATCCGAGATCCCAGCACACACACAAATAAGTACCCGGACAAACTGTTTTCAACCATGTTTTGAAACAGGAAGTAAGGGAATCCAGGTAAATGGAAAAGGACACATCTGATAGGGAAATAAATTTTATTTTCAAGCTTAGAGGATATTTACAAACAATGGGATGTATAAAAATATAAAAACGTACTTAAGTGTCCTTTTGAGGCTACAAATTTTACTTGAGCATTTTCTAGCATCAACATAGCACAATTTCTTGCTTGAATGCAACTTCTTAATTCAAAACAGGTTAATAATTATGCAGCATTGGATACAAATTCATTTGGAGCAACTGACTGTCATAACTCCAAGTTCTTAGTCAGTGACTTAAAGCTGAAATTTACTAAAAAAGGTTTTAGGCTTTCATTAAGAAAAGTTAGAGTGTAAGCTGTGCAATTCATTTCATGGCTTATAAATGTGTGTGATAACTATCAAAGTAATACAAATGTTCCAGTTATTTTTCATCTTGTGAAGCATCAAGCCACAACAGGGTGTGTAACGCTACAGCACAGGTCCATGCCATAGGTGTTCTGAGGCTTGACTCATCTTAAGAGTGTACAGGAATGCATACTCATGACTTAACTTATTGCTATTAGAATATGGCTACTTATTTCTAAATTTTGCTAGTATTTAAATTCATTGGTGAGAATTTTAAACAATGAATCTTACTGCCATGGAAGTTCAGAGTAGAAGGATAAGAGAAGGGCATGAAGAATTTGGAGCCCACTTTTACTACAAATTTGAATACGCTGATTGTGGGGGGAGGGATGCATGTGCATCAATTGAAACTATCTGCTTCCCTTCCCCAACCCCAGGAATCCAAACAGCTTCTGTATGCCAAAAGTCAATTTCAATTCTCATTTTGTTTTTAAAACAGAAACCGAGAATGTTTAATAGATCTCCTTCTGCATTTTAAAACAAATAGACTTTACAGGATAGGGGAAGGGCCACTCACTCCCTTATGGCCATCACCTTTTCCTCCAACCCTGCTATTGTGCTTTCCAAGCAACCAACCTGCTTTAAGTCCGTTTTTTTAAATGTAATTAGAAGCCCTGTAATGCCTCAACTCAGCAATGTAAAGTCAGTTTAAAAGCCCAACCCTGACTGAAGCATATAGCCATAAGAGGCATGGTGACCTCAGAGATGTTAGAAAAATGGTGGCAGCTAGAAGAGAAAGTGCCACTTCCATCTCTATGCCCGGCTGTGACAAACTTCACAGGAAATTAGGCCAATTCTAACCTAACATTTTCTTGATCAGGTTTCTTCAAAAATTAAAACAACAACTGGATGAGCGTACAAGCTGTTTCAGTATTCTCAGTGGGAGAGCCAACCCTGAAGTCTTTCAATGAGGCTACAAAGTTACAGGACAGATTCTGTCCCCACCACAATTTTTACACTTTTTCTGCATCTTAAAGGGCACAGAATAACCCCTGAGAGAATTTCTCAAATGCAGGAGGGGTGTGGGCAGCCCCCTGCACATAGCTCAGAATAGGGGCATGGCAAGGAAGGAGTGTGTGAGCTGGAGAACCAGAATGCTTTGACATAGGAGTCGTCACTGGTTCAGCCACCAGATTTTTAGCAGTGGGGGGCTTGTGCCGACCCACTACCTGGGTATACAACAGATATCCCAGATGTGCATGTGTTGCACCCTAGCAGTGCTTAAGTAGTGCCTGAGCTGAGCCCCGGTACCTATGGACATGCTGCATCAGTTATGAACATAAAAACATTGCTTAAGCCTTGACACCAAATTGCTTGAACCCCAGGACCTCCTTCATTACAAATTAAGCACTGGATGCCGGCATTTCCCAGTGGCAGAAAGTAAAAAATCTGGTCTTATGTTTTCATCTGTGAGTAGTCCAAACACCTACAAAACGCAGCAGCTAGGGAAAGGAAGGCAAGCTGGAAGAGAGGAGATTATGGCCCTTGTTCTGCCCTTGGATATGTTTATAAAGTTTCCCCCAACTTCACTGCAATTTACGTATGTATCTAAGAGCAGCTGACAATTCCAAAGCAGCCATGCAAAATCATCAGGAAAACATCAGTCCAGGGACAGAAATAATCATCAAGATCATCCTGATCTTGGTAATTATTTTATTCAGCCCACAAAAAAAGTTACGTCAACCTGAAGAGCAGGGCCACCCCAAGACTTCTATTACTCTTGCAGCTGGAAGCTAACATGGGGGAAAAAAGGCAAAGCCAAGCTCTGATTAGCAAGTTGGACCTACAGCCCTGCATCAAGTCCCAGTAATGCATGGCTTAAATTTCATCAGACATACACAGCTTTAAGTAAATGGGCACTTCCCTTTAACACAGTGGGTAAGAGGCTCTCTTCTTGAAACAACAGACTTTAGCTGCCAAACTATTCCCGCATCATCATTTCAGCAAGAAATTTCTGCTTTCCTTTTCCCTTGACCACAATGCTCAAGATGTGACCGAGTATATTTAAATAGAAGTTTCTGTTAGAAATCTGATTTAATAGTTGGTTTAGGACTCCTAATTCAGTTTCATAAACTGTAGTGGTTAGAAAGTGGGAAGGGAAAAAAGGAATGGGAGTGGAATTGCAAGTTAAAGACAAAGGCAAAAAGTGACAGGATGAAATACAAAACAGTGTCTCTTCCTCCTGTTAGTTAATGAATCCAGCTGCCCTGTTGGCAGGAGTTTGGGACCCTAGAGCAACTTTCATGTTCAATTGTTTTTTCCCCCAGCAAGACTTTTAATGTAATTTGTTCAATAGAAAATGAGAATTGAGAGTCACTGTCAGGCCACAAACTGCTTACAGGCTGAGACCGGGGAGCCTAAAATGAACATGAAAATATTTTTAAAGTTATTCAAAACAGTAAAGGAAAGGAGTTTAAACTTTACAAATTTTTGTGTCTTCCTGCTAGAAACTATTTTTCACATTGGAAGAATAGGCTACATAAAAGTTTGCATGCTATTTGTGGTTTTAAGGCGAAATGCCTTTGGTGTACACCCAAGGCACGTGTCAGTCCAGCACATTAATGCACACCCTATTGTGGTTTATTGCTCTGTTGCAAAAGACAATGTTGAGGGCTGCCACAGCTTTTTGATTGTCAGCATTCAACAGGAATATGAAATCTGGTGCTACTGTCTTATCTTCAGATATCTGGAGAAAGATCCTGCAATTCTATCAAGGCCAAGAAAGTCAAACATTTAACCACCTGAATAATGACAAACTAGCATGATCATGTATCCTGATTGTTCTGTCAAATAGTATTCAGTCTTGTGATTTGGTCAAGGTACATGGTTTTGATTTGTTTTTACAGCCTCCTTCCACAATGTACGAACTAGGACAGTGGAGATGCATCTAAATACCAGAAAACAGAACTCTATGGCTTAGTAAATAAGGGACTAGGAAACCATTAAAAAAAAATTGTTTTGTTATTGCGTAGGCTACAAAAAAAAAAACACACACAGAAAACTCACACCATGCATTCAGTCTGTATGCATTATGCCTCAGTAACATCTGTTACTGTTATCAACAGCTAGTGAAATGTTATCCAAGTTGCTTATCCGACTGCCAGATCATGTTTCATAATTCAAGAAATTAAGAGATGAAGAAAAACTTCTTAGCTGATTTTTGCCCATTCACCTACCGATGTGGCATCCTTCATGGTATTAGAGATTAAGTCATCTGAACAACATTCAAAGAGCAGGTCTGTCCAGAAAAACTATCAACATCAGTTTGTATCTGGAGCGCCTTTCCGTAATGCAGTTACCCTGGTGAGTACTAGGGATCTTCTTCCATATCATCTGGATTTGGAGCCATAATGAAATGTTTGGGATACACAAGGTTGTGCTCATAAGCATGTTCTTCCCAGCGAGCATCATCACTCTCATGGGTAATGTAACGCTCTCCAATGCGAGTTTCAAACTCCCTAAGGTCAAGCCAAGTCTGATAATCCTTTTAAAAAAATTAAGATAAGTGCTTTATGAAACCCAGTGGCAGCACAAGTCATAAAAATCTAGTTAGCAATTCAATACTTTTAGTTTAGTATAACTAGAGGACCACAGACAACAAGATGTGTTGAAATACCAAACAGGATTATGATCACATGCAGAGGCTTGAGTTAAAATAAATTAAATCCATCAGATTTTGGTAAAGTACTACAGTTTATGAAAATGTTCTTATTCCAAGACAGGCATTTTCCAGACATATGTAAAAATGACAGAACAAATAGATTCTCACTCATTTCATATGAAGTTGAGTATTGATAATTAGCAATACTAAGAGAATGAACTCTCTACATCACTGCCAGATAATATAGTAGAGAGTAAAAGCTGAGCCAGACAGAAAAATTAACAGTTTCCTCAAGAACAGGAGGGCAAGACAAGATTCTCAATGACAGGGAAAAGGAACACAAGTAGATGGGCAGAATCTCAGAGATGAAGACAGGGAGATAGGATGCAGCAGGTGAGCATAGTCAGTGAGGCTTGGTTCTCTCTGATTTTAGACAGATGAATTCTAGTTGCCATCTTCACAGATGTCCATTGTAAAAACAATTTAATAATGCCATGTAAACTCAACCTCTGCATAGCCTTCCAGCTACTTAATTCAAAATGTGATTCACCTGAAGTACAAAACTACACACATCATTTATAGAAAACAAGGTGGGCAAGAGCTCTTACCTGTAGCCAAGGGTGACTAAGAGATTTGTCAACACTGTAACGTTTTCTCATCTTCACTTGAAGCAAATTGTTTATTAAGTCAATGGCTGGGGTGAGGGGAAAAGCCACAGAACAAAAACAAAATTATCAAAAAGTCCACAGCACAAAATACAAATCTGTCATGTCTGATGTAGTTTACATGTGACACTGAAATTTTTACCTAAAATACATACATAATGTAAGTTATGTGGCATTTAGCCAAGTCAACGGTCCTTGTAATAAGTTTTAGCTCATGCTATGAGAAAGCCAGAAAGGTAGGTAGTTTTTTAAAAACCACACTACTCGACACTGAGTTTACTGAATTCATATTTATTGTTATAAATCATTTACTAATGTGAGGGCAAAATCCTAGTCCAACTGATGTCAAAGGAAGCTCTGATAAATTTGGTCCTAAATTACTAGCTGTATAGTTTTCAAAAGGACTATGGTACTTAAGACTGTTAAGACTCAGAAGTCAATGAGATTTAGTTTCCTCAGCTACTTAGGCTCTTTAGAAAATTTTATCTTAGGCACAGTCTACAGGCCACTCCTGTCACTATGGCACCTTCATAGCACAGCATCAAGAGCAGATGCCCTCCCACTAGCACAGCTTTATTCCTTTCAGAGAGGTGGAATACCAGCATCAACCAGAGAGCCCATCTGGGATCAGCTGAGTGGGTCTCCACTACTCGCTCAATCAATCCCACTGACTCGATTGCCACAGAGCCAGCAGTGAAACCATACCCTTATTTCTTTTTAAATACTTTCTCTTAACAGTAAATTCCCACCATTACATACTACTGTCAGACATACCTCCCTTAACTATACACACTGCTTACTTTATTATCTTTGCAGATTTCACAGTTAGAGATAGGCCCAAGCCAAGACCCCAGGTCTGCATAATCATGAAGTCTGCCAATATCCTCAGCGATCTTCAGTCAACCCTATTTCATTAACGCAATGGACCAAACCCAAGATCCAAAAAATCCTGGACTTACGGAGATGTTTGGATCCAGAATTCGGTGGGTGGGTGGGTGTGTGTGTGTGTCTAAATCATCAATAAATGTGTTTTAAAGTATCAATCCCAACATGTAGCTATGCCAGATTTAACTTGTCAGAGTAACCATCATTACCTCCAGCCCACTACTTCCTACATCCTGCAGAAAGTTACCTAAACCCATCTTTGGTGATTTCATACAATAAGCCATTAAGCTGACTTCTATCAAGAGCTTTCTACAAGCTAGATATATTATGTCTGTTGTTTCCTCCTTTTCCCAAGACCAATTTTTAACTGTAAATTTGACATTATCTATCTCCCACAAATTCATGCTAACTCACATATATTATGATAGCCTTTGCCAAAGAGTCATTCAGATTTCAATTTTCACATTCCTGTCTGAACCATAAACTCACAATGCAATTCAAAAACACTTGATTTCCAAAGAGTTAATGTATATAAAATGCTATAAAAACAAGAGCTCAAAAAGCAAACTCTCTCAAATTTCTTTACCTTCACTAGAAATTTCCTTCCAGGGATTTGGTGGATACATAAATGCTGCATTCTGGATTTGGTCATTTATATCTTCATCCTCATTAAATGGAAATGTACCACTAAGGCTCACATAAACAATAACTCCCACTGACCACATATCCAAGGAGCGATTGTAACCTTTACTTCTAAGCACCTCAGGAGCAAGATAAGCAGGAGTTCCAACCACAGAGCGCCTGAAAGATTTTTCACCTATGATGCGTGCAAAACCAAAATCACATAACTTCACCTGCAAATAAACACAGCATTGTTAACTGCAAATCTCTGGTACATCTCACAGATGTGCAATTAGCCAAACAAAAATGTGGTATCTGGCATTATATTTGCCATCATTTCATTATGGCTTGTGCTGGATAACATGGAACAAAGTATTATAGTACTTCTACTCAGTCCTATTCCTTCAATACGTCCCTTTACATTCTTGACTTTGGAAACTTACTAGAAAATCTGAGAAAAAAAGTTACCGACCTTTTCTGTAACTACTGTTTTTTTGAGATGTGTTGCACGTCCATCTCACTTTGGTACGTGCATGCCCACTGCACTAGCATCAGAGATTTGTCCCATAGTATTACTCGTCAGAGAACCACAGCACCCTCTGCTGCCACATAAGGACATAAAGGGCAGAACTGCCCCCAACTTCCTACAATTCCTCTTTAGTAGAGGGAATCTGCTACAGAGAAAGGGGATGAGGCACTGTGAAATAGATGTATACAACACATCTCAAAGAACAACAGTCACCAAACAGTTTTGTAACCATTTCATCTTTAAATGATTGCACATATCCATTCACATGAGGTGATTCAAAAGTAATTCAAACTGAAGGTGCATTTTGGAGTCTACCTGAGGAACAACTGAAGGACTACTCATCCAGACTTGCCACTGTCTCTGGAATGCAGAGATTTAACATAATGAGTTGTAAAGCTGCATGCTGATGACCAAGTTGCAGCCCTACAAATGTCTGTTACAGGCACCTGAGCTTGAAAAGCTGCAGAAATTGCCTAAGATCTTGCCAGTGTTACAACCCTTTCATTGGCAATGTCTTGACACTAGGGAGGCCTTCATCCTGTCTACAACTGCAAAGAATAGTTGGGATGACAACCTAAACAATTTGGTTATGTCCAAGTAAACAGCTAATGCCCTTCTAACAACCAAAGCATGGAGTGTCTCTTTATCCTGATAAAGTTTAGGGCTTAGGAAAGGAAGTAAGTTATATCACTGGATTGAGATAGAATTCCAAATGTTACTTTAGTCACTAGTTACATATCTTTGTCCTTATAAAAGGCTACATAAGGAGAGTTAGCTACCAGCATCTGTAGTTGTCCCACTCATCTCACAGAGGTAATAGTTAGCAAAAAGTATCTTTTCATGGACAAGTGAAGTAAAGAGCAGGTAATCATCAGTTCCAAAGGTGAGCCCATCAACTTTGTTAAGACCAGATTTGAGACTCAGAAAAAGATAAGATCTGCCACATGAGGATACAACATGTTCAGATTCTTCAAGAAGCTTGGATTTGAGAAGCCTGAGTAGCTGGTGGTCAGAAGGTGGAAACTGGAGATAGCTCCCAGATGGACCCAGATGGCACCAATGGATAGGCCTTGTTGTTTGAAGATATAATGGGAAAAGGTCCAGGCTGGAAGCCTTCTTCCTTCCATGACCATAAAGAAAATCATTTTCACTTCAACAGAAAAGTGTCTACAAAAAGGTTTTCTGCAAAATCTACCAGGTTTTCTGCTATTTCAGGAACACATTTTGTATATTTTCTGAACACTCCACTTTCCAGTATGGTAACCATAGAGCATCTGTGCCATAACATGGAGAGCAGACAGGTTGCAATGCAGGAACTGACCATGGTCCTGAGAAATCAGGCTGGGTTTTGATGGTAGTGTCAAAAAATCCCTGACAGAGAGGCTGTGCAGACCGGAGAAACAACGCTGGCGAGGTGATCCTGCTTAAAATTGGTCAATACCAAAGGCAAGTCATGCATCACATTCTCTAAGAGAGCTGGACAATGTGCGTCAAGACCCTGGACTGTGATCTGCCCTTGAACTAGAGTTGGCATTTCCGGTTGTGGCAAATAACAGTCTGGTCTATGTGAGGAACAGCCCTTTCCTATCTGAAAAATATCTCACAATATCTGTCCAGAGTCCCTACGTTCATCCCTTTTACAGGCTATGATAAAATTTTGTACCCTGGGTAATGTCACACAGACTTCTCATGATCTCTGCTGAAAGGTCTGCTCAAGCAATCTGACAAACCATTGTGGAGCTCAGAAAGGCAGAATGATTTGTGGAGAGTCACACTGGTGATCTAATACTCCCAAACCTATTGCCTCTTGACAGACTGTTCAACATGGCTCCTGCCTGTCAGCTAACACAGAACATTGTCACAGTGTTGCCTGTAAGGATATGCAGTCTGTCCCCTTCTGCGCGACAAAGAAGCCAGGCACACCTCAGCTCCCACCTGACTATGTGGAGGGCTAAACCTTGCTGTGATCACAGACTTGGGTCCACAGTAACCCTTGGTGAGCTCCCCAACCTACAGAAGAAGTGTCCATAACCAGAGGCAGAACAGGAAAGGGAAGTGGTGAAGTGACCTCCCATACACACATTGGTTCAATACATCATCAGACCAAGGAGGCCAGCATTCCTGCAGACACTCAAATGACCACGTTCAGTGGTTGACAAGCCAGGAATACATTTTCTCTGATCAGCCTCTAACTCTGAAATGAAATCTGGCATGCTGAACCCCAAATGTCGAGGACTCTAAGTGTCCCAGAAGTGTGAGGTAGGTTCCTTACAATTACAGTGGCATGGTCTTGAAATCAGGCTGGTAGCAGTAAAGCCCACTGCTACAGAATTCAGCACTACTCTATAAGGCCTGTCCTCTTAACTGGGGAGAAGACTGACTTGTCCATGTTGATCAACAGACTTAGAACACTGAGAAGGAACCAGTTCTTAGCTAGACTGAAGCTCTATCTGGTTCTTGATCTAATAGTTTCCTTAGGAATATGGCCAACACTGCCAAGCATAGTGTAAGTACTCGCTGGGCCAGAGGACACAACTGTAATCTGATAATGGACATTTACTAGGAATCACCTGTGTCTTTGACAGATAATCACATGGAAATAGGTTTCCTTCAAGTTGATGGCAGCATACCAGTCACTGGGATCCACGGAGAAAATAATGGAAAGTAGGGTGACCATGTGAAACCTGAATTTCTCTATATATTTGTTCAGATTTTCTAAGTCTAGGATAGGTTTTGAGGCCTTAATTTTGCCTTTGGACTCAGGAAGAAGTGTGAATAGAAACTGCTGTCTCAACAGAAAGAGGGAAACTCTTTTATACTTCCCAAATGGAGAAGATGGGACCTCCTCAGGACAACCTCATGGTCACTGAAAAGGGACATGAAAGAAAGGGAAGGAAATAAACTAAAAAATGCACCACAGTTCCACAATACACAAAACCCAATGATCTGGGGTAATATTGGCCCAACCACAATGGAACTAGGTTAAATCTGCCAGAAAAAAATAAGGATAGAAGAAACTGGTCCAAGACACAAATGGGTATTCTTGACAAGGCAGTCAAACAAGCTACTTGGAATTTCCAAGCTGCCTAAAAGAACCCACCAAAGAAGAAAAGAGTGGAAGTTGATGTCCCCTTTCATCATTTTCCCCTTTCTTCCCAGAATGATCACTTTGTCAATGCATGATAAGCAGGTAATGTTGGTACAACTGAGGGCAAAATTGTTTCTTTTTAGGGAATGAAGTGTCAATCTCTACTGATTTCAACACTGCCTTGGAACCTTGTACTAAAAAGCTTCTCATCAGTCTACTGAAAGAAAAGGACTCACACAAGGAAGTTCCTGTATACTCTGTTGGACTTCCTGTGGCAGACCCAAGAATTAAAACCTTGGGTTTCACAGATGTCATGATTCCAGTTCAGATGCCTCTCCATTTAATGCTGCTTGAGTTCTAGCCACCAAATCTGCTGTCTTCAAAGATGAACAGGAATTTCTGCCTGGCATCCTCTGATAACCTTTCCCTGATTTCAGAACAGTGTCCCAGGAGAATCAGATCTGGTCAGCAAAGCCTGATGAGCAGAGATACGAAACTGCAGGCCAGCAGTGAAATAAATCCTTCTACCAAAAAGCTCTTGCCTTTTTGCTTCTTCATCCTTTGGAGTAGAAGACAGACATTCTGAACACACACTTTCATTTATGGCTGAGACAACCAAGGAATTCAGTGAAGGACTGGTATAGAAATGTTCATAGCACAGAAAAGGGACATAGTACCTTCATTCAGTTCATTTGGCTGTTGCTGGCAGTGATGATAACATTTGTGACAGCAATTCTATGTGCTCTAGCATGGCTTTATTTACAGAGAGTGCCACTTAGGAAGGTCCTGCTGACCCCAGGATGCACATCAATCTATGTGAACACTTGAATTACTTCAACCTGAATGTCCAGAAAGGAACCAACCCGCTTTAGCAAACGATAGGCCCTGTAGTCATTCTAAAGAAGCGATGACACCTCAGACACTACTGCCTCATCAAGTGATGAGGAGGAGGAGGAATGCAAAAAGAGTATGAAGTGAAGCTTCCTGTATCTCTTCAGGTATAGTTTCTGGTTTGTGAGGATCCTCTTGGTCAGTCCCAACCTCGGTACTAAGGGTTAATATCCTGGGTCTCCTTATGGGAGCTACCCCATCATCTGCTTGGGGATCTAGAGGAAGAACCAGGGAGTGTGGTGAGCAGGAAGCCCCATGGGTTACATACAACTACTGGTGGGGAATAAAACTCTTACCTCTACCAGCTCAAAAGATCCAGATCCTTGGACTACCACAGAACCTCTGCCAGAAACCTAGGATCAAAATCCACTAGAGAAAGGTGAGTGACACCTTCCAGCCCTGGACTGAAGGGCAAAAGAGCCTACATTCAACTACAAGGATGAACCCATGTTGCCTGTCCAGGAAGGTGCTGTGTCACAATGCCAATGAGTAGTAATGTGTCTCCAGAAGTACCAGTGCTGGCGACAGCATGCTGGGCTTGCTCTTGATAGCACCAGGCAAGGAAGCACTGGAAGTTCGAAGCCAGCAACCTTATTTGGCAGGTTCATCTCACAAAGCCTGATGATCAGTTGGTACCAGATGGTTGTCTCCAACATGGCTGAAGATTCCAGTATCGAAAGGCACAGCAGGTGTCGCACTGCAGCATGCATCCTCAGCATCACTGGTATCCAGAGATTCCTCTGATGCCTTGAAGAGCCCTGCACTGCAGTGCAGGCACCCAGGGGTTAAAGTACAATTTGGCAAGCCCCAGAACCCTCCTAAATTTCTAGGCCCCCTTCCCACACGTCTGGCCCCCCTCATGCAGGTCTGGGCCCCCTTCACCCACCCCAGCTACTGTCCTCCAAACGCCTGCCCCCTCACCCCAGCTAATACCTCCACACTCTAGCTGCTGCCCTCCCACACCAGTTACTGCCCCTCATGCTGACCCCTTCTTCCTACCCCCCCCCGCAGTTTTCCCACTGGATGCCCCAACCCTGTGCCACCGAGATGGCCGAGGAGCTGGGCCGGGAGGAAGCTGCAGGCAGTGCTGGCCAGCCGGCGAGGGGGCGGGGGGGCCAGGACCATGCGTGTCACTGGGACCAGTGGGAAGGGGCAGGGTTGCCACAGGCTCCAGGGAAAGGAGGAGAGGTGTGGCTGGGCTCGCCCCAACCAGCAGCCCCTTCCCTGAGCTGGCCCTAGGGGAATGCACAGGAATGCTGCATTCCTGCACATTCCCCTATTTTTAGGGGCCCTGGAACACTGCTCCCTACAACGGGGGGACCTGGAACACCATTCTGGGGTGTTCCCGATAACTTTAACCCCTGCCAGCACTGGAGTTAATGTCCCTGGAGGAACACTTCTTCCCCAAAGACCTTCTACCCTGCCCTCCAGTGTCTTGTTGGTAAATAGCACAAGAGACCTCAGTCTTTTGAAGGAGGCTGACTCCTTGAACATATACTGTCTATGCCTCTTCCCTGGTACCAGGAAAGGGAACAGTACAGAGTCTCTGCAATGTCCAGAGAGACTCCTCTGACTGAGGTAGAAGTACTCTGTGCCCACCCCCCAACAGGAAGGTTCAGACAGTGGACACAAGGCAGTTCCCATGAGAGAGTGATACAGTCTCACCTTCCCAACCTTTTTGGTCCAAGGATTAAAGTCTCTGCACATTTGGAAAGAGCATCAGATGTAACCCTCTCCAAGGCACTTTATACTGTTTGAACAGAGTCATTTACCAGCCTTCTTGCAGCCAGTGCAAGCCTTCAAGCCCAGGTACCAGAAGCCAGTACACTGACAATCTAAGCAAAACTAAGGTAAACAACAAATAAAACTTACTCTAAAGGTCTAACTATTGATGAGTACACTTGCTATAAACAAGAAAAATTCCCTGAAAAAGAGAATATTTGCACCACTGCCAATCATGGGAGGTAAGAAAGGAGCAAGGAGGAGAAGGAGCAGCTCCACCCTTTTTATCATTGTCCAGTAGCATGCAGTAACGGGGCACACACAACTATCCTGATTGGAACTGCAAAGGGGAAAATCTCCAACTCTGGCGCACCTGGTTTGCACACACCCAAAGTGAAATGGGTAAGTGCAATTATCAAAGAAGAACATCTGTACTTATTCAATAAGCCAGAACACAAAATAGATAAGATACTTCAGAACAACCTGTTGCCAGCAGATCTTTTTAATTTAACTGTGGTTAACTTTTCTAGAACCTAGATGTGCTAATGCAGCATAAGACTCCTGGACAATCCCACTGCAATATTTGAATTTATATTTCAGAGAACAGAATGTACTCTTTTGGTTTTAGATTAATAGACAGGAAGGCTAGAAGGAAGCAACTTATTTGAACTCCTGCATATCACACACAACAGAATATCACCTAGTTACTGTCTAGGTCCCACTGCTTGCTTGACTAAAGCAAAAAATTCTATTCTATTCTAAAAAGTCCTCTGGTGTGGATTTGAAGATAGTGAGACATGGAGCACCCCGGCATCCTGACTGGTAGTTTGCTCCAATGAAAATTACCCTCGCTTTTTAAAAACAAACAAAAGAAATACAAAAAGAAAATACCCCAATTGTGTCTTCTTTCCCATTTGAATTTGCCTGGTTTAAACTTTTGACCATAAGTTCTTGTTATGCCTTTTTTCCCCACTAGCTTAGAGCCATTTAATACCTGGTGTTTTCTTCATGTGAAAGTACTTACACCCTGTAATCAAATCACTTCCTATTCTTTTGACCTAGAAATCCACATGCTTTAGGTGTAAGTCAGTCATTAACTGATATGGGTCAGGAAGAAACTTCCCTGATATTAAGATTATTCCACAGTCGTCCACTGCTGGGTTTCTGGCACCATCCTCTGAAGCTCCTAGTATGGGCCAACATCAGACACAGGATCTGATCTGAAGGACTCACTGATCTGATCCAGGCTGGCAATTCCTATGTCCCTAGTTGCTTGTGGTGAGCAAATGCATTCTTTCAGAACTCACTGAGGCAATAAGGAAGTTGGAGGGAGTCTTATTTTCTTTGGAAGAATGAACAGTGGTTCCTAATTACTGACAGGGAGAATAGCATTGAAATGGGTAAAACAGAGTTCTGAAAGTGATAAAGTTCATCCTCAGTGATCTAAGAGTTGAAAAGTAGTATTAAGGTAAACAGACAGCTTGAATAATTCTAGCAATATTTTGAGGGAAAACATCAGTAGCACTGGTCGAAGTTCTATATTCTTTCATGGAACAGTGATTTGGAACAAAATATTTGTTAAATCTTTACTCACCTGAGGGAATGGTTCTGCTGATGCTAGTAGTACATTTTCTGGTTTTAAATCACAGTGCACAATATTCTTGAAATGTAAATTCCTCAAAGCAACAAGTATCTGAAGAAAAAAAGGGTGGGGGAGAGAAAAGAAAGGCATTTTCAAAATGATTAGGACTTCAAGTAGCTCACCACCAAAGATCAGACCTGCAAAGTTGTACAATAATTTAGAACTCTACAGATGTCCAGAATTTTGCTGTGCTTTCACACTGAACAAGTGCTACCTTCTTCCTAATCAAAATCATAATTATTGTTAATTTTGGGGGTTAGACATCTGTTTTTAAATTTTTTATAATACACATACACCTCTATGAAAGATTTGGGGTGTTCTTCATTAAGACATATCCATTTACATGTCTAGATAAAAAAAAAGTAAAAATTGTCATTCAAGGTAAGAGTCTGAATTCTTCCAGTGTCAGTTCAACTTCCAAATAGATACGAAGTCTACTGTCAAAGCTTTTCTCCTTCTAATAATGATTGAATCTAGGCCACTGGTTCTCAACCTCTTCTCTCCTGTGGCACACCTTGATACCTTCAATTATTTTGAGGCATACCACCATATAGAATCCAAACAAACTCATGACTATTAATGAGCCAATCCAGAACTATGAGCAGTTTTAAAAAAATTCCATGGCACACTTGTGTGCCATTGCACATTGGTTGGTAAATACTGATCTAGGCAATACCTTGGGCCAAAGTCTACTAATCCAGTGTAAGAAATCAAAATCTGGTCCTTTCCCTCACTGAGGCAGTGAGTGATAGAATACCAACCTGGGTGACCATGAACTTAGTGATTCGTTCTGGCAGCCGACTTTTCTCACTAGAAAGAATCATCTCCAGCATATCTCCGTGCAACTTTTCCATCACAACAAACACCCGTTCTGGGGTTTCAAACATACATTCCAGGTTCACAATCCCAGGGTGGTGCAAATTCTAGAGTGTTACAGCATTCACATGAAGAACAAAAGGAGATATGGCACTGATTTAATAGCAGGAAAATTACATTTACACTGAGCACTATAAAATCAGAAAGCATATATAAATGGAGAAGTAAGGATCAGAAACAAAGGGTATGAGGCAGAAAAACTATTCAAGGTGGCAAGATTTAATGAATCAAATGTGCCAATTGCTGGTGTTAAGATTTCTTTTCTCTTGAAAAGGAAAATATATCTGAAGTGGCTGATTTTGTATATAATACAATCAGACAAACAGAAAGGAAAAGTGTGAACATTTGTATGGACTGATGGGCAAGTCATGATGCCAGCTGAATTAATGTCAGCTGCTGCTCCAGGGAGGCACCAGGAAGCCAACATACATCTTCTGCTGGGTCTGTGCTGGCAGCAGGTAGACAGCTGGAAGCAAAAAGCAGACAACTCTCCACCAGCTGCTCACAGACTCCATTTTTCAGACCCCCCTCTAAAAGAGAGGCTCAGATTTCAAATGTTCTGTTTCGCCAAACTCAGTAAAACACTGGATCACATGCCACAGAACCACAGAAATAATCTCTTCCTTTGCTGGCATGCAAAACTCAGATGTGGATTGTATTAATAATGTATTTTTGTACCTGCAGAATGGCAACTTCATTACGAAGCTGACTTTCTTGTTTTGTGGGGAATCTCATTTTATCAATAACTTTAATAGCCACATCCCTTCCAGTCTTCCTATGTTTTCCTAAAAGAAAAGCAGCATCATTCACCACACAGCAGAAAATCATAACAAAGTTGTTGTGGAAAGCAAACAAAGAGTCCTGTGGCACTTAAAGGCTAACAAATACATTTATTGCATGAGCTTTCGTGGGAGAAAATCCCACTTCATCAGATGCTTTGAAGTTGAGGGAACTTACAGAATGGGACAAAATAAAGGAAAGGGAGTGCAAGTCATGGGATATTTTGCAAAATCATATATGTTAATACACTCCGCAGCTGATACTTATAACTGGACATGAATGTAAGCATGATGGCAAATTCTCTAAATCCTGAAATGTAGGACTTTTCTGCAGCATAAACCTACAGTGACCGTTGCTTAGTTGTCCATTCTGTGCATCGACACTACGTAGATGCAATTCAGCCTACGCAGATTACCAGCAACAGACCTATAGCCCATGAAGTCCCACACAAGCCCATGAAATCTTGGCCTCATCTATGCGGATGTTCAGTGTGAGGATGGGAGAACATCCTACTGCCTCAGCAGCCAAAGGATTCCTTGATGGTGTGTAGGAACCTGCTAGAAGGTACATCCAATTAATTCACTGGCTGGCACACCACATTCCCAACAGGGGGTAGTCCACACAAAGAGGGACATGGCTGCTTTCAATAGATATTCTGCCTTCAGAAAGCTCTAGTTGACTATGGGCAGGCAAAACAGTTTGGTCCCTGCAGTGTGTGCATCTTGCTGTGCTATGTTTCAATTTAATGGAGAACATTATGCACTAGAGATAAGATGTCTCAAATGCTGATCGTGTCACCCAGTGCCCTTACCCATGGTCAGTTAATTCTAACATTAGAGGAAACAAGTCCTCAGTGAAGAGGGCATGGTAATGAGATCAGACACAGGTGGTCCTTGGTGATCTCACACAAAAATTAGCTTTAAATCTAGAATGAGTATGTAACAAAAATAAAAGGGGAAGTCTGCTCAGTGAAAGTGCTGAAAACTGTTTCAGAAAAATGTATAAAATACACAAAATTGCACAGTTCTAGTGTAAGAGGCACACAGAATGCTACAGTGCACTGCTAGACAAATACTACAAGGAGGTCAAACTATGGCTATATAAACAACCTAATTAGACCTCACCTGGAGTTCAGTATTCAGAATTGGTGATCATGGCTTAGTCAGGGTATAGGAATTGCTCCTGAAGGTTGTTGCATGGAGCAATCAACATGATACCGTACCTGCCTTAAAGATTTACATGATGAATAAGGAGTTTTAAAAAAAAAGGCTTATTTCCACTGGACAAAAAAGGAGACTTAATGGAGGCCTGACTTAAGTTCAAAATGGCAATAAGATAGCCAAATTGAGAAGTAAAAATAATTAAATCAGATTGGAAGAGCTTAGTACAATGAAAAGCTTGAAATATATCTTGGACTGATAAGACAGATGGCACAAAGATTGAAATCCTTCCAATGATTTTAGGAAATCTGTTTGGAGTCATTCAGCATCAATACCAAATAAAACCTCAGATGACATACAGCAAATTCTTAAAATTACATACACTGTTAGGGTTAAAAAAAATCTAAAATTCAAAGTAAGAAAGTTCTAGCTCCACTAAAGATCAAATTACACTAACATTCCAAAGAAATATAGTCAGCAGTGGACTAGACAAATTCCTTCAGGATACAGGACTTGATTAAGGAACATCAAACCCATAGATAATATTTGGTTAAGTAAGGAGAATACCTCAAGCTGTGCTCACACACAGGTGAAGGATTAACATAAAATATATGTGGTCAAGACTGTTTTCAGTACAGGCCTTTGATATGGTTTTGCTGCAAATCTTAAACCAATAAGAGATCACCCAAATTTCCTTCCTAACTCCACAAAATGTTTAACATCTTTCAAAAACAAATGGGAAATAAAGGGCCAAATAGAAATAAAAGCTGTATATCAAACGTATTAGATTTTCTGTACCTACAAGTTCAAAGTTTTGTCTTACATTCTGCATGAGCAAAAATTTCCTCTCACATCTAAAAATAATTGAACCAATAGGAAGCTTTATGTGAATTTTTCTAAAAATATGGGAACACAACAACAAAACAAGTATTAATTTATTTACTATATACTGACTAGAAAGAAGCAGATTCAAGCAGATTCAAGTTTTTGTTTTAATAAACTCCAGAAAAGAAGAAAAAAAGAATAAAACTGTTATGACTGGTTACCAGACCCAAACTATGAAATGTTTGTAACAAATAGTATAGGAATGTTAGTCCCAGGATATTAGAGAGAGAAGGTGAACAAGGTAGTATCTTTTATTGGACCAACTTCTGTTGGTGAGAGACAAGCTTCTGAGCTGACACAGAACTCTTCCTCAGGAGACAAAGAGTTATATGTAAGCTCAAAAGCTTCTCTCTATCTCAGCCCTCTTGTTTCAACAATAAGTAGATCAATATAATCGATACACAGTACTCATAAAAGACTATGGTTATATTTTCTTTTTTTGCTCTCTCATTTTCTTTGTGATTTTATTGACTTAAGAGCATGCTATACCATATATTTTTAAAATGATGGAGTGCACTAAAAAGGAATTTGGACAAAATGATTCATACAAGCATTAAACATATGGACTAAAATAAGTAACTGAATCAAGGAATAATTGCAGTAAACATCAAGAGGAGTTTTTATCCAAAGAACAGTGCAAGTATAGGAGTAGATCAGAGAACAACAACAACAACAAATAAAACATGGAAAACTGTCTTAATTATCACAATCTCTTTCCCACACCACATTTCCATCTTGAAAGAGAATCCTTACTCACCATCTCATGTTACCCATGGAGCAACTTAAAATGTCAGGTTACCCCCTCCATTTCCCATGGAATCCAGAGGCAAAAGAGGTTTCTACCCATTAACTTTTATCTCCATCACAAAACTTTCAGCGTAAGTATTAACAGTGCAACTAACATGCAGAAGAATTAATGTTTGAATACTTTTTAGACAATTGAGGCAAAACAATAGAAATGGAAAGGAGAGTTGCTTTCTTTACTTTGACCTTTAATGATTGTTCTTTTGCCTCCTTCCTTGCTTTCTGGTCAATGGAGTCTTAACAAATTACAATGATTTGGCTCTGGGAAGAGGAGAAATGAGATGGAAAAAAAACTAATAAGATGGCCCAGATGATTTTGTCCCATTTCCAGGATTTCACTTGTTCATGCTTTCACATTACAAATAAATAATATGTGGTAACTTAAGCAGTTTAACACAAAGAATTTGGCAGCAGAGCTGCATGCCATTGGGAAAACTAGGATACAAGTAGGCACATGAGAAGTGACTAACTAATAAGAAAACTAACCAAAAACACCTTCAGCGTGAGTACATGCATAGGAGAAGTTTACAGTAACTTACCTCCATATACAATGCCAAACTGACCGGAACCTAGCACCTCATCAGCAAAAATCTGATATACAGAGCTGATATCCTATTGCATGAAAGAGATAAGCCACAAACATTAGAAGCAACCAGAAAACAAATGTCCATTTGGAGATTCAATGGTACTGGCTAAATCATTAATCAAGCTTATAACAAACAGTTTAAAATTAAAATTAGAACCCTCCAAAACTATGAGGCAGCAGATCCAAAGCTGGTGTAAGCTGCTGCATCTCTATAGAAGATCTGCTTCTTTGTATTTAACACAAAGTATAATGATGCTAAAGAAAAGTAATGATTTTGTACTAGCTGACACAGGTACACAAAGTCCACCTATTATTCTGAATGTTGGTGAATCTTTGCTCAGTCCTAAAAATTCCAGAACATGTTGTTAGTTCAATTTGTTCTGGGTTCTAATAAAAGACAGTCAAACAAAAAGTTAAAAAACCAGTCTATTAACATCCCTTATTTTTCATTAACATCTGCTGCCCTTAAGTAAGGAAAATATAAAAAACTAAGGTATTTGGAGATTATTGGATCACCTACAAATGTGTTTTTCCCATTTTGTGAGTCTTTAATTTGGAGAAAAAAAAAGAAGGAACATTCAGGATATTAGCACTGTATTACATAATCTTCAAAAAAACCCAACAGCAGCATGAGACATTGCTTTTATGTGCCTAATGAGAACAAAGAGTTCCATAGCTCTAACACCCTTAGTTGTTGTACGCTGACCATTTTATGAGACATTCTTATTTACTATCAAAAGAGATTGAGTACATAACACTGTTTTTGTGTATGACTCACCACGTTCTCCTGGATCTGGCAATTTGAAACAGAGATGCTGAGAGATAATTCCTCTGCAATAAGAAAGAAAATATAACAATGTAAAAGAATAGAAAGCAAGCTTTACTAACTGGTTAAAAATCATTTAATTAACTTCTGGCAATATGGTTAGACTGAAAGGCTGTGCACTGATGTTCAACAATATATTTTCAGACTCAAAAGCCATATTGTTGATTTAGACAAACTGGTCTGGGTTTTGTTTTTTGAAACGATAGTTCAAGATTAGTAAAATGCCAAAAACTGATGGGAAAACAGGTAAAAAGAGTAGAACGATTTATACAAGGCAAGGAGGTGGAAACTGAAGATGAAAATAATCAGCCTACTGCATCATAGAAGGCAGCAATTCTCTGGTAGTGATACAGAAAAGTAATCAACTGACAAAGTGAAAAAGTGATTCACCTTAACCAAAAGGAATTGTTTGCTGTTTGCAGAGCTAAGAAATTAATATGTAATTAAGCAGGTAAACATTAGCAACTAAGAGAAGGAAAATATCATGGCAAGTAAGATGCAGACAAGCACGATCATTGTGTGATCTATTCTAAACGTTAGTTTTGTAGGTATGCTGTAGGAGGATAAAAAGTTTTCTAAATTTGACAGAAAACCTGGAAAGTTGATCAGTGACCTCTTGAGTAAAAGCAGAATACATGGACAGTTGAGAGCACACAGAATTTCTACCACAAGTCTTCTTCAGACAACCAATGTAGACAAGAGGTTTAAGAGTACAACCTCATGATGTACAGGGCAAGAAAAGAGACATCATAGCAAGAACTACCTTTTCCTTTGACTTCAGGCTGCAATCAAGCTTCTCAGACAAAATGACAAAGACTAAGCTGACAACTGACCTTTCAGAATATGCCAAACAAATTCACAGACTATATGAATGTCAGGTATATTGGTAAGGGGGCATTATCATGCCAGGTGTCACCCCAGAGAGAGCATTATGCTCTAGAAACACAATTCCAAAGCACGAAGAGAAAGCGTGTTGCTTCCTTTTTTATCATCAGTGCGTAAGCAAGACTCTACAGTACTGACATGGTAACAAATACCAACTCATTGGAATCAGGTACCTCTGAATTTTGCATCTGAAAGAGAACTTCTGCAGTTTCACCCATGCCTAATAAGTGTCCTCTTTTAGTTGAGGCTGGTTAGGCCTCAGCTGGGACAAAGTCTTCTGTTTTGGCCAAGAAACAAATGAGTTCAAGAAGTGAGAAACAGAAATTTTAAGACATTTAGAAAATAAGGTCAAGATACACATTGCCTAAACTGCAGCAAGGGTAAAGTAGGTTAAGAGGAAGTTTGTAAAATAATCATTACTGGAGATATTTAAGACCATGTGACACCCATCCATAGGGACAACTGGAGAGCATGAAATCAGTCCAGTTATCATGCAGGTGGATGATGAGCCACTAACTTCCACTTAAACTAGTTCATGTATAAAATAACATTCAGATTAGCAGTTCTCCACTGACCACATGTCTGAGGGGACTTGAGAGTAACTTATTTTCCCTAATACTGGCATTTGTTTATATTCAAAGTACTCCCTCTTAAGGTATTTATATGAGATAATTAGTGGATGACGTAGAATCTTTTATTGGACCAACTTCTGTTGGTGAGAGGGTCCAGCTTTTGAGACACAGAGTTCATATAATAAAGGACATTACCTCATCCACCTTGTCTATCTAATACCTGGGGACCAACAAGTCTACAACTGTACTGTATACAACTAGGTAACATAATAGTATATTCAATCTACCTCTAGTCTCCTTCCCTCCCACTCTAAGTCAAACTGTATGCACTGGGGAACTCTTTCATTCTAATTATGTTAAGACAAAGATGTGGTGAGCTATACTTTTTGAAGGATAATAGTACTAGTATGTCAGTTATCCATCATTAAGAGAACAATCATCTGCATATTCCTTAAATGTTTACATAAACCAAAACGCTAAATCCACAGTGCAGATATTGAAAAGAGTGCCTAGAAAACAAATTTGTAAGATTTTTTCATGTGATATGATGCATATGCATGCAGCTATTGATCTGTCTATATCCTTTACAATTTTACTGTCTATAGTCAGACTGATGTTCACTATAGCTGGGATGACTAGTTTCCAGAACATAGTATGTTATCAGAAAGGCTACAAATGATTACCATTGGCTTTTTTAATACCCAAAAGTACTTTGATCTACATCAGTATCTTAAATTTAATACTGGGAAGGAGATTTATATATATTTAAAAGAAATGGTTATGATAGCTCTTTTACCAATCACATTTCACAGATGCAATATCTCACTGTGGTTAAATATTAATATGGTGTTTGTGAAACATTCATATTAATTTCAGAACATGTTTTGTGTTTTCAAAATCCACCTTCAATCCTTGATTGAAGGCAGCATTTAAGTGTCACTCAGAGGCTGCCATCACTACATATAGGATAGATAGCAATTTGATATCGAGAGAGAGAAATTAACTCATTCCAGGCTTCCCTGCAAATTTATGCCAATGCTAGAGGAGAATTAGGAAGTATGTGGGTCCCAGCAGTGGACAACACTGAAAGAGAACTCAAGAGTGGAGGCACGAGCCTGAGCTGGGTGAGAGAAAGAATGCTGTTGCCAAAAGGCTGCAATGAGGCACTGAGGGGACTGAGCTGGAATATCTGGTATTCAGTACACCAGGCTTAGTCAATCTGATGCCCTGTGGAAACAAGAAGAGTGAGGAAGGAAGGGTGGTGCCTTTCTTCTGCCTTTTCACTACTTCAGCACAGCAAGAGTTCATTCCACCGCTGGCAGTATTTACATCCCATCAGCAGCTCCCTTTTTTCTCCTTACAGCTGGAGTGTAATTACAAAGGGGCATTATAGATGTGAAGTGAGTGATGGGGGATAGCACCACAAAGTATTTGAAATCTTCCAATCTTAAAGAAGTTACATTTAGAGAAACAACCCATTTCTTTTGAAAGTCCATATTACAAGTAGTACTTCAGTCATGACTTGTATTAAATGCATCAGCCATGTATTAATTTTACCGTCCTATCTTATAGGTTTTGTAATATGCATTCATGATGGAAATGACAACAGATGCTTAACTACGGATTTGTTCCACAACAGATGAAAAGAATTCTTTTCACAGTTAAAATGATAAAATTCCATGTTTCTAAAAGTTAAGTAAAGCTCCAATTCAACAAAACATTTGCATGAATATTTGACTTTAAACACATGCGTAAATGCTCTGCTCAGCTGGAGCTTAAATCAGTAACAGCTTCAGTAGACAAACAACAGCGCCTTGTCTGCCTGCTTACTGTGATCTTTTCCTTGTCCTGCTGCAGTGCAAACGCTAGCTTGAGGAGTGACTGGCATCAGAGCCTGACGGATGGCTTTCTCCCAGCCCTGAGCTACGTCAAGTCCGACTCCAGTGGCAGCAAGAACAGGACTGTGATGGCTGTTGCCATTGTTTTCGCCAACAAAGTATGTCATGGTGTCAGTGATGATCTCAAAACAGTGGGGGTTGCTGCCCTGCACCAGGTTTGAGAAATCTCGAGGCTGATTCACCTGGAGAATTTCTGAAAGTGGAATCTCCTGAAGAAAAATATTAAGTGTTAAAAAAATTGAAAGCGTACATGTAGCGATAACATACCGGAATGCCAAGAAAGGTGTTAAGAGTCGTTACAGTTACTGAATTGAATGTTTTGGTAATGTCAAACTTCATATTGCTACTATCTCCCAAATCTGTTCTACACAAGCATAGAGATTCCCACTTTGCTGCTTATCTCTGCACTATTTAAGACCCAATTCAATGCCCTCTAGTCAAAAAGAACCATCATTAACTTAAATGGGAGCAGAGATCGAGTAAATAGCATGAGCTCACACTGTTAGTATTAGGTATGTGTGTTTTATTTCTTTAAATATCATATTATTTTTATTTGGGCCAAGGCCTCATTGCTAAATATACACATAAAATGACATTCTTCTTTTTATGAAGAGCTTACATCTAAAGAAGATGCAAGTGAGTGTGACCAAACGACAAGAAGGAATAGGGGAGACAGAACAAGGGCAACAGTGATAAGACTATGTGGTTGCCTCAGCTAGTTATCTGTGCAGCTACAAAAAACTGAAATATTTCCTTCCTTATAAATATTAGAGACATGCCCACTAGCACCCCATCTTGCCATCATCAGCTGGCAAATTACCACAGAGTCATGGCAGAAGTGGGTCGTGGAGAGAGATCTGAAGGAAGAGAGGGTTACCAGTTTATAAAAAAAATTACAGAAGGCCATTCCATGCGCATGTAAAAGCACGTGCAAAGACACTTAGAAAAAGTCGACAAGCAGGCGAACAGGTTGCCACTGCAGTGAGAAGAGAGGGTCACTCAATCAGAGACAAGAGCAGGTAAGTAGAGAGGATAAAATTGTGAATGGTTTTAAAGATGAGGACAAAAAGTCTTCAAATAATAGAAAAGCGAAGTAAGTGGAGGGATTTGAAGAAGGAATAACATGATGTGCACAATGGGTGAAGAAAATCTCAACAGCTGTGTTCTTAATGAACTGGAGAGGAACAATGTGAACATCAGGGAGATCTGAGAGGAGAAGATTGCATTGGTCAAGACAGGAAGGAGGAGGACCTGGACAAGAGTTTTAGCTGCGTGCAGAGAAGAGGCTGCATCTGAAAGATGTTATGGAAGAAGAAGTTGTAAGGTTTGAACACAGCCTGAAGGTATTCAGCAACAGAGGAGAAAACCTCTGCTTATACTACAAACATATTCTGAGTTCTACTCCACAAAATGTATTACTATATTAATAACCTGCTGGATTTATTGCTAGGCCTTGACTATTCACTGATGGGCTACTTGGCAAAATAAGAACACAGAAATGCACTTAACTAATCTTGCTTAAATTAGTCAGGGAATTATTTCAAATTTTCTCTTAAAAGTTAACACAGGAGACCACGTGAACATTTACAATCAACACTTATGGTAAGAGAAGACCCCAGCTTTTAACATGTGTCTACGCAAACAAGTTACAGGAATAAGAGAGCATATGACAGAAGTAATATGGAATGAAAATCCGGTAGTAAAACTGAGCAACATCCATGTTAGACACTTTGTCAAAGCCCAAGACTTTTATAGTTATTTACCGATAGCTTTTGTAAAAATAAATCCTCTGATTTAGATCTGACAGGTCATATCAGCTTAATTGGTAGTATGGGGGATTTAGGTTATATATTAGAAAGACCTTTCTAACTATAAGAATAGTTAAGCACTGGAACAGTCTTCCAAGGAAGGTTGTGGAATGATGGTGGTTTTTAACAGATTACACCAAACACCTGTGAGAGATGGTCTAGGTATATTTGATCTTGCCTTAATGCAAGGGCCTGGAATAGATAATCTCTCAAGGCCCTTTTGAGCCCTACATTTTTGTAACTCCAAGATACAGCCCCATCTGCACGACACACAATCTACCTCTATTAGAATGGCGCAGATAACAGATTTAAAACCAGTTAGCCAAACTACCAAACTGCTAAGAAACTTCATATACTAAGCTAACATACTCAACAATAACAGTTTAAGTATTTTAAAAGTGAGACATTTACTCCAGCAGATTAAGCAGAGGAATGGGAAGCATCAGCTCCTAAGGTTCTAGCCCTGGCTCTTCGGCAAATCAAAACCTTTCTGCCTCAGCTTTGATCTATAAAACAGGGGTAGTATTTATCACTCTACTTTACAGGTTTGCTGTGAGGATAAATTGGATGTTTGTAAAGTAGCAAGTGCTATCTGAACACTAAGCCTTATTACTTACCTTGTAATATTTTGTTCCAGATTCATTTTGAAATAGCGTAAGACATTTACTATCCAGTCTCCAGTAATGTCTCTTTCTCTACAAGACATACCACAGAGCACAATGAGGCACAAACAAAACTGCTAAATCTTCAGTTTCCAGACATTTAAGCACAGAGTTGCTTTACAATATACATATGTTGCACACCAAATGTCACGTTACTGTTGCTAGTCTTCCATTTATACTGCATGCATGAAGGAATATGTATTTTGGGATACATACAGCACTTTTTAAAATTTAAGAACAGATGTATTCCTCAAACAGGAAAGAATGGTTACTAACCCTAAAGTAACTATGGTTCTTTGAGAAGTACTGTCCAAATGGACTACACTCTAGAAGCGTGTGCCCCCCATGCAAGCAAGGGCAGAGTCTTTCGGTTAGAAGTGTTCACTGGGGGGTAAGCCTTCACCCTAGATGTTCTTGCACACTTCCCACACCAGGATATTAAGGACTGAGATGGCTCAACCATCCCTCAGTTCTTTTACCAACTCAGAATCTCAGAGCAGGATGACTCTGTAGCAGTGGGGGAAAAACATGGGTCATGGACTCCATGTGGACAACACGTCTTGAAGAACCACAATGAGTTAATGTGAGTAACCATTCTCTCCACTGAGTGACTGTCCACATACATTCTGTTCTTGATAACTAACAAGCAGCTGCCTACTTGCTTGGCCTACTCAAAACAATGACTATGGAACAGCCAATCTGGGAACAATTACCAAAGAGTAGAGTCTTATAAAGGTGTGGATAATGCTTCATGTAGCTGCCCTAAAATTCCAAGTATTGAAACATTTCTCAAATGTGAAATCTAACTTGTCTAGGTCATAATTTTTTTTTTATAGTGTTGAAGATCCACTAAGACAATTTTGGTGAGAATACAGGTTACCCCCTAAATCTTAGCAATGAAGGCCATGGACAGTCTGATTTTGTTACTTAATGGTCCCGTCCCCCCCCGCACTGATGTAAAAGGACAGTGCCTTTACAACATCACCTGGGTTAAAGTTAGCTTCCCCAAGAGTGGAGTGTGGCCTAAGGAAAAAACTGGAAGGTAAATTGATTGGTTTATACGGAACTCTAAGACAACCTTGAGAAGAAACTTGAAGCATAGCCTAAAGCTAACTCTGTCACCCTGAAACAAGGAGAACATGTCATGATGGCCTGGCTCTCCTCTACCCTTCAAGGGGATGTAATGGCTACCACAAAGGCAGACTTCATTAATAGGTGGCATAGGGAACAGTTTGCTAAGGGATCTAAGGGGAAGACCCATCAACCCTGCTAACACTCTACTGAGGTTCAAAAGGGGGAGGTGGTTCTGAAGTGGGAGGTAAAGGATGAATGAATCCCTTAAGGAATATTACTTCTGTTGGGTAGGAAAATACAATCTGGTCCCAGATAAAAGAAGGATGCTCAACATGGATTGTGGCCTTGATGGAAAAGCCTAGATTATTTCAGTGCTAGCAAACAGGGTATCAAAATTTGCCATTACACCAGATTTGCTTAGACATATTGTTATTGTAAAAACCTAAATACCATTCAAATAAAATTGTAAAGAACATTAATACATTTTTAAACAAGTATTTTTAATTTTTACAAACTGTAAACATGAGGGAAATTGATTTATTAATTTAAACAAGTACCCTTAAAATAAAATAAAATAAATGAAAAAATAAGTAACTGACCAGGTTGTCTCTACTGGTATAGTGAACCATCCATCCTTCCTTCACCATTGTACTGCTCTTCCTCTTTGTGTGCTTGATTGACTGTACAACCCTCATTAGTGGAATATTATTGCTTGTTGAAGGACTATGTTTTAAAAAAGATAAATAATCAGAAGCCATTAAGATTTAACAACTATACCAGTAGTATACTATGTGTTTTCACGAAAAGATATCTTTTCTTATCTATAAATGCTATTTCTTTGATGGACAAGGTCAACTTCTAAATAAATTGAATGTCACTAGCATAATGCGCATCCAACTGAATATCAGCATTTTTCAGTTGCGATACTTGCTGTTAGAAGGCTCCTACTTCTTTCCCAGTGAAAATGCCAAAGCACTTACAACAGAGTGGCAAGTTACAAGATTAAAGATAAGACATGCCTGGCTAGAATGAGAATAATTAGAGAAATAAGGCTGTCTCAGAAAGATTAACTGAAGTGGGTTTTTTTCATCCAGAAACCAGAAAATAGTATCCTTAATGCCTGCATACTGTTATTCTATTCCATTAATAATATTGTTCTATAATACTGCTATTCCATTGGTCATCTGTGCCTGAACACATATGACATAAGCTGTCCAGATAGGTAGAAACTAAGTTACTTCATATGAGTTATGCTTGCATGACAAATTTACAATTCTACAAAAAAATTCCCACTACTTTTAGCTTGACTGAAGACAAGGTTGTTGTAACCTTGGGGAGGAAGGGGTTTAACACCCTGTTTAGTGAGTCCCAGGGGAGCCAATAGTAACAAAGCACAGGTTTTTGAATTGGATCAGCAGCCTTGCCTGTTCCTGTTTGGAGGCAGCCGAGCTCCTAGAAGGATCAGGAGGAGGCCAGAGAAAGGCCTGAAGAAGGATCCAACGACATCATTGCCAAAGATAAGCTCAGTTTGTAACTGACCAGGCGTGAGTAGAACAGGGAACGTTTACTTAGAATGGTCAGGGTACTTCTTTGTTTTTTGGTTTGTTTTTGGATTTTTCTGTGCTGAGCACATGTTCCCCCTCCCACTACCCTGTAACTACCTAAGTTAAGTCCCAGAGAAACAACTCTCTGTGATTCTTATCTTTTCTTGTCAATTAAAGATTTCACCCTTTTAAAGTAAGCTCTGATTCTGTGTCCTGAAAGGCAAGAGGTTTGTGTGCATGTGCTTCAGACTGCACAGCCAGCAACTAAAGGGGATTCTATCCCAGTTCCAGCTCATACCCCAGCTGGGGTTCAATCACTCTCCTGAGAGAGGAATAAAAGTGATTGAGGATACCACACAGGAAGGAATTCCCAAATGCGCCTTCCTGGGTTTTAAGAGGTTTTTGCATTTGGGTGGTGGCAGTGATACCACTCCATGGCCAGGAATTGGTGGCCTTGGAGAGTTCCAGGACCAGGTTTTAAGGCCAGTGGGTTTTAAGGCCTGTTGAGGGCCCCCACCTTCTGCACTCAGAGTGCCAGAGTGGGGAAACAGCCTTGGCAAAGGCTGACTGCTTCTATAATTTTTACTTCTGGATTAGTTAAACCTGCAGGTTTAACCAACCTGGGTCTTGCCTAGAAAGTAGTGCTAACAGTGATGAGAAGGACTTGCAAACATGGCTTAAGAAAATCAAGCGGACACTTTTCAGAGTAATACTGAAATTAAAAAAGTGACTTAGAAGAAAGTAACCTAACCAAACTGGACAATGATTGTCTCACACGAGCCCAGGAAGATATTTAATTTCAATCAAATCATATACCAAATTCGTCCTTTCAAACTGTCACTACCCCACAATGTATGTGAGTAAAGATAACTAATGCACAAATTAAATCCTTTTAGATCTGTTTACAGTAGGAATGAATATGGTCCAAAGTTAGTAAATATGCATGAAGATCTTGGTCTGCAAGGCATTCTCCATTGACTGATCTGGAGTTCTAGCCATTTTTCAATAAGCTGATTTATTTCCAGGTTGAATTTTTTCCAAAGGAAAAAAAAAATCACCAAATATATCCATGCTTTTAATTGACTTTATTTTCAGCTTCATTTGGGACTGAATGTTTTGTAAAACTGCAAATGAAAATCTGACTAGCAACAAAAAAAATTGGAACTGTGCAAAAAGACAGTGTTTTAGTGTTCAACTTTACTTCACAGTGTTGGGGAATGGAATGCCTGTAGCACAACAATCTGCACTGCTGCTTACCTGATAGTTTTAACAGCTTCTTCATCTTTGTCCACATCCAGATCAGACGGGTCCATAAAGAACATTTTGTCCTCTGGAGGAGAGGGCTCTTCTACATCATCCAAACCCCGACCACTATCACTATTTATTTCATTGCTGTCCACTTCCATAGGCATGTCCAAGTCTTGGCCTGGACTAGAAGGTTCTAAAGCAAATGACAAGTCACAGAGCTCTCACCTCAGATCTAGTCTTACTAAAAAAGCCAAACACACAGACTGTTGACCACACAGCTGAAAGCATTTTAAAACCCTACATGTTTTCATTACACAGTATACAGAACAAACACATTGCAGAGCTCATTCACACCAAGGAAAGTCCAACCAAAAAAGACCTCATCAGAAAATTTCAGGCAAAACTACATGGTCTGGATTCACTGATCTGGTAAAATTACTTTGTACCACATACAACATGAATGGAGCACAATGGTCTTAAAGTGGCAACAGACGGCCAAAGGTGAATTCCTCGTTCAAGGGAATGCTCCACCAATCTAAAGCTGCCCTCTGTTCCAGCTGACTTCCCACTACAGCATATGCAGGAGTATGTCTCTTCACAAAGCTCGGACAGAATAGAGAATCAAATCTATGTCCTCCTTTCTGAATGGGTCAGGACAGCCAAGAGAGAAATGGTATTGGAAGAATAAAACCTGAAGAATTTAGGAAGACACTCCCCCCAACACATACCCTTTGAAAACAGAATCCTATTAAACTAGGCAACGCTCCAATAAGTTAAAAAGTTAGTAGAAATTCTCTTTTTTCAAATACATACACACACTTCTAGCACATTACAAAGTGTTGTTTGGCTGACTAGCCATTAAAATGTGTTGTTAAGAGAGAGAACATTTCCCCAAGCATTTTTCCATTTTACTCTGTTAAAAATGGCCCTTTTTTCAACAAAAAATAGTTATCCTTCATGAAAAACACTTAGTAAACTCTGCACAATTTAAATTAATTTTTGGACATGAAAAAGTGTTCTTAATCTTGACTTCAAGAGAAATCTCCAGTGAAGTATACTGAGCTTGCCAAGATTTTTTAAGTAAGTTTTAAACCACCAGAGACATGTAGGTCTTAAAGCCAAACTGTTAATTCTCAATTACCTCATAGAGACAAATTCTTCTCCAGGAAGAAAAAAAAAAAAGGAAGAATGGAAAAGGGCATTTAATAAACTTTAGCCTTAAAATACTCAAGAGTTGAAAGGATCAGAATGTAAGACAAATAATGTCTGTGTATTTTGTTACGCCTCCAGAGATATTTCACTATTTGAAAACATGTTTTTCTTACCACCATTGAACACCACCTCTCCAAGACAGTCTCTGGGTACTTTCGATGCACAACGTTTGTGACAGTTAAATCTGCAATCTAAAACAGGGGGAAAAACCCACATCATTACCTCTAGTTTAGTTTTACTCATACTCTGAAAAAGCCTCTGAAATGACTTTCACATATTACTTTCAGCATAATATTCACTCACTTCAGGCCAGAAAGCATGTCAACAATTTCATCATGAAGTCACTTGTGAAGATGCCTCCACTGCATTTAACTTAATCATACTGGCAACTACAACTATCTTCTCTTCTCTCCCTCCTAGAAATAGACTGTTCTTTTCTGTCTCTCTCATTTTTGTTTTATTTTTTTTTAAGTCTGATTTATTTTATTATTTTGGCTTTCTTCTTCCGTACTCTCCCATCTCCATCTCCTATTCCTTTTTTTTTTTTCCCCCCATTGTTTTGGGTCCTACTTCCCCAATCTTCATTGCAGCTACCATGGTCACTATGAAACCAAGTCTTTCACCATCACTGCCGAGGTTGTAAAACCCTCCTGTTCTCAGGACCATGAAGTACAATCATTACATCTTAAAGGTTTCTTACATCTCTAGGACCACTTTTAAGCCAACAATCTGCCCCCTCCCCCCCCCCGTTGCTGCCCACATGATTCAGGGACAATCTGGGATTTCTCATTTCCTCAGGATTAAGAGAAACAGCTCAGCTTCCTATCTTTTAAACCAAGTAGCTAAATGCTTGATCCAAACACTTCCCTATTTAGCCTTCTAAGAACCTAGCATGACCAAATGTCAGAACAATAATTGTCCCTTTTCTACAGGGCTATAAACCAGTAAGATTTACAGAATATGGTCAGTTTCCTGGTAGCAGAGATGAAGAGGCTCAGGATCCCAATAAGGAACTTGGAAGAAAGAAACCACACAAAATGTTGGTTCTCTCTTCCTTCATGCCTGTTTTTCACTTCTCTATGCTTCTTTGTTATCTGTGTCTCATCTCCTGGAATTCACTTCCCTGAAACTGGGGATAGAGGCCCCCAGTATGTCTGGATGGATTTAGGACCAGTTCTCTTTGAAATGGCTGCAGGCAAAAAATTTCCACTTTCTAAAGGGTTGAAATAACAAAAAAATTTCAAATGTTTTTTTAAGCTTTGTAGTTTGATTACACATCAAAAGTGTATACTATAAGACACAGAGACTCAAAATCTTACATAATCTTGGATGCAGCCTACAAGAATTCCAAACTATAATACCAGCAGAGATAAAAGATATGAGGCTATAATTTAACTCTCCCCAGTGCAAAGGACTCAATGATATCTGGTGTTCAATTTTGCAGTTACTTTTACATAACAGATGACAGCAAACAAAAGCAAAATAAATTCGCAAACAAAAGCTATTTATAAATAGGTATACTGAAAATTTACTCTGCACTGTCCATGTCTCAAATATACTGAAACATGACCACGCAGTTTAGCCCCCCCACAAATCTGCCCTCTTATACTCCAAGCAGAAATGTCCATCGGATTGTAAAATATCATTTTTCTACATCAATTTTTTTAAAATTCTCAACTGAGATTTCTAGGTTTTTTGTTTGTTTGTTTGTTTTTTAACAAGTAGGAAAATGAAAGATTGACTAGGTAAAGTGTATACTGTTTGGTATTCTGCTAGTGCAGAGTCAACATCAAAAAAGTGTGATAAAACACCATGATCTCAGAGCTATGGTGATATAATCAAAGACATGAGAATATAAACAAGATAAGGATGTGTTAAGATGTTCTTTGTAGAAACACAGGTGGCCCCTAATGGAAAAAAACTAAATTGGACAGGAAATGAGTGATCTTTCCATCCTAGTATGAAAAACTGAGAAGTCTTTTTAGGTACTATATTTGACAGTATCACTAAAGATTTGGTTGTTTTTTTATTTAACTTCTTCTAATTGAAGTACAAGTGATTTATAAATGAGGAAATGTCTTCTACAACATGTCTGAGATGCTAAGAATTATTTTGTGTGTGTTTACCTTCTTTGCTGATCTACAAATGAACTAACATTATTCAAGTGCATCATTTGCAAAATTATACACACAATGAATACACCTTTTAGAATGGAACAAAGCATGAAAACTGCAGTTCTCTTAAATGTATATAATCCTGTTTTAAATACAGCCATTGTTTTTAGATAAGATTCATTCAAAAGGTATAATTATTGCAACATTTTAGATATTAATCTTATTGCTATAGGGCACTCAACTCCTACCTTTACACTGCATTCCTTGGCGAAAAAGGCCCTTTAGCAACCGTTTGCAGTACTGGCATATGGTGGGACGAGTATAGGAATGGACAGCAAAGGTGTGTGGAACCTTCACCCTGCAGAGCACCATCTTTTCCATCCAGATTGGACGCCCACTCCAGGAAGGAATTCTCTTACTGGGTTCTGGGTGGCAGCGCTTGAACAGAAGATGGACATGAGTGTCTAATAAGAACATATTCCGAAAGAGGTAGCCACGTTAGTTTATTTCAGCTGAAGAAGCAAGGAGTCCTGGGGCACTTTTAAGGCTAACAAATTTATTTTTTGCATGATCTTTTGTGGACATAGTCCCACTTCATCAGATGCTATCATCTGACAAAGTGAGACTTCATCCATGAAAGCTCATGTGAAACAGAAATTTGTTAGCCTTAAAAGTGCCCTACAACTCCTTGCTTGTTTTAATAAGAACATGTTAGACTAGGAAACAATTTCAAGGGGCACTTGCCACAGAGACTGTGCAAACATTTTTGCATGTGTGTTGGCTAAGCAGTTGTAAGCAGTAATTTTGGAGGTGTGAAAGAAACACCATACTGTAGAGCTCTACAGATGGCATGAAAATGTGTATTATTCACAGAAACTATTATAAACAAAACCAAAAATATCCACTTATGATATCTGTAGGCAGTATGGTAGTCTCAGAGAAAGCACAGGCATACAATAAACAACAATCTCACATGCAGACGTCTCCAAAATGCAGGGTATTAGATGTAATCAGCTCCAAAATAGACACCCGCCTCACCTCACCACCAATTTCAGAAAACATTGCACATCAGGATAATTTACTAAATTAGATAAAAGAATTCAAAATCCAAAATTATTTGTAATTTACAAATTAAAATGAAAAATTCAAGGCCTTACTCCTGATCTATTTGCGTGCTTTAAGACAGTAAAGTAATAATGACTTAGTTTCAGGGACAAGCACTTGGAAAAATACTGAACATCACGGAGAGTGAAGGAAACTGGCAATGCAAAACTCAAACTATAGTAACAAGAGACAACTGACAAGCTGCAAAACCGGCATCATATATTGTCAATTTAATCACTTTAACACCGAAAACAAACAGATGAAATCTAAACTGCACTGAGCAGAATTAATATGCAAAAGGGGAAGTACTCCAGTAGGTAAAGAAATACTGATTATTCTATCTTCTTCATTCAAATGAATTTCTGAAAAAATTTTGGTAACAGCTCTCTTGTATTTATCTTCACTGCTCTACGTCTAGACTGTGAGTCTCTGGCCAAAAGGTATAATTGTGTTCCTGAACGGTCCTGTCTGTACAAATTATACTGCAAGGTCTCTCATATTAGGAAATGCATCTCCCTCTACATCAGTGTGGGCAAACTGTAGCCCACAAGAGCCTTTCATCAGGCCTGCCAACTGGGCCTGGCCAGAACACAGTAGTGGCTCCCCTCTCTCGCTACATGGGTCCAGCAGCAACCTGGCAGCACAGTGGTCACTCCCCCCACACCCAGTTCAGCCCCCTTCCACCATGTATGTCCAGTGGCAGCATGCCTTGGGTAGAGCCCAGCAGCTGCCCCCCTAGAGTAGAACAGCAGCACCCTGTCCAAAGTGCAGCTGTCTCCCCTTTCACCATGTGGACCCAGTGGCAGCATTCAAGCTGGAGGGTAGCAGCTGGCCCTCTCCCATCACATAAGCCCAATGGTAGTGACCTTGTTGGATCACATCAGGCAATCTCCTCCTTTCTCCCTCATCACTTTCCACTTCCACCATATGGACCCAGTGAGGCCCTGGTCAGAGTGCAGTGGTCACTCCCTCACACTACCATGCCCTCTCCCATCACATGGCCCACCATACAATTTCTAGATGCAGACAGCCCTCAGGCCGAAAGGTTTGCCCATCCCCACTCTATGTACTGTACAACAAACACACCAATGGTTCACAGTTAAATTACAGTAATAATGTCTGACATTGATAACCAGAACAGCTATGTTTCATAAAGACTTTGGACTAAATCTTCAGCTGATATAATGGGAAGTTGCTTCACTTTAGTCTGGTGTGCCTACAATGGAGCTCAGTCACTCAAGGACAAAATAGCTCTGAAAGGTGCAGATTCCTCACTGTGTTTTCTATGCAAATTAAAAGTTATTTATGCAGGGGATTACTACATCTGCTGAGATATCGTCATTGGAAATTAACAAATATTTAGGCCTGGCAGCAGTCTACTGTTTGTTCATTTTAAGAATCTGTTCTGATAAAGTTTAATAATGTAAACATACATTGAAGTATGTGTGTGTAAGAAACTGCAGAGTAATCATTTTTAATGTTGTGCGTGTGTAAAACTTCAGAGTAATCATATCTGGCAGAGCAAGAAAAAATAAACTAGCTAAAAAGCTAGAAAAAAGACCAATGTGAATTAACACTGAACTTACATGGACAGAGAAGAGTTAACATGGAAATGAGAGACAAAAATGCATATGAACAAAGATATCAAAAAAGTTATAAACAAGTCTGAGTAACAATTGGACACAAGCTGCATTGTCTGCTGCTGGAGGTGACTGTCCTAATGAGCTTCCCAACTGTAAGTAATCAAGAACTACCAGCTGGCTATTTTTCCTTAATGCATATTTGTTAGACCACCTGCTGAGTAAGTAAACCTCAATCCAACACATACAATAGCAAAGAAAAGTAAAAAATTAGGATGCAGAATCCCAGCCAAAGGCAACAAAGAAGAAATTTTGTAACTGCAAAATATCAACTGCCATAACTCCAGACACAGAATGCTGTTTCTAACAATTGCAATTAACTTTTAGATTTTTTTTAACTGACATTTAGATAAGAGCAGGCTTAATATTACTCCCACCTCTTTGTCACAATTAGTAACAAATTCAGCTAATGACCTATTGACCTTCGGATGTTTTGTCTGCCATGTAAGAGTTTGTGTTAATTTCTTGCCCCCTTTAACAGTGGAGGTCTACTACAGGTAACATTTATAGGAAGAATAACTCCTGCAAGTGATTTACTACCTATACAGATACTGTTAGTTCTGCTGAATTCTGTGAAACGTTCTCTAGCCTCAGAATATAAATGTACAGTTTGTACATTGTGCTGTGTTTACCCAATTAACTGTTATAGACTGATATAGTAATTGCACAAAGCAGCAATGTATTTTTTCATATCCTTCCCAAGATTTTTAAAGAGCATACTTTACTATGAATGATGCATTAATGGCAAAATTACACATAAAAGTTATAATTCACCTCAGATTTCATTTTTAGCAATCCCTGTAACAACACAGAATTATCACCAAATGTCACAGTGTAAAAGATTCACTAGCAATTTAAAAACAAACAGCAAGCAGGATTTTTCTCCAGCAAAAAGCTCATGCAATAAATAAATTTGTTACTCTTTAAAAGTGCCACCGGATTCCTTGTTTGTTTTGGTCTGAAATGGTTATTCTGAACAAAGTTTTATTCAATTTAAATCAATTATGATACAAACTAATTCTAGTTCCTAGAAATCTGATGCACTTAACACAGCAGTATTTTATAAGAGTATTTTGTTTTACTTTCTGTTACATACCTCTTCAATAGCAGTCGCTGTGTATTCTGTTTGCACTGGTCTAGGAACTGAAAGTCCAGTGCTTGGTAAAGACACATTAGACAAACGCCTCTTTCTCACTCCACTGCAGTTATTTGGGATCTTGAAGGCACATCGCTTATGGTAGTTTAAGCCACAGCCTAAAAACGTGAGTTTGAAAAATTATATGAACAGAATTCCTCCTTTAGCACAAAGGAATAAAATATTTTAAAACATCTAGTATTTTAATATTTTTATACAGCAGTTAAAGGGGAAAACGTAAATCCAGAAACATAGCAGACAAATTTAGCAATTTGTTTAGCTTCACTTAAAGTAACAGAATAGGGAACACAGAACTCACTGTTAATGTAATTTACAATAAATAATGCTTTCCTTTGCACTAAATATTTTTGAGTTTCCCATTTACCTCAATACCAATTTCCCATGAACCTGCTTGATAACTCACTAAAACCAAGAAACAGGGTCCCTCTAAAATCTGTTGCAGCTATTGATCTTCCTCACTTCTTTTCCCACTGGCAGGCTCTGCTGGGGTCATGGGAGTTAAAAGGAAGCCAATCTAGTACTTGTGCATCAGATTGCTGACAACAGACTGCAACGCTTTCCCCAGTCTAACTGGACAAAGGCCATATGAAAAGGGGTTCTCCAGTGGGACTCTTTCCATTAACTATTAAAAAAATCTGATGCAAGGAACTTGAATTCTACACTATTTGAGCCCCTCAAAACCCCTGTAAATTAAGTATTATTTCCTTTTACAGGTATAAAACAGGAACAGAAAAATTAAGTGTCTTGCCCAAATTTGTACAAAGTTAGTGTCAGAACCAGGAACAGAACTTGGGTTTTCTGATATGCAGTCAAAGCTCCAAGTGCTGAACTATGCTCCTTCACAAATGCAGAATTCATCACTGACCAACAAATTAATTATACAAAATATTTAAAACACAGTATCTCCTACCACTGCCTCTTCCCTGTGATTTTCTGTAAAGGCAGACCCTAGAACACCTATCACCTGTTAACATTTAACTTACCTTCACATTTTAATCCTTGTCGTACCAAACCCCAAAGCATCTCCCCACAGTAGTCACAAAATGTAGGGGCCTTGTAAGAATGCACATACAATGCATGAGGACGAATCTGAAAATCTTCAACTGTAGCCAAAGCTTTAAAAAGATTGCAGTGAATTATATATTTGCCACTGTAATATTTATATTTATTTAAACAGCTCATTGTTTTAAAACAACAGTTTCAAAGAATACTCTCAAGATACTAAATACTAAAATGAATAGATACTAGACACTAAGTACTAAAATTAGATCCTAAAACCGCATGCAGCACATTTAGAGGATTTCTCACACATACACACACTCATGCATTGACAAGTTTTAGCCAAACCTTTTCTTTCTTTTTTTTTAATTTACTGGTATCTGTCAGATAACAGAAGCATGAATATCCAACAGTATATGTTACTGAAGAATACTTAGTGATGACAAACTTGGCTGATGAAGATACCATGGAGCTACAAAATTAATGAATAAAGCAAACCCAAAAGATCACATATACATTAATTTTACTAAAGCATTTGATATAGTAACTCACAGAACATTATTTAAAAGATGATGTAAATTAATTTGGAACAATATATTATGTCGCTAGAAAACTGGCAGGACTGTAATCAAAGGATAATGTTAAAGGAGGCTACTAAGGTGACAACACAAATTTTACTGTCTTGAGTCTACCAACCAGTGGGATGGCGGGGGGGGGGGGGCTCCAGGGGCCTCCGCCCCCCTGAAACTCAAGACCAGCCCCCGAGTAGCACGCCCCAAAACTCAGCTGCTGTCACAGTGCCGCTCTCCCTTGGGCAGCCAGGTAAGGGAGCTGGGGAGGAGGGGTCCAGGGGCAGGCATGCCAGCCTGGCAGGGAAAGGGCGTGGGGGAGGGGGTCAGCCTGGGGTAGCACAGACCAGCAGCGGGACCGGAGGGTTCAGGAAGGGTTTGGGGAACCAGCGGGGTGGAAAACAGAATGGATCGGGGCTCCGGTGGCCAGTGAAGGCCAGAGCACCCCCCTAAAAATTATGTCTAGCTATGCCCCTGCTGCCAACCTTAGTCAAGGAAGAAAACTGTGTTACCATGTTGAATTTTCAGAATCTTTCACTGTGCCATGACAGTATTGTTCAAGGAGATAGTCCTCCCAGTTTTGTTTAAAATGAGTTAAGAAGAACAGTAGCCAGTGCAGTTCTTATTTCCTGGCTGCATCTAACTCTTGTTTCAAAAACTAGGCAAGAAATTCCTCTCAATACCGAAAGTAGCATTCTGGGTCTCAGTTACCATACCCCTGCTCTCTATTCCCCCAACTGTTGGCATACGCAGAAATGTTGGTAGGACATATATAAATATATATGGAGAAGAGCTGATGTTGTATATTTAAACACTATGTCTTACTTCTAATGAAAGCAAGTGCATTCATGCATATTAAATTGCCCTGGTCTGCACTTAGTTCATAGACACTGACAGTTACAAGAAGCACCTACCCTATCTGGTGACTCAGGTAGTCATACTATTCCAAAAAGCTTATGTTCAATGTAAAACAAGCTTACAAAAAATATGCTTCCTTTGGAACCAACTTCAATCCACAGGCACTTTTGAAAAGTTTAGCCATTAACAGGCAATCCAGCAGGAGCCCAGAGTAAAATGATCAGAGGCCAAGTAGCAAACTATGAAAGTGTGCTTACAGCACTAGATCCCAACAGTCATGCAACCCAAATCCAAAACTTGGAAGTGAGCAATTTACAACCCTATTTCCAAACCTAGCTGTGCGACAGACTAAAGAGATCTCCTGGCTTAGCACTGACCCTTGGAATTCCAAGAAGATTGCTCACTGGGTACATCTATACTGTGATTTTAAACTCACAGCAACAAGCCTTAGAACTTGGATCTAAAGAGTCAGGCTTGTGGGGCTCATGCCTGCTGTGCTAAAAATAGCAGTGTAGAAATTCATCCTCAAGCTCTGAAACTGCAACACCTTTCATTGCTATTTTCAGTGCCACAGAATGAGTCCCACAGGCTACAGTCTGTAGACCCAGGGTTCAGAACACATTGCATTGGCTTTAAAATGAAGGATAGACATCACCGTTACCTTCCATTTCTGAATTTACCACATCTACCAATTGTCCATGGATGTCCTTCATTGAGCTTCAAATCAAATCCATAGAGCCCAATGCTAAAAAGATTTTTAAAAACTCAAGAGGTTCTTTAATGACCACAACCTTTTGTTTTCTCTATCATCTACAAGATGGTTCACTCAAGCAGTACAATGTCTTGTAACACCACATCCTGACAAACAAAAAAGAAGTCTAGTGGCACTTCTAAAGACTAAACAATTTATTTATCACATGCGCTTTTGAGGAAGAAAATCCCACTTTGTCAGATGCTTGAAGATGGAGAAGTACAGATGAATGGGAGGAAAACAAATGCAGAAAAGTGTAAGCCATAAGACAGGTCAGACTGTTACAGCAAATCAAAACAGTTGTTTAGATTTGACATCATTGCCTTAGGGTTAAATAGGGATTTCAGCATTTTTTCTCATTACAACAGGTAATTTTGCTTTCTTTTTACCTCACCTCCCTCTATATACTGTTCTCCACTGTTTGAATCTAAACAACCATTTTGATTTGCTGCAGCAGTCTGACTTGATCCTATAAATACAGGGAAGCGCAACTCATTTTCCTCCAATTCATCTGTAGTTCTACATTTTCACGTGTCTCACAAAGTGGGATTTTTCCTCACAAAACCTCATGCAATAAATAAATATATTAGTCTTAAAAAGTGTCACTAGAGTCCTTGTTTGTTTTGCTGAACTAGATTGACATGGCTACTGTCAAGGCTTTTTCCCCACTCTGGCACTCTGAGTGCAGAAGGTGGGGGCCCGCAACAGGCCAGAAAAGCCACTGGCCTTAAAGCCTGCTCTTAGAAGTCTCCAAGGCCTCCAATTCCTGGCCTTGGAGTGGTATCGCTGCCACCACCCAAATGCAAAAAACCTCTTGAGACACAGGAAGGCGCACTTGGGAATTCCTCCCTGTGAGGCACTTGCAATCCTGTTTATTCCTCTCTCAGGAAAATGACTGAACCCCAGCTGCAATATGAGCTGGAACTGGAACAGGGTTCCCTTTAGTAGCTGCCTGTGCAGTCTAAGGCACGTGCACACAAACCTCTTGCCTTTCAGGACACAGAACCAGAACTTACTTAAAAGGTAAACTCTTTAATCAAAAAGAACAGACAATAAACACAGAGTTGCTTCTCTGGGAACTTACTTGGGTAGTTACAGGGTAGTGGGAGGGGGTACATGTGCTCAGCACAGAGAAATCCAAAAAACAAGCCAAAAACAAAGAAAATACCCTGACCGCGTCTAAGTAAACATTCTCTGTTCTACCCACGCCTGGTCAGTAACAAATTTAACTTATCTCTGGTAAGGATGTTGCTGGATTCTTCCTCAGGCCCCTCTGGCCTCCTCCTGATCCTCCCAGGAGCTCTGCTGCATCCAAACAGGCACAGGCCAGGCTGCTGTTACAATTCAAAAACCTGTGCTTCATTCCTATTGCCTGTCCTGGGACTCACTGACCAGAGTGTTAACCCCTTCCTCCCCAAGGGTTACTACAGCTACCCCTTTGGAACCATCAACATTAGTAATCACTTTACCTGTAACCCACCAGTGGAAGCTGTAAAATAAAAAGGGTGCAAACCTATGCATAAACAACATGCTTGGGGGGAGAAAGAAAACCATAATTCAGCTTCCACAGTTAATACTACCAATTTGATGATTAAGACCACAATGTTTCTAAGTGCAGATGCAGCCATGGGAAGACAAACTCTCTGAATCACAAATACCATATTGGATTTCTTTGGAAATCAACCCTAAATATTGCCCAGCCCCAAGCCTGCTCAGTCAACTAGCTTCAAGACCATAGCCCATGGCTATATTGTTGCAGATGTCAATGGAGGTGGCAGACATAATGGCCACCCCACCCTCCCAAACCAGCCCTCTAGACTATGGACCTCACAGGGAAGAATGTTAGTATCGATCTCCCTGATGGGTCTCATCTCTGGTCTATTCAGCTCAAGGGGAAGAATGTTAAGTATCGATCACCCCTGATGGGCCTCGATTTCCTGGGTGAGTTCCTACCTCCCTAGCCTTGTGTCATCAAGGGGAGGGTGAGTTTCTATCCCCCTGAACAGTTTCTCTGCACCCCCTTCACCACAAAAGAGGGATCATTGTCCGGGGTCCCAGTTACATCATTGGTCCTGACCTGCACCTCACTCCCAATTGGCTATTTTATACTCTGGCCGTGCAGTACACTATTTAAGCCCCTGCCTCGGTTGCCTTGAGTGTTCTCCCACCCTTGAACACTAAAGGGCACATCGCGAACCGGTCGGAGTGATCCCCCAACCAAGACAGGGAGCTCCCGCCCATGAGACTTTTGGGTGTACTCGAATTGCCAGCTGAACGATTACGTACTGGGATGCTGCAGCTGGTCTACTTCCTCGCTTTGGGTTCCACTACAGTGCTAGGACAGGTATTATAAACTGATACAGTTATTCTACCTCTCTCGATTTGTTTCTTTCCTTTTTTTCCTTTCTCTATAATACCATTTATGCATTGTTTATAAGTGTAGTCTTTTTTTTCCTTTAGGCATTGTTTATAAGTATAGCTTTTTCCCATTTATGCATTGTCTATAAGCGTAGTTTTTTCCCCATTTATGCATTGCTTATTCTCTGTGACTCATAGCAGTTACTTTGATGGCCGCCCCTCCCGGGCCATCATTAAAGTACATAGAACGTATGAAGTGAACAATGGCTCCTTCACCTTAACTAGATGGCCCCCCTTGAACTCAACTGGATGGCCATTACCACCCTGGGGGCCCATTGTTTTGCAGGGCTTGGTGTAGGTGGGCTCTACCTAACTGCAAGGTTCTGCAGGGCATGACTCATACCCCCATTGTTCCCCACATTCCCTGTAATCAGGGAAAGGCAGGAAACAGTCTTTAAAAGCTGAGATTCTGGGGTGCTCAGGCAGGACGGTCTTCAACATCTCGCCTGGCCTGTTCAACCAGAAGCTGCCTCCTCCGTTCAAGAGTTCCCCCTAGAGCGCATCAATGAGTTTCCCCCATGAGTACAACTGCCGGCTGATTACGAGTCTCCTTTCTCTCGCCTGTAATGCTGCTGCTGCTAATAGGAGTGGTAAGAGTCTGCCCTGCAACCTCTCTCTAAGAATGAAGTGATTCTATTTCTTTACCGCGGCTTTAAAACTGCTTTCCCCAGCTTTACAGGCTTGTGCGTGTGTCTTTCTGTTTATTTCCCACTTCAGTGTGTATGTTAGGAGCTCCCCGTGTCTGTAATTGCCTCTTGCTACTCAGTGTATCCCTTTTCCTTCTGGGTTGTTTGAACTTGCTTTAAGAGTATCATTGTGTTTTGCAACATTGTATAAAGTTAATTGGTAGCCTTAGAAGTCTTAAGTTAGCTGTTAAGATTGTTTCCTTTAGTTCGTAGCCTTTAGAATTGTTTGGTTAAGTTGCCTTTGCCCTCTCCTCTGTAACCTCCCAAACCTGAATAAACCTTTTTCCCTTTAACTTTACTCGTTCCCTCTTCATTTCTGGGATCCCCGGTGCGCCTCAACTTTCCTTCTGTCCCTGTCCCTGTGGCTCCCAGCTCCCGAGCCGCTCCCCCCGCCCCGCTACCCTTGCGGCTCTCTGCGGCTCCCGAGCCACTCCCGCGGCCGCTGCCGGTTCCCCCGATCCCCGCCAGACTCTCTAGCGGCCCCGCCGCTCTTTCCCCGGCTCCCGCAGCAGCCCGCCAGCCCTCCCCATCCTCCGCCTCTTCCTGCAGCTCCCTCACCGCTCCCGCCGCTCTTTGTGCGGCTCCCTGCGGGCTCCCTGCCGTTGCCGCTGCTTCTCTGCGGCTCCCCTAGTAGCCCCGCCACTTATTCCCGGCTCCCGCTGGGCTCCTCAGCTGCCCCACCGGCCTCTTTACTCGCCACCCCCGCCTGCGGCTGCCCCGACCCCTACTCTGCCAGCTCCCAGCCGCTTTTCTGCGGCATGCTGGGCTCTTCTGCCTTCCCCGCCAGCTGCCGCTTCCCCCGAACCCCTTCTGCCTTCCCAGCCAGCCGCTTCCCCCAAACCCCTTCTGCCTTCCCGGCCAGCTGCTTTCCTGAACCCCTTCTGCCGTCCCAGCTACTGTTCCCCGAGACTTTTCTGCCTTCCCTACCATTTTGCCCTCCTCTGCCTCCCTCGCAAACCCCTGAATCCCCTTTCAGCCACTCCTGCTTCTCCCCATTGCCCACACTCCCATGCACCCACAGCTCCTCTCCTGCCTCTGTCCCCTTACCCCAACCCCCAAGCACCTCCTCACCCCGCTGCCTTTCGACACCCCCTCCCCTTGCCTTCACTCCTCTTCAGGCCCCAGCTTCCCTGTTACTTATTTTCTTTGCCACTGAGGCACACTAATTTGCATTGTACCCCCCCTTTTCCTACAGTGTATTAAAGTAGGCTTTAGGTTATAGTGAATAGGGCTATAGTGTTAGTAGGTTAGTTGAAGAACGCCATTGTTCCCCAACCCGTCCCCACTCCCCAAAGTTAGGTACCCCCCGACACTTTACAGAGACCACTGTGACAAACACGACATACACCGACCACCGCTCACTTTATCCTATACTCATTTTAATAAAGTGTACCCCAAATCTACCCCGTACCCTGCGGGTACAGTGGTTGCCCCCCAAGATCCTCAAATCTCCGAACCTGCTGGCAGGGTCACTTATAAGTGTGGTTTTCGTTTATACCTTGTATGGTCCTTTTACTATATAGCTGTTTATTATCCCACTTGTATCTTGTATAGTCCTTTTCATTGTGTAGCTGTTTACTCCCCCCACATAGGCATTTTTGTTGCTATTTCATCGTATGCCTTTATGAAACCACTATAAAATTTTTTCTACTGGAAATTGGTGTCCGTCTCCTTGGTGGGTATCGCCGGTCCATCACAGTTACATCACGAACCCGGGGGTTCAACAGCAGACAGTGTACTGTGACAGTTTTATTCAATAATAAGACTTGTTTCATTGTAACTTCGAAGTACCTACCAGAGAGCACAACCTCAACAAGGTCTCCTTCATGTATCTCTTCTGCTGATGTAATCCGCTGCAAAATATTTTCCGAGTTCAGGTCATGGCGAAAGAGGAGAATTTTGTCATACATGCCAAAGAAACCACACTCTGGGAACTGCAACAAAAAAGACTCTAAATTAGCACATGCCATAGTTTGCTAATCCTATAAACAATATTTTCAATATGACTAGAGAATGTTTGTGTGCTGCAAGTGTTCCATTAGAGCACCACTGATGCGGTTAATACCTCAACTTCTGAGAAACAAATTATCTGACTTGAAATCCAACATAGCCTAAAAAAGGCAAAAGTTAAATATTATATGTGTATTATTTTTTTTAAATGGAAACTTCCTAAAACTACATTACTGCTACAGAAGAAAGACACTTTTAGCCATGTTTTTTTGCAATCATTGATGCTGATGCATTGGTGGAGAATTATGGGTTCTGACTTTGGCTGCATCTACACTGGCAAATGACTTTAAAACAAATCTGGTCCATTTAAAGGAAAACAAGACCTGCAAATTCAACACAGCATCCAGAAGTCAAGCTTTGTTCTTTCCATCTCAGACATTAACATTAATAATCCTGATCTGGAAGAGTTGCTATTCAAGTACATACACCTGTAAATCTTCAGCTCCAGATAAAATATTACATAACTTTAACTTAATTAACACTTCTGTTGGCATGTGAGGCAGAGAAGAATCCAACTCATTGTCCTACAACTCTTTAGAAATGGAGGCATAAGAAGAGTAAAATCTTATTTTTGTTGAAGACAGCAGATGTGACTCTGAATACACACACACAGCAAATATGCTCACAATGCTGCCATTTTTCTGACCATAGCATACTTGACTTCACATCTGCCCATTTTCCAAGTCCTGGAGCCAAGTGTTGGCAATAGGAAGGAAGAGTTTTGTTTTCCTTGGCCCACATAAATGAATATCTTAGTTCACACAAAATGGAGAACCTGAATGGGTCTTCAAGAACAATGAAAACCAATTGGCCCAGCTTCCCCATCCTTGTATACAAACAGTTCACACTCTGAGGTTAGGTGAAAGTGAATATACAAAAGCAGTTTGTAGAAAGGAGGAGAGAAAACATAGAAGAAATGTCTCAGTATACCACAAAAGGACAAAACTTTTAATTAACAAGTGAAGCTTGGATTATGATTTCTGTACAGATTTTATGACTGTGTCCATCAGGGCCAGATTAACACAGGGGCTACAGAGCCTGAAGCCCCACACACTGGCCTAAATGGGATCTCAGGCTGCAGCACCAAAGGCACCTCCATGATCTGGTCCCTGCCACCCAACTTGGCCCAGAACAGTAGCAAGACCTAGAGGTCACTGGGAAGGCACTGACAGTGCCGGGGGGTGGGGGTGGGGGTGGGGGTGGGGGTGGGCAGGAAGGCCTCTGTGGCACTCCTGCTCCATCCCTGCACTGGTGGTCCACCCCTGGAGGCAGGACAGGACAGTGTGTTTGCTCCCCTGTGAGGGCAGCATCAATTGGCGCACAGTGTGGCCTCCAGTGTGGGCTATGGGGAGCCCACATTGTGTGTGCCAGCTGGCCCCACCTCTGGGGCAGACCAACCAAACCAAGCTCAGGCAGGAGCACCATGGAGAGGAGCCTCTGGCTCCAGGGTCCCCCATCACCAGTCCACACACAGACTGCAGGGTCAGGATCCCAGGTGGGGGCCCCAGTCCAGGCAGCCCAGGACCCCAAGGCCCCTTAATGCAGCCCTGGTGTTCATTGTTTCTGGGTTTTGTTTTTTTTTTTTCTCTCTCTCATACAGCATTTTAAAACAACAGGTTTGGAATACAATAATCTTGAGATCTGAAAGCCATTCTAATGCTTCTGGGGCAGCAACGGAGATCCTCCTTGTGACACCACTGTAAGTACAAAAATGGGACAGATGTCTGTTGCATCACATGGGTTGCACCTAGCTACTGTCACAATTCTACGATTCTTTGATTTTCCATCTGTGAGGGAGATAGCCACACCTTCCGAGCATTTTCCATATGTGGTTAAATGCACTGCAGTGCCCATGGAGATGGCAGAATCCTAGATTTTTCTCTGGATCTTCAATCAGGTCTTTGGGACATCCTACAGTAGACCAAGAGATTCAAGTCAAGGGATGCTGGCTTCCTTCTCATTGGCCAGTAGCACTTACATGCAGACCCAGAAAGGCATCCTGAGTTTGAGTAGGGACAGAGGCAATAAACTGAGGTCTTAGTGAATCAGCAGTCCCGGAGAGGCCAGGATCTCATCATACTTCTTGACCTCAATTAGCATCTCACCTCATGTTGACTGACACAGTGCCCACCAAACCAGCAGCCATGGAACTAGCACTGACTAGAGAGAAAGAGTTGCTAACAATTGTGAACGGGGGGGGGGGAATTGATATCAGTGCAATGAGACTGATGGGCGAGCTGTTTTACCAAACTGGCACAAAACACTCCACTAGTAGCAAGCCCAGGCTTTGTATTGACATTCAAAATATGCACATATCACATCCCCAGTATGTGTCTGTGAGCTGCTGAATGAAATTTACCCTCGTTTTCCTTTTTTCTGGTGGGTGGGGTGTTATCATGGTATTGGTGACAGCTCAGCATCTGATCAAGGATAACTCCAAAGTACCACGGATTGTGGTCATGTGATAGAGCCAGACCACAAAAATTCACAGTGACATTTTGATCAAGTGGACGATAAAGACAGGTGTTTTCAAAGCATCAGGTTTCACTCCCATGCTTTGAAATAAGTCTAGAATGCCCAGATGTCATCATTCATGACCTTTTCTGCAGCCTTTGGAGAAGATGCCTGTATCGCTAGCGTAATGTTGCCTGAATAGCTGAATTTACAGGGATGATGTGACTGGAATGTCGCTGGTAAAGAGATTAAACAGTGCAGGTGCTAAAATGGATCCCTTTAGGAAGCCACTGTTCAATCTCCATGATTTGCTGGCAGATTCGCTAAGATGTGCAGTGAATATTTTTGTTACTTAGGATGTCATTGATAAGTCTGATGGCTGATTGGTATGGGAAAGCTAATGATACCTTCAGCATGAGGCCTGTATGCCATAGTGTATCATATGCAAATAACGGTCAATGAATTCTGCCACTGTTTTTAAGTTTTATTGGTAGAAGGATTCTATGCAGCTTGTTAAGGCCAACAACTGGTCACACCAGTTGCAACTGGCTCTTAATCTGATCCATTCTTTGTGGAGCAGTTGCTCCAATATCAGCTGTAACTTTTGGAGTAGGAGCTGTTCCAACAATTTATAGCAACTGCTAAGGAGGGAGACAGGCATGTAGCTTTCAGAATTCACTGGCCTCTTCTGCTGGCTTCAAAATGGCTACCTTGCCATTTGGTTAGGAACTAATTTCCTTTCTTACCCCAGCATTTCCCCAACAATACTGATGCAATATCTATTTTACTACTCCATCCATACTTATTTTGATGACCTTTGCGCACAACATGCAGGAGTCACTAGGCTTCCAGCTGTTAACAGTGAAGAGCGCTTGTCACAGAACTGAGCAGTGATGAAAAGAGGCAGCAGTCAATGTTAGTGGGCACCTCATGCACATCAGAAAGAAAAGACAAGACAGACTCATGGATCCCGAGAAACACTTCATTTAGAAAAACTGGTTAAGATTATCTGTCCCACATTCCCAGTCTTTTGTGAAGCTGCTATTGTGGTGATGGAGAAGCAGCAGTCTGTTTATTCTTCCTGCCTGGCCCATTCCCATATGTTCCACACATAAACTTGTTGCTCTCTTCTTAAGTTATAGTCTGGAAAGAGGTTATGACAGCACGGATGCTGTGGCTGCAATCACATTCTCAAAAGCTGAGAGCTATAAAACCACCAAACACGAACCAAGAGAGAACAAAACATAATCAGCCGTGTGATATTACGTATACTGCCTCACTTTGTTTTCTAGCTAAACTATCTCCAGCAATTACTGACAACTTCATTCCCTGACCAAGCATACAAATGAATCTTTGGTAACTGCCATTTGTCCACTGATTGATGGGAAAATGCTATTTTCTGATAATCTCCCAAAAAGTCTGTCAGGTGGAGAAAGATAAAAATGGTGTGGGAAAGTCTGTATGGTCATGAATCATAAAAATAGCTTTTGCAACCATCATTGATATGGTATAGTAGTAATATCTCCCATTTTTGGCTAACCAAATGCCCACCTCTCCCTCACCACCTCAGATTAGAGACTTGGGATCTGTAATACCATGCAGCTAGGCTGTTTCAAGCCACTTATACTCAAAAAACTAGAATTTTAACATTGGTCTTCTACACTTGGTTTGTAACATCTTAGTTGCTGACCATTTGCGGGTGCTTTTTGTTGGCAAAGCCAGCTTCTTCTGTACAGTGACCTCATCTGCACTTTCTTTGGCCTCAGAAAGTAAGCATGTTTTGGATTCCAGCGTACTTTGGTACTGCTCCAGCTCACTACAGCTGCTTGTGAGGGAAAAAAGAATATGAACAAATGAATTAAGGCAGAAAACACAGTGTGAGGAATTAAGGGAATTGCACAAAGAAGAACATGTATAACATGGATTTAAATGCTGTAAACAAGAGCAATACAGAGTGTCTATAAGTTTAAGACCTCTAATTCAGAATTTTAACATCTCCAGTGTATATCACTCAGGACTCCATCTTTGTCATCCTTCCTAAAAGCTAGTATCAAACACAGCAGTGACTAATTCTTCCTTGTCAGTGAAACAAACAACATGGCAGGTAGACATTTCAAGATTCAGTTAGCAATAGTGGTGTCTAACAGATGTGGTGATCTGACACATTAAACTATTACCTGTCTCCTTGTAAACCATAAGCCAGTACAGGATTTGAGGATTCTTGAGGAGGGTTGCCTATTTGTGATTCTTGTGTACCTATCCCACAATCCTTAGGAATATTTTATTCCTGTTCAGAGAAAACCACATGTGATATACATTTCATATTTTTATTTTATTTTATTTTATTTTTCAATGGATGCTGTTTGATGCCCAGAGAATGAACACAGGTTAAATCAGCAGTAGATGTTATGTATTACATTACTATCACTTTATCCCTCTGTCTGTGTATCATGTACGTGTAACCGTTCTAATGAAATCTAACTTGGGAAGAGGATTACAAAATACAGTGTCAACAAAATATCTGAAGGTTCTGAAACATAATAGCTTTTCTTTAGAGGGCATGTCATGTAAAGGATACATGATATTTTTAATATGACATAAGGTTTTATTGGCCCTCATCTGGGATGTCAGGATAATTCACAATCTCATCACTCAAGAGCAGTCCACCTATTAGAAATGAATGATAAAACCTTTTCTACCTTTCCATGTTTTATAGAATATTTTATAGTAATATATTGCAGCATTTTGTACTAGCCTCCAGCACAATAATTATTAGTTAGATTGCACAGCAGAATTAGGCTCTTTGGTTACATGAAGCTTTTTTAAAGGTATGAATTATTAATTTGGAGGGAAATGGGTGTGCCCGTAAACACTACTCTGATTATGGCAGGCAAAACCTTACCAAAGAAGAAGATATTGTAACTTCATCATAAGGCAGTCGAACTCTGGATTATTCATCTCTGTGTTCCACAGCCAGACCCCAACTAAGACTGTCTTATTTCCAACATACACACATTTAATACTTCAACTGAAACAAACACGTTTTCATTCATGCTTGGTGGAACTCATCCCCTTCTCTGGATGTTGCTCAACCATCTCTACTAGACAACTTATTCCTGACAGAAAAGTAAATAGTTCGGCTTTAGAAGCAACAGATTATGACAAATATATTAAATACTATATATCTTTGTAAGAAGGGGTCTCTCGGGACCTCTGGTACAGACTATGAATACATTCAAATTACTCAATCTGTGGCCTGCATAAAAACAAAAATTGCTTGTGTTACTTGCATAATCACTCTAGGCCAGATATTTATTCAATATAAATAGACCATTGCTCTTAGAAACCCTGAGATCCTACACCTTTTTAACATCTTGAAGCATATTACCTTCAACACAGCAATGCTTACCTTTCCACCACACTACTGCTCCCAGTGTCACAAAAACTTGAAGACAGTCTAAAAATATCATTTATAGGCTTGGGGGTGGGGAGACACAAGTGTTTTCTACTGATCACAGAAGGACCCAGGGAAGGACTCAGATCCAACACATTGGGGGGATAGAGTTTCTTTTTTAATGTTGGCTCTTTTGTAAAATTCTGCTCTTCACTTCACCACATTCAGGTCAAACTGAATGCCTGTATAGCTAATACAGTCTACTGTCAAACTGAAGTAACAAGCTGCTAGTGGTTTCAGCATTTTATTGTGTTCTGAGGCCTCTAGTTCATGTGTCAGTTTAAAATGTAACAAATATAAAAACAGAAAAGATTCTCTTTACACAGAGGTCATATTTACAAGTGGGAAGGTGATAAGGCTCATAACATTCAGACTTCGCTTTCAAAATGATTTACATGAACAGGGAGAGTTTCTTGAGTACAGAGAACAACCTGAAGCTGTAGTTCAGTCCTATAAAAGTTCCTTATTTAATTACAATTTTTAGATGACTATCACACAAAAGGGGTATTTGTTAACTAATTCCTGAATAATCACAAGTTATTCAAAGTTATCATAAACTAAATTATCAACTAGATAGTAATTCTTAACTCTACCTACCAAAAAGAAAAAGAAGTCCAGGAAGATACTTCCTCCAAAATGTAAAGCTATGCTGACACTAGGCTAAGTGACTGCTCAAGGGACCAATAAAAAAATCAACTGCTTAATAGATGTAAGCCTTCCAATAATTTAATTTCACTGCTAATGCTCTTATATTTCATCCAGGAGGAACAAAATTATGCTGAACACATTTTGGACAGACTCCTAAAATTAGAGATCCAAAGGGGTAACCGTGTTAGTCTAGTTCAGTAAAACAGGCAAGGAGTCCTGTGGCGCTTAAAGACTATAACAAATATATTTATTGCATGAGCTATCATGAGAGAAAAATCCCACTTCGTCAGATGCTTTGCAAGTTATTTCATGAAGCTGGTGGATTGCCACTTCTAACATCTGACGAAGTGGGATTTTCTCCTTCGACAGCTCATGCAATAAATATATTTGTTAATCTTTAAGTGCCACAGGACTCCTAAAATTAGAGGCTGCCTAATAGAGACAGGGTCTTGGACACATTTCACTGTTTGGTAACAGTGAAAATGAAACAATTCTTGTAAGGTGCTCTAACATTTTAGGTTTGGAGGGGTTATTTAAGTTCAGTGTATTAGTTTTCTAAAATGAATAAGTTGTTGATATATTGTTCTGAGTGCAACCTCCATAAACAAAAAAGACCAATCTTTAGTCTTTGTTATGAAATACTTATACTTGGTCCATATTAAATCCCTCTTCTTCCTTGCTGCAGAAAAAGAGTTTCCTCCCCAGTGAAGTTGCTTATGAATTCAGGGGCAGCAATGAAGAAAATTGAGACTTAGAGGCCGCACCATCCAGAAAAATCTAAAACTGGAAGGTAAGGGTGACAGAGAGGAAAATAAGGGAAATATGTGCACCCCAATCTCTAGAAGGCATATTTCTTCCTCACCCCAAGAAAGGCATCATACCAGGTAAGAGGGGCCCTGCTGGTAGAGAAGACACAGCCACTAAGTGCTAACTGCCCCACCTCTCCATTAGAGATATGAACAACTGACCACTCAGCTACTGCTAGTCCTCTCCCAGTGGCTGCCACCCACAACCAAGAGCATCTGAATGATCTTCTGTAAATTATCGTAAAATCTTGGTGCCTCAGCCTGTAAAATGAGAGTTAAATTCTCCTGCATCATAGCAACACAAAGCTTCATTCACTAATGTTTAGAAAGTGATTTGTAAGCCTTATTAGATTGCAGATACTTCAGTATTATTATTAATTAAAAACAATGGCACGTTAATGTGTAAGTCAGCTATATGCATACAATTCCTAATTAGTGCATACCAACTACACTTGCTACCAGGGCCCCCTATGCTATATATGCCTGCAACACGAAGTAAAAATTTTTATTGCTACAACATTGGTTCTACTCATAAAGGCAGGCAACCACTGACAGAGAGCAAGGACTCAGTTATCTTGCAGAGAGGCTCACACAGCCTCAACTGTGCACCAGGATTTCCAGGGATCTACCAACAAGCAGTTTCCATGACTAGGGGGCTAGAACTCATGAGAAACTTTCTTCTTCTTGTGAATTACTTGTTTCCTTTTTCTCTGCTTTTAGGGCTTACCTACCAGGAAAGTTCTAGAGATTAACTAGAAAACACGCACCAAGGTACAAAATAAGTTTGGTTATACTATTTAACCAGTAACTAAATCTATTTAACTATCCTCATGTACAAATCCTAAATTTATCACTATTTTTAAAATTATTTCACAATTACTACCCTTGTTCTAAACACTCAAAAGCAACCAGCTTCCAGAACAACAAGAGTTAAGAGATTGTGCTTGCCATGTGGAAATCCCTTTTTCAGCAGCAAATCATAAAACATCCCAGACTCTCATTACATAATCAGGACCTAATTCCAATGTGTCTGAAGCCAGGTATAAAAGTTACACTATTGCTAAGAACTTTGGGATCTGACTCTCAATTGACTTTGTTCTCCATTATGGAACAAATAGTTTCTGAAAAGGAAAGTATTGATGGAAAAGTCTGTGTCCTCAGATTGATGTGAGTGAGTAACGCACCACTGTACCTCATACATTAGAAATGAAGACTATGTAGTATACAACATATGCTGTTTATCTTCATGCAGACTCCCATTAATATCAGTATATGGTTGTACATATACTGCAGCTGCAAGTTAACAGGTATCTGCAACTGTATGTGCCATACTGTTCCCCGCCTCCCCCCCCCCAAACCTTGCTTTTGATTTTAAGCACAAGCAATCCTTTAATTTAGGGAAACAAATTTTTCAACATGCTAGTAATTGCTCTCTTGAAACACAGACCTCAGGTAAGAGCTCAAAGAATCCCATTACAAAATCTGTGCTATATGCACGCACAAATCCACATCCTCACCTGTGGTCAATTTATTACAGGTTTAATCATTCAAGAAACCAAAGTCTTGTCAGCATTAGCACGCTGAACCATTTGTGCTTCTACTGATGCCAAGAAAGATTGAGTGCATCTGCATTTGCCAGCTTCAACTGGTATGAGGTTTGCTGTTGTGTCCACACTGGGGTTGTCTAACAACAGAGCCGACATCTTTCACAGCAGTTGAAAAGTAACAACTACCTCAATTAGCTGACCTCTTTAGATCACCAGGTGAGAATCCTCTGTGCCCCTCATCATCCCTTCAACACATTAAATATCTTACCAATACCAGAGACAGCCCCTAAGCCATACCCCTCCATATTAGCTCCCAATCCCCTTTGCTCCATCACAGAGTCCACCTTGCTTGCAGGCCCTTATTTGGCAATCTGCTGTGGAAGTCCAGCTGAGGCTGCATATGCTGTTCCCTCCCCACGAGCCATCGCAGTATCCTCCAATCTCCAGCTCTAGAATTCCTCAACTAGAGAGCACTTGGCTGTTTGCCAGCCACAAGCCCTGCTCTGATGCACCCCAGGTGTTTCGTCAGCATATTTGCAGCTGGCTGGGCTTCAGCAGAAGGAGAGGAGTGGCAGCTTCATTCCTCACAGCCTTTCAGCAACTCTCCCCCATTGGACCCAACTCCCTGTTATAGCTGTAGAAGCAGTGAGGAGCTCTACCACCAGCTCCACTCTTCTTGCTCAGTTAGCAACCAGTCTGTGATCGCTGGCAAACAGTCTCATTGGCAAACAAGCTGAAGTTTTATATTCCCAAGACTGGCTTTTTAGAAAAGCAGCTTAAAACTAAACTTCCTACAAGTTCTTATTTTCAAGTAATATTAGAAAAAGAAACAAATTCTTCCTTTGGTAGGTCAATAAGGACTAACGCTTTTTCCAGTTTACCTTCCCCCTAATCATATTAATATCTGAGGGGGAACCAAGAGAATCATGAGGTTAAATTAAAAAACAAAATACAATCCAGGATGTCTTATTTTTAAGAGCAGTTTATTTTTTCTAGGAGTACATAGCTGTTGAGTCTGTTTAAAGCCCCAGTAGCTCAATATATAAAACTTAACCCCAATATTACTAAATCTCCTAAAAGCAAAATGGAACCTGCTCAGTTCCAGAAGAGCACCTAACAGAAAATCATATGGAACAAGTCTGCAACAAATTCACCCTTGATGTAACTGCACTGATGTCAGTGTCATTACTTTAGGAATTAATTTGGTCTTTTGCACTGGTGGTGCTCACTAACACTTTGGTAAGCAATGCTTTAATTCCAGTAATGTGACAAAAAGTGGAAAATAAATTGAGAAACAGAAAAGAAATGGTCTACTTATAATACTTGGTTTTGCACATGTGTACTATTTATTTAACAGTTTCAAGCCTTTATAGAAAGGGCATTTCATTTTCTTCTCCCTCATACATAATACTTTAGAAAAGGACCTTCAAGTAATATACAGCAACAAGTATTGCTAGAGTGCAAAAAAACAACTAGAGTTTTTCTTCTGTCTTGGCAACAACTGAAAATTATTCTGTTTCAAGTTCCAGGACTTACTTTACATGGTTCTGAACCAATGGCCAAAAATTCTCACACAAGGGACAAGCGTAGGCGGATACTGTTTTAAGGTCCAATATCTCATGACCCACCATAACTCAAAACAAATGCTTACACAATTTGAAAGTTAATCCCAACCTCTAATAGCACAAAACATCTGTAATCTTCTCAATTCTCATAATTCACTGGTCACATCATTCTAATTACCATCTTGTATTCTCATCCAGTTACCCACTCCAACACTTTAAATTATGTCAGAATTCATGCCATTATCTAGAGAAATAGACTACAAAAGCCAGTATGATAGATATTTTCCCCACCTCATCTTGCCATAGGGACATTATTCACTAGGAAGCCCAACATGTGTCAATGCCTTGGCACAAACACACTCACCTCCCCCTTATACACACAAGACCCCCTCCCACTCCCCTTGCACATCCCTGCTAATCCCTCTGCCCTCATCTCCCCACAGCTCTGGTCACTTCCTTGTACCTCACATTTGACTCATTCCAACAGCCTCCACGCATCTAGACTCATGCCTTATGTAGACATCAAAACTCCCTCTCCTTGGCATACCAGCGTATGTAGAAAGCATAATAAGTAAGTCAGAGCTAAGGGTGGCAGCAGAGTGGATAAAAATTAAGGATTTTTTTGAAAAAAAAAATCAGATTTTTTTTATTTTGTTATTTAAATTATAATAAGGTTTTATTTTTAAAACATATGTTTAAAATAAAATCTAAATGTAATACAACATGGATTGAGGCCTAAACTTACAAATCTCTCAAAACATTTAAATAAATAAATGTGCTGACTCCATAACTGAGCCATTATCAAAAACTTTGAGTTAAAGGCTGTTTTTCTAGAAAAAGTCATGGGAAGAAAAAAAAATCTAACTTCTGAGGTCAAGCTTTATAAATATGGCACAACAGGTCACGTACACTATTAAGGGCTTGAACCTCCAAGAGTACTGGGTTCAATAGACTAGCAAAAGTCAATACAGTCATTGAGACCTGCCTATACCTCCAGAAGACAACATCCACTGTCTTGTCAGGATCAGTCACTGAGTCCCTCAGGGTGGTCTCATACTTCTATTTTATAGCTTCTCTCTATCCAAGCTCTGACCAATCCAATTCTCAAATTATAAATATTTGTGACTGCACCCATCACGGAAAAACTTACTCTCCAGCTCCTGGAAAAATACAGATCCAACCAATAACTACCAGCTTTTGCTTCTGAATGGTTTTGGGCACTCCACATAAAAGACCTTGAACTATCTCCTTGCATTAGTATACACACACATATAAAAGAAATCTATTCCTTTCTCAGCTGCCTTGCTCTGTCTCTAAACAAAACAGTGCAATGCATAAGGCATGTGGGTTACATGAATATAAGTTCTGGACTGTTTTTACTTCTCTTATTTTATTGGGGGCAGGGATGGACATGGGAATTATGCAACAAGGGAGAAGGAGCAGAGCGTGCAACCAAAAAGCAACAAACACTAATGCCAAAACCAGGACACTCTGGGAAGTAAGTTTCAAAGGCACAGCCATGGCAATCCAGTTCAGCAAAAACAAACAAGAAGTCTGGTGGCACTGGCACATATTCCTATAACAAACCCCAATGCCAACTTTGTCCATGTATCTGCACTAGCATAGGACCTAAATGAACCAGCTAAAGGACACAAGCATAGGACCTAAACAAACCAGCTACTCCATCAAGGCCTCATTCACCTGCTCATCCACCAACGTGATGTATGCCATCATGTGCCAACAATGCCCCTTTGACTTATACATTGGACAAACAGGACAGTCTCTGCGCAAAAGAATAAATGGACACAAATCTGATATCGGAAATAACACCACTGAAAAACCAATAGGGAAACATTTCTATTTCCCTGCTCACTGCATGGAAGATATGTTAATTGCTGTACTTAAGCAAACTGATTACAAACCAAAGCTTCAAAGAGAAACTGCCTTCCCCTCCTTCTCCTATGTTGCTCCACACTGTTTGAATCTAAACTGCTTTGATTCGCTGTTACAGTGTGACCTGATTCTATGACTTACACTTCCCCGCATTTATTTTTCTCCCATTTTATAAGTTCCCATCTTCAAGCATCTGGCAAAGAGGGATATTTTCTCATGAAAGCTCATGTGATAAATAAAATTTGTTAGTCTTTAAAAGTACCACCAGACTCCTTGTTTGTTCTAGGAAGAAAGGACACCATTCTTCAGAGTACAGCCTCTAAGTGCTCATTTTAATATTTGGGAACTGAAGACCATGGCTACACATCTTAAAAAGACCTTCTTTGGTAATATATTGTATATATTCTTGCACCTCTGGGTAAAAAAAGAAAAGTAGGCCAAACATGAACAGCACAACAAAAAGATGTAAGGCCTGGCAGTCCGAATGAAACAGCATTCTGGGAAAATGCTCCTCAGAAAGCAATGACTTTGTTCAGGCATGTCTATATCATATTCATTCTGAACACTGGTCAGTAAACTTTTGCACCATTCTTATGAACTGCCTACCATGTTTTACTATGCCAGTACATGATAATCTAGATTAGTGATAAATCTCAGTTTTGTGTCAATTCCTTACTTATGAATTTAAAAATGTCTGTTCAAAATATAATTGGTATGTTAATTTATTGTGGGAATGTTTATCAATTACATTTTTACTGTTACTTCAGGACTAATTTTATTGCTCAATATAACCAAATATCCTAAGTGAAGACTTCTGGTCTAAAAGTAAATTTTTATTAGATTTATTAATTTATTAATTTTAACATTGAAAAAAATTCCAACCTGTTCAATATGTTGCTAAATATAAGAGTTTAAATAGACTTTAGTAACCCTTATGATTAATTATTTTCCCTACAAAACAGGTTTTAGAGTAAATTAAATCATTTTAACAGTGGCACAAACAGGAAATATTTCATTTATAATCTCATTTTTAAAGCTGTGTACTGAGTAGTAGTGAGTAATTTTTTGTTAAACATTTTGTTTCAGAATCCAGCTTAACCACAAAGAGTTATGAGCATCCATCATCCGCAATATCGAAAACTTAACTTCATAGTTATATGCTGTTACTACCAACAGTGCTGCAAATAAATACATGTCAGACTGTACATTACCTGTATCAAAAAAGATCTTCTTCACTGACCAGTAAAACCACAAATGAGTTTATAATCAAGACCAATAAATTCCAGCAAGACACCACAGATGAAAAGATTTCTTGGTTTGTTCATGCAACAAATTCCCCCTTTCATCTCATTCAGAACATATATTTTGTTAACATCATTCAATCATTATGACCACACTACACTCTACCTCAGTGATTTTCAAACAGTGTGCTGTGGCAACTCCCCACTTGTGAGGTGAAATTTTGCTGGGAGCTGAAGCCATTTTAATCTCTGGCCCTGTGCAGCCCAGGCACATCAGCTGTGTAGGGTGCAAAATGTAAAACTCTGCTGAAGTTTGCATGCTGCTGGTGGCTGACTGTGGTAAGTTTGTGGGCGAAGGGTTATGGGAGGAGGAAGTGGGAGACAGGGTGAGGTGCAGGGGGAACCAAGCCACTAGGCACTGCAATGTATTGGAGGGAAGAGAAGGGAGCTGAAGATGTGAGATGCAGGACAGAAGAGAACCTGGGGGCGGGGGGGGAGATGTTGTGGGAGGAGGTGCTGGAGGAAAAGGAGTGCACAGGTGGCACGAGCTGCCTGGGGTGCCAGGGGAAAGGGAATGTCGGGGGGAAAGGGGGCACCAGGGGAGGTGTGAGCTGCCTGAAGGTGTCAGGGAAAGGGGTGCAGCAAGCAGCAAAGCTGCTAGGAGACAGGTGTTGGAGGAAAGTCAGTGGCAGGCAGAAGCTGCCTGGGGAATAGGAGTGTCATGGGAAAGGGGGCACCATGAGCTGCCTGGAGGTACTGAGGAAAGAGGGGTGCCAACTGCCATGAAATGGGGGGGGGCTGGGGAGCCATGGTACCACAAGGTAAGTAGGCTCCATAGGTGCTGCAAGACTCTGGGGGGCAAGGAGAAACCACAGGTGCCATAAACTGCTAGGGAGGGGGGCACCAGGAGCCACAGGTGAGGTGTTGGGATGAAGAGAGAACTGCTCTCTTGCTCCTTCATCTTCTGCAGTGCTGCCCTGCCCTGTCCTCCTGCTCCTTAAGACTCCCCCAACCAGCCCTGCCCTACCTTCCCCTTTCATGTCTTGCCACCCCTACCCTGCCCTACCCAGCCACTCTCCACATGACCACCCTTGCCCTCTTTTGCATCCCGTGCCCTCCTCTTATGCCCACACTATTCCTTCCCACCCCACATGGCCACCCTTGCCCTCCCTTCCCTTTTCTTCACACACACACACACACACACACACACACACACACACACACACACAC